>JAQIUQ010005847.1:187500-855886 GCA_030378365.1 Hybognathus amarus | reverse complement strand
TGTCTTCTCACTAAATCTTATTGCTTTGTAACTTTGTTTATACTTGCGCATTAGTTTGCTTTCTGTGGTTCTCCTTCACTTATGAACATTTTTGTGGATATGCTACTACACATTCTCATCCAATAAGTTATATCTGACGGCTTGATCATTTTTGATCAGTCGATTGTTAGTACAGTTCAGATGTTTGCTTAACTTCATCATTTTAGCCACTAGATAATCGTGGTTTCCACTTATTGGGATTATATTCTTGATGGCTGTGTGTATGCATGAGTGACTGTCTCTCTTCTTTTTATTAGGCGTCTGTACTTACAGAGTTCTCACGCTTTGTTTTGTATGTATAGAGCCTCATTATGTTACTGTGTTAGCGGGCTGTTTGAGCCTTAGTGGATAACTACGATTTTTTTTTACTTAGTCAATGCCCTTACAGCACCAATTATACCTGAAACAGTTTTTAGAGATAAAACTCCTCATCTGATTATCATGAAACAATTGAGAAATGTCTGACTAGGCACGGCTCAGCACCAAGGTTTCATATCTTTTTTTCATTGAGTTTCTCCTTGTGTCAAGTTAGGCCACGGGGGGTTCAGGGGTACCCCAGGTCAGAGTTGCAGGTAATCAGGCCATCAGTCCGAACTGGCTCAGATGGAGGCTGCAGATTGCATGGAGGTCAAAAGACGTCCCAGCCGTCAGTTATATGACGTTCTTGGGATGAGATGCGTGTACTGCACTAGGACTGCAAGGCTACAGAGTCCTTGATTTGCTATGTCATGAATCTTTCTCTGTATTGGGTAAGAAAATATTTCTTCTATTTATAATTTCTCCATTGGTTGTTGCTTGTGATCTGCCTAACAATATCTATTCCATTTGCCTTTTTTGCCTCCCGAAATTTTGCTGAAGCAGTGATAAACCCGGAGACCGCAATACTCGGCTAGTACACATATCTGAAAATAAGGCCAATGAAATCGATGTTGTTAGGCAGATTCACAAGCAACAGCTCACCTGGAAAAATTGCGTGGACTGGAGAAACATTTTCTCTACCCAATCAGAGAAAGATCACCATGACGCACCAGCACCATAAGGAATCTCTGCAAGCCTTGGCAAGGGGTGGTAACGATAGTAGCAGCTCAGCTTCATCCCAAGACTGCCATATAACCTACTGCCTGTATCCCTCCACCATAATGCCAATATCCGTCCTTTTAGGGCAGAGACTCTTTAATCCGTGATGATGCTATAGGCGGAGTACCCAGTTGACTCTAACCCCAAGACCTCAAAACCTACCCCTGAGAACTGACCCGCCACTGACAGACGCTATGCTGATGTGAAGGACTCCGGCTGACAATGTAACCTTTGGTCTAATAATCGTGTAACCTAGTGAAATTCGTTCTTCTATATCCGTTTTTATGATAATCGGATGTAAGAGTTCTCATAATCCTCGAAAGTTGTTTAAGCGTATAACGCTAGTACTGGGGAATATTGACTAAGTAAAAAGAAATCGTTAGTTATACCACTAACAAGGCTCGAAATAGCCCCAAGCTAACACAGTAACATAATGAGGCTCTATACATGCAAAACAGCAAAGCATTGAGAAGAACTTCTGTAAGGTACAGACGTTTAATAAGAAGAATGTGATAAAGACAGCTCACTCCATGTATACAGACAGGAGCCATCTCGAGATTGCATAATTCAGATAAGTTGAAACCGACGAACGTTGTGCTGAGTGAGCTAAACTGTATGAAGTTCAGCGAACATCTGAACTGTATGAACGCGCTCGGCATTGACTTATCGAACACGTATCAAGTCGTCATGATTATAACTTCTTGGATGAGTACTGTGTATACAGAGGATATGACGCAACAGTGTTCAATGAGTGCAGGATAGGCACAGAAAGCAAACTGATGCGGCGAGTATAAATAAAGTTTACGAGCCAAGAGTGCACTGAAGATTCATAGTGAGAGAAGAGACAGAAGAATTGATAATATATACATACAATTATAGCATTATTTATTATTTTTGCTCTTTTATGAGTATTACAAGCATAAATGGTGGATCAGGCTCTGGAACAATTACTGGAGAGCTGACGAGGCTTTGTTAAAAAATTCTAAGCATTCCTAAGAAACGTTGGGACGATTTGTAGATAAAGTTAGATTTTTCATTGTTTATTTAACGATTACACATGTCTGTCAAAGGCAAGAGCTTTGACAAATATATTTTTGTTCAATAACTGTTCACTATTGTTGTGTGTATGTGTGATTTTCAGAATAAATTACAAAATTCAATTTCGCTTTTGAAATTTTTGAGTATATTGTACATTTTTCACTCATTCTTCCTTTTAAAAACATTACATGCATGCTTATGTATAGTTAAGTCTTTCAAATCCATAAATACCAAAACACATAGTGTTCCATCTCCATTACATCTACAGTAGTTCATAAGCCCGAATATAAATATAGAAAATTAACCAAAAAAGGGCTTAAAAATAAAATGTACCTATATTCCATTAAACAGAACTGAAATTTCAGATGGGTTCTCATTTGTGTTCTATAAGAAAAAATATTGACTATAGTTGAAAAATAAAAAATAATTTCTTACAAAAAAGTTAGGAATAAATAATAGAATAAAATACAACATCAGATACAATTTTTGTATACAACATAAATTAATATAATACAAAATATACTTAATTTTATTTGTTAACTTAACCATGTATGATGTCAGGGACATTGTACATACTCCCAAGACATAATGATGTACATGCAGATGTAATCTAATGTTTGTCTGGGTTATCTGAGCTGTTTATCCATCTATCTCACATGCAGATATAAAGCACAAACAACATCCTTCCCCTCCCTTTACTCACGATTGTCCGTTTAGGGATCACACTGAAACGTCATGACAGGAGACATTCCACAGATACCAAAAATAAACAAGAGCAGAGCGCCACAACTGTACAAAGACATCCTTTGATAGAGGAAGAGACCTTTATACAATTACAAACACACAACTACACATTCTAAATTGTTACTTAAGCTTATAGTTTCAATTGTAATCAAAAGGAAGACCCATTTAAAACTGAAACTTTCTGAGCTGTAAAATCCCCTTGTAACCTTTCATGCCACTAAATATTTATCAATCATTGACTTTGATGCCAGTCAAATGGGACAAAACCTGATTTTATCTTTACTTCTGTTTTTATCACACACACTGTAACTTTTGGTTTGCATTTAGCGCTCAGGACTGATTTTCTGCTCTTGCAGAAAAAGAGAGAATCTGCATGGCTGCTCAGCTTCATTGTAATTGTCACGATTCCTGTCTTATGTGGACTTTTGTTATTTCCTGTTCTGTGCCATGTTTTGTAGTCCTTTGTAGTTTTTCTTGTTTTTTTAGCCTGGTGTTTCTAATTAGCCCCAGCCCCTTGTTATCTTGTTTAGGTTTTTTACCTGTGTATTTAAACCCTTGCTTCAGTTGTTGTAGGTCGGTTGTTGTTTGCTGTTGCTTGTAGCTTGTTCTGAGTTTCTTTGTTTACGCTGGATTAATTTTTTATATTATTAAAATAGTGCTTGCACTTGGATTCTCTCTCCGCTTCATTCCTGACTCAATGTTACAGTAATATTGTTGTGGTTAGAGTTTTTGAACATTTAGTAGAAAATATTTAGAGAGAAAAAGAGCAAAGAGGAGTGAATGTATACAGGCCAGAAAGCAAAAGGACTCCTGGCTCCATGGCTTCCTGTTTCCCACTAACGCACGCCTATGGAAGTGCGGCCCTATAGAGGAAATCCTTGTACTCTAGGATGGGCCTGTGTGAACTGGAAAGCCTGATAATTGTATCCTGAGTCCTACTGACTGTATCCTGCCCTGTCTCCTGGGTTCCCACTGACAAGATCCAGGTCCCTTCCAAACATTTCTCATGCATTTAACATGTGCTCAGTGTTACCATATGGTCAGTAGCAAAGGCTAATAGATTAAATTATCTGTCCTAATAAAATGCAAGCTCACATGGGAATCTCCAATCAGGGTATTAACAAAACAAGAAATAGACACTTTAGATGAAACCTGTGGATTAGCTCAGAAATACAGCAGAATTTAATTTTGCAATACTATACTGTTGAAAAATGCAGCAGAGACAGAACACAAATAACCAGAAAAATCCCTCTCGTGAAGGCATCAGTGCCAGAGGATGTTTTAAATACACACAGGCAGAAGCCGTGGTTTCCCTACATTCTAAAAAAAAAAGAAAAAAACACCCACAAAAAGTGAGAAAGAAACGGAAAAGCTGCAAACGCCTGTTCCTTGTTTTAACACTTCTCCTCTAATTTCCCAGCATCGCTGGTTATCATTGTTAATGATGGTAAGGAGACTTTTGTTTTTGGTTTGCTAAGAAACCTGTCTATGGCACTTTTCAGTTCCCTGTCTTATTATCTCTTGTAAAATAAATAAATAAATAAACATTTGTATTTAATAATTTATTAACATTGTATAGAAGCTAAGATAAAATGTATTTAAATATTTTAGTGCAGATTATTTTGCTTCTGATATATTTCATAGAAATAGTGTATTACAAAACAAACACATTTAATATTTTATGAGTAAAAAGTTACTTAACAATGTAATTAAAAGAATACATGAAAGAGTTCAGATGCAAAAGCCTCTAAATGCCATTTGAAATTTCTTCTAAAATGACGTATTTTTATCAAAGCTTGTATGTTTAAGTTCAGTGAATATCACTTAAATGACAATTAATAGGTAATGCTTCATTGCCATTTGAGTGAAATACTGAACTTTAATACTGCAAGCTTGATAAATGATCATTTTAGAAGAAAATTTCAAATGGCGCTTGAGGCTTTTGCATCTAAACATTCACATGTAAAGGATGTAGTTCACTTACAAAAAAAAAAAAAACTTTGTGCTTGTTTTACTCAGCCCCCATGTCATCCAGATGTCACATGTCTTTCTTTTTCAGTTGAAAAGAAATTTAAGGCTTTTGATGAAAACATTCCAGGATTTTTCGAAATGGACTTTATTGGGAACCAAACAGTTCAAGGTCCAAATGAGAGTTTCAGTGCAGCTTAAAGGGCTTTAGACGCGACACAGACGATAAATAAGGGTCTTATCTCATGAAACAATAGGTCATTTAAAAATAAATAAAAAAGTTTAAGTTTTGTAAGCACAAATGGTCACCTTGCTCTGTTCTGTGATGCACAGTTTGTGACTCTCCTGTTAGAACTCGTTCATCAAAATGAAATCTTTTTCAGAGTCATTTGGTTGACTCAACAGACGAAATGCAACGATTAACTCGAAAAAGTTGAATAACTTTGTTATTTTTTAATGACCGCTCGTTTCGCTAGATAAGACCCTTATTCATTGTCTGGTGTCGATTTAAAGCCCTTTGAAGCTGCACAGAAACTCTTATTTGGACCTTGAACTGTTTGGTTCCCAGTGAAGTCCATTATATGGAGAAAATCCTGGAATGTTTTCATCAAAAACCTTAATTTCTTTTCAACTGAAGAAAGAATGACATGGACATCTTGCGATGACATGAGGTGAGTGAAATTATCAGCAAAAGTTTTTTTTCTAAAGTGAACTACTCATACTTAACATTATATATATATATATATGTATATATATATATATATATATATATATATATATATATATATATATGTGTATATATACACACATTGTCTGCCTTTTTAAAATTCATACACTGTAAAATAAAACAAACTTTTGCTTTAAACTGCCACAAAATATGAAGTTGAATTTGCTTAACTTATTTGGATGAGATAATGTAAATACGTATTGATCATATGTTTACTGTGTAGAAGCTCTAATACAAAAACAACAACAACATAATGGATTGTAAGATATAAAGAAAAAAACTAAAAAACAAAACTGGGTTTTTTAGGGACTCCCAATGCAGACTGCTGTCTAAGCAGTCCAATTCCCCAAATTTTCTAGTGTCACCGCAAAAGAATCCATGCCTTCATGACAGTAACCGCTGAGCCACACCTTCCCTATGTCTCTCTCCCTCCACTAATGCTGGTCACCAGGGCGTGAAGAGCAATCACATGAGCTACATTGTGCTGAAACCTTTGTGGTCTCACAGACTGGAATTCATACCAAAGTTCAGTCAGAAAAAGGCAAAACTCAACCTACAGCTGGCATCAGCAAAAAAAAAGAACTGTGGGAAATAGAGTTAATGTTTAAATCCTTCCGAAATAATTAACTTGAAAGATTTGAAATTTCGTTAATGAGGAAAAGACTTTCGCTTTTTGCCCAGCTGCACGAGGAAGCAAACGAACAGGCAGGGAAAACATGAGAGAAAGTGTCGAGGGACAATGGCAATTAATGATGAACAGATTATTTGTGAAAGCCTCCCATGCTCCTCATCTCAGTGGGGTTAATCTGGGCTGTAGCTGTGACAGACAGCTGTTGAGAGGAATTGAGCATAAACTTGAACACTTTCCTTCTCTCTTCACCTTGTTTTCTATTCTTTTCCTGTCTCTCTTTCTCTCTCTTTAAACTTTAATGTCAGAGCAATGTTTGACTCATTCCATTTGGCCTCTGGTTTCATCACATATTATGAAAGGCATGTGATTCAGAGAGAAACAGAGCTGACTCAAAAAGCTGCTTACGTGTCTGGGAGTGGGATGGAATTTGCAATGTGTCTCGCTCAATATAACCGTACAGCGTGTGGCCCAGGAAAGCGTCTGAGTATGATATAAACAGAGCCAGTTCTGCAGGATTTATTGCATTTTTAGGGTTAAAACTCTGTTATATTCACACAGAAAACAGAAGTAATCATATTGATTCCATATGAAGCTGGAAAACTATCACAAGGTCCTCCAGAAAAACTATCATGAGGTAGGCCCTACTTGTTATGTGTTGAGTACTAAACAAATACATGCACATTTCTAATGCCTTGTAAAATAATGAAGTAAGAAACTGTGGTTGACTCATCCAAGAGTCTGACAAAAAGAATAACCCACGCCTGCAGTTTCTTAACAGTCATGTGCTTGCTCTTGCTCTTCTATATAATGGCAGGAGAATACATTGTTAGACTTTTTCAACTCCGTGTTAGTTCATTTCTCACTTTCTGCAAGAAACAGAATCAAGGAGATGCCTCTGGCTAAGAATGCTCAGGGATTTCAAGGAAAACCTTACCGCATATACACCACACCAATTATCTTGATCTCAGAAAGCCTTTTCAAACAGATCATCTTGATCGCAGGGCTTTGTAACATTAAGGGAGTCCTTCGTTGTACTTTCTATAACTAAGAAAGCTTTATGTTAAAATTAGCAGAGAAACAAATGCAGATCCTTATGCAATAAAAATGGATGTAATTCATCACGACTTTTGACTTATAGGCAGTTGAAGCTTAAACAGGCTGACCACAGTCATGTTTTTTGCATTCAAAGACCGTTTGATGAACCTTTCACAGATTGTGATGACATGTTTCACAGCATTTTTACAGCTTCACAGCTTTTTCACAGCTTTATATATATATATATATATATATATATATATATATATATATATATACACATATATATATATGTATATGTATATGTGTGTGTGTGTTTATGTACTTTGACAACATCTATTATATTACATTGGAATTAAATACCAAAACACACATACACGGTACATGCATACATACAAGCATACATACACATAGACATGCATACACATGCATGCATACATACATACACTATAAAAAAAATATATATATATATTTTCAGGATTTTGTAATTATCTTTTTTTGTCAAATCAACTTAAATAATTTATGTAGTTCAGATAGCGTAATATTTGGAGTTTCTGCTGATTAAATCAATCTCCTTCATTGTTTTAACTAAATTTTTCCTAAGTTACTTCATTTTTTAAGATAAACCAACAATATTTCATACAGTGTACATGTTCATACATACATACATAAAGAACATATTTATTTCTTTTGACTGCCATAATCAATAAATGTATATTTTTTTCTGTTTTAGAAAGTCGTGAAAAATCTATCATTGTCTTTTTCTTCTGCTATTTGAGGCAAATGGAAATATAAAAATCATATTTTCTTTACTCGTTCTTTTCCCAACTGTAGAAAAATATTTTCATGATTTGTAATCACAACATTTTTTCTTTTGTCAAATCAACTTAGATAATTGATGTAGTTCAGATAACATAATATTTTGAGTTTATTGATGATTAAATCAATCTCCTTCATTGTATTAACTCAATTTTTCAATTTCAATTAACTTAAAATTTTAAGGCAACCATGTTTACTTTTTTTAAGTTAAACCAGTGAGTTTTTACAGTGAGTGCAACAGTTGGGATACCAAATAAATAAACAAATAAATAAAAAAACATTAATTTTCTCCATAGGGAAATGTTTAACAATAAACAGGCCTTCTTTGAGCTACGAGGTTGTTAATCGAATTGTGCGTGCAAAGCTATCAAACCTATTATTTCAACTAATTGTGTTTAACAGTGAATTCCTGGATGAAAAATTACATTATCCATGATTATGCACAGAAATCTCCACCAACCAGAGAATACATGATCAACTGAATCGTGCCAAGTTATAAAAATGGATAATTCCGATCATTGATTATGATTGGTTGAGTCATTGGAGGATGTTGTTAATTGCTCTACAAACATACACCCGTGACCGCATTACTTCAGCATTACCGTGTACCTTGGCAAACATTCCGCATTTGAAGAAGCTACATTGCTTGTTGGAAGAATTACATTTTTGTGTCTGTGTGTTTATTTTATGAAACCTGAAACCTGGTTTTATAAAAAGTAAAGCCCAGAGAAGCAGTGGCTTACATGAATTTAGAACAGCTAAGAGGCACTGTTCTTCACGTGGTGACAAACAATGTCACTTAGCTGTTTTAAATTCACTGTAAACCACAGCTTCTCGGAGCTTATTGCTTCATTTTGGCGAATATACAGAATGATGTAATTGACGTCAGTCTCTGTACACTCTCAAAGTACTTCAATATTTCTATGTTTATACCTATAGCTATCTATTGACTATAAAAATGTGAAAATGATCAATGGAAATGAATGCAGTGCTTTTTATCGGAATACATGGGAATAAAAGTAATTAGTCAGCATATTTTTGTAATTTATTCAAATAAAATAGTAATCGATTATATTTTCAAAAAACATCTAAAAAGTGGTATAGCTAATAGAAACCTACAGAAATAGGTCACAGAAAATGCATGACACTAAAATGACTCAGTGAGCGTGGTTATGACTTTCCACTGTTTTCGCCCCCTGTCCTGATATGCTAAATAAAGTCCAAAACCTCTCTGGAGAGTTTCGGTTATTTCACACACATTATCACTTTCAGTATTTAATGTGGAAGAGACTCAATTATATGTTGAAAAAGTTTGAGAAAACTGCTGAGGCAAGCGATGTGTCGTCTGCTGGAAGATTAAGTAATCATTCGGCTTAAATTTCCTCTAAAGAGAACTTTCTATGCAGCAGAATGGGAAGTTAATCAATTAGGTAATTTTGCGTCACATTTCTTATATGTGATACTACATAGCTAGCAAATTTGTCTAAGACATGCCTGTTAGCCTGGCTTTTGCATTCAATCAAACTGCCTCCCATACATTCAGCTGATGCCTTAATTTACCAATGTATTTTATAGCAGGACCGTATTTAGACAAGTCTAGGTTCCAAATAATTGGAAATAATTTAGTCAAATTGCCCAATTGCTCAATGTTCAAGACATGGTTCATTTTCAACACAGTCTCAGTGAAAAATGTCGTATATCTGCCACGAATGTCATTTCTCGTGGCATTTATACGCCAAAGATGTTTTTTGGTGCTATGCTACGCACTGAGAAAACCCTGGGGTAGGTTTAGGGAGGAAGGGGAGTTTGTGCGTATTACACGCAAAACTGCGTATCATATGCAGCGCGAAAAAAAAATTTAGACCTGTTTAAGACATTTTAAGACCATTAACATTGAAATTTAAGCCTACTTGACGCATTACCAAAAATGTAAATAAAATATTAGGAAAAAAAATATTTTATATATGTGTGTGGTGTGTGTGTGTGTGTGTGTGTAGGTGAAATTTGTAAAAACAAAATTATAGTTGATTTTAGTTGATCATACCCAGAGTTGAAATGGCATGAACATTTCATTTCATGATTATTATGAAATCAATTTGCCAAATGTATGTCTAAACCCAGCAAATAAAATTAGCATGAATATGCACTTTTTTGTTTACATAAACATTAAAATACCATTAAAAATGATGGCCAGATTTTAAAGTGTCCTGCAACAGGTTATCTAGTTCAAATAAAGTCTTCACAAAAATAGTTTTACAAACAGATAAACCTCACGTATTTCAGCCTTTAAATGATCTTATATAAAAAGATTGAGTCATAGAAATGACATTCACATCCCCTTATCTTTTATTATTAATAGTAAAATTTGGGCCGATTTTCCTGTGGCGTCTGTCGTTGCTATGCAACCATGCACTGTGCTCTCCATAACGACAAAGACATTTTAGTAGCCAATGGATTTCCACCACCGTGAAACGCTTGCTGTGACGGTTAGGTCTGCTACAAGATTTATTCACGGAGAAGAGAAAACACCCGTAGTGTTTAGGGGCACCGCAATCCTTCATGTTGACTGAGCTTTCAATGTTGTTACGGAAGGGGCTGATTGGTTGGTTCTTTGGTTCGTTGCGGCATTCTGAATCTGAAATGGTGAGATTTTTCACTAAATCAAATTTAAGACTTCAGATGAAAATATTGGTGTTTTTAAGATTTGTTAAGGCCTTAAATTTAAAGTTCAGAATTTTAGACTTTTTAAGACTTTTTAAGACCCGCAGAAACCCTGCAAATACACGCAAAAACTGTTTTTGGCGTATAAATGGCACGGAGAAATTACATTCGTGCTATAAATACAAACTTTCATGAGATTGGGCTATTAATTTTATAAAAGTTAGATACAAAGTGTAAAAGCATATAGTGTCTTACAGCATGTGTTCAGTTTATTCTTGTTTTAGTTTCAGTGCAGTAATTCAGCTGCAACCACAATCTACCTCAATGACTCAGCAAATTATAACGCAACCTGCGTCTGTTTGCTAGTTCAGCAGGTTCACTTAAAACACCTTCTTAATCATAATACTTATAGGACTATATCTGGAATGCAACTTCATATAAATCTATTACGTTGTTTAGCAGTCTTAAGTCTAATGGTTCAAGGCTGATAAAACAAAAGGCGCCACAATCATAATCCTACCATCAGAAAATTAAGATTACAAGAATTGACCTTGAAATTAGTTTGACCCTTTAAGTTGGATGACATCTGCAAAGTGCAACTGTACATGTTACAACAAGACTAGTAGGAAACAGAAAAGAGATAACAGACAGGCCGTTCTAAATGAAATGATGGTTGTTTCCCTCACACACACACACCACATGTTGAGCACCAGTTTCTACCCACTCACTAGATTACTGTGCAAATGGCACCAGCTCTTGGTATGCATAAATGGATTAAACCACAGAGAGCAGATAAAAAACAGTGCCCTTTACAATTAGTGCAGGAAACACATACAGAGAAAATGGCCATCAGTCATATTCAGCGTGGGTTGAATGTCTGACAAACAGCACAACAAATCAAGCAAGATTTAAACACGCCACCTCTAAGAGGCATTTCTTTAAACTGAAAGATCTCATAGTCTGATGCGGAGATGCGCCATAAGAATTATTGTGAACTACCTACATGTGCATTTGTTGGACGTTTTGACATTGTTTTAATTCTCCATGAAGTTTTTAATCCTGCTGCATATTTAACTGATAAACCGTGTAGCATGTACAACATGCAATAGCCAGAGGGTACGGAAGCAAACTCTACTTCCAACAGTCTTACAGCCTGTACAACTATGTTCAGATCTGACACTGTGTCCGCTAGCTTGGGTTACAAGCTATATAGCCATGATTAATATTTAAACTGCATGTACTGCCTCAAATTTATTTACTTATTTGGCTGAATTCAAATAATAACATTTTTTAATAATCAGTCACTACTCGAATGTCATGCACCTCAAAAATACAAAGTTGCTTAAAACCATATTTAAAAAATAAAAACCATAGGCCACAAGTGAGCTTAAAACAAGTCCCTGCTTAAAACAAATGATGCCCATGATTACAAGCCAAGACTGTAACCTAATACGAAGAGAGCAAGAGAGAGAGAGAGAGAGAGAGAGAGAGAGAGACTCAAAGCCTAGTCCAGACGGAAGTATTCAATTTATTCAGGTCTCAGGACAGCTGTTGCCAAAATAGCTTAGTGATCTAAGAGACCAAAGGCTTAAAAGGACAAAATCTTCCAGAGCAGCCAGACCTGGTGGTTACAGTCAACAGACAGGCTGGATGGAACACGCAATATAAACATTTGAGACTGAGGTCATTAGTAATGAACCTGTGAGCATTGTTATTTCAGTGCAGCACTCTCTTGATGTTTCACAAGATGATCAATGTTAAATTAATCCAATTTTAGTCTGAGAGGGTAGTTCAAATGTCCCCTATACACACATACACACACACACACACACACGTGTGTGTCTTAATATCTTTGATCTATCTTCCATGTTTTGTATTGTGTTTAGTTAAATGTTCCTGTAATACATTTTACAATAAAAAAGTCTTATCTTTTAAAGTTATACTCTTTGACATACAAATGAGCTCATTATGGTAATTAGGCTTACTTAAAACTTAAGTTAGGTCCTATTCAAGAACTATTCTAAACAAAACCCGGAGGGAGAGTATAACTATATTATTACACCATGATTAGACAAAACTGTTGATTAAAAAGCAAGAAAAAAGTTGCTATTTCAAAGAATCTCTTTCGTTCTTTGTTGGTCCATTAATGAGCCATTTAGAGGTCAATACAGTCAATACAGACACAATACACATTTAAGCTTTGAAATTGGATAGGGCTTTTGGGCCCAACTACACAGAGAATGCTTAACTGCTGGAAATGAAAAGACTTGCCACTTTGCACTTGTGATCTAGAAAGATAGGGTGGAGATCTGTTTACAGAGGACCACAGAGGAAACTTAAACGGAATGAAGAGGATCCCTGAATACACACAGCAAAAAAAAATGTTAAAGAGTTTAAGAGAATCAAATGACTTAAACATTGGAGCTGACATTATAAAGCCATTTAAAGCCACTTTAAGCCATTTGGAAAAGAAGAGGAGAAACAGAAGCACAAAGCCATTCAATGTGCCATTAAAAAGCTCTGAGTAACTTGTTTATGCGAGTAGACCGCTCACGGCTGAGGAATTCAGACTTTCACAATCTTTCAAAAACACTGCAGATGATCCAGAGTGAGGCTTGAAAAAAGAAGTGACCTGCTGACTGCATTCTTTCTATCACTCTTTAAAGCACACATGAAAGTTTCATTACAGTTTTTTACAATCAATTTGTTACTATTTTCAGAACCTTGATGTCATCTTTCACAACTCTAGACACAAAACAACCAACCAATGATCAAAATTCACCTTTTTCAAAACTCTAACCTTTTTCTCAATTGCTTAGATACAATACACATAAAACTTCAACTTCAAAGATCATTTGTTCATTCAACAAAAATCACCTGTTCAATATGACACAACTTATCATCAAAGTACTACTACTTCAAAAGGCAATTCACACATTACATTTCAAATGAGTGTCTATTTATTTCCTTACAATGATACCTATCTATTGATACAACTGCTCAAAATGATAAGTAACTGTTGCAGTAGCCTACTCTTAATGCATAGTTGTACAGAAACAGGCACAATCTTCCATGTTTACAGTACATCATGAAAGTTTCAAGAGATTCATTTTCACCAATTAGCATGGAGCATGAACAAATTAGACTACAATATCCATGGATGTAGCCTATAGTAAAATTATATATTTTTGCTTTGATTCCAATAAACCTATGTTGTGATTGTAGTGGAGTGTTTTGCATCAATATATCACACACTTTGTTCAATGATTCCACTAGGCCTATATGGTACTTTTCATGTACCATAATGAAATCTGTATTATCTATTTTGTTCTACAATATTAAATGATTGTACGAACAATGACACAGTGAAACTATCGGTTACTTTTGAGTGGGTGATCTATAATTATGTTTCAGTGGTATTTCAAATTTGTTTTTTGAACCAATGATTGTGCAAGTGCAAAATTTCTTTAAAGATGTCAATGCACGATGCAATGTTTTGAACATTAGACAGCCTGTGTTACAAGTGATAACCGTTTTGAGTTTTGTGTCTAGAGTTTTGAAAAGTGACATCAAGGTTCTGAAAACAGTAGCAGAGTGATTGTAAAAAACTTTAAATAATTTGACAAAATCTTCAAAGACAGTGCCTTTTAACATAAAATCAGAAATGCACATTATGAAATATCAGATTTTTTTGTTCCTCTTTAGTTAAAGTTGCCCAATTCTCTTCTAAGAAAATGCTGCTCTGTGATGTATAATTGTTGCGATGATTTGCGATGGGAGAGTATTTTGGTTTGGAAGAAGTTAAATGAGAATAGTCTGGATTTAGTTAGTGATTCCTTCAGGTGTGAGTTTTTCTATTTTTTATCTTGATTATAACATCCAGCGCAGGCTCATTGTAAAAATTCCAGATGAAATGACCACTAGAGGCAGTAATACACTTACAAGAAAATCAAACAACTTACAATCAAAATTAACAACAACGCAAATTAACTAATAAATACTTGCACAATATGTTATGAACTCAAAGTGTGTTTACCATAATGTAGGATTTGCTAACTAATTCAGTTTGACGTTTGTGTTGAAGTTACCATCTCCATTTGGCTTTTTCTGATATAGTAAACTTGATCAGTAGCTCACATGGTATAGCATTTCACTTGAGATACAGAGCATCTAAAGTATGACTCCTATGAAACACAATAAAATAGCTAAATAATTGTAGAAGCAAGCTAAAATGACATGGTTGATTCGTGAATACGCATTTGCTCGGTTAGTTTTAGGGTACGGTTGTACGTTATTTTTAAACGCAATACACTGTAAAGAATGATTTTTCATTTAAGTCAAAAAAGAAAAGTAAAAAGTAAAACATATGATAAATATGTTATGACAACATGCTTTTACATTAACTAATCAAATTAAGCTAAGCAATTTTCAAAGTTTTTCAACTCAACTCAATTTTTCAAGTCAGTTTAATGTAATTTAGGTTGCAATGACTTAAACATCCAAGTTGATTGTACTTTTCTTTACACTGAAGTGTTTTTCAAAATGTCAAATTTTAATTAAATTCAATTTAATTTATAAGCACTTTCTAAATGAAAATCGTTTGTACAAAATTTTTTGTTATACATTAACTTTTAAGCGCACTCATTGGACATTTCATTATCGCACTGACGTGATGCATAACAACCAAGGTGAACAAATATTGCCAGTATTGACGTTCACCTCTTTTGGAAAAAACTGTTGGATAAAACAGCTACAAAGTGAAGTTCAAGTCTCTTTTAAGTGTTTCTGTTATGCTAACATGATTAGCCAGTTAGTTGAGGAAGTGGTGAGAGCCCCATCCTCTAAAGAGACATCTGTGAGCTTATAGCGTAACCCACTCAATGACACCGCTAATCCAATTAGACATTGATAAACAGGTCTGTCCCTTTTCGTAAACAAGGCTAATTCAGCGACATGTGTTGTCGATTGACTGTATTTGTGTCTACGTGTGTGAAAGACTAATGCAGGGCCAATTCGAAAATGTCAGCGTGTCTCTTATCAAAACCAACTGAGACAAACAGAACAAAATAATGTGTCCTTTTCGCCCAAGGCTGTCATCAGCTGGTGGAAGCTACAGGGAGGAAATTCATGACTTCCTGATCACTTTGGACCAGCGCTTCCATGGCGGTAAACCACCATTAGTGTCCAACAAGATGAGACAGAGCCTTTGTGAGGGCATTGCTTGTTCCCATGGTGACAATATGTCTCAATCCAGAATGTGTGACATCTGTGTAGACACAGACAGGAAGGATGTTTCTTGGAAATAGAGTCATATTCATCCAATCAATTCCCTCTCTGTCAAAATGGAGAGAAACTGTGCTACACTTTTAGCTTTTAGATGGTGATATATTAAATTGTTATAACTCAGCTGTGGCTGTTAAACCAGAGAATTCGATTCAAAGAAATCCCCTGAATATCTATCTGACTATTAGCTCATTTTGAACGATTGCATCTGGTGTCTTGAGGACAACAGAGGTGCAAGATTGACCAATAAAACGCACTGTGCAGCAGAAACGTTTCCATTTTAAGGAGTGGTTGGTATGGTCTCCCACTCAGGCCTCGGATGGTGGAACAGCCCAGGAAACCTCTTTCCACCCCCACACATGCACAAACACACACACACATGAAACCTCTGACTCAACTTGAAACCATGAGCTCTGTGGAGGCATCCTGCTGACTGACTGGTGCACACTGCCTCAGGTTACAGCATTTGTCGCTGCAGTCTGCTTACTGTAGGTCACCTGAGAAAGATAAACATGCAGTTTACTCACTAACCAGTACTGCAGCAATAATACAGGCTGAAATCGAATAGACTAGGGGTTATGTCTAACATAAATGGCAGTTGCTGAACTTAAAATAGATAGGTTGGGATTTTTTGTATAATATTATTAGCTCACTGAACATTTGAATTGCTCACAGGTTTAAATTAGTTTAATTTAAGTTATATTTTTAATTAAAGTTGACACATGCATCCTAAAATAGACACAAATTAGATGATTGTTGAACAAAACAACAATATGGACAGTATGGATAGTCACTGTAAAAAATATTGTTGGTTTAACTTAAAGGTTCTAAAATTTAACTTTTTTTAATAGGGGTTGTAATCACACATTGCAATGATCCACTTTTTGGGTTTTGCTATTACCTCTGAAGGCCAATATTCATATTTATATGTGAGGTCTCGGACTCGGATTCCTGCCGAAATCCATCAGTGACAGTGCATGCCGACCAATGGCACTTCAGCTGACGAACACGGAGTCTGATAACTCCCAAATGTCCTGCCTCCAGCACAACACAAATTCCACATAAATATAATAAACAAAAAAAGTTGTATCTGCTGAAGCTCGTCAGGCAAAACGTGAATATTGATTCAACTTCGGACGCAACGCGTATCAACATCGGCAACATATTAGTAGGCTACAACATATTAGTAAAATCTAGTGAAGTAGCAAGGTAAACTACATGAAACATGACATGAATCCACTACTATCATATTGTTTATAATACACATTTCCAGAGACGTTATAGTACAGTAATGTCACTTCCTACGATCTTACTGATACACTGAGACTGTTCAGTTCAGTTCACTGAACCATTTCCGTTATCATATTATAGGTTACATTCACCTATGTTGACATTGCTGATTGGGAAAGATACACGAATAGTTAGAGAATGGCTTATAACATCGCATATGCCGGCTGAGACTAAATGCAGTTTACTGTAACATTATCATGGACAAGCACAGAGCATTAGTTCAACGTCAAGCTGATAAAAGTAGGCTATTATTTGTACCTGCAGTGGGAGTTCACATTAGTTTCCAGCATGTTGTGTGATTAGTTTGCCGATTGCGATTGAAAGTCTCCCGTGTGGCTGGTGGCAGTGTTACCAGATCCGCAGAACAAATGAGCAACCCAACCCAGTGAAAACAGAGCCCAAAACAAGCGACTTTTCTCATAGACAGCAAAAGCATTTTTCTTATCGCAGCCAGCCCCCTAGGTTCAAACGAGAAAAACTACAATCTCTGGGGACAGGATTTGGATAGTTCTAAACTGTGAATGTCAATTTACATCCACGTGATACAGTTTTGTAAAACTGTGCACACAGGCACAGTCTTATTTCTTCTGTAGTAAAGCTTGGCTGCCCATCTAGTGTTGTGTACTGTGCCACAATAAAATCTGACTGAGAGTCTAATTTTGAGATGTTCAACCTGAAATTTTAGAAGCTTCTCTCAGGATTTTTGGCTTACTATTTTCTTGGACAATTTTAAGAGTAAAATATATATTTAGCAATATATATATTTTATATGAAATAGAAATAATTATATTTTTACATTGTTCATTTCATAAAAACTCAAAGTTATAACTTTTCTTGTTTCACTTTCATAATTTCATATACTGCACTTCAAGAATAATTTGGCAAATGTCTTCTTTAAAACAAAACATTCTTGAATTAAAACCATTTGAATAAGTGATTTTCATGGAAAAGGGGGAGTGACAGTTAAAGGCTTAACAGTTAAACGATATTAAATTAATATCTATATCTAAAATATCTAACATATAATTAAATATACATATATATAAAATTCTCCTGACAGTCTAGTCATAGCAGTATAGTCAGCAATGGTCCAGACTTGCAAGTATTTTCATTTTAACATCTACTTGCTGACGTTTAACTGACCAGAAAGAAAGAAGAAAAAAAACAACGATTGCCCTGAACTCTGCCTCTGATTGGCTATGTACTTAGTTCGCCATCTGGGTCAGAGCCAATTAGAAGCAGGATGTGGGTGGAAAAAGCTCACTGAATGGGGAAAGGAGAGGGGAACAGGCAAGACAAACTCCATACGTTAAGTACATAAAGAATATCTGTTTGCAACTGAGCTGGAAGCAAGCCCAAATAAGCAATGCTACACTTCAGAAACAAGCCCACAAAAATCGTGACCGTCAACTCCCTATTATCTGCAAGTGACTTACAGAAAAACAAGCCCAAAGTCGCTTGGATGACAAACGTCACTTGGAACACTGGCTGGTAGCAAATGCTCGCTCTAGCATTATAGCAGCGCTATGGTAGAACGCTCTTGTTGCATTCTGAAACATCACCGCCAGAGGCCGCTAAAACTCCAGTAGAGTACCTTATTGTAAAACAATTGAGATTGATTCTAATAAATTCGAAACTGAAAATATTGTTAGCTGTAACCACATTAATTATTGTAAGCCTGATCTGACGAAAGATAAGTAAAAGGTTGCTGATTAATCATGAAAATATATTTTTTACAGTGTAGCCTAATAATTATGAAAAATGTTTGAGTTCATATTGAAATGTCTGACTTTTGGTATCTGCAAATCTGTTTGAGACATCTCTGAGGTCTTGCATATAAAATAACAATATTGAAGCTCTAAATTTGTTCTCAATTTATATTATTGATGTGTAGGAGAAACAAAATATTTGCTGGGTTCCTATTCAGCTCTATATCTTACATCCTGGCTACATGTCACCCTGACAAACACTTTATGTGCAACACCAACATTGGTATTGAGTCATACACAGCAGGGTGGGGCATTAACCTTCACAACAGTAAAAGGACAATACTTAAAGCCTAGCTATAGCACTGTTTTTCTCTGGCTTTAAATGTATATTTACAGGATCTATCACATTGCTGTGTATATTTTCCCTTGCTGTTGAATTTCTATTAATAGCAGACTACAATGTGCACAAAAATACTCACTGCTTTAAGACACTGTTAAGATATTATGGTCAAATCAGGAGGTGTTTACAGTGTAAAATCTGACTGACTAACCATGTTTTCATGAAATGCCACGCGTCGTGTTTGCAACCCAGCCTAGCAAACTTTGACTTCAACAATAGTGCGTACTATTGCGAAGCCCTGATGCTACGATGTCGTCAGACCCGATGGGCGAAGCCAATATGTCGCAATCTTACTAAGAGACAGCATCATCGAGTCAGGCTGGTGTAACAGCATTGAGCATATTAGACGTGCCCAGCCAAATTAAGACTTTACAGTCGGACGTTCAGGCTGAGGGGCCATGTCTGATTTGTGATCTCATTACTAAAGGGACCTTTATTTCTGCAGCAACAAAATAGGAACTAAAGGACTAATTATTCCATTTCTACACTGTCACCGACTCGGACTTGTTCTCAGTTCAACTTTCTTTCGGGCAATTCCTTGTTTGTCGTATCGCAAAACTTCCAGTAAAGTACGTTTAACTGCGGCTTATCAAGTTTTATTTGTCCGGTACTCGTCGTAAATGATCTTTAACTTCCTCCGACCAAAGGACTTTTAGTGAAAACTACATCCACCAAGGAAATATTGTCCATTCAGGACGCGTTCATTCAGCGGGAATAAGGAACAAAGACATTCGTGCCAACAACTGAAGAAGCTTCTTGGTGTTGCCGCCAGACTCCCAAGTATCAATTTGCTCAACTTCAAGGACAAAGAAGAAGAGATTACGAATGAATGAAGAGGCTAAATGAACGAATAATCTGCAAAACACATTGAATCCGGAGACTCAAATCAACTTCTGCATAACGTGATCAGGCACGCGCGTCCTTTTAAACCAACTCGATATTTATTCTGTATTCACCTGGAGACAACATTATCTCTCTTATGCCGACAGACATCACTACAGTCAGTGAAGACAATTTCCCAGTGTTCATTTCATTATATTTTTGTTTTTCCTCGGTGGAAGAATGCTTCTGACAAGTAGATACAACGAAGTGCGCTGAAGTTTTCATTGTCTGTTTTGGAGAGGAGCGGGTCCTTTGTCTAAAGCAGCGAGGTAAGTCAGACTTCAAAGCGTTACCTTAGCTTTAGAAATCTCTACTTCATACTTTCCAACTAATGTTCCTTACTATTAATGTCAATTATCGATATACTTTCCATTTAAACGAGTATTGAAAAACATATTGGTGGTTAAACTCCATGTTGCAGGCTGCGCATATTGTTGTGTGAATCTGTCAACTTGCACGAAGCATTCAATTTAGCTACTGAGCATATTATGTTAGTAATATTTTGTTGGCTACTTTTCTGGACAGCGAGTTGTGGCGCAATGGTTCGCGCATACCGAGAGCGAGAATCGCTCTGATCAGGAGATTTAGGTTCGAATCCGATATCATCGCGAATCGAGTTCTGAAACCTCGTACCGGCATATGATAAGCGCTACTCAGTGTAACCTTATAATTCATGATGAAGAAAATTCGATGTAATAGGCTATTTGAATAGAAAAGTTAGTTTAAAAATAGTGCAGTGGAATAAATTGGGATATGTCATTAATGTATGACGACGCATGAATGTGTAATAACTTAAACACTTGTATGACTCACAGGTGCCAAACAGAATTTCGAAAGGAACTCTAGTTGAGAGATGATCAAGCAACACTGCTCATCACATAGTCATACAATAGTTATAAATTACCTCCTTTCATTTACACAACATTATTGAACCACCCATTCTTGTTTAGTTTGTTAGTGAGAGTTATTATCCCAAGCTGACCGAGTGTAATATCAAATGTACAACATTTTTTCATGTCAACATGAGGCATTGAATCTGCATTCTTCATCTATCATCAGCATTTATGGTGATGTTAAGTAATGCTGCCACAAGGTCATGAACTTACACCCAGTTGTTTTTGTCACAGATGAGTATGAACCTGTCAACTCCTACACCTCCACTGCGACTGAAACGAGTTGACTTTGAGGACATCTCACAACACTGCACACCTTCAAATGCAAGCGCCGCAGGCTCAGTCAGCCTCCTTCCCGGGTCTCGCTGCCTCCTGCCCGCCTGTCCCAGAGCCTTGAGCAGCCGGGGTCCGAAAAGCACCATGTTCTTGCGCATCGGACCCTACATCTGCTGGAGGCCACAGAAGGAGCGCAAACATTTAGTAGCTGTACATCAGGTCACAGAACAGGAGTACACATGCAAGTGAGCATATAGATTCTTCATTATAGTGGATTTAAAAATATTTAATATTAAGTTCTGGAACTTTTATATAATGAAGGATCAATAACCATTTCTGATTTGGTATGTTCCCACCAGGTGTTTTCCATAAGAAGTATCACGAGTTCATCGCACCTACACTCGTCCTGCTTCCACAGCAGCAACATCTGCAAGATTTCAGAGCTGGTGCTTGGGAGGAACAACGTGTACATATTCTTCGAGCTGGAACCATGGAGACATGCACTCGTACGTGCGCACCTGTAAGAGGCTGCAGGAGGATGAGGCAGTGCGCCTGTCCGCACAGATGGCAGCCGCAGTGGCGCACTGTCACGTAGAATGGCGTCATTCTAAGTAGACCTTAAACTGCGCAAGTTTGTGTCTCACCTATCCACAGAGGTCAGTAACTCAATTTAATTTTTTTATTGCTAGTTAGTCAATTCATATCAGCTCTTGATAGTAGGGATGCATTTTTCATGACAAAAGTAAATATTTATTTTTTTACCCCCTGACATTATTCAATCTGAACTTTTTTATTAGCTTTTGTTGTCATCTGAGTACTGAACTAGAATTTTAATAAGTAGCCTACTGAATAAATAATTTAATAATATTATGTAATTATAGCAAAGTCTCAAAATTAATATCTGTATTACATAGTACATACATTATAATTTAATGCCTAAATTCATTTGTAGTATTTCAAAATTTTTTTTTTTTTACATTTATAGACCTTTTATATAGTAATTTATTTATTAGTCATGGCATTAAATAATCCGACTTAATATTAGTGCATTTCTATATTTCTATTGTCAGTGTACAGGTGTTACAATATTATTTTTGTTGTTAAATTTCAAATATATAGTTTTCAGATATAAACCGACTTAATAATTTGACTTTTTACTATTAAAATTAAATAAGTAAAGTAATTATAAAACGTATAAGACATTGTTACAATTATAAGATTAGAACTCAATTAATCATATATATATATATATATATATATATATATATATATATATATATATACTATATATATCATATATATATTATAATATATATATTACTACATACTCATATATCTACTACACACACTATATACTATATATATATATATATATAAATATATATATATATCACTACTACTACATACATACATACATACATACTACATAGGTTTTACCTTATCTTGCTCATCTGTCAAATATTTTCCATTCATTAATGCTAGGATCTAGTTATCAGGTGACTGATAGATGTTTTTTCGTCTCTCTCTCAGAGACACAGCTTGTTCTCTGCAAAAGCCTGGAGGACTCCTGTCTCTCACGGGAACGATGATTCACTGACGGACACAACACGGCTGCTCGGCCTACGTGGGCCGGAGACTGAACCCACGGCACGCACCCAGGGCAAAGGCTGCCGACGTATGGAGCCTAGGTGTTGTTCTCTACACCATGCTAGTAGGACGTTACCCTTTTCAGGACTGTGAACCCACAGCACTGTTCAGCAAAATTCGCAGGGTGCGTCACCATCCGGACTCTTTCTCCCAGGGCTAAGTCACTGGTGTACTTGCATGCTGAGGAAATCTCCCTCAGAGAGGCTTGAGGCTGGAGATATACTTCTCTCACCCCGTGGCTCCACTGTAACACAATGTATCCCTCAGCCAGCACTCCAAGCACCAGACACTCGACGGATCAAGGTGGTCCCTGATTTTGAACCGAATGAGACTGGAGACCATTAATGAGCATTCTTCATTCTGTTTACCCACAAATCAGGGGAGTGGACTCTATGAAGAGAGAGTATTTTACCTCATAAAGGTATGCAGAGCTCAAGGGCATCAAATGGAACAGATTCCATAAATGTGGTTTACAGCAGTGAGAAACTGCTGAGGTGTTCTGTGAAAGGCCAGAGACTGATCCTTATAGTCTTTACAAACAAAAGTGACTGACTCTTACCTCTGAAAATATACATTTGTGTGTGTATCTCTTCAAGAACGACACAGAGTGCAAAGTGCTGCTGCTTAGAACTCTTTCCCAGCAGACGTTCGTTCACAGCACAGTAAAACCATACGAGGCTCGTGCATATTTCAACATCAGTATTGTCTAATCAGCGCATGGCATTTCCCATATTGAGCACCATGTTGTGTAATTTAAAGTACCTCTAACTTAATTCCTTGTATAGCTTGATGCACACTTCGTGCCTTTACGTACTGTTTACACATTTTTGCAGTGGAAAACATACATTTGACTATTTAAAGTGCCTTTTTTTCCAGTAAAACAGCTGATGTTGTTAGATTTGGACTTTGTTCAAGTACCAAAGATTTGAGTTCCCTCTGAGCGCATGTAATCTGCAATGGGTTAGCACAAGTGCTCATGTTTCTTTCTCATGTGAAGAATTCAAAAGGGTTCTGTGTTTTCTGCGATTCTCTTTGTAAATGTCTGTTAAATACTATGTATTTGTGCTGTAGAGCAGGTTTGACCCTGAAGGGAAGTGGGGCAGCGTCCATGCGCCACAGGAAACGTCCATATAATGGTTTAGAGGTGTGCCTGTTGAGAGCTAAACAAAAGGCTTTACATACGTTATCGTTTGTGATGCCTGCATGCAATGCTTTGACCATTTTTTTTTCCCCTTGGTAAAGCATACTTGTCATTTTGTAGATATGTTTTTGTTACTGAGCGAGAATTGGACACTGACATGTTTTGTTGTTTCAACGGGTGACGTACCCACAAAACAAGTATTGTGTTGTTGCCAATACAAATAAAATGAAAAATGATACTGTATTGCTTTGCTGCTAATTAATTATTCATTACTGATATGTGGTCTGATTAATGATGCTAACATAATCATGTTGAAATTCTGCCGAGAACTGTACAGCAGTACTTTTGCTGCCTAGCAAGTTTGTTTTTCCAATAAAAATCAGTGCACATTAAGTCAGTAGATATTTATTTGACACAGCATTTAGGAAATAACACAAATGTTCTTTAAAAGAAATGTATACAAATGTTTTAAGCTGCCAAGAAGGACATGTTAATGCATTCATCTGCATCCAGTTGGGCTCTATCCTGGTACTTTTGGACTATACTCTGAAAATCATTTGTAGAAATAATGTATGCAATTAACAACAAAAGAGATCTTGCGCTCTTGTTCTTATACTGGCTTATATACTAATATATCAAAGTGATTGAAATTACAAACATGGATGGGTCACAGTCACATCTAAAATGCAAAAGGAAATCAGAAAGATTGTGACTTCACCACATATGGCCAGATATTCAAGAGGCCCTCCAACATAGTGGACAGGACAATACAAACTACAGAGCTCATCATGAGGAAGTATTCAAGCCACAGTAGATGAAACCGATCAAGCTGTAATGATGTCAAACTGGATGCAACAGTAGTTTACCAACACCCACTTCTATAGGTCATAATATCTTTCCACAACAGCTATAAACATAATTTTTGCCTTTATAGTCATATGCGTTTGTCGGACAACTGTACAATTCATTCACCACAAGCAGGTCTTCACGGAAGAAAGTGGAACTGCTATGTTCACTTCACGTTTTACACCTCACAAAAGTTGCGAAATCCAAATAAAAACCAGTAACGACAAATAAAAAGCTTTATAGAAAATTAAACTTTACAGACCCATCATGGTTTTTCTCTTACATTTTTGTTAGCTTTGGGGTGAAACTAAAAGCGGAAGCTGATCTGTAGGTCAACATTAATAAATCTACTGAGCAATGTTTTAAAAAAGAAATTCTGAGGCAAAAAAAAGTTGCAGAAAATGTCTAAAAAACAAAACACAAATATGTAGTTTATCATTTATAGGAAAAAAGTGAAAACTTGGAAAAATTTTAGTTATGAGCACGTGTAGGCAACAAATATGGAAACTTGATTTAAACATATAAATCTGAACTATGCTCAAACTGCCAGTAAAGAGTAACTAGAAGCAGGAAGCAAAGATGATCAGATGTTGAAATATGCCACCTAGTGGAAATACTGTGACGTTTATGAGACATAAAAACAACTGGAAATATTGAACAGGGTTGAGGGGAAAAGAGAGGGAGAATAAAACTTGCAAATTCAACTACAACTAAAAAAAGACCTCATTTGAGATTTAAAAAAGCAAGACAGTAAAAATATCCTAACACACATCACACTGGTTCCCTCAAAGGCCGGTGTTAGAAGTAAGTCTAGTGAATGCATTGAAGTAACGGCAAAAGTTAAAGTGCAATAACCAGCACTTGAAAATCTCTGGATTACAACCTGTCCTCATTCCTAAGAAATGACCAACAATATAATATTGAACACATAAAAAACAGAAAAGAATGACAGGCATAAAAAGTCAGGCAAGAGATTGCGGTCTTCAGAGGACAGGAAATAGGGCTTCACCAGGCACACAGTGCACCATTCCTGAGGACAGATCAATCAATCCATCACTGATGCAATGAAAGGCTGATCTTTAGATAGACTGCTATGTAACTTTTAACCCTTCACTAGCAAATACACTGAAACCACGTGGTTTATAAGCAGTCATTTGGCAGTCAAATCTTAATGATGATAAAGCAAGAGTGTGGATGTTCGTGATGCAGTACTTCCTCGAAAAGTGTAAACAAATAATAATTCCCTCACCTCTCTTCATCCATGTTCCCCTCTTCCTCTTCCTCATAGCTGCCCTCATCCAATTCCAGATCCAATTCTGTGCCGATGCCAGAGTCGCGAGGAGCCATGAAAAGACTAAAGGACAAATACACAGAAGTCAAAGGTCATTGAAATGTTTTCAGGTTGGACCAGATATTTAATAAAATACGTACATGACACATAAGACACGTCATGAATATGAAGAAGGTTTTATTCATGTTCATGACAATGTCATTCACTCAATTCTGACATTTTTAAAGGGATAGTTCACCCAAAAATTGTCATTAATGACTCTCCCTCATGACGTTCCAAGCCCGTAAAACCTTCGTTCATCTTCGAAACACAGTTTAAGATATTTTACCTTTAGTCCGAGAGCTTTCTGTCCCTCCGTTTTTTATGTAAATAAAGACATCCTCAAAGTAGTCCATGTGACAAGTGGCTTAGGTAGAATTTTTTGAAGCATCGAAAGTACATTTTGATGTATTTACGGACACTTAATGACAGATGTCATAAACATGCATAAAACGTTCAAATTTATGACGTCAAGTCATGATTATGAAGTGTCATGTCAGTCTTATGCACACCCCTTCAAGTAAAGTGTAACCAGTTTTTTGAAAAGGGAATTTTGTAACATTATAAATGTTTTACTGTCAATTTAATGTGTCCTTGCTGAATAAAAAGTATTGATTTCTTTATACACACAAAAAAAAATCTGATACTTATTTTTATAAATTAATGATGAATTGCTTTATTTCTGACAAACAGACCCTCACCTGACAGAACGGCATGTGAAGAACACAATCCTCTTCAGTCTTTTGTTATAAAAGAAGTAGTTGAAGGACCACAGGTTGCCTTCTTCCCCATATGGGTCTGAATCCAGGTCAGGATTGTAACTGTCACAGAATCCAATCAGAACTTGAATGAACATGCATCACAACTGAATGATGTGTTATTCAAACAAACACCACTGAAAATGTCAAAAGCAATCATCAAGTTGAACATGGGTTTTGAAAGCATTATCTACCTGTATATGTCACATTCAGCAAGACTGATCTCCTTGTCAAGCGCTTCCCATAACTGAGGCTGTAGGTGACTGTACGCCTCACCCGCAGCAGCAGACAAACTGCTGTTCACTGCATTAAACACCTGCGCAAAATTAATCATTTAATGAACCTTGTTGTTATCGCATTAAATCAGTCTCTCCTCCACACTCAGGTGAACGAGACTGATTTAAATTGATATATATATATATATATATATAAATTCATATACACACATGTAAAATCACCTAAAGGATTATTAGGAACACCTGTTCAATTTCTCATTAATGCAATTATCTAATAATAAGCTCATCAAAACTGGACACCTGAAGACTGGAAAAATGTTGCCTGGTCTGATGAGTCTTTATTTCACAGTATTAGTATGGTGTTCCTAATAATCCTTTAGATGAGTGTACATATATATCAGCCCCATCTTTGTAGGGTTACAGGTTTACTATTATTATTAATAGTCAGTTTTAAATGACATTTTAGATCATGTTAAAATTACCCAATTAACACTGGGCTCCTTGCTGAAATCATGGCCTTTGGTGCGACTGAAGTCATAGTCTGGCCGGAAGGATTCATTGAGAGTGGCGATCAAGTAAAAGAGAGTCTTTCTGCTGCACTTATCCGAGAGAGGACCCTCCCCATCTTCCAAACTCTGACTCAATCTGAAAGCACAATATATTTTGATCAACACGCAATGACTTCTGGGGCCTATACCATGAAGCCGGTTTAGGTGGCTAGCCAGCTATGTTTCAGTTTAGTTTGTGCCAACCCTGGGTTTTAGGTACCATGAAAGTGGTTTGTTTTTTAGCAGTGCTCATCGCCATAGTAACTTACACTGCACAGCTAACCTGGTCCGGGGCAGGTTATGTTACAGGTTAGAGATTGCAAACCGAACTTGGACCAATCAGCTGTGAGCAAAGTGACATGTCTGACGCGATAAAGTCACTCCACCTGTTTCTACTCCAAATTAAAGGTCACTATATAGCAGATGATTTTAAAAGACAAAATCATGGCTTTTAGTAAATAAATTTGTATGATTTAGAAATTATTTCTGTAATTATTATACCCTAAAACAATCTCACATGTACAATTTCAGTTCATCAATTATTATTACATATATTTTAAATGAAGTATATAAAGGTAATATAAATACGCTTTAGAATCAATACATGAAGCTAAAAAATGACTACATGCGAGTTTAAATATTCAATTGTCTCTATACCTTTATCAACTGTATAAACTAACTTCACAACTTTTACTTGCACTGATATACAGTAATGTGACTTTCTTTTAGTTGTCCTATTTCATAGACAGCTATTTTATTCTTGCGGGGTAAATTTGCTTAAATTCTTAATATTTTAATACTTATATTTAATAAGTGAACTGCGTTACTTCTCTCACGAGAAATTAATTTCAATGAGTTTGAATGAGTTTTACTCTTCTCAGCATGTAATTGGCTGTTCGCTGACTGATGTCACACCTAAACTCCTAAACTCAAGATCAAAGCCTGAGTTGACAGAGAAAGTTGATGATCAGCATCATGGTACCAACAAAGCCTGGTTGGATTGGTTTGGTTTGGTTTTGTCAACTCGAAACTAATCCTGCAACCCTGAGTTTGTTCAACTACCATCATGGTACAGGCCCCTGGAAGATATTTTCACAGTGTGTAACTGTTGATGACTATGAAATGCTTATTCAGATACCTCTGGAAAAGACTTGGACTTACTTGTTGGGGCTGATTCCGGAGCTCTGCGGAGGAGACAGAGCTTCCAGCACGTGCGGCTGCCCCTCCTGACAAAACTGCTTAAACATCTGCTTGTCGTCACCAGCCATCTTACAGGAGTAACTCTCAATTCTAAAAACACATCACAAGAGTGACATAAGTTACACTCACAAAAACTATACTGCAAATACACATCTGCCAGATGTCTGTTAAAGATCACTTCATCTGGAAAGCATCTGCTGTTTACTAACATCTGATTGACGTCTTTAAGATGTCAGTTCTATATAAGCCTACATTCTAAATAATAAACCTCTTAAAGACATTTTCTATACGTCTTATTTGACATCTGACAGGGAACATACAATAGACATATTGCAGATGATCAACCATTCTAAACAATATGTATTCTAGATGTAAGCACGCACATCAAATATACGTCTCTCGTGTGCTATCGGTACCAGAACAGAGTTAATATACTCAGTTCCTCTTCGTGATCTGAAATTGTTACAAATGTTTTTCAAAAGGATGCCACTTTTTTAGTTTTAACTTATAAAAGCTAGTATTGCACTTACCGTCCAATTATCTTACAGTCTCCCGTTTCAATAGTGAGCAAACTGTTCATGGCCTCAAAACTTGAGTTTTCCAGGAGCTTCATGGTTTATTCAACTATATATATATAATATTTGTTTGACAGAACTGCAACAACTCTTTACTAACACTAGATGTCGTTTGATAAACAACCATAGACCGCTTATTCTGCCGTTACACCAAACCTAAACAATGTTTAGCACGTTAGTTTGGAGATTGGTACAAACCGAAGCCAATACTGGGTTAAAACCGAATAATCTCAACTTCGATGCCCCCTTCAGAAGCACATATATAAATGTCTTAATTTCGAGAAAAAAGCGCTCTATTAACGTTACCTTCAAATGTAAAAAACAACAACAAAACAAACCTTCCTTGCAGATTCTTACGACCGCGTAAATAATCTTCGCCTGTTGCCTAATGGATTTCTATGTCTAATAAATATCTCTTCCTTTTTACTGTGAAATTTCCAATACCTGCCATTAAACAAGCTAAAATTTAGAGGGAAATTATGCATCCCAGCTATTGAATCAGAACTTGAGGAGAATTCCAAGGCTTATTAAAAGCCTTAATCCTCGGGTTATTGAAGTCTATTTGTGTGGAAGAATAACAACAGCAGAGGACGAGGGTTTTGTGTTGCAGTTTTCGCTCGCAGTAATACGCAGTTACTTGTCTATTTCCTGTTTTTTTTTTTTTTTTTTTTTTTTTTTTTGGTGTATGAGGTTAGAATGTCATAGTGATACAAGTGCTATATGTTTACCGCCACCTGCTGGCTTGGAGTATATTATCGTTTCCCCTTTTCTCATAATGAGGAAGTACACACAGTGGGCTTCAGCTCACAAATATCGTTACATTTGAATATTAGCAAAAATGACAGGACCTTTTGTGGGACTGGGTTTTAGGGTCAGATGAGACCAAAATAAAGCTTTTTAGCAAGTCACTAAATGTGGGTTTGTCATAGACAGAAAACAAAGACATTTGTTTTTTTCCCCACTGTGAAGGTGCAATCTTTAATGCGTTGTTAATTTTATTCCAAAGACCTTGGACAACTTGTTAAAACACAGTATCTCCATCAAGGACCAGCAGATATTAAATCATAACCTGACTGACCCTGTCAGGAAACTTAAACTGGACCATCGTTGCGATCTTCCAGCTTGACATTGATCCAAAGCACATCTCAGTATAAAACATCAATATATGAAGAGTTCACTGCCAACAGAATGAAGGTTTTGCCCCATGGACATATCAGAGCCCTGATCCAAACCCATTAAACTAAACCCTGTGTAATGAGCTGAAATAGAGCCCACAAGGATCTCTGAATCTAAAGGATGAGACTCAGTATGGAGAAATGGCCTCAGACCTCTAGCCCTGTTTTTCAACCTTACACATTAAATGAGATCAAGACCTGTTATCTTGGCAAAGGGAGGCTGCACACAATATTAAATGAAAGGGTGTCAGTAATTATTTGTCAATATTATTTTTTTTGTGTCAGTGATTGTCAGTATTATTATTTTTTCTTTCAAAACTATTAACTTTAATCACAGGTTAGATTTTTGTGAATTTTTTTGAATGAAAGACTAGGAGTAATTCTAAAGCAAATTTTCAGTCAGTTTTGCTCATATTTACCAAGGGTGCCACTGCCAATACTCTGTGGAGTCCACTGTAAGATAGAAGCTTCCAATGATAAAACATCAGTAAGTGTATTATTATAAATTTGACAGCTTTGTGACTTAATTTCTAAACTCCCTTTCATTTCTAAAGTATTGATATCAGTAATATAAAACATCTTATAAAGGCATTTTCATTTTGTGAATATAAAACCTAGGAGGATATGTGCTAGTTTTCTGATACAATAATAAAATTACAGTAATGGCAGTTAAAACAAATGCAGAATCCCAAATACTCAAGCTGTAAAAATAGCACATTACCAAAAAGTGGTTAGAAAAATACTAAAGTAAATGCTGATCAAAACACTAACAAATGTTTTCATAGACATTTTATTTACAATGTTTTTGAAGAGGTGCAACATAGGTGAAACTGCAGAACAGATTACATTATTTCTCATCACAGCCCCTTAATACATGATGTTAGTAAACTAAGGTGAATAAAAATAAGAAGAGAAAATGGTCAAGACAAAAAAAATACAGGTAAACAAAGATGAGCAAAGCTTAAGGATTTTCCCTGAGAACACAGCTTTGTTGTGTTAGCATGTTACATTCAGAAGTCTGAGTAACTACTAAAATAATTTGATAATTTCACAAGGTGAAAAGGTATAGATGGTTTCCAAGGGAATTTTATGTAGCATAACATTTAGAATTAATAGAATTGCTTCCACCCAAATGAAAAGGGGAGAAATATCTGTGATCTCCAGCTCAGTCAAAACATAAGATCATGTTTTTCCTACAACAGGTCAAAAGTTAGCGAGATGACCTGTTAAAATAAGGTTGCTAATGACAGCCAAAGAACTCAGATTAATATATGCAACTCAAAATGAACAGAGAAAGATGTTGCCTTGCTGTGCCTCTTCCAACACACACACAAAAGAAAAACAATTTCCGGCATACACAGTACACAACTGAAACTTCCTGCCGCTGTAATGCATGATGACTTAGTGCTATAACATGACCTCCAACACAATCATTATACCTGAGGCTGTCTTATGATTGCTTGCTCATACCTCCAACAACTGTTTTTTGCCCATTTTTGACAGCTTTAAGAAATCAACTAAAGAAAAGTATTCTAAACACAATTCGATGATGAAGAAATATTTACATTGACAAGAAAAATCTAAAGGAATAATAAACATATCTTTCACAGTTTGAAAATAAAATAAATCTTATTTTAAAATAGTGTGGGTTGAATTACGTCTCAGTCCTTTTACATTCATAATGGCAGTGGTAAGTAAGTAAGGGTTGTGACATCGCTCATTTCTAGCTGTCAATCATCTCTGAGAGTTCTGAAAGAGGTCATCCTCTCCCTTGCCCGAATCCAATTCCAAGTCATCCTCAAGCCGATCATCAGTAAGATTCATCCAACAGGTCTTCAAAGTCATCCATCGATGAACTGGTAACAGCAGCAGCTCGACCAGAGGTGGTGCTGGACCGTCGATTGCGCTGCACACTGGGTGTTCCTGATCACAGGGCTACAGAGAAAAAAAGTGTTAATTTGTTTCTGCTTGACGATTTAAATAAGTAAATAAAAAATGGTAGTCTTCCATCAGCTGAAATGAGAACTTCCCATACCTTTGGGGACTGCAACAGTCTCAGCTGATGTGAGTACTGGCAGGCTCCAATGCATTGAATAGGAACCATCTGAATATCCTCTGTGTTAGAGCAGGGCACCTGCTGAGTGTCGAACTTGAAACATCTGTCAGAGAGGTTGGTGAAGCCACCTGAAAGAGTAAAAAAATAAAAATAAAAATAAAAATGCTTTAACTTATTTTCAACCGAGCAGTGACAAAAGAATTGCTCAATTAAGTAAATAAACCTCACCTTAAGGCGCTTGTTGGGAATAACAAGAGAGGAAGGTGACTGACAGGCAGTCTTGAGAGGTTTCACTTCAGCAACAGCAGAGTTAACTTTTGTAGCTTTCTCCTCTGGGCCGGCTTCATTACTGATGGCTTCACGTTCACCTTGGGCTTCACTGAAATGCAGACAAACGCAGCAAATTGAGTGAAAATAAATACATAAATACACGTATTTTAGTTTATATTAGTACTGTTGTAAACATCACTGGCTTCACATATTTAACCCTCTGTGGTTGTTTGGCCCAAATGGTCCCAATGCACTCAATTAAAAAAAAAGAAAAAAAAAAATTTGGTGACTTTGTTGGTATTTATGCACACCCCAAAAAAGTTCGGGACAGGATGTGAAGTGTGCTAAGTGGTTGCAAAAAAAAAGTCACACTACAGGAGTTAGGACCTTCTGGTCCAAACGTACAGGAAATGAATGGAAAAATTGCAAAAAGAAAAAAAAAAACTTTTTTTGTGCTGTACAATCTACAAATCTGCAAAGATCTTGAAAAAGAGAACTCGTGAAGGAGTGAATCTATAAAACATCAAGAGTGAAAAACACACTTCCACACACACTTTTATACACAAAACACACTGCATAAATTCAGATTATTCATGTGTTTTGAATTTTTAAATGCTCAGTTTGTCCACCAGATAGCATCCATCTCATTTCAAAAATTGCTTTTATGAGGCCTAGGCTTGACTCTAAAATGAAATACAGCTTTAATTTTTTTTTTATATTGTATCTCAATGGAGGAAAAATGAGTCATAATTATTGCATTAATGTTAATAATTTATTTGTTTTATTTTTGAAATTTTCAAAACACCAAAAAAGAAAAGAATATTATAAAAACAAGTAAAAAAAATGATTCTTTTTTTTTACAAATATGAATCCTACCCTTCGGATCCATTTGGACCCAAATTGACCCAAGTGTGACTGTTGAACAACCCCAGAGGGTTAAAACATGATCTCTATTATTTGTCCTATTTTTGTAGGAGATAATCTTGTGCGTAAAAAACAATCAAGCCAGTAAAGTACTTTAAAAATGGAAATTGAGTCTGCACGACCAAATAAAGATAATGAATTTAACTCCTACCCTTTTTCTCCACAGTTAGCATAGATCCCTCAGCTAGCTGGACAGGAGATGACTGAAGATGTGGAGGGCTTTGGTGTGTTAGACGATGGAGACTATCTCCAGACCGCTCGGGGAGCTTTTCTGAGGCACTACAGCAGCAGGGAGCAGAGAGGGTCTCGGGTCTGAGGGCGATCCTCGGTCTCCACTGTGGTTTGAGGCTGGGCAGAGGATTCTGATGCTGGCGGAGAGGCAGCAGGTGATGCCGTCCTTCTGGTTGGTGGAGGTGACTTGCTCCTCCTGCAGCTTGCGGAGTCTCTTCTCACGCATGATCTCTTCAAACGCTCTTCACTTTAACAGGCACACTGGAAGGTTCGCCTTTTCCATTTGTCTGCGAGTTAAACAGAGGAAATTATTTAGAATCAGGAAACAATATCCTCTTTGGGCTTGTTGTTCTTGGAACTGTCTTACCTCTGTAGCAGGTTCCCGTTTCTTATCAGATGTGTCTGGTTTTGTCTGACCTGCAGTGCTGACAGCAGCTAAAACAAAAAAAAAAATTACAAATGAAAAATATGAACACACTTCCTTGAACTGTTTTTCCACCATTTTAAACAATTTCCTTGAAACAAACTGCATGAATGTGTCTGACTTACTAGTGGCTTTATTGACACGCAGAATGCGCCTTTTGGAGGTCCACTCGACTCTGCTTCACTAGAGGTTGGGGTCTTGTCGTCTGTGCACTCTTGAAGTTGTGCTTGCATCCTTGCAGCCTTTTCCCTGCGTATTTCCTCCAGCGTTTTAACTCGTACCTCCACAGCTGGCACAGGGGCCTTGACGGTAGCTTCTGCAGAGCAAAGTCCTTCACTCCCCTCTGGACTTTTGGGCAGTTGATATTCATTTCCTGGACTTTTTTCTCCTGCATTTTTTTCTTTTCGTGAAGGATTTCAGAGAAAGTCTTAACTCGTGGTCCACCAGCAGGTTTGACACTTTTCTTGGAAGGGTTCGGCTCCTCCTTCGCTTCTACTTTTCACAACACGGACAACTTTACTCGATTTGAGGCTTTTGGCTGCCTTCTCTTGCCGAATCTCCTCAAGGGTTTTTATACGGATCTCTCGGATGGTTTTGGCTCGAATGTCTGAGCTGGAAAGGTTGGAGGTCAACCCAAGTCTTTCTCGCACTGGTTTCTGAGCTGAAAAAAGTTAACGTAAATTGTGAATTGGTAGTAGTATGAGTTTATTTTTATATCAGGTTCACTGGCTATTACATGGCAGATATATATTAAACATTTAAAGCTACACTGTGTAACTATTTTAGTTTATTCTTAGCTAAAACAACTTAGTTCTTTCAAAATATATGCGCTCATTAATATATATTTACTTCGTTCAAGAAATAAAGTATTCTCGTGAGTGTATAATATGCCATTGAAAACACATACGGGTAAGGGGTTTTAATGTCGGTCGCGATGTTGCCCCTTCATCTTGAAAGTACATTAACCAAAGAGGGACATACCGGTTAATTCAAGCTTCGCCTTTCGCGTTTTACGTTTGAGTTAACACTCATGGATGAGGTCAAACTGGAGGGCATGTTAATTCTTGGACTACATTGGCCACCGTAGGTGTTAAAATGAAATCGGAATTGAGAGGAACAGAACTAATATTCACTGGATGGTCATATACCTTTTCACTGCTAGATGCGGGGTAAAAATCACACAGTGTAGCTTTAACAAGGTCATATCATAAGTATAACAATGAAAACAAACTTAATGTACAATGTACAAAATGAGTATAAAAATAAATTCTGGATCCATAAGTGCTTAAAGTTTCATAACATTGGGCATAAAAATTGGGTAGTTCCAAAATAATGTTTTACAGACAAGTTGGGACTAAAGTATTGACATTTTTGTCCTTTACCCTTCAAACAAATGCCCACGACTCACGAGTCAGTATAGAACGGCCTATCAGACACCTTGTAAATACAACTAAGTAGGGGTGTAACGGTACACAAAAATCACGGTTTGGTACGAACCTCGGTTTTCAAGTCACGGTTCGGTACGTTTTCAATACAGCAAAAAGAAAGAAATGCCAGAGAAATGTCCTATTTGTTTATAGAAAAATATTTTTAAATAAGTGTGAGCTTTCCTATATCTTGAAACTTTCAGGTTTATAAATGGGGTCATCTTTAAAGGATGAACAAATAATGTTTTGGTCATTACATTAAAAAATAACATTTAAATATTTATTTATATAATATTTGAATTGCTGGAAAAAGATGTGTGAAGTACTTGAAAGCATTTCACCATTCCAGCCAAACTGGTTCCAGTTAGTGTTACTATATTAAATCCATGGTGAATGTTGCTGGTCTGTGGACGTAAAGTAGCCTATTACTAGTTCATTCATGACACAATGTTTCTCCTGGTTTCCATGACAGCGCTGTTTGATCTAATAGATATCTACGGTTAATAATGGAGAAATGTGAATGCATCTTACTACATCTCGCAGCGATGCTATTACTTGAGTGGCGAATTCAAATGTTTTCTTTACCGGATCTCTTAGCGCTTTGTGGTAACAGTGCTGCTTGATCAGAGATCGGCTCACGCTGCACAGATGTTGCTGGTCCGAACTGATAAACGATTCAGTGAAGCACATAATGAGTAGCGCAGTTTCGTCTCGGCTTTCATTACGCTTGCCATTTGATGTTGCGCAACGTTGTGTTGGCCGCGCCAGCACGAATTTTACCGGCAGGAAAATGGTCCAAGCAACCGTTCGTTTGTATGTGTACCGAACCGAAAGCCTCAAACCGAAACGGTTCAATATGAATACATGTATCATTACACCCCTACAACTAAGCCATGTCTTGATTTACGAGGAGACATCTTTTGATAGCAAATAATTTGCTATATTGAAATTCTACCCATTTTGCTTGGCATTTCTCTATTTATGTCCAAGGGTGGGATTTACGTAAATTGTGAAAGGAATACAAAATGTCTCTACAGCCACAGCTGGGCAATAAGCAAGCCTCGTACCTTTCGGTGGTGGAACGTCTGTGGAAGATTCAACCGCTCTACCAAGTCGTTCAGGCAAGGCTTCGTTTCAAAGGTAGCTCTTCAGGACCATCTTCAATTAAATGATAACATCTGTCAGTTTTTGGCAAAAGCATGTAAAAATGGACCAAGGGTACAATAATGTATTACAATTTTGAGCATTTTCATAAACGTACCTCTTTTCAAAATTCTTTTTCCAAGTCTGTCTGAAATTTTTCTTTTTCCAGTTTCATTAACAAACGAATCTGCAACAGATTTTAAAAGGGCTTTAGTATGAACAAATGGTTTGATGCTCTGAAAACCAAAGTTCAAAGACTTGAACTGCTTACCATTATTAGCATTGTTTACTTCTAGACGTGAAAGCAACTGAATGTTTTCCTTTTCAATAGCAGTTCCATTGTTTTGGGCAGAGCTCTGCATGGGGACTGCCCTGCAAACAAACAAAAAGTGAAAATTAAGATCAGATGTTGAACAACAGATCACTGGAAAGCAATAGAGGTGAGAGTTTATTTACCAGCTTTCTTCAGGTTGGCCATAAGTGCTTTCCTCAATCTGATCTCCTCCAGTGTCTGGATACCAAAGTTCAGCGAATCATCTGCACGAATAGAATCCAGATAATAAAATAAAGCGCTCAATACATAATAAAAAATAATAACAAAACATGGAAACCATCTTCACCTTTATATGTGATCAGTTTCCGGGGTGAGCCTCCAAGAGATTCATCTCCTTCCTCTGAGAATTGATCTGCAAACAATGAGCAATATGTCAAGAACAGGGATGCCACATTCCATTCTTGAAGGGCCACCTGCAGACCATAGCCGACCCTAATTAAACACACCTGAACCAGCTAATCAAAGATTAATTAAGGGTTGGAACTAATGTGAGTGGGAAATAACATAATTATAAGTTCTGAAAAGGCTAATTTGATATTCGCTTGCCTGAAATTTAGACAAAAGTAGGCTAAAGTGAGGGGAGGAGTGAACAAGTGCAAGCAATATGGTCAGATCATAGTGAATCATACACATATAAGATCAAAGGTGAATATCACATGATTTTTTTTTAAATAAAAATAAATGACAAACAAGACTCCTGAAGTATTATTTATTATTCCATTTAAAAAAAATTACTGATATTTTCTCAATATTTAAGCATTTTCCATAACCAGGTGTATCTGGTTCACCAATGTATCTGGAGCTTACCATCCTCATCATCATCATCCACAGGGTTGATGACCACAGGTGGATGGGTAGGGCTGGGGACATTCTCCTGGGTCTCAGTTCTAATGACTCCTCTAAGCTGTGGGTTAGTAGGGTTTGCCGTGGGCGGCAGGGACTTGGTTGACTTGGTCCTCGTGTGGGTCTCTTCTTTCTCCTTTGCTTGACCTGTGAACATTGATAAAAAGCCCAATTTATTTATTTGAACTTTCAATTTTTTTTAAGAATGATTACTAAAAAACTGCAAAGACTGCCAACTACCTTTGTCTGGGGCAAAATAATTCCCATCAATGATGCGTGGCTTCTCATGATGAAAAGCACAGTGAGGTTTCTGGCAGCCAGCGGGCTGGTTCTCCCAATAGCATGCGATTACTTTGCGGTTTTTCTAAAAAGAAAGTAACAGGGTGGATCATTTTTAAGGTCCCATTTAAGAAATAATGAAAGGTTCTCAAGCTTTAAGGGAGCTTGGAAATGATCACAAACCTTTATTTCCATATGTCGAAACTTGCAGATGTTACGAAAGCACCTTTGCTCCTGCCACAGGTTGCAGACAGTCTCGCTACCCATGGCGGCCTCGCAGTGTCGAAAAGGACAGCTGTCACCCTACAAAGGCAAATTGCAGAACAGAACATTAAATAAATATTTTAAAAATTAGCTTATTTATAATATACATCAATTAATTGTTGATTTGATATACAGTATACATTTTACATTTATTTGAAGATTGATTTTAAATTCACTTAATTTTTTTTTCAATAAATCGTTTATTTATAGATCACTTTAAAAACTGTAAATGCATGACAAGGAGCTGTACAAAGACATTATTAACATTAAATACAAAACACAAATTAAAATTTGTTATAAAAATAATTCTGTATAAAGGTACAATATGCAAGATTTTTCACCACCAGGGGTCGCTAACCTCTTACAATAACAAAGGCGTATATTAATGACGTATATTCTGCATTAAACGCAGATTATGGATCTTGTCGTCAAGCTGATGGATCTTTTATGGATGAGTGAATACATTGATGTTTTTAACATGACTGTAGTATGAAGCAAGGCGCGATTGCTAGAACGTTTACCAGCACCACACGCAATGCGAGTCCCGCGGATATAAAGAAATGACGACATTTCATTCTACCGAACTACAAACAAGTGCTGGATTAATTCTCAAATAGGTCAGTTTATCAGACGAACGAAACTTGAGGCAATGCAGTGCTGTTTCACTTGCTCTAACAGTTACACTATCACACTAAACGGCATTTGTGCGTGGAATGTTGTTGGTTAGGTTGTGTGTTGGCTGTATGAGACTAAGCTAGATCAACATTAGAATAACATACAGATTATATTCTAACTTTTCGTCATGTTGAACTACATAACATTGATTGGATTTATGTACATTTGCTCACCTGTCTAATAAAGTACATGTAACACTCTCTGTCAAGTCAAAGTTAGTTGCGGACGTGGAGCTCTCGGCATCTCAAAAGATGTTGATCTTCGTTCTAATCCTCTTTTTGTCTCAAAGTCTACTTGCCATGGTCCATAATGTTTGAACAAAACAATAGCACGAGCGTCCTTCTCAGGCATAACCGACTCAATGTCTGTCGCCACAGTTACTAAGACAGTACGAGGTCAAACCTGGCGGAAACCTGGGTAACGCGGATATGACGCCATTGACTGGCGACTCCTCACCCCTGCTCACACGCCCCGTTTCCTTGGTTAAAATTGCAATTCTCACGATTTACAAATGATTGGAAACATTTGGGATATTGTATGTTATCAACTCAATATAACATTGAGGCCCGTACACACCGGGACAAATATCAGCGTGTGTTTTTTTTGTGTTTTTTTGTGTTCACACCCAAGCGATTTTCGCTGACGATGAGCTGAGTGAACATGCAAATTCACTCCCTGACATTAGATGGCACCAATTTGCTCTGCTATACCACTCCATACAGTTCTCTTTTGTCAGGATGTTTGTAGTCACCGTCACGTTTGTCATATAGTTCTTTATGTTCTAGAACCAACGAGAACAGCAGCTCTACATTCATCTTGCCTTGCATTTCCTCGTCTTATTTCTTCCTGTGTAGTGTGTAGACGGCGACGCGCATATCTCTTCTTTGCCGTTGCATGTGTGCTCGGCAAGGCCATTTTGTGTTTGAGCGCCTCCAAGTTGTATTTTACTGTAACTTCAGAAGCTTAAAACACGTGAGCAAAAGCGCCAATCTCATTGGTCAGATAGTTTTTGACGCAGCGCGTCAAACTAAAAAAAAAAAAAAAAAACCAGAAGCGTTTTTTTTTTTCAAAATGACGCTTTTACGTGTGCCGTTTTACACGTTGGTGTGAACACTCACATTGGCGCCCATTGTAAAGTCACGAGGCGTTAAACGTCGGCGAATAAAGCGCGCGAAATTCGTCCCGGTGTAAACACGCCTTTAGCCTAGTGTTGTTTGGATCATTTACTGCAAAAATCCTGCATATTGCACCTGTACATTATCCCCCTTATTACAAGACTACAACTTGCCACAAGTAAATAATTAGACATGAAATATTAATAAAAATTAATATTTTAATTAATATTAATAAAAAATTAAAATTTAATTAGCTCTTTAAATGCAAAGCGTATAGCGCTGCTGACTTCAGTAACCTGGATGAGCCTGTTATCAGTTTTCAGCGGTTGTTCTCGAGGAATAAATTACTGCTGAATGGCGCTATTCACTGAATCAGAATCAAGTATCCAACAGAGCCAGGTAATAAGTTGTTATAATGACCTACATTATCAATATATATAAAATCTACTTTGAACAACAGGAAAATTTCAGAGCATTTGCTAGCATGTGACAAATTTTCCCAATTAAGTGCGTTTACACAACAACGAGGTACAAAAAATGATGGACGCCAGACCAGTAGTTGGCTAAGTCACATTGTTAACACGGTGTTAATGGACTGAACATGACAAAACCATTTTCGCAAATTCTCATTTTTGTAGGAGACGATAAAGATACAATTTTTTCAAAAACTTGCACTTTGAAACCCGATTTCAAAAGCTTGCATTTTCAGGCTGCAAAAAAATGTTTTGGCCTTCGAATGAATGGCCAAAACATATCTAAAGTTTGTTCTTTTTGAAATTGAAAACAGTGTCAGGTGAGTGTCTCTACACTTCATTTTACCTTAGTACAGGTGGAATAGTAGAAGAAGTAGCAGTCATCTCCTTGCATGGTCATTCTGGCACAAGTTTGTACTCTTCCAGGTGGGGAGCTCTTCACTGATGCTGGAATCTCGTTCCGGACGTCTGCGACAGGGTCCACGTGAATCTCCCTATTTATAGTGTTACAAGCCAATTCATGCTCCTGTTGATCCTTTTACATTTTGTCTTGAATGACGCAAAATGGTGGCCAATATTTAAATACTGATGAGAGAAAGCATTGCAAGAGCTTCGTTCACCTGCAGTGGCTGAGACGTTCCCTGGTGATCTCAAGCGCTTCTTGAAGGGTCGCTCCGCACTGTGTTGATCCTGAAGGAATACTTGACTGATGAGTAAAGACTGAAACAGGGAAGAGGGGGCAACTTTTGCCTCTTAGAGACCTGTTCCCATCAGACTGCTGTGATAAAATTGGCAGATGGTGGAAAATGTCCGTTTCATGGGTTTTTTTTTTGTCTCTCCAATATTGTTGATAATTGAGTGGTGAAGGGGTTTGGGGGGAATTAAAAAATCGTCAAGCTAGATGCTGTCAAAAAAAAAAAATAGCCGAGGGCAAAGATGGGACTGGATATCTTGGAGAGGAAAAAAGGAGGGATATCTTCTACATCTCCTGAAGCCGGGTGAAAAATTTAAAGGGGTAGACTGGAACTTTTTTTATTTAAAAAATGCCCAATAGGGAAAAACAAAAACCTATGGTGAGAAAAAAAGAAAGAGGAAAAAGCAGCAATCTTCAGTGAAGCCAATTCATTATCCAAATCCAGTTGTCCTCTGGAATGAAGGACAAGATCTTGCATAACCTACATTTCAAAAAGAAAAAAACACTCCCTATGTGCTGAATAATTGGTTATTTGAAAAAGGACAGGGACACAATATATATTACATTGAAAATATTTTCATGGGAGACATGTTTTTGAATTCATAGAACATGTAATTGGACACAATAACTAATGCATAGAAACAATTTTAAATGCGAAATTGTCTTGATCATTTAAGTAACACATTTTGGCTATTGACTTCGTTTTTCTACCACGTTAAACCACAATTGTCACGTTTTAAAATTGGTAACGTTATTATACAAATTGACATTTCGCAGATTTTGTGTCTGCACCTGTAAATTCAGAGTATGTCTTACAAAATCAGCGTTTTTGAATAACGTTACATATTTAAGCCACATTTTTACAGATAAATAAACAAACAAATAAATAGCACCTAAAATACTGATCATAAATAAATGAAACGAAAGTAACGTTCCATAAGAAATTGTGCGTTCTTTTCCATGAACACACTTTTGCAATCGTTCGATTAAAATGTGATTAACGTTAACAGTTAACTGTTAAATACATTCAGATTTAAATCCACTGGTCAAAAAATAATTTTATCATTTGTCGTGTTAGGCCTTGGAGCCCTTTGTTTAACGTTAGCCTAAATTAAATTCGTTTACTAGGCTGTCAGATGAGAAACACCGATACAAACAACGTGTAAACAACAAGTAATTTGTATATTTTACGCCCTGTGTTAAGAACTGTGTAACGTAAGTTAACGTTACGTGAAAATAACAGAGTATTCTAATGGCTTTCGAATAGCATGTTGCTAACTTTAGGTAACATGGTATTAACTTTAGACCAACTAACGTTACTACACTTAACTACAGTAAATTAATCAATAAATAAAACGTTCAATCACAAATAAAGCGTTCACAATTACCAGTTTATACCGACTGGAATTAAGTACGATCGGTTTGGTGCATGAAGAATGGTCGACGCTCCCGGACTGGAGAGTTATTCCTTTACGACTTCACGAGGAAACAAAATGGCGCCAGCCTGTACAGTCAGGAAAGTGCATGCCTGCGTCAGTGTGACGTACGACTTTATTTATTTATTTTCTGTGGAACACAAATGTGCATTGAAAATGATGCAGGGAGATCAAGTCAGATGACTAAGTACTAAACAGCAGACTATCATAATAAATGAAGAGTAAAATTTATTCCAATATCCACTGAATTAATAATAATAAATTATAATGTTCAGAATTCGGATTTTATAGACTACTTTAACTCGTAAAGTGAGCAGTATATATGAAAATATAGCGCATGGATTCAATATTATACAGTAGTTCTGTTGTGTTTGTTTTATGTTTGTTCTGAGAAAGAATAGACACGTGTTTTCCTCACCATAATTCCTAATTTGCAACATTCTAACACCACATTCTGGCGTAATAAATATTATAAGGCATTTCTGCGTTTGGCCTACTGGTTGGTTACGAATTAAGTAAATCTTAATTAGAGCGCCACCTTCAGGCTGTTATATTTTGACCAGTTGCTAATAGACACATAATCTTCCCTACCTAAATTTATGGCCAGGATCCTCTGCTAAACTAAACATCACACAGCATCTACACCCTAACCATGGTTGAATAATACAATATGTGCCTTTATTTAGTTAAAGGATTATTAAAGGATTATTAGGAACACCATACCATAATAATACTGTACCCCATTTCGCTTTCAGAACTGCCTTCTATGTGGTATTGATTCAACAAGGTGCTGAAAGCATTCTTTAGAAATGTTGGCCCATATTGATAGGATAGGATCTTGCAGTTGATGGAGATTTGTGGGATAAACATCCCCCACAACAGCACCACCACCAGCCTGCACAGTGGTAACAAGGCATAATGGATCCATGTTCTCATTCTGTTTACGCCAAATTCTGACTCTACCATCTGAATGTCTCAACAGAAATCAAGACTCATCAGACCAGGCAACATTTTCCAGTCTTCAACTGTCCAATTTTGGTGAGGTCTTGCAAATTGTAGCTTCTTTTTCCTATTTGTAGTGGAGATGAGTGGTACCTGGTAGGGTCTTTTGCTGTTGTGACCCATTCGCCTCAAGGTTGTGCGTGTTGTGGCTTCACACATGGCAATCTTGACTGGCTACTGCACTCAGGTTAGCTAGAATAGTCACTATGCTGTGGAATTTTTAGTTTTGTTAAAATTGCCCTAATAAAAAGAATAAAAGCAATGTTTTGCATGGTATATAACTGACTCTAAACTTACACAGATCAGTCACAATATGGAATAGCCAAAAATACGCCAATACACAGACAATGTTGCTCACTTACTAATGTATCATTTTAATGACACCAACAATAAAATGTATAATAATAATAATTAATAAGAAAATTAAAATGATCTTCATATTGTCCTGTAAATACATGCAACAGTACATATTTTGTTTCACACTACAGGTAATTTGCTAAAACAGTTTTGCTTTAGAAACATTTTTTACATCCAACAAAAATTAGTGAGCCACTTTTCTATCAAAAAGGACTGGGAACTAAAATGGCTCACAGGTAAATTAGTTTCATTTTAAAGCAGAAAGTTACCATGAAGTTTTTTTTTTTTTTTATGAAATATTGCAGTATTTATTATAAATGATTTATCTATGCATAGTCATTACATATATATATATATATATATATATATATATATATATATATATATATATAAATGAATGTGCCCTGTGCTACTCTTAATCTAATCCAAATAACTTCCCCTCTTGCAGCATCTCTTCTTATCTTTGATGATACTGTGAAAGTGGGTCAACCTGTCACTCACATGAGATCACAGCAATGGAAAAAAGCCAAACCATCCAACAATTCCAGATGGACAAATCAATGTCGCTGTAATTTTTGTTCTTGTTAGAGAAGCTATTTCACTCTGATACACATCACAATAGGGAATAAACGACTATATAAACTTCCTTTTCATGCCGACTTAAAAAAAAAGATTTAACAGTAACAATCACAACAATGCTCAACATGTATATTAGGCTCTGACTTATCCTGCATGCTAATAGAGATTTTAAAACTTGTGCCGAAGTCGTTTTTCCATCCATGTTTTACATTAAATCAAGTTACTCCTAAGGCAATGCCACAGAGTTAGGAGACTTGCACTTCCTAATGTAATGAAAATGATAATCTGTGATGGTCGTGTTGCTCCAGAATGATTTAAAATGGCAGGGGTGCACCATGTGATATTTGTCATTCCTCCAGTACAGCTATAAAATGAGTTAAGAGAATCCATTCTGTGATAAAGTCCATCTGATCTATCTGTACAGAACTGACTTCCCAGTGCTGTAAGAGAGCTGAGAGTTTTCACACATGTTGGCGGTGAAGAGCCCTTCCCAACAGTTGCAACAGTGTTGTTGGGAGTGCTGGTGCTTGTAGCCATGGAAGCTCCTGTTGCAAATAAATATATTTCAGAATCTGATCATAAATAACCATTAAAAAATCTATTTATTTATGAAAAGCTCACCAAGTATTAACCTTTTCTTCAGGTTATTAACCAAAGGATAATTGCCTTGTCCACAGAAATTTCCAGAAAAGTCATCCAGGTTAGAGAGCCCATACAAACGCACCTCCAAATCTATGTTCCTGTAAGTATTGTACCTTAAGAATCACAAGACAGTGATGTTATTTGTCATGTAAAATAATCTTTAAGTTTAGACATAAGAGTATGGGCTCTATGCAAGGCGGTATTTCCAGTGGAGGTTTAAGGATGCTCCATAACTTCCGCGATCTTAGAGTCCAATACAAAACCGAGAATTTATACTGAATTTTATACTCCATGGTTATAAAAAAAGAAATGTTGGAACGTTAAATAAACATAACTATATAAAATTACATCTAAACGCATGTAAGTTTCATTTCAAAGAGCGGGAGGACAGTACATTTTGAAGACTCGGCCATAATCCCGTTTTCCTCAGTTTTCCTCTGCTTTAATCTACACAACCGGAAATAGGAAGGAGACATTCCTTGCGTCAAATGCGGAACTTATGCGTGCATATAGCCCATTATGTGACTTAATTGAAATTTACCTTAATCTCAGAGCTCCTGAGATTGTCAAATCCGACCCAGTCACTGCCTTTAACAGAAAAAGGAACTTTCTGGTCTTCAATCCACTGTACTACGCCACCATTCAGAAAAGACATATCTTGAAAAAGAAAATATTCCTTAACTTGATATCACTGACAAGTATTTGAAAGCCGTTAGTTTCGGTCCAGAAATGATGTTTCCATTTACTTCAAAGTAAGACCAGAAGCCCATCTCTTGTGTATAAGGTCCAGGAGAAGCAAAGTTATTGGTTGGAGCTCCAACTCCATTCTGAGAGGAGGTGAAGGATGAAGGAACGTCCATATGTGGCAAACCCCATCAACAACTTCTTGGCTGGAGCTCCCTGGAATCTCCAGTATTGTAGGGCAAAATCCTGCATGAAAGATGAAATTATGCAAACTACACATACATCAAAGTTATTCACTGTCTTGAAACCCATGTGCTCAATGTCAGTCACTGTGCTTACGGTGTTTGAGTTAATATTTTCCTCGTCATGGACAGAACTGTACAAAGGACTGTGATGTCTCACAATGCCATCTTTAAACGTATGAAAATCAAATGTCTTGACACTAATAAAGTCCAAATACCTAGAAAAAAAAGTTTCCACATTTTTAAACTGTTTTCAACTGCCATTTTTAAAATGATCACAAGAAAGGACATGACATGTTGTTCTTACTTTGAGATCTCTTGAATATTGTAGCTCCTTTCAATGACTTCTTTCTGTGCTGCAACAGTTGCTGTTAGAATCAGTCTCGCATCTTTGTGTGACTTGCCTTCAGCTAGAAATGCCTCATGAAGTTCCTAAAGTTTCACCAAAGTTTTTTATTCAAAGGGTTTTATTTAGTTATTTAGCAAGTTGTATTTTGGCTTGTTTTAAAGCATAAACCTCAATACGTTTTAGTAAGATTTAAAAAAGCCAATAAATTGCCCAATTATGGTTTGATTTCCATCCTTGTACACTGTCGTTCAAAAGTTAGTTTTTTAAAGATAATACTCATATTTTTATTTAGCAAGAATGTATTAAATTGATCAGAAAGTACCAATAAAGACATTCTATTCATCCAATAATCCTAAAAAAATCAAATAGAAAAGTTATTTTAAATTTTAATAATATTTCACAATATTACAGTTTTTACTGTATTTAATCAGCAGAAATGCAGCCTTGGTGAACATAAGATACTTTCACGTAAAAAAAAATTCTAATAACCCCAAATGTTTGTACAGTATAGTGTTAAATTTAGTGTTCAATTGATGTACCACTAAAATTTTACACAGATAAGGTGTCTCTCTGACCTCTTATGATCCATTGGAAAACTCTTGCAATCCCATTTGAAAACATATTATTAGTTTTAACCTTGCACAGAAAGTGAATTTCGACTTATCTTCCGGACACGTCTCTCTGAGATACCCTTGTGTTCCCAGTCCGAATCCAGCCCATCAAAGTTATACTTCCTCAGGAAATTCTATGAAAACTTGATAAATGTCTGACGGTTTGTGCCAGTTGGACAACATCTTGGAAAATCTGGTGTGAACATGAAAATGTATGGCTGCTTATTTTAACTGGTAATGTGGCTTACAGATATTTTCAGACTTTTGTATGAAAATTACAAATATTTTTGTTAAAAAATACATAAAAATGGTATGTTACCAGTAGAGGGCAACTTTTACTCAGAAACACAGAAGGAACACTTACTGTCTTGAATCTTGGTCTCTGACAGACAACAAGGTTTTGCAACTGAGGATTTCTTTAGAAATGAAAAACAAACATTTTATGCAGTCTTTGTCACATAGCTGAACATTTGACAAATCAAATATAAACATGACTAGAAACATGTAGCATGAGCTACAAACATACTTGTTCTTAAGTGCATTGAAGCTCGAATAAAGGGGGACATCATTCCACTCACTTGAAGCTATGTTATTGGCATAGTTTATAATGGCAAATGCATAGATCAAATGAGTAGCACAAGTTTGGGTCCACATTCTCGGGAAGGTATCTGAGCAGTTCCGGCTCTGTACTGAGACCAGTTTGGAGAAGTAACACACCAGTCTTGAACAGGTTACTAGGAAAAAGAGTATAAAGATACAATATGTTAGCAGTAATTCTTTGGTGATGTAATTTGAACAAATAATCTTTCACGCAGTGGATTAAAAATGTCCTTACCGAACTGAAAGAGCAAATTCAGGCCTGAAAATGGAATAAGATCATTAGTAGATGCTTTTACATGAGATAAATATTTAAAGAAACATTCAAAGACAAAAATACCTGTTAAATGTGTTATTCCCCTGTTCATTTTGTTGCCGCAACATGTCCCTTTAGTTTTAAGTGATTGAGAACTTTGCATGAAGGAATGGGAAAAATATGGGGAGGGCTTAACACATGCATAACATGACACTAAATGTCAAGATTTTTTCTGGCCTATAAAAACAAGATTTCTGTCAGATTTTTTTTTCTTTGACACACACAATGAGATTTAGTGTATCTCTCATGGTGGAATCATGGTGTGGATGTCCATTCTCCTGAGGATGTTCACAATAGATTGAAATGGAATACTATTCAAAACACTTGAGAATACAATGAAAACTTTGTGCAACTTTATTGACCTGAGATTGTGAGGAAAAATACGAATGCATAAATCTTACAAATGGCCTACATTTATTGTAACCTAAATAAAATTGTGCTAAATCTCTACACATTAAACACCATATCAAACACCATAAACATGGTCTTATCTTATCTTGTCAGATACTTGTTACTGTACCTTATCTTAAAAAAACACATCCTAAGTGACCTATTTTCAAGTTCTAACCTCAAGCTCTGTACCATTATTACTTTTACTGTAACTAGAAACTAGTGTAACTAACTTGGAGTATCGTAGCTTAAGTCACAGAATTTGTCATTGCAAACATGATATGTTTCAAGCCAGTGGAAATGTGCCATGTGGATATGAAGATGTATCACATTATCACCAACAGCCGGAGGATGAACTGACACATTGCTTCTGTAAGATCATACAAGAGCACTTAGGCTATTAGCAGCAACTTCTTGCTAATATTTATGATAGCATGTACTCAGTTCAGTGTTTCGCAAGACAGTTACATCAGGTCACTGATGTAATAACTAATAAAATGTTTCTATCATATATGTTTTTATTGTTTAATTGTCTTTATGATCTGATTTCATCATACCTCCCTCTTTATTATGAGGCAGATATATTGACATAAATATTTATGTCATTCATGGAAACATGCATTTTAATATCAGTATTGTCTTCTCAGAAAGTGTTTATCCTGCAATGGTCACACTTGTTGTTGGTTCAAATTATATTTTCAGATTTAGATTTGTTCCATGCCTCCTGTTTTGTCCCAGGCCCATGAATTTTAACAACCCTGTTAAGAAAATGCATGCATGGGGTTATGTTTCTATTATATTATTTACATGTTGTATTATTTATTAGTGTCATATCCACCATGATTTATAGGCCCATTACAATCTCCAAAATGTTTGGTATTTTCATACAAACCCATTAAAGTCACCGTCAAATCAAGATTGACAGTTCTCGTGTTAGCCTATATGAAATAATGCAGCATATATTATAAATGATTTATCAACATGATTTATGAACACTATTAATTTATAGCACACCTTTAAACTAAGCTTTTAAAAACCTTGACACCAATATTTTGACAATGAAAGATTTTGTATGTAAGGTTAGGATCATGATTTTCCAGTAGTTCTTTCCAGATTCACACTTGTTATTGTTATCGGCCTTCAAATTTCATCAGAAATAAAATACATTCTTAGGCAACCAAATCCAGTCCTCTAAGATAAATGACACTGAATCATCTTGAATCGTTCAGCTTGACATAGAGAAGAAAGCAACACAAAGAGGAGAATTCTGACCTCATAGTTTCGTCATGCATGGAATCAAAACAAGACAGAAGTAGGTTAACATGTGTGTGGGGGTAGTACAGAGATCACAGGAAGCAAACGCGAGTACACTAAATTATTAAATGAAGAATTCTATCTCATAAAACAAGTCAGATGACACTATGATAAATATATTTTGCAACTATTCATGTTGGCTGTTTGAGGCCCAGGTTCAGAGACTGATGCACCCCTTCTTATTAATAGGACATTTTAGGTGTGCTTTCCAAAATATAATTTCAGTACAATCATTAATAGTTACTGTGATTGAGTTTGTTCAGGTATAGTTGAAGTGTGTGAGTGTGATTGTGGAAGTGATTGTAATTTACACTCACCTAAAGGATTATTAGGAACAACATACTGAAATCTTTAGAAATGTTGGCCCATATTATTGATAGGATAGCATCTTGCAGTTGATGGAGATTTGTGGGTCCAGGACATGAAGCTCCTGTTCCACCACCATCCCAAAGATGCTCTATTGGGTTGAGATCTGGTGACTGTTGGGGGCATTTTAGTACAGTGAACTCATTGTCATGTTCAAGAAATTATCCTGCTGGAAGTAGCCATCAGAGGATGGGTACATGTGGCCATAAAGGTATTGACGTGGTCAGAAACAATGCTCAGGTAGGCCGTGCCATTTAAACGATGCCCAATTGGCATAAGGGGCCAAGAAAACATCCCCCACACCATTACACCACCACCACCAGCCTGCACAGTGGTAACAAGGCATGATGGATCCATGTTTCTCAGTTTACGCCAAATTCTGACTCCACCATCTGAATGTCTCAACAGAAATCAGAAGACTCATCGGACCAGATATCATTTTTTCCAGTATTCAACTGTCCAATTTTGGTGAGCTCTTGCAAATTGTAGCTTCTTTTCCCTATTTGTAGTGGAGATGAGTGGTACCCAGTGGGGTCTTCTCTTCTGCTGTTGTAACCCATCCGCCTCAAGGTTGTGCGTGTTGTGGCTACACAAATGCTTTGCTGCATACCTTCAGTTGCTCTTCTATCAGCTTGAATCAGTCGGCCCATTCTCCTCTGACCTCTAGCATCAACAAGGCATTTTCGCCCACAGGACTGCACACACACTAGCTGTTTTTCCCTTTTCACACCATTCTTTGTAAACCCTAGAAATGATTGTGCGTAAAAATCCCAGTAACTGAGCAGATTGTGAAATACTCAGACTGGCCCGTCTGGCACCAACAACCAAATTCAAAATTGCATAAATTACCTTTCTTTCCCATTCTGACATTCAGTTAGGAGTTCAGGACATTGTCTTGAACAGGACCACACCCCTAAATGCATTAAAGCAACTGCCATGAGATTGGTTGATCAGATATTGCATTAATGAGAAATTGAACAGGTGTTCCTAATAATCCAGTAGGTGTGTGTGTGTGTGTGTGTGTGTGTGTGTTATATATATATATATATATTTATATTTATACACACACACACTCAGTCGAGTTAAAAAAAAAAAGAAGAGCTTCCCCTCTCTTTGAAAGACCAGAAGTCGCCACTGATGTCCAGGCTATAAAATCTGATAAAAGTATGAAGGGTTTCCCTTCCTGCTGTATTGCACACTTCTTGGATTCGGGGCCCATGAAAGGAGATATCTAGAAGATGTCATACGCCTTATTCACGGCAGCGCCCTCTTTGATTTTTAATGAGAATGAAAGCAAGGCTGCATCCCTCATGCATGTGAGGGATAGACATGCATATCTTCAATGGGCTGTACTGTTTTTTAATGTGTTTTTGGATTGTTCTGCTCATGAAACCCTGGAAAAAGTGAAAAAACAGTGATATTTCTTATATCAGTTCATGGCCAAAGGTGAAGGCAAACTGTGCACCTGATAAGCCTTGAGCCTTATCCCTCAACCTTGACCAGACCTGTGGAAACTCGATGATGTTTGCCAGCTCTTTTGACTGTTCCATTGTAAGCCAGTCATCAATATAATTTAGCACCCTGATACCCTAAAGCCTCAGTGGAGCTAGAGCTGCATCCATGCATTTGGTGAACGTGCGAAGGGAGAGACCTAGGCCGAACGGAAAAACCCAATATTGGAATGCTTCGCCCCTGTAAGCGAACCTCAGGAACTTCCTGTGAGATGGAAGGATGGATATGCGGAAGTTTATGTCCCTGTTAGATCTATTGTGACAAACCAATCCTCAGATTTGATCTGACTTACGATGTTGGGAACAATAGTGAGCCACTTGTACCTGAATCTCCTCAATGGAGGAACACGCTCTATGGCCTTCTTTACCAGCAAAGAGTTTACTTCCTGTTCCAATACCCGACCCTGCACTGGGTTGACTGCAGTCCACACCACCCCTCTGAATTTCAGAGGGCGGAATCGAAGTGTAGCCCTTATCTATTGTGTGCAGGACCTAAGCAAACATTTTTGGCATGTCTTGCCATGCTTTGATATATTCTACTAAGGGAACAAGCCTCTCGAGACTGATTTCGGGAATTATTCGAGATTCGTTCTCGATTCCCTGAAGTGGCTCTCTAGCAGGGTTTGGTCGAAACAATTCTTGATGTGCTTGAAGTCGTTCACAGTATATCGGAGAAGAATTTCAGTGGGTGGGAGACTGGTACACCCGAAAATGGCTGTGCATGTCGAGATATTTCTCAATGAACACAAAACACAGCCCTGAGCTGTGCATGCCTCGCACACACACAGAATCTTTATTGCAGAGTAGACCCGGAATCTGCGTACTGCCTCGGCAAATGCAAAATCCTAGCCACTAGATTCTATATTGCTATACAGATATTTATTTGAAGTTCTTACGGGACAAACAACACCAAATAGGACAGACAGTTTGACACAGAAGTGCTTGCTGAAGAGCAAAAAGCTAACTCTGTTAGTCTGTTAGTGCCGGCATCCCTTTGTAGCTTCCGTGTATGCCATCACACATTGCGTCATGACAAAGCACAGCATAAGGATTATCTTCAGATGTGATCGATAAGGGCCTTATACACTTAATCTAGTTTTCAATGGTTACTAATTAGTAACCACTGAAAATTGCAAACAGTTCTGTTTGTTTGTTTTTAAAAACAGCTGATTTTTGGTTTTTGTTTTAATGATCCATGGTCAGTTTTTCTCATTGTGACAACAAATTTTCAGCTTCATGCAATCCACAAATACTTTTTCTTTGTGTATGGATATGACGGGCGAATGTCAATGCAATTTACAGTGAAATCCACCCCAACAGCTCTCAAATATAATCAGAGTTTTAAGGCGCTTTGGCTTTACAGTAGTATATAAAAGTGCTATAAAAATGCCTTATTCATTCATTTATTCATTCATTCATTCATTCATCAAAGTGTATTTGTTCAAAGTTACGTTTAAGTTTAGAAGATAGAATCTTCGCCCGCTCGTTTTAATTACACTTTGTCATTTGAGGAGCTTTAACTGATATGGAATTTGTAGCTATTTGTCATTTATTTATATAAATGACAATGACTCATTCAGGAGCATATGAGTCATTCATTTATTACCTCACCTTGACAATGAAAACTATATGTCTCACCTATATAATTTTTTTATATTTTAAACCATAAAGGTCTCATCAACACTTTAGTTAGACACATGCATTATCCGATCAATACTTAAGTCTTTGTAAAGACCTCTGCACACAATTTTGATCCCCCAAAACATTTGATACACAACATGGACAATATAATATTTAGATTATATCACAGCTGAAGTAGCATTTTTTTTGTCATTTGGTTTGGTTAAACATTACTATTTTAGAAATGAAACACCTATACATAAGTTTATTATATTTATTTGAATAATTAATAATTTTTAGTAATTATTTAATTATTTAGCTTTTATTGCCCATTGTCAGGTATTCAATGCCAATTACTGTCATTTCCTCTGATACATGTTGCATCATGGCAATAGAAGAGCCCATGGTTCTGAACAAATATGAATATTTATGATCTTGGCACAATATTGTAGACATCAATACTATTATATGTCAGTCAATGGCATAAGCTTCACTTTATTTGATCAAATTCATACTATACTATACATATTATAATTTCTACAAATCTGTCTTCACCTAAACATTCTACTAGATTAAAATGTGTTAAAATGAAATGGCTAAATCCATATTAAAATAGCAGACATGTTAGCATTCATGGACATTTTACCATAGCAGTTCTAATTGTTCATCTTATCTATGAAGCTTCCCACAAATTGTGCTAAATAGGACAAAGGTTTTTTTTTATTTCCACGTGTTATTCTCATTAAAGTCCATAGTTTACAGGAGATATCATATCTTACACCATCCTAATAAAGCATCCCATATTAGGATGACAACACCTAACTCCTATAAAAACCTTAGGATTTTGATGCCCGTCCTCACAATTTCCATTGTCTTGAGGTACCCAGGTATGTAACCATCAGAGAATTTCTTTATTGAGAACTCAACTTCAGGTTTATTTGTGCTATTAGTTTATTGTAATTAATAAAACTGATTTTACAGACTTTTTTATAGATAATTGGCAATACAATGGGGAAGCTTACACTAATAGCAGGTAAGAAATTATATACAGTACACTGCAAAGTGGAATTTATAGTACAATTCTTATATTTGTCATTTATCTGATATTATTGCATATTCTAGGTTTGGGCTTGGTGCTCTGCCATGTTGGTGAGTCATTGAGTAAATTTATCATTGAGTAAATCAAATTTATCTCTTCATTTTAATGAAATATCTATATTTGATTGCAATGTTGAGAAGAGAGATTATATCACAAATCCATTTGAGTGTGTATTCTTGTCTGAGAGCTTCTTTGTGTATCCATTACTAGCCTTCTCCATGGAAATGGGATGCTACTTCACCAACTGGTCCCAGTACAGACCTGGAATTGGAAAGTATACACCTGCAAATGTCGACCCTTTTCCTTTGTACGCACCTTTTCTATGCTTTCGCAATGATCAGCCATGACAACGAGCTTATCTCATATGAGTGGAATGATGAGACTCTCTACAAAGCCTTCAATGAACTCAAGAACAGGCATGTATTAGCGGAAATAAGACTTTTAACACTTTTCAGAAGCTGAAATTCTTGAATAATTTACAAAATGTTTTGAAAGATATTTTAGGCAAGGCAAGGCATTATATATTGGAATCCTAAAGTATATCCATTATCTTCACAGAAATCCTACTCTTAAGACTCTCTTGGCTGTTGGTGGATGGAACTTTGGTTCATCACAGTAAGTATTCTGTTCTTGGTCTTTTTTTGTTCAAGTCATTATCGCATCTGAGCAGCAGTTAAATGGTCAACTGAAATGCATCAAAATTCATCTCAGGTTCTCCATCATGGTGTCCACTGCAGAAAACCGTCAGAAATTCATTCAGTCTTCCATCAACTTCCTGAGGACTTATGGGTTTGATGGTATGGACTTGGACTGGGAATACCCTGGATCAAGAGGAAGTCCACCTGAAGACAAACAAAGATTCACACTGCTGTGCAAGGTGGGTTCCGTTTATAACCCAGTATCTTTTTCAGCAAATTATATGGAACATTTTCCTAACTTAAGCTCTTTTAATTTGTATTTATCTTTCTCTTCACAGGAACTCATTGAGGCCTATGAGGCCGAGGCCAAAGCTACTGGTAAATCTAAACTGATGCTGTCTGCTGCTGTCGGAGCTGGAAAAGGCACAATCGATGCTGGATATGAGATTGCTGAGATTGCCAAGTGAGTTTGACAACACTGAATCATGGAATTTGTAAATGGCAGATCACTGAAGTGAAAGTATGTAGTAGCATGAGATGTTTTAAACCCCTCCTAATGTTTAATTTCAGATACCTTGACATGATCAATGTGATGACTTATGACTTCCATGGAACTTGGGAAACATTCACAGGACACAACAGCCCCCTGTACCAAGGCTCAAAGGATGAGGACGAACTGATCTACTTCAATACAGTAAGAACTGATTTACTGTGACACAAAGAAGGTCTTTATACAAATAACGAAGCAAAATTTTGAATCCCTCCATTTTTAAATGCTAACTCTCTTTCAGGATTATGCTATGCGCTATTGGAGGGACAACGGTACCCCTTTGGAGAAACTCAGAATGGGTTTCGCAACCTACGGGCGCACATTCCGTCTGACAACTACAGATACTGAGGTTGGAGCCCCAGCTAGTGGACCTGCTTCAGCTGGAACATACACTCGCGAGGCTGGATTCTGGTCTTACTATGAGGTGGGAGATTTGGAAAAGCTGTCCAAAATGGAAAACAAATGAAATATATTCTTTCATATTCATAAGTGTCTTAAGTATCAATCTCAACATCTAATACTGTCAATTAATATCCAATGTCTTTATAGATCTGTGACTTCCTAGAGGGAGCAACAATCGGCTATATTGAGGATCAGAAGGTGCCCTATGCCACGAAGAACAGCGAATGGGTTGGATTTGACTCCAAGGAGAGTTTCGAAACTAAGGTACTTTTGAGTTTTTACTGGAGTTGGATTTTGTTGTTGTAGTAGTAGTAGTAGTAGTATACTTTATTATCCTTGAAAGGAAATTTGTTTTGGACTACATGAGTGAGATTGTGGAACAATCTCAATTTGTTTTGGACTACATATTTATGATCTTGGCAGATCATAAATATTCATATTGTCACCATTTGCCAGCAACTCACAACTCACTTTTTTCCTCTTCATTTACAGGTCCATTATCTAAAAGACAAGAACTTTGGTGGAGCCTTCGTGTGGGCGCTTGATCTGGATGACTTTGCTGGACAGTTCTGTAATCAGGGGAACCATCCTCTCATGGGCCATCTGCGCAATCTTCTGGATATCGGTAGGAATTTTCACAAATCATATTTGCAAGACTGGTTGTATTTGAAGAAAATAAAATCTAATGCTTAATTAATATGCTTTTTCCAGAACTGCCTCCTATGCCTCCAACTACCACACTTGCACCTGGACAAACAACCACAAAAACCACCACAACTACCAACACCACCACTCATGCTCCAGAACCAGGATTCTGTCATGGGAAGCCAGATGGACTTCATCTTTACCCCGAAGATCCCAACAAATATTATAACTGTGCTGGAGGCAATACCTTCTTGGACACTGTGCTGTAGGCACCGTGTTTGATGACAGCTGTAAGTGCTGTAATTGGTCCAAGCATCACTAATGTAAAACCTTCCGAAAACATCTGCAAATTGTGAAACAGGACACAGTACGTTTGCATAAGCACATAAAATGACAATGACAATAAACATAAACTGTTTATTGAATATATTCGATAAACTGAATATATTTATCATCTGTGGTATGTTTTCATTCCATCTGGGTGTAGTTAATAATTTCAAGTACCTCTTTGTAAATGACTCCTTTGTAAATTATTGTTCATTTTGTCCTTGCTTAGGAGACATGAATAAACTGACTTGTCATTTGAAGAGAACTCTATGGAAATTGTCTTTTTTTTCTTTGTGACTAATCATGTAAGTACACTGTTCCACAATCTCACTCAAATAAAAAACAGCACACAAAATCAAACACTTAGCAAAACAGCAAATTAAAAATATAGATCGACATAGGCCAGATTAGGCTCATGGCAGGTTAAAAAATAAATCAATTCATCAATTCATTCAATCATCGTTGAATCATTTAGGATTTAGGGAGGTGTTGTTTGGATTCTTGTTCACCTATATCAGAGCAGGATCTTTATGAGTTTGTTCAACAGATGAAGCTTTTTCCAGTTGTCATATAGATGTGGTTCCTATAAGACTATTTGAGGAAGGTATTGAGAGTTTAGGTCTAGTTCCGTTGTCAATATTGAATAGCTCTCTTATATCTGGTTGTGTTCTAACAGTTCAGCCACTTCTGAAGAATCCCTCATTAAATCCTGCAGTTGCTCATAACTATAGACCAACTAAATAGGATTTCCATATGTAACCAAGACGTTTCCTATCGGTCAGTCACTACAACGTAGGTCAGGACTGACCAACAGGAATCCTGACAAAAGCGCACAGCCACTGCACCCACCAATGCCCCATGCAAGCCTCTACACCTTCTTGCCTGGAAGGACCAAAGGAGGAGGCTTACACAAAGTAAGTCTGACACTGTTGTTCTGTAATAAAGAGCAGGGGTGCTCAACCCTGCTCCTGCCGATCGACTGTCCTGCACAGTTAATCTCCAACCCTAATCAAACACACCTGCCTTTAATTTCCAAGTGACCCTGAAGACCTTAATTGGTTGATTCAGGTGTGTTTGATTAGGGTTGGAGATAAACTGTGTAATACAGTCGATTGGCAGGAGCAGGGTTGGGCACACCTGCCATAGAGTGAGATAACACTGGGAAAGTGTGCCCTTTATATTTAAAAAGGAGAACGCTGCGGAAGCCACTTCATAGAGTTATGTGGAAAAAACATATGGACAAACCCGAAGGTTGTACTGCATATGAATAATGGGAGACTTAGCCCAAGGGAAAGACACAGGCTTCCGAGAGGAGCAGCCGTGGAAAACATACACACATGGGATCCACATAGTGTCACACATATGGAACCTAGCCCAGATCCGGTTCTCAAGGATTCAGCGGATTAAAGGAGAACTCTGGCGAACAAAGAACCTTTGGTCTAATAAAACATCAGTACTTAGTCAATCGTTCTCTGAGATTTGTTTTCATGATAATTGAATGTAAAGAGTTTTATCTCAAAAACTGTTTAGCGTATAATGCTAGTACTGGGGCATTTACTAAGTAACAAGAAATCGCTAGTTTATACCACTAACAAGGCTCAAAATAGCCCCAAACTAACACAGTAACATAATGAGTGTCCATACATGCAAAACGAAGCATTGAGAACTTTGTAAGAGTACAGACCGTTTAATAAGAAGATACGTTAAGACAGTTCACTTTGTGTATACAAGCAGAGCCATCTTAGAAAATAAGTCTCGATAAGTCAAACCACGAACCTTCGTGCTGAGTGAGCTGAACTGTATGAAGTTCAGCGAACTTCTGAACTGTATAAACGGCGTTCAGGGATCGACTTATTGAGTATACATGTATACTGTGTATACATGAAGTGAACTATCTTTATAAGGTATCTTCTTAAACGGTCTGTACACTTACAAAGTTCTCAATGCTTCGTTTTGCATGTATGGACACTCATTATGTTACTGTGTTAGTGTGGGGCTATTTCTGAGCCTTGTTAGTGGTATAAAATAGCGATTTCTTTTTACTTAGTCAATGCCCCCAGTACTGAGCATTATACGCTGAAACTGTTTTTAGAGATAAAACTCTTTACATTCGATTATCATGAAAACAAATCTCAGAGAACGATCGACTAGGTACCAATGTTTTATTAGACCAAAGGTTCATTGTTCACTGGAGTTCTCCTCTAAGGCCTGGTGCCGGACGCTCAGCCATGTCTGGGCCGAGGTGTTTTGGAAGACTCAACAGGTTTTACTCTGAAGTAATAAGGTTGCACAGTAGGGTGCAGCAAGCCGACAGAGCCGGGCCTCTTGGTGCTTCTACTCGTCTGGGTGAGAACACAGGAGGAGACCGGCTCTACATGTAGGCTATAACATCTAGCGAACGTGTTAAGTGTCGCCCAGCCCGCAGCTCTACAGATATCTGTTAGCAAGGAGCGACTGTGCCAGCGCCTAGGAGGATGCAACGTGGGGTGTGCATGCACCCTGAGTGGGCAGGGTACGCCTTGTGCTTGGTAAGCCAGAGTGATAGCATCCACTATCCAGTGGGCCATCCTCTGCTTGGAGACAGCCTTTCCCCTGTGCTGGCCTCCATAACAGACAAACAGCTGGTGTGAGGTCCTGGTGCTTTGAGTTCTCGTTTCGGATCCTTTTATTTGTACCCGTGGGTAAATTTGTTTTGCAGTGAGTTATATCCACATACTTGTAATACAAACACAGACACTGTGTCATCTGTGCGTTATAACCAGTGTTCGAACTATACCGTGTTCTTTGGGGAGGGTGGGGGCTTTGTGCACTTGCGCGTGCAGAGGATTTAAGCGCTTTTCAGACAGAATGCGCAATGCACAGCACTACGAAACCCATTCATTTCAAGGACTTCCAAAGATAGGCCTACTTAACAGCTACAAATGTATGCAAGCACTATACAGGATTCACCGTATTGACACAAATTGATAAGTCACACAGCAAACAGCCATCCACAAATAGTCTATAAATAGGCTGTGTTTGAGTTCACCTGAACAAGGGTTAAATTACTCGTTCGGCTACAGAAGGATACCACAATTCCTTCGTTCAATTAGGCCTCAGATATCGAGAGTCAAGCAGACCTATAACAACCCAGCCACAACACATAATTGGGAATAACGTGCCTTACCTTAACACAGAATGGATTTCAAAGACTTGCGCAGATCAATGGCCTCCAACGTTTATATTTTTTCTACGAATCTTTGAGTTAACGTGCATTAAACATGATTGGAATTTCCACTGCAGCGCCACCATAACATTGATGCTCATGGCAAGAATAGCATGTATAGTTATCTTTATTAAAGTGAATTAGGTTTAAATCGCCGTCATTCACGAATTAAAAATATTTTTGATATTTTACACATAATACTGAAATTGCACGTCAAAATAAAACTTTGTGAATATATTTTAAGACCCCCCAAAATTTCACAAACCACATTTTCAGGGGAGCCCATGCCATATTAAGGGGAGCCGAGCTCCCCCTAGCTCCCCCATAGTTCGCACCCTGCTTATAACGCTCTGTTCTGCACTTTGGGACAATGTACCTTCATCTAGAAGGAAGAAGCTGACATTCACTGTGCAGAGGGTGGGCATCATCTTTTAAAATTGAGGCAGTTATCCACTGTATCTGTCTGGTGTACAGGGACACTGAGGCTAAGCTGTGACACACCAATCAGCTTACTAGACCATTTAACAATTTGATTTGTGGAGTTTCAATTCTTTAAAGATAGATTCCCAAACCATGACACCAAAGAGAAAGATAAAATTGATTCAATAAAAGTATGATAGAATAAGACCATCATGGTTTTGTCAGTGTTAAGGTAGGACATTTTCCTCAAACAAAACAAGCGCTGGTGTCCCTTTTTGCACACAGCTTCACAATTTGCTTCAAAGTTCATTTTTGTGTTGATAATTGTCCCAAGATATTTGTAGGATTGGGTACATTCCACTGTCTGACCTTTGATGAATGCGACTTCATGCATGTGGGCTTGTTTTCTAAAAGCAATAATCATATCTTTTGTCTTAGATATGTTTAATTGAAGGTATGCCTCCTCACACCACGTAACAAAGTTGTCGATGAGCGGGCCGTGAAAGGTCTCAATGCCCTGAAGCTTACTAACAATAACAGTATCATCTGCATTTTAAGTCAATTTTCATAAGTACTCTGACACATGTTTGTGTAGAGGATAAACAATGAAGTTGAGAACACACATTACAAATGTGTCGACCGCGCACCTTACCAGCTGTGAAAACAGCTTTTTTTGTTTGCCCAGTTTTTTTAAAACAACAAAAAAAGGGAGAGAAGAGATGTAGAAGAGGCTCATCTTTCAAATTCACTCAGCATACGAAGTGGTTGGCTCAGGCCACGTTTACATAAAGCAGGGTATTTAGCAAAACCGAATATTCCCCCTCTCCATTTCCAAAATAACATTGTTTACACACCCGCATAAATATGCCGTAGTAGCGCTATCATAACTATGCCAAACCGATTGCGGCAGTGTAGGGGTTAGGATAAAGCCATGCAAGCCAATCAGAATCCTGGAATCGACAAGAGAGAACCTAAAACGCCGTTTCTCCCAGTTTACACAACAATGCAAAACCAGCGTTTTCAAAAATCTCCACTTTGGCCAGAGTTTTTAGAAATAATCGTTTTCAGTGATAAAAACGGCGTTTTCGTGTAAATGAGAGGGCGAAACGCAGAGAAATATCTGCGTTTTCCCATCGTGTAAACGGGGCCTCAGAAGCAATAAGCTACTGTGCAATCGCAACAGCTGCTGTTAAAGTCCCTGTAAAGTCAATTCTACAAAAAAGTTCTAAACACATTATAAATATTACATACGTATATTGCTAAAACATATTACAAAGTGTGTGAACTGTGAAGTACTGAAATGTGCAGTGAGACTGTTAAACAGTTTTTCACCATTGCAATTTTACGGATTAATTGGGCGAGGTGACGCACTGCAGCCCATGAGCTCCTGCACACACCCCTATTTGATGACGCACAGAGTCTCTCTTCCATAACACACAATAACACTCCATGAGCCTACAATTTTCTAGCTAGCTATGCCTTCGACACGGACATGCATGAGCTACTACCTGGATGCGATCATGTACAAAACAGATCGGTATCTTCATTAAATTTCCCTTAAAAACGATCACATCAAGAAGAGGTTTTTAGAGAGCCAATACCTTGATGAAGAGCTGAGGATCACCGCCAACACCCGCCTGTAGAGATCGTTTTACACTGGATCGTTTTATAAACTTTTCCTCAGAGACAACTGGGATTCACTGATAATTCACTTATAATCCGCTGTTACTGGTGAACGAGGCCGAAACGACGATCTCCCGCCTCAGTGTTCATCCTCCGTCTCCAAAAGCTAATCAGCTAATATCACCGTCAACAGCTAGCTTTCACGCGAGTGGGCGTGGTTTCCACGCAGCCAGCGGACACGCCCCCAGCGTTTGAGAACAGATATGCTAATTTTTCATGATTTTGATAGCTTATTTTATGTACTTGCTGGCTTTTTTATCATTCAAATTTGGCTGGGTGGCTAATAACACATTTTTCTGAGGTGTGACAAACTCAGAACACATACTTAATTTTCACTTTACAGGGACTTTAAATACCCGCGCTGCAAGGCTGCATAGCTGATGCAAATGATTCCACGCCAATGTGCGTTGGCTTGTTTTAGTTTGTTTTAGCAATTAACACATACAAAGGTATAATGCTGTTGCTCAAACAGTAGATCGTTGGCACTTGTGAAATGGCCACCTAGTGCAATGCTTAAATCACGGGTTTGATTCCCAGGGAAAGCAGGAATGTAAATGTGTAATGCAATGTAAGTCACTGTGGATAAAAGCATCTGCCAAATCAAATGCATAGATATAAATACGTGGTACAGATAACATCCTTTAAAAACGTCCTCTACCTTTTTGAAACACCGACGTCAATATTAGACGTGCAAAAGACGTCGAATAAAGACGTCGCCTGGCGTTACCATACTAAACAACCCCTTCAGTGGACCGAAATTTGACGTCAAAAAATGACATAGAAAAGACGTCACTCTAACGTCACATTGCGTGGTGGGATGTCATTCAAAGGGTTCAATATAAATTAACATATAGGTTTATGTTAGTGATTCAGGGAAGTCTAGAATGTATGGTCAATAAAAGCAGCAGATTATCAATGTAGGCTACATTATCAAGAGTCTTGGATACCAGATAAACATCATGTATCCACATAAACATCATGTATCTACAGAAACAGGAGATGTAAAAGGCAATAAAATTTATCTGACTAGAGAGCTATATATACTAAGGCTCAGATACTCATCCTATTTTGAAGGTTAATGACTTTTTATGATAATGAAGCACATCATGTTGAGTTTGTTGAATTTTAGTTATCATTTTGTTCCTTGTCATGTTTCTTTTATTTTGAACTTCTGTTTTTCTATGTTGTAGAGCTGTTCAGTGAACAAGCTACTTGTGTTTAAAGACAACAAGTTCATGTTTGAAGTATTACTGTTTGTAATGGACCTTTTTCATATTTCTGGGGGTTCTCAGAAGCAAAAGTCATCATAGTTGGGTAAACTTCAATATGTTGAATGGAAACAACAACAAATCTATTTTGTTTGTTTCTAAAATATTGAGTGATTGATTACTGTGGTCAGATAAGAGAAAGAGAAAGAAACAAATTTACTCTCACTCTTGCCAGCCGTTGTGATAACAGAAGCAGCAGTTTTCTGAAATTTAATGCCACAGTAATATAACACACACACACATTTGATTATTTTATTAGGAATGACCAATACTGATTAAAACAACACAGCATCCAAATATTCACAAAGAGCCTGTCATGTCTCACACATACACACATCGACAGTAGTCACAACCACATTAATATATAAATACATAAACAATGGATAAAGATGACATCGCCTCCTGACACACACGCAGACTGCCTATAATTGCCGACACAGAACAGTATCTGGCTGTTTGCTTAGAGATCTTCTTACTCAGTCCAGCAATCTGCAAACCCCTTACACATAATCTATGCACAAGTCCTAGACTACCAAAGATCAGGATAATCAATTTTGTTCTGTAGCCACACGTTGATAAAACATTTGTTAATGACTGATATTTCAAAATTTTCTCAGAAAAACACAAATCCATATAAGCGTCAAAACAACAGCCCACTTCCATGAATCAGAGATACGACTACGATGTCTGGAGTGTTAGGATATTCCCTGAGGACATTTCGTGAGAGAGTTTATGTTATCATTCAGATTTAAGAACCAACTAGTTCGAACAGTCTTGTTTGTATGTATTGCACTCTGTCCAGAATGCTATTATGTTTATAACTGTAGAAACGCAGTCTGTAAAATGGGTCCATTGAAGTAAAATGTGAAAGTCTCTTTAAGTAGGCTAATATTACCACAGACTTTCATTTGCTCAACTGCCTACATAAGCCCTGTTTATTCAGTCGCTCATTATGAAGTCTTGTATGTGTCATATTACATTTCTGAGTGCTCTTTTTGGTTCTCTTTGGCCTCATGACAGCCAATGTCAAAACCAACCACACGACAGTTTAATGTAATGTTAACCCAAAAAGCAAGTGGCTTCTTAAAGGTGCAGTATGAATTTTTTAGCGACATCTAGTGGTTCGGTTGTGAGTTGCACTAAGGGCTTAGCCCACTGCTCACCCCTCCCTTTCGAAGAAGCTACGTGGGCTAAACGGGACAAACATATCCTCGTCTGAGACAGCAGAGAATAGCCAGAGTAAGGCAAGAGTGTGTAACATTGTCACTGCTTCTGTACCACAGTCCATTTTTTTAACCACACCATGGATAAATTTACATAGTCAGGTGAGGAACAAGGGTCTAATTATATAATATAGTAGTAATAATAGTAATCAGCTGATCTCACTATAATAATAGTGATAATAGTAATCAGCTGTCTCACAAACGTAACAGCACATTTCTCCCCACATAGCATTTGGTGTTTATGGTTTTTATGGCTAGCTTCTAGCTTTCTGCTGCTTATCTTTCAAGGTAGTGACAATAGTAGTGTTCGCTGTCGGCTACGGTAGAAACATGACCTTACAACAATATGTCCACCTTCATAGAAGGGGGTGCCCTGGTTATGATATAAATGTCTTATTCTAAGGTAATAAAAACAGTACAGTTTATTAAGTAAGTAACCACTGAAAACATAGTGATGGATTTCATATTGCATTTTTGTTAATAAATACTCAAACTTTTTACACATTGCATCTTTTAGTTTGATAATTAATCTGCTATGTCATGTTTATGACATATTTATGACAATTCATGTTGTCTTGGTAATGTAAAGTTATCATTACCAAAACATCTCAAACAATGTCATATTTGCATAAAATGTGAGCGAATGACATGCAGAAACCCTTCTTCACATGTCATGATTATGAAAGTGTCATGTCAGTCTTATGCAAACATATAGGCTATATTCATTCATATATTCTGCAACATTTTGCAGTTGAAATTAAATTATTGTTTATTAAACTGTTGTAGTAACTTAATATCCCATTTTAATCATGCTGATTTTTGAAGGATAAAAACTGAAATGGCACTCTTTGTGTGATATTGATTAATTACATTTTTTAACCCCCATATCTTGAATTGTGTGATCATTCATGCATTGCATTTTAGGGGTTCCAAATACGTAGCGCTTTAGAACTTTTTAAGGTTCTATATAGAACCTTTTCTTCTAAGAGTGTGGGACTAAATTGGCCCACTTTTAGTATATAAAAGTATGTTTAAGTGTACTATAAGTGTAACAGTAAGTGCACAACTAGTTCATAATTATGTATCTCATGTGTACTGCAAGTGAATTTATGGGTATAGTTTACTTTTTTACTGTAATACTTATACAAGTATACTTTGAATACTTAATTATACTTTTAAGTACTTCTGGATCAAAAGATTGAGTACAAGTACAGGACAAATATACTTGCTTTTCTCTCAGTATAAGTCAAGTACACTTAAGTGTAATTTAAAGTATATTTCTGAGAAGTACATATAGTATACTTCTGAGAAGTACAGGAAAAATAAACTGAAAGTAGGCTATACTTTCTTATTTTTAGTTTAAAGAAGTATACTAATGGCACACTTGAATAAACTTCTTTTTCGTAAGGGAATACCAACACAGTATGTTACTGTAACTATTTATAAAAGAAAGGCAAACTTATATTCATGTTAAGTGTATAAACAGTCATGAATAAACCAAGATTTGAAATTTTTATCATCTTATATGAAAATGTGGAGTGTCGGTTTTGTATTTCAAATGGAAAATGACCCATATTGCAGATATTCTGCTTGGACTGCTGATATCTTGTCTTGATTGTTGACAAAACAAGTTTGTCCATCACATAATGAAAGTGATGATTAATGGAACACTGGTTGAATAATGTACTTTGTATTGATGATCCCACATCATTCATGCTGTTTTGAATGCAAGATGAAGTAATTAAATGTACCCAGAATCTCTTTTGATGGTTGCATGTTGTTTATTCATGAGGTTTCATTTTAAAGTGCATTGATACTCATGCGAGTCATATAACCAGATTTAGTTATTCATATAGAAGCAATAAAAAAGAAACAAGCATAATACACTAATAAAATACACTCAAATGGAAAGATAAAGCACAAGAAATTAAACTCAGTCTACACTAATTTTCGTTATATGACATCGCAGTCATCTTTAGTTTGGATTCATTCATGTGCTGAAGCAGTTCTAGAGTGTCTTTTTTCACTGTACGTAGATGTTTTTTTTTCACATTAGTGATCCTTTAGTGTTAAGGCCAGCCACAGCATTTACAGCTGTCATGAAACACAGTGCCTGGGCCACACTTATCCTTGTAAGTATTGCCTCCAGCACAGTTATAAAATTGGTTGGGATCTTCAGGGTTAGGATAAAGTCCATCTGGCTTCCCATTACAGAATCCTGATCCTGGAGCATGAGTGGTGGTGGTGGTGGTGGTGGTAGTTGCGATGGTTTTTGTGGTTGTTTGTCCAGGTGCAAGGGTGGTAGTTGGAGGCAGAGGAGGCAATTCTTAAAAAAAATTAAAATAAAGCTATGTTAGCATAAGCTACAGGGACCAAGCACTGATTTGGGGGTCTCCCACTTGCACCTTCTTACGTCACATATGGTTCTAAGTTAAATTTTCTTATACATTTTAACCCTTCTGAAGTGATACTTCTAACGAAATACAACTTGGTAGGTGTCATTGCCCTCTTTGTCTGAGTTATGCCTATGAAGTCTGGTTGTGCCACTCCCTACTGGCTAGAAAGAGCAAAATAATTTATGAACATGCTAATAACTCTCCAAAATTTTGGAAAATTCAAGGAATCAAGATTCTTTGACTCACGTAATAACTAAAGAGTACAATTTTGTACATTTTTACCAAGGGTCACCCTAACCCTACCATTTTACCATGGACTGTCTGAGCAGCTTGGGGTGAACAGCACCACCTCGTGATAACAATTCAGAAGTTTGATCTTAATGATCATATCTGACCCCCGCCCCACCCAAATTGTGAAAATTCCTACCGATATCCAGAAGATTGCGCAGATGGCTCATGAGAGGATGGTTCCCCTGATTACAGAACTGTCCAGCAAAGTCATCCAGATCAAGCGCCCACACGAACGCTCCACCAAAGTTCTTGTCTTTTAGATAACGGACCTATAAAATAAGAGGGAAAAGTAAGTTGTTAGTCAGTTTCGGGCAAATGCTAATAGCGAAATTCGAACTCCAGTAAAAACTCAAAAGTACCTTAGTTCCGAAACTCTCCTTGGAGTCAAATCCAACCCACTCGCTGTTCTTCGTGGCATAGGGCACCTTCTGATCCTCAATATAGCCGATTGTTGCTCCCCTTAGGAAGTCACAGATCTATAAAGACATTGGATATTAATTGACAGTATTAGATGTTGAGATTGATACTTAAGACACTTATGAATATGAAAGAATATATTTCATTTGTTTTCCATTTTGGACAGCTTTTCCAAATCTCCCACCTCATAGTAAGACCAGAATCCAGCCTCGCGAGTGTATGTTCCAGCTGAAGCAGGTCCACTAGCTGGGGCTCCAACCGCAGAATCTGTAGTTGTCAGACGGAATGTGCGCCCGTAGGTTGCGAAACCCATTCTGAGTTTCTCCAAAGGGGTACCGTTGTCCCTCCAATAGCGCATAGCAAAATCCTGAAAGAGAGTTAGCATTTAAAAATGGAGGGATTCAAAAAATTTGCTCCGTTATTTGTATAAAGACCTTCTTTGTGTCACAGTAAATCAGTTCTTACTGTATTGAAGTAGATCAGTTCGTCCTCATCCTTTGAGCCTTGGTACAGGGGGCTGTTGTGTCCTGTGAATCTTTCCCAAGTTCCATGGAAGTCATAAGTCATCACATTGATCATGTCCAGGTATCTGAAATTAAACATTAGGAGGGGTTTAAAACATCTCATGCTACTACATACTTTCACCTCAGTGATCTGCCATTTACAAATTCCATGATTCAGTGTTGTCAAACTCACTTGGCAATCTCAGCAATCTCATATCCAGCATCCGATTGTGCCTTTTCCAGCTGCGACAGCAGCAGACAGCAACAATCTTCGTTTCCCAGTAGCTTTGGCCTCGGCCTCATAGGCCTCAATGAGTTCCTGTGAAAGTCAACATAAATAAACATAAGTATAAGAGATTAAATAAGTAAAGTACACCACCATTTTGCTTAAAAAGACACGGGGTTATAATCAGACCCACCTTGCACAGCAGTGTGAATCTTTGTTTGTCTTCAGGTGGACTTCCTCTTGATCCAGGGTATTCCCAGTCCAAGTCCATACCATCAAACCCATAAGTCCTCAGGAATTTGATGGAAGACTGAATGAATTTCTGACGGTTTTCTGCAGTGGACACCATGATGGAGAACCTGAGATGAATTGAAGGAATAATGTTTTTTTTTTTTCATTTCATTCGAACAGTTTGACAAGATAAAGCGAAACTTCATAATTTTTACAGAATACATACTGTGCTGAACCAAAGTTCCATCCACCAACAGCCAAGAGAGTTACAAGATGGGGATTTCTGTGAGGATAATGGAGATTTTTCAGAATGTCATAATATTTTTACTTTTTTTTGGTATCTCACAGCATCTGAAAAGTGTTAAAAGTAGTATTTCAACTAATACATACCTGTTCTTGAGATCATTGAAGGCTTTGTAGAGAGTCTCATCATTCCACTCATATGTGATAAGCTCGTTGGCATGGTCTGATCATTGCGAAAGCATAGAAAAGGTGCGTACAAAGGAAAGGGTCGACATTTGCAGGTGTATACTTTCCAATTCCAGGTCTGTACTGGGACCAGTTGGTGAAGTAGCATCCCATTTCCATGGTGAAGGCTGGCAATGGATACACAGAGAAGCTCTCAGACAAGACATTTACGCATTGAGATTCTCACTACAGCGATCATGGCCTTTCAGATGTCAACACATCAGTGAATAATAGTTCATTAAAATCGATGTGATTTGATTACATGATTTAGTAGACACTTAATGACTCACCAACATGGCAGAACACCAAGCCCAAACCTAGAATATGCAATGATATTGTGTAAATGACAAATATAAAAGAATGAATAAAACTCAGACAGTGTATTTTGACATGTTACCTGCTACAAGTGTAAGCTTCCCCATGTTTATGTCCGATTTTTCTGTTTGTAACAAAGAATAGTTTTAATAATTACATTCAAACTAATAGCAGAAATAAAGACATTAAGCTGAATGACACTCTCACATACCTGGGGTCCCTCAAGCTAATGAAAAATCTGAAGAGAAACTTCAGGACCCCTGGGTATTTATAGCAATTGGGTGTCGTCTATAGGCCATAGGATGGTTTATTAGGATGGTGTAAGATATGGTATCGCTTGTAAACTATGGACTGACATGACAATAAAATATGTAACTAAAATACCTTTGGCCTTTTCAGCACAATTTGTGTGAAGCTAAAATCATAGATAAGATGAAAAAAATGGTACTAATGCAATAAAATGAATTCAACGTGTAGGTATGTCTGTTACACTAAAGCAGGAGATGTAGGCTATTAATTTATACATATTAAAGAAATTTCAGCTGAGTCATTATGCAAAATTTATAAGAGGATATGACAATGTAGAATAAATATAAAGGGAAACACTGAAGACAACACATTTAGATTATACATCAATTATTATATTAATGGTAGTAAATGCTAACTGATCAAAAATTCTAGTTTAGCTGTGATTTTATATAGCTTTAATATTTAGTATCTAAATTAAAGGTTTCCTGTTCGGTTTGCAAATCAAACTTTTATGGGGTCAATATTCACAGAGACTTATATAAGACATTTATCTTTAAAAGGATAACTTTCTCATATAAGATTGTGGTGCTATCAGAGCCACATAATAAACTGTTGTGGTGCTTTAAAGCTTATCGCTCCAAAATTTGCATAATTATATAATCAAAATGGAATATATTGTTATTCCACTTTTGTCTTGGAAACAAAAACTAAACAACAGACATGAATTGTGCTTATCATTCAACTTTGGTAGTGTCAGATTTGTCCTCATTTTTGTGCATTAACTATGTAGAATACTGTCAAATAATAAATATACCATATAGTAAAAGGTTTATAATAAGAGCTAAACTGTGGAGATGTTGAAAGAGAAAATCAGTGTTGAATTGCTTATATCTTATTACTGGTACATTGCCATGTGATGTACAGTAATCAGTGTGGAAAATATAAAAAGAACATTGAGGAAAAAACATTACAGAAGATCCAAAATATGGGGCAAAAACAAGTAATTATGACTGTTTGAAAGAACTAGAAAGTTATTTAGGATTTACATTTTAAATTTCAAACTTTGAAATCTCACATACTGTTCATTTAGTTTAAAATGTAGGATTAATATGATTTTTTTATTTAATTTTAAAGAAATGAATACTGCATTGCAAGGATTCTTTAAAACTTTTTTAAACAATTTGAATCATAAGAAATAAAAAGGGTTTCACAAAAACATTAAGGAGCATTTTCTATATTTCAGTCTATATTATTTCTGGAGGATCATGTGACAAAAGACATGAGTAATGTTAAATAACTAACATTAACAATGTTAGAGAAACAATTGTGTGATTAATCATCATGGTAATCCTTTACAATAAGGTTTCGTTTGTCTATGAATTAACATGAGAATTTCATATCGTGTTAAAAATGTATCTAATCTCGGGTCAATTAAGTGTCAGATATCTGCAGGTTGTTCATTAGCTCTGCTGTCCTTTTGCTTATGTAACATTATCAGAACAGATTTTATGACGTGGCAGGCATTTGTAATTGTACAAATATACTCTTCAAGTTACTATGGTGATCAGAAGTTTTAAACTTACACATTTCAGGAAATGCCTTATATGGATATAATAACGTGCAAATAGTGATGTTTTGACTGATGAAACATGAAGACAAACACATTATAGCTATAATATATCTGTGTTCATCAAAACTATCAGGTATTTTCAAAAGAATGATGTATGTCTTGAAGGGAGAGTTCACCCAAAAATGAAAATTAGCCCACGATTTACGCTCCTCAAGTCATCTTAGAAGATATGACTTTTCTTCTTTCAGTCGAATACAATCAGAGTTAGGCTATATTAAAAAAAATGGCCTGGCTCTTCCAAACTTTATAATGGCAGTGAATGACTGGAGAAAATTTGAAGCCCAAAAAAGTGCATCCATCAATGATAAAAGTGCTTCACATATAGACTACTAGCTTTCTCTGTTGTCAAGAACAATTTTTATTACTAATTTAGAAAATTAAGTCCAGGTAAAATCATTTGAAAGTTTGGATTTGAATCATTCATAATTGAAAGCAAAGAAAGTTAATGGAGAGTTTCGATGAAAAAGGTATGAAAAACAATAAAACAGAATGAATAAAAAATTTCCAGTAAAAAAAAAATAAAAATAAGTGGGGTATGGTTAACATGTTAAATTAAATTATCTTTTTTTCGTAGCCTACCGAAAATGTGCTGGGAGCCCACTGTTGCTATGGGAACGAACTACACTTTTATATGCATCTGACTGACAGCTAAATCATGCGATCTTATTTCACTTTTTTCAGCTTTGTACAAAGTTTGCTTCGTATATTTAGTTTAACTGTATTGTTAAACAGGGCGAGCTTTACAGTTAATTTGAACTGTGTGCATGTATTTTAGACACTTACATTGTTCTTGCTCCGTCCATCATGCAAACCACGTCCATGTTATGAGCCGAGCTTTTTTATGTACTGCAACTGCTCAGTGCTCTGGTATTATCAATGGTATGACCCATTTCAGTAGTTGCCATAATTAAATATGAGCAGAATATTCACTTACATTCACTGAAATATTGAAACGTTAGCGCTACTGATTCAAAACACGAGCGTCGTCAGTGATAATGATTGAATGTCAAACGCGGTTTGAACGCCCCGCCCCCAGCCGAACTAGAGATTTTGATTGGTTTTGCACCCGAGTCAGACCTGTCTGTCATTGGCTGAAGGGCTTCAGATCTGTCTGTTATTGGCTGAAGCGCAGTGCTCCACCGCAGTAGTTTGAAAATTGTCTGTCAAACGTCAGCTTGCCCTGTTGCTCCGTCGGCACCTTTGTCAAAGTACTTTGTACTTTTTATGAAATATAAATGTAGAGAAGTTGAATATTTTATTTTATTTTACTCAAGTAAGAGTAAAAGTACCATAATTTAATTATACTCAAGAAAGTTGAAAAATGAAAAAAAAATCTACTCAAGTACTGTAACGAAAGTATTTGTAATTAGTTACTTTCCACCACTGCTCCTATTCAACATGTACATGCTCCCAATGAGCCAAATAATGAGAAAGAACCAAATCGCTTTCCACAGCTATGCAGACGACACCCTATCGCCTGAACGATTACAGCCCCATTGACTCCATGTGCCAATGCATTGATGAAATCAACAGCTTCTTATGTGCCAAAACTTTCTTCAGTTAAACAAAGACAAAACTGAAGTCAAGTTCTCAAGGTGAATGCATGCCTTAGTTTCAGTAGTCATGTCAAAGTAATAACTAAATCAGCATATTGTCATCTGAAAAATATTGCAAGAATTAGATGCTGTTTCTAGTCAAGACTTAGAGAAACTTGTTCATGCTTTCATCATCAGCAGGGTGGATTACTGTAACGGCCTCCTCACTGGCCTTCCTAAAAAGACCATAAGACAGTTGCAGCTCATTCAGAACGCTGCTGCCAGGATTCTGAGCAGGACCATAAAATATGAACATATCACACCAGTCCTTAGGTCTTTACAATGCTCCCAGTTACATTTAGGATTGATTTTAACTAGTATATAAATCATTCAATGGGCAAGGACCTCAGTATTTTGCAGATATGCTCACTGAATAATGGGCTGTCAATAACAGATCATTAGGATCACATCAGTTAGAAATACCAAGGGTTCCCTCTAAGCACGGAAGAGTCTGATTTTAGCTATTATGCAGCTGGAACCAGCTTCCAGAGGAGATCAAATGTGCTCCTACAGTAGTCACATTCAAATCCAGACTCAAAACACTTCTGTTTAGCTGTGCATTTACTGAATGAGCACTGTGCCACTGTCAGTCCGAACTGTTTGTACTGTATTTTATTTTTATTCTAAACGGTTTTAATTATTCTCATTTCTTTTGATTATTTTAATTTCCTCTATGTAAAGCACTTTGACAGCTTTATTGTGTATGAAATGTGCTATAAAAATAAACTTGCCTTGCCTTGATGGATGGTGAACAAAAATCCTTCATACCTGTCCCGTCTATAAAACTTCATATTTGTGCAACTTCACACTTTCATAAAGCTATTCACACCTAAGGTCTGTCACTATTTTAGTATCATATGATTAGTTTAAGGAAAACTTAACAAGTCAGATTGCTATAAATATTTTTATTGAAAGTGAAAGCAAAAAGAGGACATTGTTTTGCGGCACAAGATGAAACTTGACTAAATTGACCAGGACATTATGAATTCTTAAATTTGAGGGAAAATATGACTTTGTACGGATAGTTGCATTGGATAGTTGGAAGAAGAGGTACATCACAACAATAGGAGACTCCTGGACAGCTTTATTAAACAGGAAGAGCAGCTTTGAACCTGAGCTCAAGGCCAATCACAACATTTACAGTCGTCAATAAAGACCAGACCGGGCTGGCATTGCTGCAAGTATGTGTTTCCACGGAAACAGTGGAAGTAAGTGGTCTCATCAGCAGGGTTGGGGTACAGGCCATCTGGTTTACCAACACAGAAAGAGGCGATGGGGTCAGCGGTCGTGGTGGGACGTGGTGTAGTGGTGGGCTTGGGTGCGAAACCTTTCAAAAGACATTCAGCATCACATTAAAACATATAACAGAAGACAAAATAAAAGTAATGGTCTTTATAGTCTAAAGTTCTTACCTAGTGAGTTGCGCAAATGGTTGACAAGAGGGTAAGTTCCGCTGTTGCAGAAACGGCCAGCAAAATCGTCCAAATCCAAGGTCCACACTGAAGCTCCGCCCAAGTTTAAGGAGTTAAGATACTGTACCTGTTAATGCAAATATTAAGAAAAGTTATCAGAAGTTTGTCAAACATTTCATTGTCTTACATTCTGGAAAACAGTAGTTGATTTACCTTAGCAGTAAAGCTTTCACGGTTGTCAAATCCAACCCAGGCCTTTCCTTGAACTGCATAGGGCACCATCTGCTCATCGATCCATTCAACAGTCACACTTGATTCCATTGGGCAAATCTGTGAACCAAACAACACTCATTCATTTTTTTCTTTTAAAGTTTACATAAATTAGGCCAATCACTGTGTGTTTTGAGTGGTAAATTACCGACAACAGAGAGCATAATATATTTACAATTGAAGAGTTCAAATGCAAAAGCCTCTAAGTGCCATTTGAATTAATAAAAATGATAATTCTAGAAGAAAATTTCAAATGGCACTTAGAGGCTTTTGCATCTGAACTCTTCAATTCAAGACACATTTAGAAACTTAACACTTATTGTCAGTTACTTTTTCTATTTCTGCTACATCTGTGAAAATAGTTAAAAGCAACAACACAGTTGCTTAGTAACAAAGTAATGGTGTTCCTGAATGAATGGTGTTTTTGAACGAATTGTTGATAGAATGATTCAATGACTCATAAATATACAGGTTTTGTTCCAAAAGAATCAGTGTTTTTAAACAAATTGAATGAATGATTCAATTACTCACTCGTCTTTAAAAACTATTTAGAATGGTCACTTGTCGCCACCTACTGGCATATCAATGCAACCTGGAAAAAGAGTCGCTAATTTAAACATTTGACTTCGATAGTAGTTATTCACTTAAAGCTACACTGTGTGATTTTTACCCCCATCTAGCGGTAAAAAGGTATATGACCATTCCAATTTCGTTTTAACTCATACGGTGGCCAATGTAGTCCAAGATTAACATGGCTTCCAGTTCGACCTGGCCCATGAGTGTTAACTCAAACGTAAACGCGAAAGGCGAAACTCTGAATTAACGGGTATGTTCCTCTTTGGCTAATGTACTTTCAAGATGGAGGGGCAACATGGCGACCGACATTAGAACCCCTTACCCGTATGTATTTTCAACTGCATATTATACACTCACGAGAATACTTTATTACTTGAACGAAGTAAATATACATTAATGAGCACATATATTTTTGAAAGAACTAAGAGTTTTTAGCTAAGAACTAACTATATAAAATAATATACAACATATTTAGTTCACAAATTAGTCATGATTGAAGTGGCACGTGATATTCTTCTGAAGTATACCCAGTTGAGAACACTTATTTTAGATCAAAGTTAAAAGTACCGTGTTGATACCTCATAATAGGACCAGAAGCCTGCTTCGCGTGTGTAGGGTCCGGCATCAGCCGGGGCCACTGGATGGGCTCGAGACCTGTTTGTGATGTGGAGAGCAAGAATGTGCGTCCGAATGTGGGGAAGCCAAGAAGCAGCCTGTCAGCGGGGGCTCTCACCGCTGATCCAGGAAGCCACAGAGGAGTCCTAGTAAGAGAGAAGGGATGTGCTAAGAGATCTCAGATTACATATTACGGATTGATGGGATTTTGAATTTATGGGTTTTGAGCTTACGTATATTGTGGTCAAAGACGCTTCCACTGTCAATTGAGCTGCGGTAAAGGGGACTATTGTGCCCTGTTACGGGGTCCCAGTGGCCATGGTAGTCATAAGACATGATGGTCAAAAAGTCCAACAAACTATAATGATAGAAAGAAGGAGAAAGTAAAAAAAAAGCTTTCATGGATACACATTATTGTAGCTTGATGAAACTACCAAACATACCCTGAAATTTCAACAATCTCATAAGCTTTCTCAATAGTAGACTTGATGCCGGACACTTTGGATGAGAGCATCAGAGGAGTTTTCTTAGTGTCTGTGGCCTCCTGTTCAATAGCCTCTCTCAGTTCCTGAGAATTTTCAAACAACAGGAAAATCGTTCAGACCAAAAGTCATTTGCTTTATCAATGGAAATGAAAGTGCATCGTATTGACTTTCTAGTCTTCTGACCTTGAGTAATGTAGTAAACCTCTGCTTGTCGTCTGGTGGGCTGCCATTGTGACCAGGGAACTGCCAGTCAATGTCCATACCGTCAAATTCATGGAGACGCAGAAACGACAATGCAGAATTGATGAAAGTCTTGCGGGTCTTGGTGTGGACACCACTCCAATGTATCTAAAGTGCAAAAAGAGACATGTTTAATCAACTCTCGTTTAATGTTTTGGGTTGGCAGCTGGGGAATTTGACTTTATATTATAATGTCATGTTATATCATAGATATATTGTTTTCCACTTACGGACTGACGCCATTGACCAATCCTCCAACAGACAGCAAGGTCTTCAATGCAGGATTTCTATTAAAAATATATCAAACAATATGAAATCGAACAGTTCAACTGTTACAAATAGATCACAAAAGGGTATGAATTCATTTGTGCAATTATGGTTTTTCATGCATTGTGTATATTGCTTACACTTCTTTCAGTTGATTCAGTGACTTGTACAGCTCGTTATCATTCCATTCGACGGTCGTGATTTCATTTTTGTTGTCGATGTCTTGCCAGAGCATAGATCACATGAGTGCAGAGGAACGGATTGATGTTGTCTGGCAAGAACTTCCCATTGCCAGGTCTGTACTGGGACCAGTTGGTCATGTAGCACACCAGCTTTGTAGAGGCCGCTATCAGAAATGATGATATTATTAACACACAGCTTCACAGTCATATTTTGTCTATATTCATCATGCAGGCATATTTATAATGGGATCTTAATGCAATAATTTATAGGTTATATATTTAAGGTTCTTACCAATCTGCACTGTAAGCAAGATGCCCAGTCCTATGCAAAAGACAATATGATTACACATAAAAAATAAACCAACAAACTTTCAGTGAATAAATATCTTCAATATGGAACATACCTGCTAAAAGAGTTAATTTAGTCATTTTGGACCTGATCCAAACCAGTATTCTTCAGAAACAGAGCTGTAAAAATAATAAATGAAATTGAATTAGCAAATTCACCAGCATGCCAAGTTTTGCCATCGTCAGTGAAAAAAGTGGTGTATGCTGTATAAATATCATTTATAAAGAAAACAATGAGACATATGAAAACTGGTCTCATTACCTGTCAGCTGCACTGAGAATAAGCAGATTGGTGAATTCCTGTTCATGATCGTGTAATACTATACATTATTAATAGTTCCAAAGTACAGGTGATAAGTGCTAACTTCACCAGAATTGGGCAATAAAACTAATATTTGAGTAATATAACTGCCACATTACGGTAAGGTGGTATTATCTTTGAGTTTGTTATTGGCTAAAAGAGAGAATTAGTATTATAAAATGCAATCCCTCAATTACAGTCACATTATATTAAAACGTGACCAGTTTTGTTTCTTATATTAAGATTGACTAGGCAGAATGCTAATATTAGAAAAAAGCATGCTCATGTAGGCATGTTGGCTTACATCTGCATAACTTTTTGCTTTTGCTAAAGGCATTGTGCTTTATGCATGATTAATATGACACTCTTAGTCAACCGTGTACACATGTCAATCACTAAAAACCAAATATAGTTTCTTCAAATACAGTCAAAATGTTTGTTTTTTATTGAAGAATATTTACAAGTGCTGCATTATTCACATTCAGTCCACAGTGGACAGGCTCAACCTTACAACAAATGGGGTAGATGGTAGTTTGAGAGACAACATGACATCACAACCTGAGTGACTTTCAGAGTGAAACTACAAGCGTGTCATTCGAACTCATGTAAGCACACATACAGCCATTTCGGAAATTGTTTGTTGAGTTGTGAGCGACAAAGCCCTGATTCAACACAAGAGGGCAAACTACACAATGTGAAACACGGTAATTATTTCAGAAATAATGAGTTAAAAGAGTCGTGGAATTGTACATAGAAAAAATCACTTGAAAGGGAAGTACAAAACAGATCCAAGGACAAGAGAACATTAGTTTTGGTTTCATAGTCCTATGACTTTTGAGTGCTTCTACATTCAGAAAGTGTAACATTTATCCGACTGCTACAAGGGTTTGGGACTAGAACCGCTAAAGAGCTACTGATGAGGCTGCTATGTGTCACAGCTTTTGGCTAAAAGTGTTTTAAATTCCAGTGAGTGATCCATGAATTAATATACAGTTAAAATCCCATAAAGAAAGTGTTAGAGAAGCGGTATAAAACTAATGAAGGAGCTCAAACTATCAAGCAATCCTCAGACGCAGAAAATGGCAGTATTTACAATAACAACTTGATGTGTGTTAAATAGAAAATTAAATAAATACATTAAATAGAAAATATATAATTACAAGAAATATCACCGTTGAACGGGCACCAATACAAAGCAAGGCAGGGGAGAGAAAATAAAGAAATGTATACAAAATTAAAACTTTCCTGATTTCTGTCAGACTGAAATTAGATGCAACGACTTCAAGCATTGTAGAATTACACGGAATGATTTTAATACTGTTTTTAGATTAGTCTTAATTAAAAAAAATACTATTAACATTAAAAAAAAATCTACGATATGGCTTCATGTGTTTCATGTGATTATGGACCAGGCAAGTGTCCTGGGACGTCAGACTGGCAGGGGCCACCAAATACTTTTTAAAAGACAGAGACCCACATAATCTAATGTTAGCCACATGGAACCTTGTCACTAAAAGTATGATCAGGATTCCACCATAAGTGGCAGGACAAGGAATTAACTTGTTTGTCCAGCGTCTCGCTCTTGTACCGTATCAAGAAAGAAAGTAACAGCCCATGGACGTCATGTTTATGTAAGCCTTGAGAAAAACACAAAGGATAAAGGCAATAATAATCACAATGAGTGAGATAACAGAGCGAGAACTTTGGCAAGCCCACTTTAACAACCACAGAAAAATCAGCTTCTGTTGTACCGCTGCACTCATGAAACCATTTATCTTTAAAAACTAGAACACTGAGGGAAAGGTAGAATGCTACAATCATTCAACACAGATACAAAAGACTTAATAAAAATCATGATCCGCTCTTGCTTCCAATTACATAGTCACAAAAAAATTAAAAGAACAAATAAAAAAGGTAAACGCTCATTTGGATCATTTTGCATCGTGAAGTAGCAACAACGTATTAAAAAAGGTTTTGTTCTATCCAGTGTGGAATGTCACCAATACATCTATGTGTATTTACATCTACAAAGAAATCAACAAGTCAGAGCTGTTGTTGAATTTTAGAAACTACAACCAAATGTTGACATGACCACCAGTCAAGTTTGAGTTTCAATAAGGCAAGCGTCTAAAACGATAACACAATCAAAAGTCTCCCTCAACAACTCTCTTTGTATTCAGTCATCCTTGTAAAAAAGCCTTTTTATACAAAAGAATCTTCCACCTCTCACATTTCCAAAACTTTGCACCAAACGCAACCATTCTGACGTGAGGAAAACCAGCTCCATACAAATAACTTATCATTGGCTACCATCACAGTCCTGACGAGCCAATGAGAACGAGTGCAGTGACCACAAGAACAGATGTGCAGAGGGGTCCTGAAGTGCCAGCGCTGTCCTGGACCATCATTCCAGTGCCTGTGGATCAAACACACTGACTTTCAGAAACATATTTAGTAGTTAAACACTAGTCCTAACGACTCTTCGTACCACATACCTGAGTCTCGAGACACTATGGTCTCATAGGCTGCTCCATCTCCTCCATCTCCCCAAGAGCGGATCTCCAAAACCACGTAACCGTTGTCCTTGGGTAACGGCAAAGTGATGGAGGTCTTGCTTTTCTCCAGTATCTTCAAGATAGACTGCCCTTCGTGCTTGTAAAGGACCTACACAAATAATATAGTATCAATCTATACTCAAAAACCACTGTTTTTTTGAGAATGAAATCTTAAGATAGCTGTGTAGTATTTCAGGTCAAATTTATTTGTAAAGCGCTTTACATATTTACACTTTACACTTATAAACATTGTTTTAAAGCAGTTTTACAGAAAATCATGAAGTTATTGTTTATAATATCCTAATCTCTTCATGCCTTGAGCTTGGCAAATATATAGTTTACATATTGCGATAATACAAGCAATCAAGCAGTTTAGATTTGATAAATAGTATATATTGCCTTACTCAAGAGTAGTGTATGTATGCAGATAAAGCATATGTGTAATGTGTAATGTATGTGTAGTGTATGTATGCAGATAAAGTTGGATAGACTTATGTTCAACTTCATACAAAGATTTTTATATATTTCACAATTGTGCTTACAGAATTTCTAAACAGGAACTGAAAAAACTCTGAAACTGGATTGTAAACATTTCCTCTTTTTTGTTTTACATATTGAATTGGCTCTCATTACTATATTTTATAGTTTAACATGAGACAATGAGTTTCTTTGTAAAAAAAATAACTCAGATATCAAGTCATAACAAAAAATTAATCTGCAAATGAAGAGAAAAGTTATATTAACAGGTGATTTTCTAACAGAATTTACATTAATAAAGTATCCTAATGTAGAGTTTCCCAAACAGTGAATATCCAAATGACTTGCATGTTTTGGTTAATTTTAAGTAAAAATTTCCAAAATGTATGTACTTAGCAGACGCTTGTGTCCAAAGTGACTTGGGTAACACTTTATTTGAAGGGGTGTGCATAAGACTGACATGACACTGTCATAAACATTACATAACACCTGTCATGAACATGAAGGAATCTTTATGAATGTTTATGACTGTTGTCATTAAGTGTCATTCGGTAAATTATGACACTTTAAATGCAAAGTTGACATTGTTTAAAATGTCACAAACGTGACTTGTATATACAGTATTTGATCAGTTTCTGGAAATCTATGTATGTTGTCTTGATAGCCATCTTGACAAAAGATGACCTCAATCCTAGAGAAGATCAGATATGAGATATACAGTGGTTTAAATGTTTATTCACTGTTCTGGTTTTCCATAACATACGACGTAAAATTCTCACGTGACATTAGGCCACCATTTATTATATTCTTATCTCAGAGGTATGAAATTATACAATATCCCACATTTGATTGAAATGAATGAATCTGATCAAATATTCTGAAGACATACAGACGCAGACAGATGACCCGATATAAACATGTACGCAACAGACAAATATCTGTAGTGTCCGGTGGCATTGTGTGTCACTCACTTTGTAACCCAGAACAGCAGACTCATTGTCCATGGATTTAACATGATCCCACCTCACAGTAACCAAAGAACCAGCAACCTTCCATGCGACTTTACCTGGAGGGCGGTTGGGGGCTAGAAACGAAGATACAAGCAAAAGTAAGTCCACTGGCTTTCACACCATTCTCAGTGACAAAGACATTGGCAAGAATTGCAAATGTAAAGTTGTGAATTGCATGCAGGACTGGTGGTGGCATTTGAACAGTTAAGGAAGTAACAGTTATCAGTTTTTCTCCAAGATAAAAATGAAGGCAGTTTTGTTTGGTGGCTTGTTTCAGCCACAAAGTAAATAATAAAAGGGGAAGTCCGAAATTTTTTTTTCAGAATTGTAGGTATAAACATTTATTTGAACACGCAACTCAGTGTTATAAAGTCAGAACTTTTATTTCAGAAAGTTTATCTCTGTAATTTCTGACTTTATATCTCACAACTCTGACTTTGTAACACGTGATTGCTAATTTACAAAACGTAATCTCGACTCTCTATCTTACACAATTGCATGCTTTAAAGCTTTATACTAGCTTTACCCGTCACTCCCTTTTCCGATAATTGACATTAAAACGCACTATACAAACTTAAAGGGTTGTAATTCAAGAATGCTTTGTAATACATACACAAGTTTAAGTCTTGTTTTAAAGAAAGCAATCAGTAGATTATTACTGAAGTGAAAGCACTTCAAAAAATTAAAGTATATAAGTTGTATAATTTACAGTAAATAAAATATACTTTATTAATATATATTTTTTAATATAAAATTACTATAAAATGAAAGCTATATATCTAACCAAGTTGTGTTCCAAATTTAAAGTTGATATCACAAAAATTGAAGTTCCCATGAGATTTTGTTTAGGCGTTACACAAAAAATAGCCACCGGGTGCCATTCAAATTCCATTGAATTTAATTGTATGCATTCTGCCATAACAAATTAATAAATTTCTATCCAAATATCACTTCTGTCACTAAATATGGAACCTTGAGACTCAGACCTTTCCTGACAATATGTGTTTTGTCAAGATTAGAAAAGGTTTTGATAATAAATTATGAAAGATGATGCCCAAAAGGGGAGGGGCCTAATAAAAAATACCGTTTCTATGGTAACGCAACGTCTAATTTCAAAACGGTTTTCACAGGATGAATTCTGAGTTTGTAAGCTTTCAGATGATACCTAATTTATGATAACTACTAAAATATGTGATATAATAATAATAAAAAAAGATTTATATATATATAATATATTATACTTTTGAGAGGACTTCTTAACCTTAATTTTAAAAATATAATTTGATCTTTTTTTATTGACAAATACTAGATTATGTTTTATTATGAACTTTTAGCACTAAAAACCAAAGTTTCAATTATTAAAAGTGTGTGCGTCGACTTTTTGTGACAAAGGTCAGAAACTCCTGTAATGACGTCGAATTTTTTTGAGGCGCACTCTTGTCATAAATTCATATATTACTGTTCATTCCTAATTGTAAGAAAAAAAAACAGTGCTAAAATATCTATTTAGGAATCTTAGACCTTTCCAACAATATATAGTTTGTCATGACTAGATTTGGATTTAATAGTAATATAGTAAAGTAACTCAGGTTGCCCATATACGGGCAAGTGACTGTTAAGGGGAAGTCAGAAATGAGATATATAAACACGAAAATTCTGTAAACATGGAACAACAAATTTCAAGTTTATTTCTCCAAAATCGAGAGATATAAACTCGCAATCATGAGACAGAAAAGCCACAATTACATTTGAATCAGATTTTCAGAGTCAACTGCAAAGATGGCAACTACAGAATGAAAAGTTAAGAATAACTACAAATATCACTCACAACGTGATGTGATGATGCAACAAGAACTTTTATTTCTCTCAACTTTTCCACTGATTTAAGCTACTCAGCTTCTGCAAGTTGGACATGAATCAACCTTTGTTGTTTTCTGGAACAACATTCTTATCTCACCACTGCCCTCTGATTCAAAGGGTACCCAGTAGGCATTTTATTCATGAGCGAGTTTAGGCCCGTCCACACTGACTGCATTTTCATTTTAAAACGGAGACCTTTTGCTACGTGACTACGTCAGACTTCCTACTTCCGCAAGCAAAGTGAAGTAGCAGAGTCTGGTATTACCAGGCTACGTCTCTGACCTTCCCGTCCAGACTAAAACAGGATAAACTAAGACCTAAAACCGAGAAGTTTAGAAAACGCTGCAGCTCCGCTTTGCGTTTTGAATCTTCGTGAGGCGTTTTAGTGCAAATGAGACAAAACGGAGGACTTCAGAAACGCTGACGCAGAGGCTGACGCTCGGCTCTATGATTGGGTGTCATCAGTCATGACGTGTCCTTCCCTGATTCGTCAACCACTGTTTACACTGGCACGCGCATGCCCAGTGATGTGAATGGTCACGTGATCCGCGTTTTCAGTCATTTTAATGTGGACGGAGATCATTTCTAATACTGCAGATAAAAACGCTGCGTGTGGACGGAGATTCGTATTCGTTTTAATTTTCCATTTTTAAACGAAAACGCATGGACGGGGCCTTAAAGTCATGGGTCAAGGTTGAATTACTGTTTAATTTAAAATTTAGCAAATCGTATCAATGTTGATATCACTACCTTGTTTGGTTACACTTTATTTCAATAGTCACTTTAGACATTCTACGAACTATAAGTAACTTTTCAACTACATGTCAACTAAGTGTCATTAGAGTATTAGTAGGCTGTAGTAGACTGTTAGGTGTTAGGGTTCAGGTTAAGAGAACAAGTTGACTTGTAGTTGCTAAGTTACTTATAGTCAGTTGAATGTCTGTTGGGGACCAACAAAATAAAGTGTTAACAGATATTAAGCTGACAGTCTACTAATACTCAAATGATAGTTAGTTGACATGCAGCAGCAAAGTTACTTATAGTTAGTTGAATGTCTGAAAGTGGACTATCAAAATAAAGTGTTACCCATTGTTTCAATGTCTTATTGTTTGTAGATATCTTTCATTTCAGCATTGACTTTCTAAGTATTTTGTAGACTTATTCACAACATTTAGTATTAAACATTATTTTAATGTTGTTTCAACATACTATCAATGTTGAAACACCAACTGAGAAGTCTTTCAATCACACTTCGAAGCTGAAAGTTCGGTCATGTACCAGCTAGGTAGAGTTTGGCAGTGTTGGGAGTAGTTAACTACAAGTAGCGTAGCTACTAACTTAACTACATTTTTCAGTAGCTTGGCAGTAGCTCAGTTGCTTTTTAAACAGTGTAGCTTTTCCAGTAGCTAACTACTTTTTGCAGCAAGTAGCGGTGTAGCGCGAGCAAAAGCTACATTGCTACATTGTCGAGCCTGCGCTGAATCTGCGCTGATGCAAGGATATTCTTCTTCTCGTTAGATTACAAACTCATTTTTGCCATTACCGCCACCTGTTGTTTAATCACGCATCTTGCGGCTAACGGTTCACTGACGTACAGAAGTGGGTTTACACACCCATATAATGATCATATAGCAAGACGTGACGGCAGATTTGGAGGATGGAGAAACAACTGACGTTAATTCACATGGCCTTATTTGTCCAAGTTCAATCAGTGTTTTTGAGAAAATGTTCTACATGCAATTTACCGTTGGATGTATATTTCGTTCTTGCAATGTTGTAGGCTATTTGTTGCAATTTTGCACTTTTGACAAACAGTCAGAGATATTTTAGTGTTGTGTGTAATAAAACAATACTCTTTGAAATCGGAATTGCATTGCCTTGTTTTAAACACTAAATATTTTACTTAAAACATTCCTCAGACGCTTATTCAGTTATTTATAATATACGTTGTTCAAAAAAAGCAAAAGTAGTTTCAATGTAGCTAGCTACTTTTTGATAGTAACTTGTAGTGTAGCTAACTACTTTTCTGAAACGGGTAGGTTGACTGTAGTTTAACTACTTTAACATACGAGTAGCTTGTAGCTTGTCAAACTACAGTTTCAGAGTAGCTTCCCCAACACTGGAGTTTGGGTGAAGATTGTTAGGAAAAAATGTTCCAGAAGTCTTCCAGAAGCATGATTCTACTCATGCAAATCACATTTTAGCTAGGCTGTAAAAATGAGGTCTTACCGAGGTTTCTCTGGTGATGACGGTGGTCTGGGTAGGGATGGGCCCGTGCCTGCACTGTTGTAGGCCAATACGGTGGGCACGTGTATAAGAGTGTTTGGCCTCAAACCCGTGGACACGTGCCATGTTCTCCAGCCCTGCAGTTCTGAACCCGGTCCCGGCAGCTGCCTCACGTTCATGTTGTACGCCAGTAACCAAATCTGTAACCAGAGCAAGTTGGCAATCGTAATTCGTGTGACAAGCTTATTCATACTGAAAACAACCACAATGCAAACTCTGTACTCAAATATAACAAATAATGGGTTTATACTTTGCTCCTGAAAGAGCAAAATTAGGAAAACCAATGTTATGTATTAGAAGATTCAATTAAATATAAGCTGCAAAAAATACCCTTTGATACCAGTGAATTTCAAAGCACGGTTTTATCTAAAAGGAGGCGTCTTATCCAAACAATGTTCTTAATGTTTCCTGCATATGATCGAGACGTGCTGTTCATAAAAAGTAACTACTGAGATAGCAGCACCTCGAATAGTTGCTCACTCAAGGGCCAAAGCTCACATATCCTGACGTGCCACCTTAGATGGCCAACAATGACAACATGGTCACCAAAACATCCATCAAATCCGTGTATGCATATATGTTTATCTATCCTCAAAAAGAGATGTTACAGATATCAAAATAATGGGTCTTGTACTGACCTCATAACCCCGAAGTACTCCATTAATGTTCAGATGCTGAATGGGTCCCAGGACACTTGAATCTCAAAAGCTGTCAGGGCAGTGGCATTAATCCTTCGTGGGGACACACAGTAGGTTCTAAGGAAGATCAGAAAACATAAAGATGATCAGTTATGAGGCATTAAAGTGATAATATCATACATTTGTTTATCATTTCATTTTTTTAGACTAAGATAAACAGTCTTAATTTATTTGTAGGTCATATTTCACCTCTCTTGACCCTTTGAATTGTGTAAACTCCCTCCTCTCGTGAATATTGCATGTTTTGATGTTGGTTACAATATAATTTGCAGTCTTTTAATTCATTAAAAGCCTCTTTCAAAGCCAGCATTACACTGTGACACATGCATAAAATAATCGAATAATCATTACATATCGAAAGGATATGCAGAGCAGTTTGAAAGAAAAAAACAACAACGTGTAAATCATGTGATTGGCATGTTATGACATTGCAGAACTTCTGGGGCAAGAAATTGTTGCAACACTGTTTCAGTTTTGAGATCTGAAATTAACAATATGCATTCATAGCACAATAAACTCAAATAGTGTAATAAATTATCTTATCTCAGATGACTCAAATCTCAAAATTGCATCACTGTATGACCTTTTTGTGACCTTTCTATGAGACGTTTCTCCACTGTCTCCATTGTCTGCCCTCTAGTGATTAAGCAATGTCTAAGCAATCAGAAAATAATGAATATTGCACAAAAGATAATCCTTTGTAGTATTTCTCTCACCCTCTTCTGCAGTGTGTACCACAGCAATCTGGCTGAAGGGACCTTCTCCTTTTCTTGTTGTAGGCCTTGATTCTGACCTCAAAAGGGCAGTAGGCTGACAGACTCTCATTGCTGTAAACGAATTCGTGATGATTCCACGTGTGGGACCCTCACCACCGTCCATGTTGGCATGCCTTGCTTTCTGAACGCCAGACATACCCAAAGCCATCTCCGTTCTGATACTCCCTGACCATGGGCTGTGATTCATACCAGACGAAATCGTTTTATGTAATAGAAGGTGAGGGTTGAGTAATAGACACATTGATTAAAGGTATAAATCAAATATTATATGCAATTAGAGCAACAAAGGTCAGAGCACTTACAGTCCATGTAATGATAAGTTCATTACGGTTTCCTCCACCTCCACCAAGTCCGCTGGGGTGCCACAGTTGGTGCTGAAAGACAAAATAATAACCCCCTTATACCGAAGAAAAATACCCTACTGTCTACCAACCATATTTATATGTGAAACCTCACTAATATTTTATGTCATTTTGCTTCTAATTCATTAAAAGTTTTGTGTAACACCAACACATTTGTAATGGTTCTGACCTGCTTGCTTGGTTCGGACAGGCTGGGAGGGCATGCTTGGTTCTCCACTTCCCAGGATGTTGCTAGCAATGACCTGGAACTCATAATCCATCCAGGGTCGCAGATCTATCACAAGTGCAGATTCAGCATTTCCTTCTATGTTTGCGGGGTCTGGAGGAACCATTAGCACAGAATGACAGGCAAACATCATCAGGATTACATCATGCTATAATACAAATACATTTCACAAACTGGCATTCTGGGTGGCTTCTGTCAAATAGCCCCGCGGTTGTTTAATATAATGTTAATAGTATTGAATATAATGTTATTATATGAACTAGTTAAGTTATTTAAAGGTGAAATTGTTACAGTGTAATCATACATTTAAGTACTGACGAATATTAATTAACTATATTTGGTTTAGGGTTAGTTGCATTTAATTATGCACAATTTACTGGTTTTACATGTAATACATTAAAAAAGACACTGTGAAAAAATTAAACGAAAAATAAAGTTATATAAACCTTGCTTATGTGTAATTTAAATGTAAGTAGCTTTAACATCATAGTAATGTATCAACTTGAGTTTTCTGTACAGTTTACAGCATTAGTTCAAAATTTCTTGCTTTTTTGTTCATGAGAAATTTTGTCATGTACTGCACCTATACATAATCCAATATTGAATTAATAATTGAATTGAAATCATAACTTGTGAAGTGAATAACTGATTGAATGGTGAAATTAGCCCTGCCAAAAATATTTTTTTGAGATATTGTAATATTTTATTTCAATAGTTTAATGAAACATTTGAACATGTGACCTTGGATCAACAAGTCGCATGGGTACATCGTACGGGTCAAAATTATTGATTTCGTCTTTTATGCCAAAAATCATTAGGATACTAAAGATAATGTATGAAGATATTTTGTAATTTACATAAATATATATGAAATAAATATACCATAAATAAATTATAAAATATATATTTGGGAGTGAATGCAGTACAATTGCGAACATAATGGACAACTATAGAGGCGATTTTCTAAATGTTACAATTTTTTGCATCCCCTTAGATTCCATATTTCCAAAGTGTCCAATCCTAAAACACCATACATTAATGGAAAGCTTATTTATTCAGCAATCTCAACTCATCTCAATGTATAGAAATTAAATTGAAAAAAATACCCATGTGACTGCTTTTGTGGTCCAGGGTCACATGAATAATACAATAAAAAAAAATATTATAATCCATTATTAATATTCTAAAATATTCCAATATCTAAAATCTAATATCAATATCTAATATCATGCTGAAGAATGCAAAGATTGCAAACGTTGATTGACAGTAGTGGGAGATCGATTTGATTATATCATTTGCAATGCTTTATGCAAGTAAGGGACTGTGAACAGTGTTGGGGTTATAAACAATTCAAACAAAAAAAAATCAAAAAGTTTGAGAAATCCTGCTTTAATAAACAAATATATTCATAATTCACAACATATGTTTGATTTAAAAGCATCCTTGTAAAAATAATTATGCAAAATTGTTCATTATAACACTGTGCAGCAGTTGTGTTTCCATGACACCTGAAATGACTTGTAACCTCACCTGTCCTATCCGCCTTCAGTCGTGAGTCTGTGAGGAGCGGCCCAGGATGATATACTTGCCAATGGACTGTGGTTGTCATATCCACGGCTCCATCTTAACTCAATCGATGTGTCGTTGACACTAGTCACCACTAAACCTCCAGGAGGTCCTGGTGGGCCTGATAAAGAGAGAAACATTCAGCTTTGCCAGAGAATCTACAACAGTTTTGTCTTACTTACATATCCAGACACACAAAACAAAGACATTATCAAAGCAGTGTAGTTGGGTTGCTTTAAAAAATCAGCATCAAACAGGCTTTTGGAAACCAAACCGCCAGGATAGACATCTTGCTATATTTATATTTCATGACTTTACATTTTATCAATTCTCAAAGGGCTGAGTGCAGAGAGTTGTTTGTCCAAAAACGATGAAGCCTAGTAAAACACAAGAAATGAGTTATAATAAGGTCTCTGTCACTGCTCAGCCAGCTGGAAGCCCTCACCCCTTACGACCAGCTTGGCCCAGGACACTGCGCCTGTCCACCACCGCCTGGGCTCGTGCAGGTGTATGTGCCAGCATGACTGAGCTGTCCGTTCATAATCACCAGGTCATCGATCGTCTCTTTCTGCATAAGAGACAGTGAAGAAAAGTAAACTTTATTAAAAAGGAGTATTAACCCACTTTCACTTCATAAAACCATTTATTATATTTTTTTTATTAAATGCCTTAATTGTCGAGGTTTCAGAGATGGATTTTAAAATGTCTAAAGGGATTTATTTTTAAGTGAATCCTCATTAAAGCTAATCTCAGTGTGTGAGGAGCTCGCTGCTATTGGAATACAAATTCAGATGGTTTCACTATTCTTTTCTAATTTTAAATATTAAGAACATAACTCAGATTTTTTACATTTTATGAAGAAGTGGTATTTGCTTGCATACTAGCATGCACGATGATTTTAGCATGTTGCTAAGCTATTTCATATGGCACACGAAAATTGACTATAACATCTATAACATAACAAGAGTTTTCGAGTAACGCTTCCTTTTACAGCCCAGTTACTCATGTAAATACTATGTACTTATTTTAGTAACTGACAATTACTGCATATTAACTAGTACTAACCCTGAATCTACCCCTAAACCTACCCCTGTTCCATGTACTTACCTTATATTAGCAGTACTTTCTAGGTAAGTACACTATAAGTACACTGTAAGTACTGTACTGTAAAAGGAAGCGTTGCCGAGTTTTTCTATTTCGAATAAGAAATATTTAAGTTTCTTTTCATAACAAAATCCTGAAAAAAGTGCTCACCCCCTCCATGCGTCGATAGTGTCCATTTGATTCCTCTAAGTCCAACAGAACTCCATTAAGGGACCAGGTGAAGGTGAGGTCCATAGTAGGGTCATGTGACGCATGGCATTGCAGAGAGACATTCTCGCCCTGATTGATGTCAGCATTAGAAGGAGCTAAAGTGATTTTCGTGGCATCTGTATGACAGAAGATGAAAAACATATTTATACACTGAAAGCATTTGAGTCCACAATAAAATGCTGATGACTACTAAAAATCACATTTTAGAGGTTTACACGCAGATCAATAGGCCAAAAATGAGACATAACAGAAGATAAGTGCATAGTGAATATGCAGACAGACAGATGATTAAAGTGTTTACTGGAGCTCGGCTAAAAAGTCTACTGTAGGTGTGTTGAGAACAGTACATCTTGTTCTAAACCGTTAATGACCTTTTCGAAATAACAAATCACTGTTTGTGGGTTTCATGTGATAAAACACATTTCAGAGTATTCTGTACAAAACCAAAAAAGGTGGCAACACTTTATAATAACTGCATCGCTATTAATCATTAGTTAAGCATGAGTAAACAGTTAATTCATCATTTATAAAACATTAATAGACATTAATAAGCACTTTATAAATATAGCTTTTTTTCTTGATTTATAAGCATATATCTATAATGTATTTAATAATTGTATTTTCATACTTTGTTAATGATCAATTAATAATTTCTAAATGAAAGTATAGCATTATTTACAAACCAGTTGTCAGTAATTCATAAGAACACTTAGAAAGTGTAAGTAAATGTAGTAAATACAGGTAGTTATAAAGCATTTAGTAGTGGTCAGTTAACTATTTTTGTGAGCTAATCTAAAGTGAGGACTATTCATGCCTTGTAAAGCATTTATAAAGGCGATTTAAAAGACTCGTCGATCTTCTAAACAGTAAAATGTAACAAACACAACGCAGTGATACAGAACATAGAAATATTTAACAGCCTTTAAAAATGCTTTACAAGGCATGAATAGTCCTCACTTTAAGATGAGTTCACGAACATAGTTAACTGACCACTACTGAAATGCTTTATAACTACCCAAATCAACCCTGAATAACAGCATTAATACATGTTGAATAAAGCATTTATTAACACACTAAGTAACTCTATCACTATATGTCTGAATAATAAGATGTATGAATGTACATTTAAATAGTTTATTAATCATTTACTTACACACTCTAAGTAATCTTACAAACCACTGACAACTCTCAAAAATAACTGGTTCATAAAAAATGCAATTCTTCTTTTAGAATTACAATTATTAAACAAATTATAGATATGCTTTTAAATGAAGAAAGAAAGCATTTATAGCTGTATTTATAAACTGCTTATTAATGTCTATTAATGCTTTTAAGATAATTAGTGGTTTACTTATACTTAACTAATGATTATTCAGCGTGTAGTTATTATAAAGTGTTACCGGAACAAAGAAATAAGGTTTTGTTACCTCTGACAGACAGGTGTCCTGTGCTGTTGGCCTTGCCAAGGTAGTTTTCTGCAAAGCAGGTGTACTTCCCCTCATGGGCACAACTAGATGTTGAATATCCACAGAAGCCCATCTGGAGTGACTGTTATCCTGGACACAGTTAATTATATGGTCTTTCTGACATCACTGTACTCAAATCATCTTCAAACAAACTCACAAAGCAATTTTTTCTGTGTCAAAAACTAAATATATTGAGTTCGGAAAACATTTCAGGAAGTCTTTGAAACACTTAATTATTAGTGGATAACCTAGTACTATTGGTCAGTAGCTCTGTGCCACTGGCTCCAAAAGAGAGTGGGTTTGGGAGCCGCCTAAGGTTTACACTCCAATTTAACCTGTCCACAGCGGGCAGCAGGAACCAGCTTGCGCACTGCATTTAACCTGAAGTTTGGAGCCTGGACTGAAATAGGGTGAAAGGGACTTGACAGGAAGGGTGATGGGTAACCACACAAGAGGATTTAAATACAGAATCATATTATAAATGGGGTTCAGGCATGACTGGGTGGGCGGAAGGGATCTGAAGTGCATTAAGGTAGATAACAAGAGAAAACATGTTAGATGTTTATGAAATGATATTCTGAGATGTTTTCATGTTGCGATTCAGTTGTGCTCACCTTGAACTCTGAGCTTCAGCGTTTAGTAAATGGTGCCATGTTTGTTTTCGCCCACACACTGATAACATCCCAGAATCCTCCAGAGCGAGGTTACCAACTCCTCAGTCGTCCATTATTCACTTCCACACGGGTCCTAAAACAGACATGATGCACATGCATACTAACACCAGCAGAGGGCCACACAACATACCTCTTGTCAATCTACCTACGGCTAAAAAAAGATAATGAGCAGGTGATTCACCGTCACATCTCACTGCCTTCAAAAACATGAAGAGTTTTCTAAAAAATTTGTTAAGATATATCAGCCTTGACAGCAAGAGGTCCTGTTAAATTCTGATAACACACACTGTTAGATGACGATCATTCGGCTAAAGTGTGTGGCCTCACCTGTGTGATGAGGGGCTGTCCGTTATCGAACCAGCGAATGGTGGGTCTTGGTTTGCCCGCAGCGGCACAGCTCCACTGCAGTTCTGAACTGATTTCCACCTCAGAGTCACTCATGACCTGAAGCCACTCGGGCTGGGCTGGGAAGCGAGAACACACACAAACCAGCAGATTAACACAAAATACAAAATAAAACATAAAAGTTTTCATTTCATTTCTTATACACCATATAATTATTTTTACTATTATTTATATACTATTATATTATTTCTTAAAAATTTGGGTTAGCTTTTACTTCATTTCATGTTAGTACAACCCCATTTTTTAGAAAACATTTGTAAAATTCAATAAAATCATTTCCACTGACCACCTTTTGTATTTTGTAACTATAAACACATGTTGATGGTTGCAACACACTCCAAAAAAGTTGAGACAGAGGCACAATAAAAGTGAAAAATTATAGAATGTCCAAGTTAAACTGTTTTTGCATGAGAAACTGTCATGCTACTGTGTTAAATATAGCCACATGGGCTCTGGAATACTTTGAAAAACTGTTGTCACTTAACACAGTCTACCGCTGCATCAGGAATTGCAACTTGAATCTCTGTTGTGCAAGAAGAAAGCAATACATCAGTTCTATGCAGAGATGCTGCTAAATTCTCTGGGCCCGAGCTCATCTCAAATGGTCCAAAACACAGTGGAAATGCGTGCTGTGGTCAGATGACTCCACGAGTCCACATTTCAGCTTGAGTTTAGGGACAAACAAGCATAATCCGTCAGTTCCACTTAGTCCCACTTAGTCCCAAAGACAAAATGGACCATCCAGAGTTTTATCAGCAACAGGTGCAAAAGCAAACATCTGTCATGGTGTGAGGGCGCATCAGTGCAAACAGCAAGAGTGACTTGCCATTGACATTAGAGACGTATATACTGGATTGTAGAGAGACATCAAGATGACATCTTTCCTGGGAAGCAAGACTGACTCTTATTGACTGATCCAGATTTGTCTCTTGTTGAAAATGTGTGGCCCATGATGACAAGGAGAAACAGACAATGAGGACCAGATGTACTCTGTATCAGATGAGATTAAGCAAAAAACTTCAACAATGAGTGTCTGTCCTTAATTCCCAAAGCGATTTAAAAGTGCAATCAAAAGGAAAGAAGATGACACATTGGTAAACATGCCTCGGTCCCAACTTTTTTGGAGTGTGTTGCCACCAGTAAAAACATTGGAAATCTTTTCTTTGTACATTTGTCAGATAGATAAAGTTTAAAGAGAATGAACAAATCACAGATTCTTGATGTTATTGCATTTAAAAATTTTGTAAAATCAATTTGCTCATTTTTATTTGTATGTTTTTATATTTCAATTTAACTTTAAAATTGTATTTAAGTTTTAGTAATTTATTTCTTTTTAGAAATTGAACAATTTGTTTCAGTTATTTCTAATTTTCATTAATTAATTAAGTTATTTATTTATTTTCATTTCTTATTTTTTCGTTATTTATTTGCTTTTTTGGATATTACCTTTCATGCAGTTTGTAATATAGCTGTCTGTGAATGTAAAAGGTCTGCAAAGTTTCAAACATTCAAAGCGCATGATAATTCCAGTCTCACTTCCTGCACGGACCTACGCAGGTTTGAAACAAATTAGCATGGTCTATGGTTTTAATTGGCTGCCCGTAAACAACATCTACTTTGACCCTCAAACACTGTAGTTGTAGCTGAAGCCTGGACACCATTGTTATTGTTTGCATTACTGTGTATACAAGTGCTGAGAAAGCCCCGATGCTAACATTTAGATTTACTGTAGTAATGGCCGTTTAGTTTCCGACCCATGCTTTAATAGGTAGACCAATCACAACAGACTGGGCCATCTGACCAATCAGAGCAGAGTAGGCTTTCGGAAAGGAGGGGTTTAGAGAGAATGAATGCAAACTGTTTCAGACACTGAGAAAAGTGATGCTGCAATGTATTTTTAAGAGAATATTAAAGTGTTTCTTTAATACCCTGGATGCATGTAAACCTATTGTAGGAGGCCACCAAAGACAATTAGGAACATTTAAATCATAGCATAATAGCAAGTTTTTTATCTTATAATTATATTTTATTTCAATGAAAATAGTTTTTAATTGTTTTAATTAACAATAACAACACTGTTATACACAATGTTTTATGTCACATCAAACATCTACTAAAGTTAACGAGAGGAAAGTATATTTATATCAGTTGAAGTTCTGACATCATGCCTACCTTGCACAGTAACGCGTCCCTGATGTGTCTCACGGCCCTCTGAGTTGTAAACCTCACACTCATACATGCCCTCGTCATCAAAATTCAGATCAGGAATAATTAAAATGGGTCTTTCCGCACTTGCTCCCACCTTAGGGGGCAAAATCCCATCCACCTTCCTCCAGCGGATTTTAGGAATGGGACTAAGGGAGGGAAGTAAAGAGCAAACAAGATGATGTTTGAGAAAAAAGTAACATTTTTATAGCTGACTGAGTTATGGATTATGTTGAACCGAAGCAGAAGTGATCCCGAAGGGAAGTGGGAAGCTAAAGGGGACTTACTTGCCATAGGCAAAGCATTCAAGCTGTGCAGTTTGTCCTGATAATGCATATGTCTCAGCAGGAAACGCACTCGGATATTTGGCAGCGGCTTTCCTTGGGTTTGCTGTAGAATCAACGAAAAAAAGATAAGAATTTTTGTTTGTTTGTTTCATTTTGATAACAGCAGGTAGTTGCAGCTTGTTTCTTGTTTCAGAGGGAAATACAGACTCTTAGTTTGAACTAACCATCAGGGTAAACAGTGAGCTGGACAGCTTTGCTGAAGATGCTCTTGGTGCTGATGTCCATATTGATGGTGGTGAAGCAGAAATAGTTGCCCGTGTCATTGGCTCTAGCATTGGCAAGGTATAAGTTACCCGTCACCTGAAGAATCGAAACCATCTGCCCGCCTCTGGCTGGATGAAGTTGGGGAACTCATTGATGAACCAGCGGTAGGACAAAGCTTGGTGGAAGCAAATGGATGCAAGATGTAACACATTTGTTGAAATATATACTGACCTGGACAAATAGTAGAGAGTGAAAGGTTTTGCTAACTGATAGTGTATGTGCATACCTGGGTAATGAGCTGGTGGCTGGCAGGCAAGAAAGGTTCCCATACCCTCATGGACCGTCTGAGGGCTTCTGCTCTCAGGAGGGAAATCATGGAGATCTAAAAAACACACATTTATCAGCAGCAGTAGTGTGCAATTTTATCTAGTGCTGCTTTTATTCGGAAAGGTCTAATTTTCACATTTGCACAACAGATAATTGTTTGAGTTGTACTCACAGCCAAATTTGAGGTTCAGCCATCCGGCTAACAATGGTGCCACAACGGTTAATGGCAAGACACTGGTACGAGCCCACCATCTCGCCATGCTGGGGATTATTGATCACAAGGTTTCCTGCAACCTGTGTGTAGTGTTGAATCGTCAACAAATGCTATTTCAGTGCCGTTCACACGCCACCTGTGAGAAATCACATACAGACTGTCAAAAAGTGGATAATCAATCATTGATTTAATTTTGGCAAACAAGTGGTAGATTTTGAGAACAGCATACATGTTTTTTTTTTCTTAATCACAATCTTGTTTTTCTCAAGAAATATTTTAACCTCCTAAAAAATTGATGTTTTTAAACACCTAGAGAGAAGCAAACTTGTATATTGAAACATTTTTCAGAGAATATATCAAGGTTTATTTTTCATTAAAAAATTCCAAAGTGGAAGGAAACTTTAAGAATTGTTTTGTAAAGAAATTGATACTTTTATTCAGCAAAGTTGCATTAAATTGACCAAACATAACAGTAAAGGCATTTACAATATTGCACATGCTTTATATTTCAAATAAACTTCTTTAAAACTTTAAATTAACTTAAATTTTAATTAAAGAATCTTGTTTAAAGGATGTTTAGAATTTTTTTAACACTTTACAATACAGGTACACTAATATGCATTAATTCATACTTAACTAATGCACAGATAATCATGAGTTAATGTATAACTCATCTGAAGAACTAAACCATTAATTAATGATTACTGCATCAGCAACTATTAAAGAGTCTATCTGATTAATAGTTTAAGTAATACATGAATTGCTATTAATTCAATGTGTCATTGTGTATTAATTCCTTAACATATTTTTATGAACTAATAGTGTAAATTAATGTGTTAATTACCACAATTAGTCAAAGCTATTCATTTCAACTTCCAGTTGTCTGCTTTAATTAATCATTAGCAAATGATTTGCAAAGGTATCATTATGTTATGACTTTACTTGTTGGGGCACATCATTATTGTATGATGTATAACTAGTCATTTAGTAATTTGCACATGAATTTGCACTAATAATGAAGTAATTAATCATATATTAATGCATATTAGTGTACCTGTCTTTATATTATCTGGAAGTTGTAAATACAAGACTTTGGCTCATTCTGGTAATTAACATATTAATTAACACTACTAGTTAAAAAAATGAGTTATTATGGAATTAATCCACAATTACATATTTAATTAATAACAATTTATGTATGAACTAATACATTAACCTTACAGACTCTTAATTAGTTCATATTGTGGTAATGAATAGCTTAGATAATCATTAGTTACACATTAATTCAGTATTATCTGTGCATTAGATAATGCACAGAGAATTAATGCTTGAATTAATGCTTATTAGTGCACCCATATTGTAAAGTGTTACCGATTTTTTCTTCTCTACAATGTTCTGTGTAAAAAGATAGGTCCTACAAATGAAGTAAAGGCCTTGTTTGGTTCAATAAGGTGTAAGTGACAAAAATCTGATCTGAGTACTCGGTAAATAGCAGCAGGGCTGGCGCGAGCCTGGCAGCTCAGGGTCACCTTGCCTTCTGGCATCCCCTCAGGGTAAATCAGACTATATGGCTGCTCCTCAAACACCGGCCCACTGTTCGTGACCAGACACACACACATCCCCACCTGCAAAAAAAAACGTGCACACAAACACTGTCTGAGAGGAACATTTCAACAAACATGGTCACAAAAAATGCTTTTTAGTCAAACAAAACAGGTTCTTTATATATCAAATTTGAGTCAAGATTGTAGTGTTAATGGCCTTTGAACGTGATGTTTGAACCAACAGCCTTCTGGTTCTATCCCGGATGATTAACTATTAAAAGCACTCTAAATAAAAGTCAGGGGTATATTAAAATATCCTTGAGAGTAATGTATATCAAGTGGTTTAGTCATGCTCAGGTCTTTTGTTCTGCCTTCATTGTCAGCTAGTGTACTGTGCCAAAGAGATACAGGAGGGCTGTGCATGCTCCTAACAACTCCAGTGAATTTGCACTCAGAGTGGGAATGTACTCCACCACGGGGAAAGTCAGCAGGGGATTCAAACTGTCAAGTTATAATTGCATGCACTCAGATATTTTGACAGAACGAGGGGAACAGGGGAGTTTGAAGACATACAGTAAAGTCTCCAGGTTGCCATGAACGCATCTGATGCATTATGAATTGGGTAAAGAATGAGTTTTGGATTATTTGGTACCACGTTTGTCTCAGTATGCGGATTTGGAATTTGGCTTTTTTTTACTCTAAAATAAATAGGTTTTTCTTATGGATTTGGGACTGTGTGTTAAATGCAGTTTGTGATAGATTTGAGTAAAACAGAATTTTAGGTAGGAAAATGTCTCTGAAACTGAGCTCATCTTTGAATTTTAAGAGTAAAACATTCTAAAACATGACAAAATAATTTTAATAGTAATTTCATAGATTCAGTGTAATTTAAAATTTGTAATTTAAAATTCATTGGAGATTTACATGCACATGTGTGTATATGTATGCATGCATCAAATGAGTGTAAGTATGCAGTTCTGTGCTAGACCACAGGAATTAGGGCAGAAGAGAGAGGCAGAGGAGGAGAGATGAGTTTAGTTGGGGAACCGGCTACCCGGGAGGTTTTCTGCTCTGAGATAACAGTGATGTTCAGTGGTGTGTTGGCTGCTTCCAGTAATGGGGATAAACAGATCCAAACTGCCACTAAAGCGTTTTTCTGTCTCTTAAGTCTCTCAACAGATCATCACAGTCTCTTAGTGTAGGTACTTCTGTGTAATAGACTAAAACATAGACTAACTGTTTTATTAGCCAATTCAAGTCTGCGTTTAAACATTTGTACCTGGACATTTTTAGCATAATTTATTTGAGAATAAGTGTGTTTGTGTATACACTATGGTTAAAAAATTCAGGTTGGTATCACTTTTTTATGTTTTTAAAGAAGTTCTTCTGCTCACCAAGGCTGCAATTGTTCTGATAAAAATACACAAAAAACACAGTAATATTGTGAAATATTATGACAATTTAAAATGACTTTTTTATGTTAATATATATTAAAATGTAATTTATTCCTCTGAAAAAAGCTGAATTTTCAGCATCATTACTCCAGTCTTCAGTGTCACATGATCCTTCACAAATCACTCTAATATGATGATTTTATGCTCCAAAAAACATGTATGATTATTATCCATGTTGAAAACAGTTTTTTACATTTTTATTTCAGGATTCTTTGATGAATAGAAAGTTCAAAAGAACAGCTTTTATCTGAAATGGAAAGCTTTTGTTACATTAAACACTACCCTTTAAAAAGTTTGGGTCAGTAAGAGTTTGTATTTTATTTTTGGGGGAAATAATAAGAAATCAATACTTCTATTCATCAAGGATGAGTTACATTGATCAAAAGTTACAGTAAAGACATTTATAATGTTAGAAAAGATTATAATTAAATAAATGCTGTTCTTTGAACTTTCTATTCATCAAAGAATCCTGAAATAAAAATGTAAAAACTGTTTTCAACATGGATAATAATCATACATGTTTTTGGAGCATAAAATCATCATATTAGAGTGATTTGTGAAGGATCATGTGACACTGAAGACTGGCAGTAATGATGCTGAAAATTCAGCTTTTTTTCAGAGGAATAAATTACATTTTAATATATATTAACATAAAAAAGTCATTTTAAATTGTCATAATATTTCACAATATTACTGTGTTTTTTGTATATTTTTTATCAAAAAATTGCAGCCTTGGTGTAGCAAAAAGACTTCTTTAAAAACATAAAAAATCTTACTGACCTAAAACTTTTGACCGGTAGTGTATCTCAAATTATTTGTTCCTTTCCATGCCCTTTACACAGTTTTGTTGTTTACACTGACAATTTCTTTATAAAAAAAATAAAAAAAAATGATGAAAAAATAAAAAAAATCCACAAAATATGAAGCAGGAAAGCAGCACAAATTTTTTGAAAATTGATGATAAATGTTTCCTGATATCAGCGCATTAGAATGATTTCTGATGGATCATATGACTGGAGTAAATCGAGCTTCGCCATCAGGAAAAATTACTATTTAAAATATATTAAAATAGAAAACAGTTAATTTTGAGGGTTTAGTTCCTCATTTCGTTCCAAATCCGTAAGACTTTTGTTCAATGGAATACAAATTAAGAATATTTTTAATAAAATCTGAGAGATATCTATCACTCTATTGACAGCTACACAAACTACCACTTCATAAAGTGGTAAACAATATGAATTTAGTCCAGATTTTCTGAAGAGACATGATAACTTATCCTAAGTGACTTAAGGTCACTTATGTTGGTCAGACGGCGGTTTGAATTTTCTGCAAAATGGACCACATTTTACGCCTGTGAGACTAGGACAACTTTGACTAGAGTGCTGTTTGCCAAGTTAATAGCATTATGGACAGAACCACATTTTTATCAATGTTTAATGGGGCCGGGATTACTTTAGCTGACAAAAACACCTCTCAAGTAAATCAAATCCCTTCTGCCCACTGATCTAAGATAACACAATGAATAATTAATCCTGAATTTGTGGCCCCCCACTGATGCACAACCTTAAAACCACACATCCCAGACACCATCAATGTGACAACGTACATTTCAATGATGTTTTAACAAGGAAATGCTGCAGCAGAGGGAATACAGAAAAAAACGAAGTTGGGGGAAGGGCTGAGCAAGACCTAAAGTATGTTTGCAAATGGGATATTAAATGAGATGAGATGATGGGAGACAGTGACATAAACATAGCCATTATGTTAAAGACTGTCTAAAGTACTAGCATGACCAACTAGCAGTTAGTCAAGGGGCAATCAATCTGATACTTTTTTAGTATTAAATAAGACCAATCTCTGCTTTTATGTAACTGACTTAAAAGTTATGAACAGTTTTAAAGAAAAAAATGTGAAGGTTAACTTGTAAAACCAGTCAACCAGTTTATGCAACTCGGTCCTTGACTCATACTTATCCCAATGCGTAGCTCAGAACCAGAGAGCTGAGAGACAGCAGACACAACAGAATCCTCTTATCCTCTTACCGCAACCACACCACAGACGAGAGATGCTTTCAGCTCCTTAGGAAGAAAAAAACCAAAGCCACATGACTCTCCAAAAAAAAAAAAAAAAATGTTGAGAATTAGAGATACAACCGTACACACACTGAAAAATTTCACCAAGTGAAAGCTTGCCAACATATATCAACAAATAGCTGCACTATGCACTTTTTAAATTTTTTTACATGAAAATGTTTAACACAGTCTCACTAAAGATGCGTATCTATACCACGAAGTGTCATTTTCGTGGCATTTATATGCCAAAAATGATTTTTGCTTGTATATGGCATGCACTAAAAAACCCTGGTTTAGGTTTAGGGGGGAGGGGGGTGGGGAGTTTGTGCATATACGCCGAAAAGTGCGTGATTATATGTACCTGAAAATTGCGTGCCATATACACGCAAAAACTGTTTTTGGCGTATAAATGCCACAGAAAAATGACATTCCTGCCGTAGATACTAACTTTCATGAGATCGGGCTCAAATGTTCATTAACCATGATGGCCAGATATTTAAATGAACCAAAACAGGGCGAGTTTCCAAAAGCATTGTTAGCCAACTATGGTTCAACTTGCTGTCGTTACCAATAAGTGTTCAATGGAAATTGCGACCAACTTGCGACCATAGTTGGCTGAACCATGCTTTTTCGGGAAATGCACCCAGGTTGTTTGAGTGACTTAAAACATAACAATTTTTAAACACAATTTCTACTTTATTATCTGATTTGTTTAGATTTTCAAAATGCACATTAACTTATTTTTCCATCACCCAGTTAAAAATTTACAGCAGTGCATAAAAATTGGTCCCATTTTCAGATTGGTCTGATTCAAAAATGGCAAACATTAAACTTAATGCAAGAGTATTTACAGTTTTTCAAATCACAGTAATCAAATAAGTTTTAAAATATGAAGCTATAATTCTAATCATCAAAATTTCATCAGGGTTTATCTGTTAAACATTAACCGTTTCATTCCTGGTTAGAGGCTGGTCTGAGCTTCTAGTTAATAAAGCTTGCTGTGGATATATTCTGTTTTCTTTGTCCTTTTTCAAACTTCACAGCTGAGGAGAATCAGTAACAGCTGATCTGAACCAATGTGAGGCTGCATTGCCATGTGTCTTCATTTGGCAACAATTGCGAGCTATTCTGACACAGTAGTCTTCTGACACCCTGAAAACCTATTCTACACTGTCATATTCACTGCTCCCTTGCCCTGATGTGTCACCTGCTGATGCACTGCTCAGAGCCGGGGCTAATAAAACAGAGGCATGTTAATCAAAGTGTCTTATGGCTAAATTGACAAGAAAGCAAACGGGCAGCAGGTGTTTTGCACCATTCACCATCCAGTCCTCACATCTGCTTCAAGTGTACTGGATTGTTTCCTCCACTATGCAACAGTAACCCCCAGCCCTGTAATTCGGCAATTGCACATCTTTCCCTGGCTCAAGCAATGGCAATCACAGCAAGGGTTGCTGCTCTGCGCTTCCCCTGTGAGTCTGCGGGCGAAGTTGAGAACCATGAAACGTCAGCACAGGTGTGCTGTTTGTGATGTGAACATTACTTTGGAAGAATCCAGAGGTAATTTATAGGGGTTTAAAAGGGCCTTTCATCAGAGAAATTTCTTAAATGGTGTTTTATTAAAGTTTCGGGAGGAGCACGTTCAGTTAATTAACACAAGTGGAGTGCACTCAGCAATCAATGATAAGAGGTATATATAGATTCAGCAATCTCAGCTCACTTCATCGATAGTTTAGTAGCATCAACCGCCCCTTCTCCACACTTCCAATCCTGAAACACTTACTCTAGGTTCAGGCCAAACTCCGAGCTCAGAGCCTCCCCCAGACAGCACGCCAAATACACATTTTAACCTTATCCACTCTAATTATATGTAAAGTGTGGACTCATGAATTACACTAAACAAGGCTCTGATTGCCACCTGACTGCACTCAAATGCTTGTTTCATCAGCAGTACTTTGTCGTGTTGTGCACAGTCTTTTCATCTGCACTACTTGGCATAGTACAACGTGCTAGCTGCCAGGATGTGACTGACATGATTTTCCTCATGGGCAGTAGATCTATGCATGAATCTGAGAGGGATGTTTGTTAAGGAATTCACAAATCACCAATTCTACACATTTGCGGTGAGTTCTCTGTTATGTTTGATGGCATCAAACACACATATAGCAAATTACATTTCTTTGCAGTTCGTCTACCTTTCTCTATCATAAGCGTTAGCCTGGATCCAAAAACAGTGCAATAATTCCCCACTATCACATGCTTATAATTCGAACTTATTTTCACTATATTCCTTTAAATAAAATATGATACTAAAATAATAAAATACTATATTTGAAATAAAATTGAAAATAGAGCCATTGAAAATACATACGGGTAAGGGGTTCTAATGTTGGTCGCCATGTTGCCCCTCCATCTTGAAAGTACATTAGCCAAAGAGGGACATACCCGTTAATTCAAGCTTCGCCTTTCGCGTTCGTTGACGTTTACACTCATGGACGAGGTCGAACAGGAAGCCATGTTAATCTTGGACTACATTGGCCACCGTAGGAGTTAAAACGAAATCGGAATTGAGAGGAACAGAAACTAGTATTCATTGGATGGTCATATACCTTTTCAACGCTAGATGGGGGTTAAAATCACACAGTGTAGCTTTAAAATAATCAAAGTAATGGGGGCACATTTGATTGCATTTTAAAACCAGATCTTTGTGTATTTCTCACACCTCCCTACAGTGAATCATGCCTCTTTTTCAAACACTGTTCTGTTAAAATCTCTCATTTTGCTGTGTCTGCTTCAAACCTCAGAGCTGAGGAGAATCTTAACAGCTTGCCCAGCCAGTATGAGGACACACGGCTGAGTGCTTTCTGTTGGCGACAACTTCCACACATAGAAACAGAGTGAGTCTGATGATGTATAGTATGTATAGTAGTTAACAAAGTGAATTTTTAAGTAACAGGATTACAATTAACTTGACTCACATCACATCTACTGAAAGTTGCAATTAATTACTCTGCCGATTTGTGCTGGGAGATTGTAGTCTTGGGTAGCCAGACCTTCAGACCAACGGCAGAAGGTCTGGATTCAATTGCAGCTATCATTGGCTGAGGACTGCTAAAGAGGAAGTCTGACCGACCGACATGTAAAGCAACCAATCCCACATTTTGCTCAGCGTTATGTTTAGGGGTGTGAAAATGTAAAGTTGATGTCCCCACAATAACAGGATGCAGTGCAATAATTCAAGACTGTTGTGCAAGTTTACAGTGGCTTAACAATAATGCTGTGAACTTTCCATTCTTTTGAAAATCCAGTGAATAGTTGATCCTGATAAGCACTCATTGTCACAGTTTTAAACACAATGACTTTCTTGGCATCATGACAGCTTTGTTTCCAGATTGACCATTAAAGAACGTGACACACACATCTCCTGCATATTCAGGAGAATTCAACCAATCAGATTACAACTTAGAAACTCTAAAAGTGTTGTTTTATATTCTGTGCCACACTGCCATATGCATCAGACATTCAGTCAATGGTCCATGGGTGTGATGTCTGAGGCTGCCAGTCTGTGAGCTTTTTCCTCCCTTTATATCCTATTATACTGTATATTGCTTTGTATATGTAAATTGGTTTGAATATCCTGCCCACAAGAGGCCATCTGAAAAAGTCGCAGTGTTCCCTTTGGCCATTCCATTCCTGCCTACCATCATACATTCATCTCCGAGTACTTCCTTTTCTCTATAAAAAGTCAAGTTTCCTGTAGGACTCAAGGACTGCCTAAGGCAATGACTCTTTTACTGTCGCCCTGACATCTGCTAATGGGACAAACCCCCCACCCCCACCCTCCAAAATGGATATTTCCCGGCAGGTGGCCTATTTAAGTCAGATGTCCATGTAGAAACTACAGAATGTATCAAGTCTATATATCTTTATTCTCAAGTTCTGTTGGACACTGCTGTTTAAAAAACGAAGGGTTCCGCATTCTGCAAAATAAATAAATAAATGCTGGTCTACAAACAGTGAAATTCCTATATGTTTCAGCTGATACGGCAACAAATATCTAGAGGGTCTGAATATAAAATTAAATCAAATTGTTATTCACTGAACCAATCCAAGACTGATCTAAAATGTATGGCTTAGTGTCCCCAAGTCATAGCCTTGTCACTGAATAAATATTCAGTGTTTGCAATCTGAGTTTGCCGATTAAGTTAACACTTGATAGCTGAATTATAATGATGATCCATGCAGAAAAAGCACATCTATATGCTTTGCAAAAAAAGCAGATGTCAAAGATACTTATTTGAAAACTACATTGTTTTTTGGTTTCCTGTGTTGCATTCACAGGTGCCTCTATAACCAATTCTCAAACAAGAAAATAAATAATTGTGTCTTATGAAGTCACTCTCAGTCCACAGCAAATCTAAACAGGTCTATGGATTCAACACCATGAGCATCCTTTTATACATACTTCATGCCAAGATTAGCTGTTTGCTGTGATTGTTTGCTCATAGCAGTCTAATCTGAGTGAGTGTCTGAACCATAGACTCAGAAGTGAAGCCGCCAGTAGGGTTGGGTATTGAGAATCGAGTATCGATTGGAACCGGGACTAACTTTTAGTTTTTCCGTTAAAATTCGTTCAAAAGTTAAATTTCGATTCCTACGTTTCGATATTCACAGTCCGCCGACCGGAAGAAGAAAACCGCTGAACAACACCAACGAAGAAGCGCTCTACCGCAAGTGTTGGCATAACCGCACAAGTTCGAACATGAGTAGCTTACGTCGGCGGTCCAAAGTGTGGCTTCACTTTTCTAGAAATAACGAAATCTCGGCAAAATGCAAAATTTGTGACAAAAGGAGCATTTGTGACAGAAGGAGTATTTCCTTCGAGAAAGACCGTTGGTTAGCAAGGTTAGCTAAACTTTTTTGACCCTGCCTCGTAAAGAACTCGGAATTGAGAATCGTTCAGAACCGGAATTGAAACAAGGAATCGGAATCAGAAATCGTTCAAATTCAAACGATACCCAACCCTAGCCGCCAGTATCCCGATATGGTGCTGACATCTAGGAACTTAAGGCTATGTTTACACGGAAACGATTCTGAAGAGAAAACGCAAAAGGGGCATTGCGTTATCACTTTTTATTCTGCGTTTAGACAAGAGTTTTGGGTGGGAAAATCTGCGTGCATATGGTGACGTAAAAGTGTGTGAAATGCAATGTAATATGCACTCCAGGCGGCAAGGTGGCAATGTGGAGCACTGCCACACAACAACACCAAGTCCGCGCGCCTGCATACAACCTTCACTGTCAAGCAGACTTTTGCGTTTTTAACCTTTACACAGGAACGCGACGGTTGAGCGCTTTTAAGATTCCCACCTTGGAGGGTGGTTTCACTCTTTCGCGTTTTAAGCCCCAAAACGCCGTCGCCGTGTAAACTAAAGGCACACCCGATAAAATTTTTTACGCTTTTACCCGCGAACGTTCTCGTGTAAACAGGGCCTAAGTCTGTGCATAAGCGATTTTGGGACCAGACATGCACAGTAGTGAGCAGTAAGTAAAGCCACGAAATCAAGGCACCACCCTCACTCTCGCAGAATCAATCACAAGAACACGCTCCTGGACTTTTATTTTATTAATTCTAGAAATTTAGATATTAAATTGAAAGCTCCCAGTCCTCTGAGGATCCCAGGGAAAAAGTATGTTGGTGCTTCAGTGACTACTTCGCTTAGAGAACCTGCCAATCACAGCTGTCAATCATAACGTCACCACCAGCGTATCACAAAACTAACTTATTTTAAAAACAAACACTTGAAATTACATCAGTGTGATAAAAACTACAGTAAATGACAGAAACCATATTTGGAAAAACGATATTTGAAGTGTAATTGAATTGTTTTAGTTGTCACATGCTGTTGAATAACATGGGAGGCGGGGTTTATGACCTATGCTAGGACCGACTCCCGGGGCCAAATTCAGACATTTTGCCTTCATTTTTCAGGGCTTGTGAGGCATGCTTGGTCTGAACACTGACACAAAGCTCGAACAAACTGTTTTCAGACTGAAAGTCTTGGGTACATTAAACCCAATCATTATAATGACTATGCCATTAAGCCTAGAATCTATGAACCTGTGACAATAAAACAGAGCAGAGAGCATAATTAAAGTGTAAACGGCAAAGTGTAATTAACAGATACTACCAAGAGCTTACCAAAGCTTACTGTAGCCTTATTATGTTTCAATCCAGTACTGAAATGAAAACACAAGGGCAGAAGGTTGTTTATTGGGTCATAATTGGAACACGGCGCACTTGCGCATGAATACTAATTTCTTGCATCAACCATGACATTTTCCATACCACTTTTTCCTTCTACTCTCTTGCACCCCTATAGACTTGCATGAAAGATAATTTTGTCATTAGCCAATTCTATTTTATCAAGCTTTTAATACAGTCTGTTTTTGTTATATGATAACTTTGCACTATGGGGTCTACAAATCCTGCAGGGGCTTATTGACTCTGCTGACATACTGGCTCTTAGGCTTGTGCCATGCATTATTTAAGTCTTGCCTTTCTTAATATTTCACCTTGCTGTCACTCACTGAAGCGGCAATAATCAAAATCAATGTTAAATGAGGTTTAAAGGGCTACTATCCTAAAAAGAGAAGGAGCGTGGGCATTTATAAAGCCCAGCACTGAATGGCGCTAATTAATAAGTTTAAATTTTGACTGATATGAGTGTGGTGGCTTTCAATCAGAATGTTAACAGTGTTGAACATTGTGTGGCAGTCCACTGCTCATATATTGAGCTGTCACCTGTATGCTTGCTGATATAATGTACCTCAGGACTACCTTACTGTTAGTCACTCTAATTGGAGCCATTATAGACAGGACAGCACCGACACTAGGAAAAGTGCTGAGGCTGGGTACAGCATGGCTTTAGAAAGCAGGAATGGCAGCCCGCGACGATAAGAATTGTCAGCTTAAAATGCTGTTTTTGCCTTGGCTTGTGTGACCATCTGAAACCAGATCTCTGTTCAAAGCTGAAATGGCTCAGATTTCACAGATCCTAAGATCTGTGCTAAAATTGCTTAGTAAACAAGGATGTTTCTTTTGCAAATATGATATTTTCCCTAAGCAAAGCTTGATCCTCTGAATTGGAGTTAAGCTGCACAGTGGCACCTCTAAATTTGTATTTCAACAAGTATTTCTAGTTTGTACTGCAGATTTGCAATGCTAAAAGACTTTAAAACACTTTCATATTTTATGTTTCCTAAACATGTTCTGCTTTAATCATTTTAAAATGTAATTTTGTTTCCTGATGGTAAAGCTGAATGTCCAAGCACCCATTAAACCAGTTGTTAGTCGCATGATGACCTTTTGCAAATTTGAATATGCTGATTTGGTGTCAAGTAACATTTGTTATTATCAATGTTTAAAATTGTTGTGCTACTTAACATTTTATGTGGTAACCATACATTTTCTTCAGGATAATCTGGGTAGGGTTGCACCAGCTGTTCGTAAGTTCTTACTTAAACTGAAACGTAAAGTCCACACTAGACTCGAGGCTTAGTAACTACTAGCTAGTTTGTAACTAACTCTTTACTTTATTCCGTTGCACCATTCGTTCGTAAGGCAAAACGTAGCTAGTAGGTCGTAAACTCTCCGTAAAGTAATGCGTTGCAGCATAGTAATGACGTCTATTTTTTTAAGCCAATCACAAGCCTTCTTATAGGTAAACAGGAAATAGTCTGAACAGCACGGAATTTCAAACTCATTCCTGACTGAAAGTTTAAAAAAGACGTTGAATATCATGTTGAATATCAGCCGCGATCATGTCCGTTATCCGCATTATTCCCTCTCTTTTAAAGCGCAAACGAGCAAATATGTCGACATCATCATAAATATCCAAAGGATGATGTCGAGTCTCGTAAAACTCGTCGACGAATTTGCGGTTCTTCATTATCAATTACGAGCTCATCGATGTAATCTAATCTGGCTGCCATCTCATTCCAACCGTTATTCATGGGCAGAGCTGCCGTAAATATTTAGGTGGAACGTAAGAGTTACGTTTAAACTAAGTTTAATGGTGCAACAGAAAAATATTTAGTAGTGCGTAAGTTGCAACTTAGAGCCCATTTGCGTCAAAACTAGGCTACGTTGTAACTTACGCACAGCTGGTGCAACCCAGGACTGGTGAATAGAAATAACTGCATTTTTTGAAAGAAATATTTTTAACATGATAAATGTCTTTACTGTCACTTTTGATCAATTTATTGAATCCTTGCCTAGTTAATAGGAGTATTAAATTATTTAAACAAATTACTGACCCCCAACTTTAGAATGGCATGTATTTTGTAATACATATCCCTACTATTCACATATTCTTTTGACTGAAACAAATGTTACTGGTCTCATAGTGAAGAAGAGGCCAGGAAAGACTGCAGGGAGAACTCTCTCTATTGGACATTGACTGTGATAAGACCTATTAACAGATGACGTTGGGGTGGTGGATGGTTGTACCGAGGGAAAGTCGGCAATCTACGATGCCCGGTGACTTCAATTGGAGCATGGCATGTTCTCACTGACAGATACGGCATCTGCAGTAGCAATGACTGGATGAGAACAATGGCCACTCTATATCCCAGAAGTGATCATTGCAGGACACAAAACAGAAGCTCATCTGTACTTGAGCACTTCAACAGTAGAGATCAGAGAACTGAGAAACTTCACAGTCCTCTTTATTTGCCACCTCCTCCCTCACACACAGGCCCATCCATTCTCTATATGGCCATATTTCAACAAGACCCCCATAACCCAACAGATGTGGAGGTCCTTGACCTTTATTACCCGCTGACAAAGACATCTGAACTTGTGGTCTTTGACCTTACTATACCCCTCTCTATTTGATCAGACTTTTTTATTGCCTCTTCCAGTGAACGACTGAACTGCTAAAGGGACTCGTGACCTGGATGTGTGCAGTTCAGGGTTAAGTAAGTACACACTCTCTCTTGTGGATGAATGAGTCTTTTAAGCATAAGTGATGATTCAGTTTAGATTCACTTGGCTTCAGTAAAAACTTCTCTTTTGTAAGCACATCATCCTGACTGCCTGAGCTCATGGCTTCAATGCTCTTGCTCTCTACAGGATCATTTTTCAAAAGCTGGACATAAATGTACTTCCAGCTCCCATACTAATCTCATTTTATCTCACATTAACACAGAGTTTCATAGCGCTGTGGATGCAACTCATTCTCACTTCATCCGTGATCCATGAAAGGATTACTGGGTCACTTTTGCTTTCTGAGAAGTGTCTAGCTACCACTTATGAAACGTGAATATAGAAAGAAGCATTACAATATTGTAAAATTATATTTAAAGCAAAAGTGTATAATTATTTCAATTTTAAAATGCAGGGGTAATCATAAAACCTGTTTTAAAACAGCCATTTCTTGCCTTAGCTATTTTCTACTCATTTTGGCAGTTAACAAATAGTCATTCTGTTATATTAAATAAATAATTTCACATGATTAAAACAAGTTTAATTAAATACCTTTTAAGGGTATTTGACAAGCATTTCGTTTTCAGCAATGAGTCATTGAAACACTTTACAACATGAACAAATTAATCCAATAACGAATAAAGTGGACTAGCAACAAGTTTGCCAGTTAAGCAACGTTTATTGATCGGAGCTGAATTCACAAATCCTAACCTTGACATTCAAGCAAAGTGGCATTGAAAGCATTACTTTTTGAGGCACAAAATCTCCTAGCCTGGTTAAAACAAGACTATTCTCACTGGTAACTTGAGTTATTGCCTGGCAAAGCTTCATTTACAAATCATTTCCAAAGGGGGTGTCACCAACGGACGTAGCTCAAATGCCTCTGTGCGCAATGGGCTCTATGCATGGCGGCATTTCTGGTGACGGTCTACAGAATGCTGGATTACTTCCGGTGATTGTAGAGTCCAATGCTATACCAAGAATTTCTATTGGTTTTTATACTCAATGGCTATACTAAAGAAAGTTAGCCACAAACAGATAAAACAGACACCCCTCATTTTGTTATGTCGCTGTGCTGTCGGTGTAAAGCAGACCCAATGTTTCTGATTGGTGCTGCGATTTCGACGGATTAGTAATGGGCTTGAATGAGCTCTTTGCCAGACTAACTTGCAGAGCAAATCTAAATTTGCCGGAAGATGTCTGGGTTTTCTCAGGCTAAAAAAAACTCCCTTATTTCCTTCAAATTCTTGGGAGTAAACAGTATGCAGTGAATGCAACAGATATGATTGAGACATTCAAAGTTCTGTCATGAAACTCATATGGCGCAGGCTAACAGGTTCTTCACTCAAACTGCTAGCAATCATATCAGTAGCTAATGAGCTTGCATGCTCAACCTTCAATGGCTAGCATTTGCCTTAGCAGTGCAGTGTTCAGAAAACCTCCACCTTCCCTAGTTCCACCTGTATAGATCTGCTATGGGTAGTTTATATGCTATTAGAAAGCAGCAGCATGTCTTACTTGCTTACAACAGCGTTTTGTGTATGTATGGCAATCACAATATATACAGTCAGCAACTAGTCATAGTTGGGGGAGTGGTGAGAGCAGAGTCGGCGTGGGAAAAACACAGCGAACATTGTGTGTATTTGAATGACAAAAATGTCTTATTGCGAGGCATTGACGTCTGCCGACCGGGCAAACAGTGCATTGCAGAATGAACTGCAATAGGTATGATTGACCTTATTTAAATAAAAATGTAATTAGTTGGGTCATTGATCCAACCAATGAACCAAATGGCCAGAGGTGTTGTAGTACGAACTTAAGAGGTGTTGTAAAACGGTGAGCAGTAGTACAAAGATGCCGAGGGACTGTGCCGACAGGTTCACGGCTGGCGTCATTACTGTAGCGATTGGCCTATCAAGCTAATCTTCGGCTGATAATGCTAATGTGAATGAGACATCCCTTATGAAAAACAACCATTGGAATCTATGTAGTATTTTAGGATAAACTATTAGAAGTACTATAGAGGTATTACAGAACATCACAGAAGTATTACATATAATACAAATCTTATAGGATTACTAAAGTTCTTTTTCGTAAGGGAAGTAGACAAATCTGGCCCACTGCCTAATACGGTATACACTACACAGAGATGTGTAACTCACACAGTAATATCAAACATTACAAGTCCCTGGAAGCTCACACGGTTCTGTGCGTTTATTAGGAAGGATGTAGAACTTCTGTAGAAAAAAAATTGCGTAGCAGATCTATTTCCTACAAAAAAAGTATGAAAGTATTTTGACTATTTTCTCTCTTAAAAATGGCACATAATAATGAAAAAACAAACAAACAAAAAAACAGCACTGAGCAATTAATTTCAAATGCCAAAAATGATTGACACATTTGCATAGAAAATAATAATAATGATAAACCCTGCATATTCTTAGTAGACAAAATACACAAAAACGTCAATTTAACATTTTAATGCTGAATTTTAAATTCCAATTAAAAGGCAATGTTAAGATTATATTACACTAAGACTATACCATTCCAAAATTTGGAATCAAGTATGTTTTTTTGTTGTTGTTTTTTTAAATTAAATTAATAGTTTTATTTGGCAAGGGTGCATTAAATTGATCAAAAGTGACATGAAAATATTAATAATGTTACCAAACATATCTATTTTAAATAAATGCTGTTCTCATCAAAGAATCCTAAAAAAATAAGCATCATGGTTTCCACAAAAATATTTAGCAGCACAGCTGTTTCATGTATTTATAATAATGAGAAATGTTTCTTGAGCACCAAATCAACATATTATGATTTCTGAAAGATCATATGACACTGAGGAGTACTAATGTAGAGTAATAACTACTCCAATAAATCATTGTTGCCATTCATCACAGGAACAAATAGCCTACATTTAAATTGAAAATATGTTAAAATAATATTTCACAATACTGTACTATATTCTTAAACACATAAATGCCGTCTAGGGTAGCATAAGAGACTTTTGAACAGTAGTGAATGCATACATATCGAGGTTAGCTGTTCTGTTGCTACACATTTTGGAATATTTTAGGTATAAGAAAATAATTGGATGTATTTTTTTAAGGCATGTTGGATTATTTTTCATGTCACCAAAGAATGAAGTGCCCCACGTGGGCCAAAATAATCTGGACACACCTCTACCCGGCGGTATGAGTCCACTCGATCGCTCAACCTCATCTGCTTCTGAAAGCATCAGGATCTTGTGAATGTTTTATGAGGCTGGGTGGATATAGCACACGCCCTCATTCCAGTAGATTGTGAAGCTATATTTACATGAATTATTTTATAAAAAATTCTAGGTCATAAGTCTGCCAAAATCAGAGTCTGCCAGATTCAGCACCATCATGTCCACTTAAGTACTACTGTTTTTGTTCTTTCCCAGTCTCTCACTGTTTCGCATTTTTCGGTTCTAGCCACACACCTGAGCACACTGATGGGGCTGCTGCGGGCCAGCATTAGCAGTCCATGGTGTACTTTTCCACAGTGCTTGACTGAGCTTTAATTTGCTGGCGCTGCTCGGTCTGTCACTATCAGGTTTAACCCCTGGCCATGACTGTCCCCAGCCTCCAAAACGCCTCTGAAATGCTCTCTCTCACTACAAGCATCACCAATAAACCTGAGTCATTGACCATTTATACACTACCTTTATTGCTTTGCCCAAATTACCTTGCCAGTTTTCAAAATGCAGCTGGACTAAAATCAAGATTCATCTACAAAGCGGAAGAACGGTCAAGTTCAGTTTATGGTCAACCGATTAGATCTAACTTTGATACAATACTTCTGGTGCTTCAGATAGCATGAAAGATTAAAAAGCTCAAAGCGCTAACTAAGAGCACAGGGAAATATGAGCGAAGAACAAAACTCAAAGGGGAAACCCACTGAAAAACACAGTGCAAAATGCATTGTGTAAAACATGCCTGGAATGATTCAGTCGGTTCTCAGAATAAGGACAGCTTTTCTGAAGTACTGCAGATTCAACTGATAACAGAATAAAACCCTGATACATGAGTGAGAATTTGGTGTCATTGGCTGAGTCACAGAACAAGGCAGTTAGTATTGGGGTATACTGACCTTGGTCTGATTTTGATCAGAATGTATGAACTGGAGCAATTTGTTCAGACTCGAGTCTGCATTCTTTACAACATGTTGCTGAAGACAACTTAATTGCAAATGCCTTTATTGTTTTCCTTTAATTTATTACTTCCTGAATAATATTTCAAGGCTACTGTACACAAATATTTCTATACAGACCAAATTCTATTTAAACATGTAGCCTACTTTATTTTTGAAAGTAAATTTATGTAAGATATATCTGAAATACTTGGCAACACCTATTTAATATTGTAACAATTATAGTTCACAATCAATTATTGTTACAGGATGGATTTTTAGTTAAATTACACTATTATGAAACAAAATAATACACTTTTATTTAATAATAAAAGTTAAAGCTAAATTAAACCACGTGTGACAACTTGCCCCGGTAATAATAACAATGTGACAACTTGTCAAGTTTTGCAGGTGTCTGAAACCAACATAGAAAACAACTGCAAGGCAAACCACACATAAGTGTAATTGGATATTGTAATAGAAGAACGTTTTGAGTGTCCAAATGTCCAAATTGGACATTTACCTCAAAACGTCCTTCTGTGACAACTTGCCCGGTCTCCCCTCCACATTGGTAACGTTAGTCTTTAATTCAACACAGAACGTTTGAGTGTTACTATTGCACAAGGTCTCCCTCAAAATAACACTTGTAGTATAACAGTCTTCCTCAAAGAATAGCCTAATTTAGGCTGACTTTGGTCAGTCATTTGCACAGGTGTTTAAGGTAAGAAGACACATGCCTGCCTGCCTATCATCAGCCGTTATGATATCAATAAGGGTCGTCACTACCGTGTAAACAAAACGCCGCCACTGTCCGTTTACACCAGTCCGCCACATTATTGTACAACAAACGTCTTTATTCCATATTGGCGTCCTAATAACTGCAGTGTGACACAGAAATATAACGTTAACCAAAATAATAATTGGGACTGGGACGCAATTCTCAGAGCAGTCTATTTCACAACGCGTGTCGTCATAATATTCATTCGAAAACCCAGAAATGTACAGCAAAAATAACTAAAATTGTTAAGTGAATAATTATGGTTTGGTTTTTAAACGCGCTTTCTTACCTTTGTAAAACAGCTTTGAATGAGGACGTGCACGCGTCTCTCTTCCTCCTCCGGTGACGCTGCTGATGCCGCGCGCTGCGTAACGGCCACTTGCCTTTGCTATAGCCTAATGTTACGAATTATCTCTCTCTCTCTCTCTCTTTACCAAGCAACTGCAGCCCCCGTCGCAATAAGGATGTAGTCGTCTACACGACACGACCCCTCTTCCTCACTATATCTCTATCTTCCTTTCATGATAGCCTAAATCATTCCCCTCCCACTCCCTCTCCTCTCCCCTCCCCTGCCTCTTCAAGCTATTTGATTCAAAGGGGAATATTATTAATGCAAAGCAAGTAAATAAACCTCTTTTTTATTTTAATACACAGTGAATGTACACAAAGAAGGTAGAATGTTTCCCAAAGGAGGTGTACCCTTCCCCCACCCCTTCACACCTCTCTAATCAAACCCCTGATGGCACAATATGCATAACAATCTGTGTTCAGAATGTTATTTATTCCCCTTCCAAGCTGATTCATAAAGAATGCATAAATAAAGTGTGGATAATCTTACACAACCCAGCTGCATACAAATAAATTGTTCTCTGGAAAAAAAGTGAACATTTATGCAACACAGCCTGCTCATTTTTGGACTGAAAATAGTTTGTTCCTTTCGACAGAAAAATGCCAAATGAGGTTTCAACATCTCAATCAACCTGATCTCATGATAAAACGTAACTATTTGACGAAGTGGTGACATTGTATAGCCTTTAATGTACTGTTTGCTAATTTGTATGGAATAGTTATTGAGTGAGATCATACGAGAAATATAAGAATTATTAGGAATATAGCCTAAGCAACATTTCACAAACAACAGAGTTTCATTGTCAATAACGCTGCGATGTATGAAGCAATCACTTTCAAACTTGAACCTATTGCAAAATTTTGACCCAGATTTGAACCCATATCTGCGCGTACCAGATGTGGGCCGACACTATGTTGCTGTCTGGGTTTCACCAGTAAAACTCCCTATGCTGATTCTTGACTGGATTTTGCAAGTAAAGTTTTGCAGAGCAATGGTTAATGTGACCTCACTTTTCTTTCTTTTTGTTAGACAATTAGCCAATTAAACCAATTAGACAATTTTGAACCAATTTGCCAAAACGTACTGTTAAACAGCCAAAACAGTGATGTGTTGATCACAATTGTTTCAATGGAGAACTAATGGGCAGCAGCTTCTCAGAGGAAAAAGTTAGAGAATCTTTATAGGCCTAATGGACAAACCTTATAGATTATTTAAGTATTCTTTACACTAAGACACAAAAGAGAGCTTCTTTTAAAAACTGAAAGGCTCATGGGGAAACCAAAATAGTTTGCTTGGCATTGCTGTGGAAAAAAAAACCTGTTGGAATCTTTATTTGAAGAACAAGATCAAATTATACATTAATTTTAGTTCTTCGACATACTGGAGAAACATCTGAAAAAAGTGTCTGCTTTCATCTAGTTAAAGCTAATGAGCAATGAAAGAGCAACATACAAGCATTAAAATTCTCCTTTGAGATTTTCTTCACCTTTTTATTGGTAATACTTGTATACACGATATCTATTAAAAAAGAAACAAGTTGGAAAAATGTACACTGTAAATTGAATATGCTTTATCTAATCGATAGAATTGTGGCAACAGATTACAAGCAATATTATTAATTAAATTTTTCAAATTAGAATTGAGTAATAGTCAATCAAATTATTCCTTAAAAGTAAACCATTTAAAATGAGTAAAGTTTACACTAAAAAAAATAACAAAAATATCTCACTAAAAGACATCAAAGATTAATAAAGAACTCTTTATTTTATATTGCCAACATTGAAGACACCTGATGTTAAAAAGCAAAATCACTGAAGGAGAAAACCGTCATTTTAAAACAAACCTAAAACAAACACTGATCACCATAATGATGACTTCAATTTATGTTTTTTTTTTTGTAAGTTTTACTCATTTTAAATGGTTAACTTTTAAGGAATTAATTTGATTAATTATTACTCAATTCTAGTTTGTTAAATGTAATTAATAATATTGCCACAATTTTTTTTGATTAGATAAAGCATATTCATTTTTACAGTGTATGGCCATGGCTTGAGAGAAAACTTCTTTTGAAGAACTTTTATTTTGGCTCAATATTCAAAACTTAAGTCTAAAAAGCCAAATGTCATTCATTTAATGAAACGCCAAAGGATGTTTTCTTTAGAAAAGAACAAAGAGAGCATTATGCATTATTTTCTCTCTTTATAATTGGTTTGAAAAGATTGGACACTGGAGCACACATACAGAGATAATTAGATACAGGCACAAGTTGTTAAATGGCCTGATCCAGTAATAAACTAATCTTGAAATTGGAAGTTCAGATACCCGTGTAAAGGAAAGAAAAAACACAGAATTAAATGAGAGATGTTTTGGCACAGATGAAGACAAAGACATTTGTTAATTGATTGTGTTGTCTCAGCATGAAGTCATGAAAGGAGAGATTAAATATCTGTTCTGGCTCGTGGCAAATGATGCTCAAGCATGATGGTTTTAAATGAATTTATTCTACAAGATTCCAGGAAGTTCGCAGAGCTCCTCATTTCTCCCCGGCTCTCTTGTCACACGAGACAAGAGGATGCGATCATTTTTCAGTGCCCTTGTCCCCTGAGAGCTCGACACTGGCCGTCTAAGCCGGACCTCGTCAGGCTGGTATAAGACCTTGCCCCTGATTGACTGCTTGCGCCCGGTTCCTGCTGTTCGTATTAATTTTCATTGTGACTGCTGGAGCCTCTACAGAATCTCATCAATGCTGTCACAGACTGTGACGGCGTGCATGTGATTCAGGCCCTGAGCCCGTGTGTGCGTTCGCCTGCCTGATGTGACACGTATTCTGATTCTCTTTGTTCAGGCCATGTAATGAATAGCTATTGATGTCAGAGGAAAACCTGTCACTCTGTGTATGTTTGCGTGTTGCAGAAAGAACAGAAAAGGCGGAGATCTGAATGGCCAAAATGAAGTATAACACTAGGACTAGTGAGATTATAAATATATCTTGTCTTAAAGATGCACAAAGTATTTTTTTCACTTTCAAAAAGTTTAAAAAAATTGTAGCCTACTTTTGGCCAATATGGTTAAAATTGCCATATTTATAAAAGCACAATTTATTTTTATTTTTTTTTAAATCATATGACTGGCCTACCCTATCTCACGACCAATTCAATTGAGTTCGTACGAGTGATTAAAAAGTGGCTAATTCGTACTGAATTTGTACGACCTTACTCTGTACAAATTCGTGCTGATTTGTGCTAAACCCACGTGACGGTTAAGTTCAGGGGCGGGGTTAGGGGTAGGTCATTTCGTATCCAAATTCATACGAATTGGCCAATTCGTAAAATATGTACGATTTAGCAAAATCGTACTAATTTGTACGAGTGAGGTCGTATGAATTGTTACGAAATTCAGTCATCCGTGAAAATTTGTATGAATTCCCGTGATATTGGGTTGGACTGGCCAAATACAACTCCTTTTTATGGACAATTTATTTGACATTTTTATATATAGGCTTATATATAAAAATGGCCACTCCAAGCTAACAAAAAAATGTTCTAAGAATGTTTTGCTAATGTTTATTATTTATGAAAACGTTATTTCTGAATGTACTGGACATTCAAAAAATTATGTTTTTGTGCTGACATTTTGAGAACAGATACCAGCTAAAACATTATTTTTATCTGTTCATAACTTTAGGGGGAACCTTGCCAGAAAGTCCCCTATTTGCTGGGCTTTTGGTGCAAGGCACATTAAATGAATCATGGGTGACAAATATACCTTCAATTGCACTGAAAATGTTATCCATGAACAAAAAATAAATAAATAAAGACTTACAAAGCATGTTCGAACTACATGAACTGAATATTATGCTATAAAGTTTCTGTCTGGTCATTCCAGGCTTACTGTATCGGCTGGCTCCGAACCCTCTGTAGGCAAGATGAGCTCCATCTGTTGCTCTCAGAAGGATCAGATAGTTGTAATTTCTAATGATGTCTAAAAGCTCTAGGTAACTTGAGTGTTCTGCCCTAAGCCCCACTGCTTGCCTTCAACTCCCACTGAAGAGACAACCCTTGTGCCCATGCAGAGGTCACCCAATCTCTCTTCTGGACTGATCAAATGCACAATTCTGATTGTGTAGGGCTAAAATGGGAGGTTAAAGAGTAACTTCTAATGTACATTATGGCATGTCCACATCATGAATGTCTTATAAAAAAAAATTGTCATTTCAAATTTAATTTTACATCAGTATCACAATTAAGTAAATATGGGTATTTTGAATTTTAAATAAATTACCCAAGTGTAAACTCCTTGTCAGGTGAAGGCCTGTGTTATGGACTCTTATTTTGATATTCTGTTTCATTTCCTTTAGTTCCTTTAGTTTAGTTGCAGGTTTTTTTTTTTTTTTGGTTATGTCCTCATTTGGATATCATCCTATTTTATCACCTGTGTGTTGTTGTTTCAGTTAAGTTCTTTGGTCGGTTCGGATGGTGGTTTTGTGATAGGTGTGTTCAGCTTGAAGCGGCTGTGCAGACTGATTGGTGTATGGCATCAAAGTTCCATAAGAGAATTCTCAACCACACATATCCATCTACTCTCTTTAATCTGCATTTTGGCTTCACACTCTTAGACCAAATCCAATTATTTGTCTATCTGATTGAAATCTGAATCAAAAAATGATTGACTGTCCACATTGTGGATCATAACTCTTTCAGAGCCGATTCGTGTGTTCAGAACCGTAGGAGGCTGGTATGAGTGGCTTTATTCTGTGCTATAATCTCAGCCGGTTTCAAAAACATGTCTCTGTTATATTGTAATTTTCTGTTTGTCCCGGCACTTTGCAACACCACAACCTTATTTCTGCAGCAACTTTCAGATTGTTTGCTATAACAACGTCTGACATTTACATTTTACGGTGGCGTGAGAGAGTCACATAAACCATGTGACTCTCGGATCAGAGCAGTCAGATTTAATTCGGATTTCCAGAAATTTGAATAGGATTTAAATGAATGCAGCTCGAAGCGAATGAAAAAACAAAACAAAACGCATTTCATGTTATTTTTTGCTGTTCATACTAGCTAAATCTCAACGGATTTCAATCGAATATAGCCTACACAAAAATCTGATTGACAGTCTAAACGTAGCCTTTGATTTCATATATTGATTGATCTGCGCAGTATCTCTCTGTGTGATTGCAAGCCAACCCGTGACACTGCTATGCAAATTTGCATTTCAAAGAAATATTCCAGGCGTTTCTTAATTTTTTTCTTCCTCTCTCTCTAATTCCTATTAATTCTCTCAGCAAAAAATCAAGTCAACAATGAAGTCTGGCATATTTACTGAAAAACCTCCTTAAATTACACAGACATGTTCATCTTTTGTGAGTTCAACATGTACTGCATAGCACTTTCTTGAAGCCTGAATGTTTAATTCTTGTCAAAATTCTTGAAACATATGTCAATTTTGATGCATCAGCCAATGTGTTATTATAGGAAATAAATAGAAACATTTGCTAATTTAGTTGTTATAACACAAAATATGAAATAGGCTATTAAAAAAGGGGTCCTATAAGTTGTCCCCCTATACCTGGATAAACTGTGACTGGAACTGGGACTGGAACTGGAATTCAAGGAGGCACTGGAGGCAACAGCAACCTAGGTAGAAAGGGAGACAGAGATGCAAGATGAATGGAAGGCCTCCTGGCCAGGTTAAAGTGTTCAGTATTTGCCATCTTGGATGAGGCAGAGAGTTCAAAAAGCTTGGGATTGGCCATCTTGGGCCAGGCAGAGAGTTAAAAAGTTTGAAATCGGCCATTTTGGGTAGGGCAGAAAGAGCAGAGAGAACTCAGAAACCGGTCATATTGGCTAAAGCCGAGAGTCGATGGAGCTTGGGAATGGTCATGTTGGCTGACCAGTAGAGAATGGAAAACTCAGAGGCGACCATCTCAGTTTTGACAGGAATCTCAGGAAATACAGATAAATGCCTTAATGTTCAGGACAGGGAATTCAGGGAACTCAGGCCACGTTTACACAAAGCCGGGTATTTAGAGAAGACAATATTTTCCCCTCTCCATTTTCAATAAAAATACGCCGTCGAGCGCCATCATATCTATGCCAAACCTATGGGCAGCAGTGTAGGGAGAAGGATAAAGCCATGCAAGCCAATCAGAATCCTCAGAATCGACAAGAGAGAACCTACAATGCTGTTTCTCACAGTTACAACACATTCTCATCCTTTAGCGTCATATAGAACGCTATATGACAAAACGGCACTATATAATGCACATGGCACCCGTTATTGTTAATATAACACGCGCTGTGATGGGTAGATTTAGGTGTAGGGTAGGGTAGGGTAGTCTCATATTACGCTAAAGGATTTATGACGACTTGGGTTTGCGTGTTATATTAACGATAAAGGGTGCCATGTGCATAGTATAGCGCCGTTTTGTCATATAGCGTTCTATGTGACGCTAAAGGATGAGAACGGGCTGGATTACCCTATAATAAAATACTGATATTGGATCTTACGTTTCCTGTGTGTATTGTGACAGTGATGTATGGATCAGGATGCAAGTAACAAATGTAGATTTATTTACACAAATAAACAGAAATCCAGGATAACAGGTAGCCTAACAATAGCAATGATCCGAACAGTTAAAGCTGCGGTCGGCAACTATGGCTGATTGAGTGGACTTTGGCAACATTTTGCATGTTTACAACACATATTGCCCTCCCGGCACTATCAACGAATACCCTCCCACAGAATTCGTGCTCGAGTGCGTGCGCACCAGGTTTTCTGTGAGCGCGACCGTCTCAACAGCATTCATCAACACCATGGATTATTTGGAGGTATGCTGCCCTGGCTAATCTACCAATATATTGCAATTGCTAACGTCATTTATACTCTAAATGAGCTTACTTGGTTTGTTATTGTTCCGCCATCACTCTTCCTTACTGCGCGAACTTCAGGCGTGTGCATGTGATTGTAACGTGCGCGAGGGGTGGCGTGTGCCCGATCTGTGATTGACAGTCAGATCTCACACCCCCCAGGGCTGATTGGACACAGTGAACAGGGAGCGCTGGATTTTTGCAAAACAAATAACACGAGATGGAGCTAGAAGCTCGGGTGTTTTTCTAAAACCACTTTATTTATGTTGTTCTGTCAGATTATAGTGTCGATTTCACTGAAAATGATCAAAAAAATGTTGCAGACGGCAGCTTTAACAAAACAAGAGACGATGCTTATATAGACATATCCAAATAAATAGCAGGTGTGCTGGTGCTGATGAGGTAGTAATCAGTTATCAGTCCAGGTCAATCAGCACAAAACATACACACACAAACGGACAAACCATGACACTTTTATTTTGCCTTTTCATTCTGTTTCCCTTTCTTCATCTCCAGGCAAAGGGACAATTAGCATTTAAATAGGAAGTACTTTCATATCACCCAGACACTGCATGGCCGGCCCTTTCTAGAAAACTCTTTATACCCAGGAGACACAGAATCAGTGGCAGCAGCCTGAAGCAGCACCGCCACTCATACCTGAAGGATGGCACCTGGACACCATCCTCTTGGGGCTGTCTGCCATATCTCCTAAATGGGCTTCATGACTCTCAGCTGTATATATACAAGTGTGTGTGTGTGTCTTGAGCACAGACAGACTTGATCAGAGGTCCTGCTGGGCTCTGCCTGTCAGCCTGCAACAGCCTGTAAACTCTCTCCCAGACCAGCTAGACACATACACCAAAAAAAAAATATGGTTCATCAGTCATATTCAAATGGAGAACGGCTGAATATACCGAATTCCGAATATGACGCCGCGCCTCTACTTCTTGAAAACACCATCTCATTGCACTCATCGGAGCTGGGCACGTAGTGCCAACGAAGAGCTGTTTATCCCTGCCACCCAGGAACAACGACGAAACGAAAAACATAAAGCTGACTCAGAGCTGTTTCAGCATCTTTATCTTTAGAAAGTGTCAGGCCAGACTGCCTGCAAATCCCTGGACTGGGAATTAAGGATGCGCGCTTTGGCAGTCGTAATGCCATCTGCCTGCGGGGCATCATGTGACGGCTCGCCGGGGCGCTGCCAGGGTGTAGCACGTGATGTGACGCGGTGTCAGCACACACCTGCGTGAAAACAGCTGGCTCCCTGCTGGGACAAAAATAAAAGAGTCTTGGATTTGGATTCAGAGTGCGTCAGCAGTGGTGCTCTAATTAAATGATACATACCTAAGACGTTTTTCTAACAGGCCACTGTTAGCACATTGATGGAGTACATTTTTTTAATCTTATTAATTAAATCAAATTAATTTTTGTTAGTAAGAAAAAAAGTTAGATTTAAAAAATAAACTTGCTCATTCAATTATAATATGACATGGCAGTGATTTTTCGAGTCAACTTTAGTTAGACTTGTCAAATACTAGTCATTAGATTATTAGTATTGTCTGCTTAAAGCACAATGTTAACCCTAACCTAACCTAACCTAACCTAACCCTATACTCTAATAAGAGTTAATCAACATGCAAATTAATGGGTTAAGTTGACATTTAAAATTGAATAAACAGCCGAATCATATTAGAGTGGATTGCGATAAATAAGAGACCATTATAAATGCAATAAATGTAATATAATAACAATAATAAAGTAATAGCCTATAGCAGGGGTTCTCAACTCCAGTCCTCACGACCAGTGGTGGAATGTAACGAAGTACAAATACTTTGTTACTTTACTTAAGTACATTTTTCACGTATCTTTACTTTACTTAAGTAGAATAAATAGTGCATACTTTTTACTTTTACTTCGTTACATTTTGCAGCAATTATTATACTTTCTACTCCCCTACATTTCTACAACTTCTGTTACATTTTTGTTACATTTTCTGACCAGTTTTTCCCCTGCCAAAACTGTAATCTGACCGTCCTTCCGTCTGCACGTTTGTCTCAACAGTGACGTTTGGTTGCCATAGATATATCAACTCGGTCACACTAAATGCGCCTTCGCACGCAGTGCATTTATCGTGCAATTCATACACGAAAATTTGTATTTACGTGCAACGCACATATTGTGTGTAATATACGGTTGGTTAGGATTATGGCAAGCCAAGAGGTTCAATAATTACACCATAAATTAATCACGTTTAACTGCCAAACATAGTTATTAACATATGGTAAGGATAATCATGATGTGTATATTGCCTAATTAATTGCAAGCTTGTTTCAGAAATGGTGACAACTAATTTTTTCCATCATTATATGAGTATTAGGTTGAATGAGTTAGAATGAATGTTTTATTAATCATTAGAAAATAGACATTAAGAGAATAAATTGTTATGCAAGTACTTTTACTTTTAATACTTTAAGTACATTTAAAATCAGGTACTTTTTACTTTTTACTTAAGTATGGTTGTCATTGTGTTACTTCAACTTTTACTAAAGTAAATATTTATCTGGTTATTTGTACTTTTACTTAAGTACTGAAATTCAGTACTTCCTCCATCACTGCTCACGACCCACTGCTCTGCATATTGTGTATGTCTCCCTTGTTAACACACCTGATTCAGATCCCCAGCTCATTAGGATAGACTCTGTCTATCCTAACGAGCTGAGGATCTGAATCAGGTGTGTTAAACAAGGGAGACATACACAATATGCAGAGCAGTGGGTTGCGAGGACTGGAGTTGAGAACCCCTGGCCTATAGATATTTGAAATCAAAACAAAAAAACTGAACATTTGTATATTCATGAATATTTTCAAATCATTTACCTTGGATAAAGCGACTCTGCTTCTGAAGCATGTTAAACTCCAGTAACCTAACCCAAGGCACATTTGACTTTCTTCTTTTTAACACTAGGAAACACAATAAGCTATAATCAAAATTTTGTAGAGAATTGTGTGTTCATTCTGAGCGATAGATTACGAAATTAGCCATGCAAACAGAATTAATCTTTCTCATTTGAAGCAGCATGTGCAGATGGTTGCATATGTAATTCGAGTCTGATTAATTCTTCAGTCCTAATCTGTGCGATCTTGAAAATGTAATCATATTCTGACATGAAAAGAAGGACAGTTCAGTGATGGCCACAGGAGGAGTGGACCCACAACAGATGAGCCACCCTGACCCTAAACAGACCACACCCCTCGGCTCTTATCACAGTGGAGGAATCCCATGGGACACGACCCATTAAACCCCATTATCTAGATAGAGAGAATATGAGAGAGCAGGACCATTGATCCATCAGAGGAGGGGGGGTGGAGAGATGGCTATCATCTCTTGTCTGCTGGCTGATCTTCCTGGGGAGGCTGACATTTTTGGAGGTCCTCAGAAGCCTGGAGGTGACACCTCTTTGTCATAAGACAGCGTCTTTGTGTCCACCTGACATCGTCTCGGCCCAAACCTTTATTTTCCAAATGAACATCGACCTTAACCGGGCCAGACGCTACCACTATAGAGAGGACTTTTAATTGAGATGAAGTTCCTTTCAGCATGTTGCCATGTGAGAAGCTCAGGAGATGAAAGTGATGTGGATGCTCTATGAACTGCGTATCCGGAGGAGAGACGTGGCTCAGATGCACAAATAAAAGAACCCCTGTGCTTGACGATTAGCGAGATTGACAGAACTGCAGAATGCACTTTGCTTTTGTCTTGACAGCTTTGTGTTAGAAAGAGTAAAACTGGAGAATGTGTTTGATTTTAAATGTATTACTGTAATTTGGTACAGTACCGTTCAAATGTTTGGGATCAGTAAGATGGATTTTTCTTTTTTTGGAAGACACACACACACTCAATCACACACACAGTTATGTACATACAGCTGAGAGCCATGGAGCCCATTTTTTTCTCAATTTTGGAAATATCAGCCTCAAATATAGAGCACAACTTGTTTTTACAGTTTTAGAGTAAAATGTATTTTGGATTTTTTTTTAATTTAACCTTTATTTAACCAGGAAAAGTCCCATTGAGTTACAGTAACTCTTCACCCAGGGAGTTCTGGCCAAGATGAGCGGCCAAAAAGTTGCAAAAGAAAAATAAAAATAGGCCTCTATTTTATATACAATTTTAAAAAAAGTATTTTTTGTGCATTTTTCATAATAATAAGCCTTGACTTTTTTCACTTCAGAAATAATCTGCCAGTGTCTTTTTTATAAAGATACCAAACGTAAGTCTGTGCACCAAAGTATTCAAGATTTGCGACGTTTTAAGTTGGAAATTAAATTTTTTGGTCAATAGCATTTTAGTACCATAAAATCCCTAAACAAACAAAATATGAAATAAAAAACATTATCGACCTATATAGTATATTCGTAGTTTTACATTGAAATAAAAAATATAGATCATTTTTGACCGTCACACAAGCACCAGAGGGTTAAATAAATGCAGGTGAGCAAACGTCTTATATCCATCGATCAATTTATTCTATTCAATAGATAGTCAACCCAACAGGTGACCCAAATTATTCATTAACATGACCTTACAAACTTGCCATCATGTTTTACTATCTTTATATACTTTCTGCATGATAAAGCAGAATATTAATATATCAAACCCACTGTATCTGCCTAGTTCCAGTCTATAAAAAAAATTTACGCAGATAATAATTAAAATAATTGAATGTGCGGTTTAAAAAGTTAAACAGGTAGAAATAAATGACGGCGGCTCACATCAGAAAACCCAATTATCTGCTGACTTAGAAAACACCAGATGACAGCAGAAGTAATGAAATGCGTATTTGAAAGATTAATATCTCTGACTTTGAGGACCTAAATGAATTATTAATAGCATATGTATTTATTTTCGACCCCCTTCCCTTGCGTGAGGTGATTAGTTACTCTTCATTTCTTCATGCTCAGTGGCGAAGGCACCCATGGCACCGCACTGTCAAGAATGGGACGAGCGAAGGGAAAGGGGGAGGGAGGTTTGTCTCTGTGACATGTGAGCTAATTGACTTCCAGTGGCATCCACCCATTGTGCCAGCTGGGGCTGTTCAGTCTGATCTGCTTTCATTTGGCCTCAGGGAAACCCTCCCACCTCCTCCCACTTCCCACATATGTGGATTTGAAAGAATAGACGTTTGGATGGACAGACAGAAGGATGGGAAAAAATCTTTCCATTGCACCATTCCACTATGCATGGCACTAGCATTGTATTGGATTGGTGCACTGCTCTGTGGTCAGATGGTGTAAGTGACATTAATTATTGAGAGCTTGATGAGTGATGGAAGCTGTAGCTTTTAAGCACAGAGAGCCTCCTGACGCTCAGACCGGGCCCGTTTGACAAATGGAATGGTAATAAGATTACTCACGGCTGCTTTTTGTTTTTCCTCCTTGATAAATGATCAGTGGGTGACGAATGTCACATGTCCCTGATTAATGTTGAAAGGTAAGTATATGCATTTATCATACCATAGTATCACTGGAATCTCTGGAAGCTTCCTAATTTATTTATTTATTCTACTTTGTTTATGTACATAAAGGTGGGAAAATTAGGATTTGATTGTTTACTGGTGAGAAGAAAAAGTAAGAGAAAACACCATTTAAAAGACTAGTCACAAAACACAAGTCTTAGAAATACAATCTTTGTGTTTGTGTTGGTTTTCTCTATTTTATTGAAAATATATTTAAAGCTACACTGTGTAACTCTTTTAGTTTATTCTTAGCTAAAAACAAAAATATATGTGCTCATTAATGTATATTTACTTTGTTCAAGTAATAAAGTATTCTTGTGAATATCCCATTGAAAATACATACGGGTAAAGGGGTTCTAATGTCGTTCGCCATGTTGCCCCTCCATCTTGAAAGTACATTAGCCAAAGAGGGACATACCCGTTAATTCAAGCTTCGCCTTTTGCTTTTACGTTTCAGTTAACACTCATGGATGAGGTCAAACTGGAAAGCCATGTTAATCTTGGAACTACATTGGCCACTGTAGAAGTTAAAACTGAAATTCGGAATTGTGAGGAACAGAAACTTATATTCACTGGATGGTCATAAACCTTTTCACTGCTAGAGGGTGAAAATCACACAGTGTGGCTTTAAAAACACGCATATATATATAATTTTGGAATAATCAATATCAATTAGTATTTATGCATTTTCTTGTAGCTACCCTGACACTACCACTGCTCTTTTCATAGAGAGAGTAAACATATATATTGAGAAAAAGAATCGCTTTCATTTTCAAATATAATCGACATTTGAATGTTGTGTGAAATAGATACGATGTCTTTTTCAGTGAAAGGGACAGGCAGACTGCACCGGATCCAGGGAAGGATGGAGGGGGCCATCATGTATTCTGCATATATCTTGGCCAACAGCCTGGCCTTCCCTCAGTAACAGTACTGAACATGTGCCGGTGGCTGGGCCTTCCAGCATGACAACAATCTCTAAAACAAACAGCCATGCTAACAACTGAAGTGGCTCCGGAAGAAGCATCTCAAGGTCCTGGCACAGTCTCCAGACTTCATCACACCTTTTTGAAGGTGAAGATCTCCGTCCAGCAAGCAATTTTAGGTTCTGGAAACATTAGTTTTTGGTTCCCAGAACATTCCTGAGAACGTTCCTGACTGGTTCTTCCCGGGAAGTTCTCTTAACGTAGGTAGAACGCCTCCCTTAAGGACTCAGGGAACGTTCTGGGACCGTTCTGATCAGAAAGAACCTAGTAACAAACTCACACAGGGAACGTTTCCCAGAACGAACTGAGCGACTGCTCAGCGTACAGGAAGCTGAACAAAATCCCTGCTGCATTATGTGCAAACCTGGTCAGAACTAGGTAGACGCATGAACTCTGTAATTGCAAACAAAGGCTTCTGTATCAAGTATCAAGGTCTGCTTTTTCTGATGTAACAAATACTTATGTCCTGGCAATAGCCTGCAATGAAATCAATTACTTAATCAGACAATGCCAATTTTCTGGCATATTTTTGTTTTAGAATGCTGTCACTCTACAGTTGAAGAGTACCTACTGCATAAAAAATACAGACTTCTACATGCTTTGTAAGTAAAACCTGCAAAATCGGCAGTGTATAAAATATTTAGATATACTTAAGCCATAAAAGTTAATATGACCCATATCTCTTGTGAACAATCAAATATATAGAAGACGTTTGTTCGAGTCATGTCTGTTTGAATTGCATTTTTAATGTATCTTTAGATCTGGACAAAAAAAGATGTCCGTGACATCACTGACCCATATCTGTAGTGGATATATCTAAAGTGACATTGTCCTATGATAAATGTCATGCAAACACAATGCACACACACAAAAGCAGCTAGTTTAGTGGACTAAAGAATGACTGATTGCGTATGGAGCACTCAGTGAGATTGAACACAGAGTCTGGAACAGATGTCAGCTGACAGACAGCTGTACGTCCATCACCCGGAGTCAATATTGGTCAGTGTTTTTCAGAGAGACAGAAGGAAAGAGGTTGGAGAACAAGGCATGTTTATAGCCTTTCTAGTGTAGAGGACAAATCAGACACAGCAGCAACCACCAGCAGGCCTATTTGTTTTTCTGTGAAAAATAGTAGAGTGTGTCACACACTCACCACATAGTGAGTGTGTGACCCTTACCTCATTTAGTCTGACACCTTATTAGAAGAGCTGGCATTACTTTTCCGAATGCATTTAAGTGGTCAATCCCTTAAGGCCAATTTATACCTGCGTGGGTGCGCGCAGTAGGTACGGCAGCAGCATACGCACAGATGCGTCCCATACTGCGTACCCTTCGCCGTTGCCCTGACGCGCACCTCTTCAAAAATGTAACTACACGTCGCGGCGACGCGGACTGTAAGATCGGTGATTCGTCGGCTTTGTAGCATCGCATTTCCTCCTGACGCATTTCCGCACGTACCTTCTCACGCATTTCCACACAAACCATCTCCTCCGACATCTTCTCTCATTTCTGCCTTTCAGTTTTAGTAATTTCACTAAAATTAACCGTTTTTCCACCTCAATAAGCCCCAACTCCAACATGATCCACTCTCTTTCAGTCGCTATTGCTTGTCAGTAACGCGGTAGTAACCTAGCCACGAGGAATGTAAACACAGTGGAACATTAAAACCCTCCGCCGCCAACTAGCGTTTCGGAGCAGTACTGCAGAGCAACCAAGACTTGAACGCAGAAGTATAAATGCTCACAGACGGCGTTGCGCCTGCGTGCTGTAGCTGACGCCGTACACTACGGTGTACCTTCGACGCAGAAGTATAAATTGGCCTTTAGGCTGAACTAAAGTGTATCACAATGATGTCATCAGAGTAGGAGGGGCTTTGACTGATGACTGGCACTTAGGCCCTATCATACACCCGGAGCAATATGGCACCAGGCGTGACAAGTTATTTTCGATAGTTTCAGCCTGACGCAGTTATCATTTTCACATCCTGCGCCATGTTGTTTAAATAGAAATTAATTCGCGCCGATGGTGCGTGCTGGTCTGAAAACGAGGTGTGTTCAGGCACATTTTGAGGCAAATGAAATTACTGAGCCATTGGCCAAATGAAACCTGGTCTGAAGCAAGCGTGCCACAAGCACTCAAAAGTGAAGCCAAAAGGTCTCGATCGCCCCCCCAGTGGCCGGTCCTAGTATAGGTCATAAACTCCGCCTCCCTATATTATTCAACGGCACGTGAGACCAACTAAACATTTAAATTACACTTCACATATTCTTTTTCCAAAGATAGTTTCTGTCATTTATTGTAGTTTCTATCACGTTGATGTAATTTATTTTTTAAAACAAGTTTGTTTTTAGTTACTTATTTGATGCTATAAAAACGGTGCTGTGACATCATGATTGACAGCTGTGATTGACAGGTTCTCTGTACAAAGTAGTCACTGAAGCACCAACAGACTTTTTTCATAATGTTGACTATGTGGTTAGTAGTTGTATTTACCAGTTATTTTAACGAGGTTCTGCAATCAGCAGACATCATTGGAGAAGAACGGAGCAGACAGAGGCCACTTAAGAAAAGTGCGGGATGTGTGCTTGCGATTGATTCTGCGAGAATGAGGGCGGGGCCTTGATTTCGTGGCTTTACTTCCTGCTCACGACTGCGCATGTCTGGTCCCGAAAACGCAAGTGCGCAGACTCAAGTGCCAAGATGTCAGCGCCATATCGGGACATTGGCGGCTTCAGTTCTGTCCGATGGAAAAGAGCGAAGGGGCGTCGTCCATCTTTTTTACAGTCTATGGTCTAAAGTTAATGGCGCAATATTTTTTTGTTATTTAAAGGGCGTGTGAGTAACATGTGCGACTATAGGCGGGTCCACAACATGCGTACACTTTGCTTATTACACACAAAGGTTAACCAGCTTGTCCCGTAGATGGTCTGCTTGCGCGTTTTAACGCTCTGTTTCCTCTCTGGAGAAGTGTTATTTTTCCGCTTGCAAAATCCGCCATGTAAATAGCAATCCGCCAGGGACCAAGCGCAACTGGTTTTTAAAGGGAATGGGAAATTACTCTCTGAATGGTTTATTGCACGTTACGCCCAAAACACACCCATTACTCATTAAGAGATAGAGACCGAGTTAAACTAGCAAAAGGGGATTCTAGACACGCCCTGAGTGTGCTTGCACCGTGTGCTTAGATCGTTAAAATAGGGCCCATGATGTGTTGTGTACAGCATGTCATCAGACATGTTTTTACACTCATTGTCTAATCATGTCTATGTACAAGTTATGAGCACATTATGAAATTTTGTATTGATGGAATGCTAATGCAGATTAGGACTGAAGGCACTTTCAGGACTAAAACATTTAGATAAAACATCACATTTCAAAGAAGCTTACAGTCTTTTTGCTTGCATCTGACCCTGTCTAACACAACAGTTATTAAAACCCTAGAGCAACTAGCACAACTGACAAATCATAATGCGTAACTTTGATGACGTAGGTCAAGCGGCTTAGATGTCAGTGAAGCTTTGTGGTCTCAGGACCCCATGACGCAGGGCAGAGAAAAATCAGTCTCTTAAGAGACCGGACAGACTTTCGGTTTTCTACTTTGAAGTGTTCGGTGGCTGTGAGACATGGCTGGACACTGACTAATATCAGCTCTTAAAGGAGAATCACACAATTGAATCCAGCCTTACTTGCTACAGCAGGATGTTCCTTCTTTGATAATAAGCATTGAACAACTGTCGTCTGTAAAGTGGTCGTCTTGTGCAGAACAGAGTTATTGGTGATTTAATTGCCCTTATAGATACGCAAAGAGCCCATGTTTGCAGTTTACACAGTAGACAGTTAACCTGATGTCATGTAAAATATGGTTCACTGACAAAATAATTAATAAACACAAATGTGTTCACTAAGCATCATGAACATGGATGAGTTCAAAGCTACGTTCAGTATAAGTAAGTGTTACACACATGTAAGCATGTTTTAAGATACGCATATTTTTATTTTGATAGCCATGTCAACAGATTCGTATTTACACTATTTAAACACAAAATATAAATTAATCCTTAGAATATATGTTATGTATCCTCAGACTGTGTATGTAAAGTATATGAAGAAATATTTATATAAATAAATTAAAAATTAAATGAATTAATTATGGGTACACTGTAAAATGAATTTGCTTTATCTAATCAATAAAATTGTAGCAACAGATTACAAGCAATATTATTAATTAAATTGAACAAATTAGAATTGAGTAATAGTTAATCAAATTATTCCTTAAAAGTTAACCATTTAAAATGAGTAAAGTTTACACAAAAAAATGTAACAAAAATATCTGACTAACAGACAGACGTCAAAGATTAATTAAGAACTCTTTATTTTATATTGCCAACATTGAAGACACCTGATGTTAACAAGCAAAATCACTGAAGGAGAAAACCGTCATTTTAAAACAAACCTAAAACAAACACCGATCACCATAATGGTGACTTAAATGTATGTTTTTTTTATTCATTTTTACGTTTTTACTTATTTTATTTTTTACGTTTTACTCATTTTAAATGGTTAACTTTTAAGGAATTAATTTGATAAAATTATTACTTAATTCTATTGCAATTTCTTTTATTAGATAAAGCATATTGATTTTTACTTTACTTTATTTATTTTCATGTTTTTTGTTAGTGTTCTATTTATTAACACTAATATCAATGAAATAAAATGTATTTTATTTTTGCTCTTGGGTCATATTTAGGAGCTTCTTGTTGCTTAAAATATTTTGTCATGTGAAGAGCCTCTTGCTCAAAGCTTCACTTGTCTGTTTGTGGTTTGAATTAAACGTTATAACTTTCAATTTCATAATTAAACTCACTAAAATATTGCACACTATGCCACAAAGACCTCTTTGGCAAAATGAATCAATCAGGTTTTTGGCCGTGGTTTCAGAAGTCTAGCTCCTTGATGGAGGAAAAACTAAATTAAGGAGTGACTTGAAATACAGGGCACTCTGAAGATTAAACCTGGCTGGACCATCAGGAAATGCATGAGTTTGCATCACATCTGCCCAGAGTGGCCGTGTTTATCCGAATCGTTCTCTCAGATCTTCATAATCTTTTGATATCCTTCTCAGGGCTCAAGGACTGAAGATTATGAGCTTCTTTATGGGGTTTCTGAAGCTATAAATTGGGCTATATTGATTCTAAAGGGATCGCTCGAGCTTAACTGACATAGCAAAACTGCACACGCTTGTTAACAGTTTAGTTTAGCTAACATTTAATTACTCATTAAATCAATTTGATTTAATTAAAACCATTTTCATGTTAATGTTGTGCCACGCTTTCGCATGAGTCATTTGACTGCACTTTGTCAATGCACTTACTTTAAGAGAGTAACTTAACCCCATTTATTTAAAGAAGTAATTACAGAATCTGGTACTGAAAGGTGGCTTGAAGCTCTGGACATTGATATTTTAGCTAATGGTGTCTGTGAGAGATATATGTGACAGGTGTTTAAAAGGCCTGGCTTTTCACTCAGACGGCGGAAGGCAAAGGACATTAATATTTACCAGTCTCAGGGGGGGTCAAGGCAAAATGTATTCATATCTCCTAAATAAAATATATGAGGTGCACTCTTTCCTGGCTTCACAACAGATTTATCGTCACTGGCCTGTTTTTAATTTCACCAGTGTGAGTATGTGTGCATTCCTCCTGCCATCTGAGTAAAAGAGAGAAGTCGAATCGGCTACATTAAGCTGTTGAAGTCATTATGGCCATCCGGATATGAGCAAAATCAATGGGGAGAGCAGTGGCTCAGTGAAATGTAGTGTGTAACCAGGGGCCGTTTACTGGAGAGAATGATGAATGAGAGACCTATATTGTTTCTAGCCTAGCATGACAATGAAAGACTTTAAATGTGAAGCTCACTTTAGGTAACTTCATTAGAATAGATTACTTCAGGTGTTTTGTTTCCATCTCTGAAGGCCTACTTTATACTGTTTTACATTTTAAAAACCAGAAAGTAAGTGATCTTCAGAGGATTTTTAAAATATAATGTGTAATATACATATTAAAAGTCTATTTTTTATATACAGGGGTATCATATGCTCACCAAGGTTGCACTTATTGCTGAAATTGTGTTTGAAATATAAAATATATTCAAATAGAAAACAATTATTTAAATTGTAGTAACATTTCAGAATATGCCTATTACTGTATTTACCGTGTGTATGTGTGTGTGAGTAATTGCATCTAACATAAAAGTTGGTGTTTATATAATGTGCGAGCATATACAGCTATGGAAAAAATTAAGAGACCACTGCCAAATCAGCAGTTGCTCTGGATTTATTATTTATAATATAAATAATAATTCCAGAGCAACTGCTAGATTTGGCAGTGGTCTCTTAATTTTTTCCATAGCTGTATATATATATATATATGATTATATTTATATATATTATATACACTCACCGGCCACTTTATTAGGTACCCCATGCTAGTAACGGGTTGGACCCCTTTTGCCTTCAGAACTGCCTCAATTCTCCGTGGCATAGATTCAACAAGGTGCTGGAAGCATTCCTCAGGGAGTTTGGTCCATATTGACATGATGGCATCACACAGTTGCTGCAGATTTGTCGGCTGCACATCCATGATGCGAATCTCCCGTTCCACCACATCCCAAAGATGCTCTATTGGATTGAGATCTGGTGACTGTGGAGGCCATTTGAGTACAGCGAACTCATTGTCATGTTCAAGAAACCAGTCTGAGATGATTCCAGCTTTATGACATGGCGCATTATCCTGCTGAAAGTAGCCATCAGAAGTTGGGTACATTGTGGTCATAAAGGGATGGACATGGTCAGCAACAATACTCAGGTAGGCTGTGGCGTTGCAACGATGCTCAATTGGTACCAAGGGGCCCAAAGAGTGCCAAGAAAATATTCCCCACACCATGACAACACCACCACCAGCCTGAACCGTTGATACAAGGCAGGATGGATCCATGCTTTCATGTTGTAGACGCCAAATTCTGACCCTACCATCCGAATGTCGCTGCAGAAATCGAGACTCATCAGACCAGGCAACGTTTTTCCAATCTTCTATTGTCCAATTTCGATGAGCTTGTGCAAATTGTAGCCTCAGTTTCCTGTTCTTAGCTGAAAGGAGTGGCACCCGGTGTGGTCTTCTGCTTCTGTAGCCCATCTGCCTCAAAGTTCGACGTACTGTGCGTTCAGAGATGCTCTTCTGCCCACCTTGGTTGTAACGGGTGGTTATTTGAGTCACTGTTGCCCTTCTATCAGCTCGAACCAGTCTGGCCATTCTCCTCTGACCTCTGGCATCAACAAGGCATTTCCGCCCACAGAACTGCCGCTCACTGGATGTTTTTTCTTTTTGGACCATTCTCTGTAAACCCTAGAGATGGCTGTGCGTGAAAATCCCAGTAGATTAGCAGTTTCTGAAATACTCAGACCAGCCCTTCTGGCACCAACAATCATGCCACGTTCAAAGTCACTCAAATCACCTTTCTTCCCCATACTGATGCTCGGTTTGAACTGCAGGAGATTGCCTTGACCATGTCTACATGCCTAAATGCACTGAGTTGCCGCCATTTGATTGGCTGCTTAGAAATTAAGGTGTTAACGAGCAGTTGGACAGGTGTACCTGAATAAAGTGGCCGGTGAGTGTACTATATTTATGTGCATGTCTGTGTGTATAAATACACATATAGGCCTACATATTTATATTGATCAATTAATAGCAATTATCGATTTGCAGTGCATACATACAGGCAATATATATATATAAAAATATATATATTAGTAATTTTAATTTAAAGCAGAAATTAGTAATTTATTGAGGGAAAACTATATATATATATATATATATATATATATATATATATATATTATAGTATATATTACTAGCATATTGACTGTTTATTAGTACTTATAAAGCACATATTAATTATTCAGCATGACAATATTGTAGATCCTTAATCCATACCCTATATCTAAACATAACCACTTAGAATCAATAAGTATTAGTTTGGAAGTTATTGAGGGAAAACCCCTAATAGTGAATATTGTGTTCCCTAAATACTATTTACAGTACAGGCCTAATTTGGGCTGTCAAATTGATTAGTCACGATTAATCACACATAACATAGAAGTTATACATTGTGTGTATATATATAAAAAAACCTTTATGTTGTGATTAATCGACTTAATTAATTCTTAATCGACTTAGCGCAAGTATATACATAGTCGATTAGTAATTACATTTGATCACATTACGTCAGTTATAATTGTTACCTTTTTGGTAACACTTTATTTCGAGACGTTCTACTAATTATAAGTAACTTTTCAACTACATGTCAACTAACTCTCATTAGAGTATTAGTATATTATAGTAGACCGTCAGTAGACTGTTAGGTTATGGTTAGGTGTTAGGGTTCAGGTTAGGAGAATAAGTTGACTTGTGGTCGCCAAGTTACTTATAGTCAGTTGAATGTCTGTTGGGGGACCAACAAAATAAAGTGTTAGCAGATATTAAGCTGATAGTCTACTAATACTCTAATGATAGTTAGTTGACATGAAGTTAAAAAGTTAATAGTTAGTAGAATGTCTAAAGGGGACTATCGAAATAAAGTGTTACCCACTTTTTTGCTAATTTACAATTTTGTAAGACTGCATCCTATTTCCTAAAGTAAAAAGTGAAATTTAAGAAGTATTGTCAATTCAAACAGTCCACTTTCCTTTTATAAAATCATCAAAACTCAGAAATCATTCCATCAAAATATTAAGTGATTCTTATGAATCAGTGGGAATGTATAAAGTTTACAAAACCAAAATAGGTGTTAAAAAGTGGATGAAGCCTTTAGTAATCAACGCAAGCACAGATCAGAAGGTTGAGAAAATGACACAGCTTTACTATAAAGAAAGGAATCTTGAGCAGATTAAGTTGCAGCATCTCGTCATACACGCATACGTGGTGAACAATAATGATTGACCATTCCTATGGCCAGATTTACAGAACGAAAACACAATTAACCTGCATGATAAGCAATTTAAAAAAGCTGATCCGATGCACAAATCTCTAAAAATACAATAATAATCATGTGTATGGGTTAAATCAAATGTGTCACGGGAACAGCTGTGGCAATTATTGTCCTCTTTGTTTTATGGATACTAGATTAAGCCAGTTACCAGTTAATAACTACACAAATAATCTGACATTGGAAGAAAGACAGAATAAGCAATATACCAACAAATATATAATTGTATATATTTTATGAACATCGCCAGCAACTCATGGACAAGGGGAACAATCTGCAAAGACAAGAAAAGTGTCTGCAGAAGTTCAAGGCAAGGTTGGACAAAATAGGTTCAAGTTGACTTTAAATTGCCTTGATGTTAATCTGTCTACAGTGAACACCGAAACGTGTCGTCTAAATGGTTATCTGTGCATGTAAGTCACTACTTGCTGGAACAAAAGCTGGTAGACTAAACAACAGCGAAAGACAAACCAGGAGAGTATTGCTTTGAGGTATACTGGAGAGAATCCAATTCACGTCATTAACACGTATTTCTTTGCTGCGAAGGCATCGTATAGGACATCACGTCCCGATCAGGACGTTACGACCTGATATTCAGCCCTGGGCTGTGTCACAGGTGAAAGGCATTGTGGGAGCCTGTGGTGCAGTAATACACGAACAAGAAATGACAAACCATTTTCTCTTGCATAACACAATTCAAATGTTGTTTACAAAAAAGGTCATCCTCAGTGCAGAATGCTACAATGGTACAACTCTACAGCATTTGCTATTTACATCGTTATTAACGTGTCAGCCAGGCAAATTTGAGATGACAAAACTATGTCACCTAAATACAATTAAAATGAGAAGAGACAAAATCGTAATCGAATACCCAAGGCCACTGGCTGAACCCAATCCAAATCTGTGCATGGAGTCTTGCATTTTGGGATGCACCAAAAAGCATATTTTATTATGAATCATTTTCTTACTTTAACAGTAAACCTGCTAAAATGGATATTTACATGATGATCAAGGCATTTTTTTTTGTTGAGATAAATAAATACACAATATTTCCATTTTATGTTATGTAGAAATGACACGAAATAAAATCGAAATATATTAACACAATAGCCGTGAAATGACATGAATACTAAAAAGAGCAGCACAGTTAACAAATAAGACATACTCCCTTTAATGGTGACATCACATTTCATTATTTTACATTGCCACAAACATGATCCTTGATCTTTGAAGTATGTTTTCATCCTACATTACACAGAGAAGCTTTCACAATGTGCTAAATCACAGCTCAGACTCCAAATAGCTGTTGTGCAGTCAGCAATAAATTATTCATATATTAGTCCCTATTTTTTTTTTATAAATAAAAGCAAGATAAATATGTAGAGGGGTCCAAAAGTTTGAGATCACTATAGTTGGAAACGCATTAAGACTATTTTGATATTACCCGCAAAACATTTTAAGTTTTAGAATATCTTAATATTTGGTTTGTCGCGCTTTTGCTGAATGAACTCAAGTTTGTGTAAAGCCCGGAACACACCAAGCCAACGCCAACGAACTAGCGCTGATGAAAGCCAACTGTGTTGTCGCCTCTCGTGCCCTCTCGTCGAGGTAAAAAGTTGTACCTGAACACACCGAGAGAACTAGAGGCGACTTGTCAGCTATAATGTGTGTTCTGCGACTGCGTGTAATGAGCCAACTGTCTATTTCTGCAGATATATTAGTCTATATTCGTCATTCAAAATAGAAAACCGACACTGCCGGCTGCAGATACACATAATGTAAACAAAGCAACGCGTGCTTACCTTTTTGAATATCAATCCTGCTGAACACTTTCTTTATTCCACTCCACTCATGTTAATATTGAAATATTCGCCAAGGAACACTCAGGTAAGAAGACGTAACATAAGAACAGCCTTCTATCTTTACCGTTTTGACTTCTTTGCTTGCTGTTTTGCGTTTATTCTCGTGCACTGACTCTTTCACTAAGCTGAACAGCCAATCAGAGTTCTCTTTCCCCAACGGCCCAACGCCGAATTCAACATGTCGAATCACACGAAACAAACCCGACGAGGACTATTTTTAGCCAACGTGACGGAACCGTGCGTATCACACCGAGGAAACTAGTTGGCCAACGCAAAAAATCTGTTCACCCTTTAATGGTGACATCACATTTCATTATTTTACATTGCCATTATTTTATATTCGCCAAGGAACACTCAGGTAAGAAGACGTAACATAAGAACAGCCTTCTATCTTTACCGTTTTGACTTCTTTGCTTGCTGTTTTGCGTTTATTCTCGTGCACTGACTCTTTCACTAAGCTGAACAGCCAATCAGAGTTCTCTTTCCCCAACGGCCCGACGCCGATTCAACATGTCGAATCGCGCAGAACAAACCCAACGAGGACTATTTTTAGCCAACGGGACGGGAACCGTGTGTATCACAGGAGGAAACTAGTTGGCCAACGCAAAAAATCTGTTCACCCTTTAATGGTGACATCACATTTCATTATTTTACATTGCCACAAACATGATCCTTGATCTTTGAAGTATGTTTTCAGACGGCCGACCGTTTGGCTTGGTGTGTTCCGGGCTTAAAACCAAATGATGGTGTTCTCCAGCCTGATTTGAGTCTCCAAAGAGACTAGACGATCTGAATCCGAAAGCAGATCTTCCATCTTTTAAGAGTCACAAGAGACACAACATTTCAAATCCATTAATGTTTGCTTACTTAATTAAATCTTAAAGTCAGCATGAAAGTTGCGATCGTTAAAGTTTGGAAACATTACTATTATTCATGTTTTTGAAAGAAGTATGCTCATCAAGCCTGCATTTATTTGATCAAAAACTGAAATACTGTGAAATTTTATTACAATTTAAAATAATGCTCATCCATTTGAATAAACTTTATTTCTATGATGCAAAGCTAAATTTTCAGCATCATTAGGCCGGATTTACAAATAGCACCTAAAACGCGCAGAAAACGCTCAGCGCGCCGCATTCTCCTTTTTCCAAAGAGCTAGGGCGGTTGTGCTCCGGTTGGTTCTTGTCACGTGACCTACTGTGCGATTATGGTGCGCTGAGCGGAATTCCTGAAAAGTTGAGATGTTTTTTATTCTCAATGGGACGCAGACGCGCTTGAAAAACCGAGCGTGTCGCAACGTGCGCATATCGCGCGCCTACATTTGAAAATAACGAACTTGAGCGTGCAAAAGATGCGATATGTGAACAGGCCCTTACTCCATTCTTCAGTGTCACATGATGTGCTTGACAATGCTCAAGAGACTGCTTTAAAAACATTAAAGAAAAAAAGGTAGCAAGGACAACAAAAAGGCACATGACTTCAAAAAAATTGTGCACAAATAAATCATTTATAATAAACACTGCTATATATGAATTTTGATTTCATGCTGACTTTAACTGCATCAATTTATTGTTTACATTTTTCAAAAACTTAAAATGTTGTTCATTTCCAGGTGATTTTCAATGTGGCCTCAGATTTTTTAACCCTACTGTAAGTACATAATAGTGCAGAATAAAAATGAATGATAGTGTGTGAGAGCACAGAGAAAGAAACTGAACCACCGCGAGTGGCACTAGAATTACAGTGGCATGTCTTCAGGGCAGTGTCTCAGCCGCGAACGAACACTGGATCGACCCAAACAATATGTACACTTCCTCTTTACTGTACTCACTGCCTTTGTCTATTCATTTCGAGAAATCCTCAAATGACAAACCACTGATGTATTGATGCACCCCAAATATCTTTTAGACTCATTGAATATACTTATTCAGGCACCAAACTCATCACCAAGCTTATTAAAAAAGAATGAAAAACAAATGTGATCAATTTCATCATCATTATTCTCTTTTGAGGACTATATAAAGCAAGTCTTATAAAAAATGAATTTATCGTTGTGTATTTAACTCTTCGTATTACAACCTCTCCATTGTCCTTTGCGCTAAAATACTACCATGCTTCAAAATAATGTTTTTTCTTCATTTACATGTTATGCCATCTAACATCTGCCTATAAATATTGGTGGCATTTTATAGTTGCAGCCAGTGAAAATATATTAACCGAGCAACAGCAAATGAAAGCAAGATCAGTCCAGTGGCGTATATAAAAATATAGCCAGGACTAGATTTTTTTCTTTGCAAAAATCCACATTAAAAAAAAGGAAACATGAAATTCTAACGTCCAATATTAACCCAAAAGCACGATAATGATAATACATAGTGCATAGTTTTATAAAGCACAGCGAACCGTGCCAGCACTGTAGATTTCATGTTTTTGGATGCATCTATCTGCGGTGAAAAAAAAAGGATCATTCACTGCAGAAATATCAATATGATAAACGTATTTGCCGACGTTCTGCAGTTGAGTCGAACACAGTTGATATGTCACAGGTCTGGTGCTTGTGTCTCCGTTTCTTTGATGCTAGCTACAACAGGAGGAGGAAGGGGCAAATTAGCTTAAGATTTCCAAAATAAAAAAGAAGAGCATAAGCCACATGAAAAGCTTGAAAGTCCGCCCCGTCGCCCTAAAGGCACACTAAAGTCTGTGTGGAGCATGGGGACACCTCAAACAAAGGTTTCAGGACACTGGCTGGCTCCCCATCCCTTACTCAGAAGGATCATGCACTCCAGTGCGTTTTATGTGAATACTCTTAATTCTCTCTCTGTGTGTGTGTATATATATATATATATATATATATTTGTATATATATTTATTTTTATGCGTGTAGTGGCACCCTCCGACCTGCTGGGGGCGCCGTGCCCCTTTCCGAGTGCTATGCCAGAGAGTAGATGGCATTAACGGGTGACGTAGCTTCTGAGCTCTCGTTTCCTTCAGTCTCCTCTTTGTCCTTCTTAACTGTGTACTGGCCAATGAAGGAGCCGTCCTCGTTGAACTGGCCATCCCCTCCTTCACCATAGTCCACAAGACTGTCATCGCTCTCTTTCACGTTCCCGTCCAGGGATGTTTGGCTGCCCTGCAATGGCTTGTTGTCTTCGTCGCTGCTATAGGAGCGGAAAGAAAACAAAGAGTTAGAACATAAGAAGGGATGACGGTTTTGGCTGGTTGGCATAGAACTGTCTAGCCCTGCTGGTCGATATCATAACTACACCATTTGGCATGTTGCATGTTTTTCCCAGCAGGCAAGCCTGTAAATACAAGCAATTCACAAATCCTTTCATTTAGAGATGCACCGATGCATTGGCCGATGTTTTTTTTTTATCAGATTTACAATCATCGGCAGATCTGCTATGCAACACTGTCACTGTCCTGATCGGGGCCAGTGCTGCATCTTTGCGAAAGTTTATCATTTGCATGTGGTTGTAAGCCTGGCCTAAATATTCAAGTGTAAAAGACACTAAAGAGAACTCAATTCTCACACACTGTGTGAGAAGTTCCACACACATCCATAGAGCGCGCACCTACTGGAAAGCAGCGCCTTTGTCAACAGGCGAATACTGAATGGAGTTGTCTTTCGCTTCTAATTAAAGGAGAACTCCAGCGCAAAATAAACCTTTGGTCTAATAAAACATTGGTACCTAGTTAACCGTTCTCTGGGATTTGTTTTCATGGTAATCGATGTGAAAGAGTTTTATCTCTAAAAACTGTTTAGCTTATAACGCTAGATATATAGGGCATAGAGTAAGCAAAAAGAAATCAATAGTTAATAGTTATCAAGTTAAAACGACAATAGTTAAAACGACGTTCGTGGTTTCGACTTGCCGTCTTTAACGGCGCGCGCGTAATGTCATCGGAGAAGGCCGAACTAAACTTGTAGCGAGTGACTTCTGGAATGAACGTAAACAAACAACGGATGAAGCGGTGAGTGTTGTATTGGCTCTCCTGTGTTCAGAAAAAAGTACAAAAAGAAAGAAAACCTGACAATGGACACGTTCCTGGATTGCTTGGCATTGCCTTTTCAGTGTGAAAAAATACACTGTGTGGCGTTTGAGCATGTGAACTGGCTGAGTTACGTGTGTCTTTTTGAGACTTGAAAACCCTATTCCAAGAGGACAATATGGGCTGTCAATCCTCCAAAGAGAACTTGAGGTCAAATATTGTTTTCTTATATATTTTTACTTTCTAGTTTTAACGTTAGCTCCATCCGTCTCTTCCGTTTCGCCATTTTTGAAAGTTGTGAACGTAAAAGCTTCTGTGCTCCTATTGGTCAACCTCATACATGTGACGGAACCGTACGTGACGATCGTTAAAAAAATTACACATGCTAGTCATTTTGTCCTCATGTCGCTAAAGCATCGCAGACACGACGTAGGTTGTTCGCCCACTATGACACACTATACGAGATGATACGATTGAACTCGCGCCCCGACGCCGTTGTTCGTTACCAATCCCCACGACACCCTGTGTTAAACGGATTCGTGCCAAAATTGGGCTAAAATCGTGATTAAATCTGAACCAGGCATTAAAGTGACAACAGCCTCTTTCTTGCTGCAAATATTCCTGCTGCTCTGCATTTTAATGTAAGTCAAACAACAAAAAGACAAAAAATAGTAAATAGTAAAATTATAAATGTCTTTACTGTTCCTTTTGATCCGTTGCATGTGTCTTTAAATGAAAGTTACTTCTTTTACTGACCCCAAACCTTTTATTAAGTATTATATCTCCCTCTATATTATAAATACATAAACATTTACACACATTTATATACTATATTCATCCCATCACATGGCATTTACTGCACAGATGATTGGCTCAACAATGACTGCAAATCTGAGCAAACTGTAAAAATTGCTGTAAACGCTGTCAATAATAGGGGCTGTGAACCAAGAACTCAGGAGTTTTGAAATTCCCTGCAAGGTTTTTGATGCTTTGGCCATCTGAATAAAAAAGAAATGCAGCAAAAAATATTAAAACCTTAAAATCCTGTTTCCCAGTTATGGGGCAACTAAATCTGACTGCTTGACTATCATAGAATATAGGATGCACTAATGTAACGAACATAATATTGGTTTTGGCCGATACATGTTCTTGTTTAATGTTATCGTTCTCTGCCTAATAAGAAAATTTGGCCAATATATTAAAGCAGATAAATAATGTATTTTACCTTCAGCTGAGACACTTCAGATGTGCACTGTTTGCTATGAAGCTTTGAATTGCTTGAAATATGATCGGAATCACTTCATAAAAGGAAAATACAGTTAAGTGTATCATGCACAGCACAAGTCATATAGGCTACATAAAATTGTAATGAGAACATTATAATTGTGTGCTTGGCTTTTAATGGTGAGACTTTTGTTTTTGTAATCAGGCTCTCAGAAATTTTATAAAAATGTGGATTTAGATGTATTGGTCAATATATCGGTTATCGGCTTTCAAATATAAAGAATTATCGGTTATCTGTATCAGACAAAAATGTCATATCGGTGCATCCCTATTAGAATATTTTATGGTTTGGGGTTTTCTTCAATGTAAATAATGATTCCAACTAGATCATGCAGAGAAAAAAAAAAAAAAACATTTAGCATCTCACTTTTGAGAAACCTCAAGGAGAAAAGAAAACTCTCAAGGTAAAAGAACCACACATGTATTACTAGACAAAGACAAACTCTCAGCTCTCTGTATACTTGTATAAATGATGTCATGGCTATAAATGATTCATTGCACTACATTATCACAGGTAGATCTTTCATCCCCTGTCATGTGCATGCCTAAACACATGCAACTCATATATTAAAACAGACCTCTGCTGGGGGGTAATAGTGTCATGCATTAAGAGCTGAGACCTATATCAACCGAGATGCACCAGGTAAACAGAAAACAACAAAGAAACATCAGATCTTAAAAACCATTAACTCTCGGACAAAGGTCCATCTTTAATTTCATGTAATATCCATGGACCTTGTTGTAAACTGTTTTACAGATAGGCTGGTAAATCGAAATATACTTTATCCCCATACAAAACATGTTTTACAACCAGGCTCCATGATACTATCCATTTTCATAGGTCATAAAAATGCTTTTACCAACAGCATATATCCTCTTTGTAAAAAAGAAGCATGGATGCTTCATAAAAAATGTTTAAGTATGACATTAACCAGATGACACGGTTCTGTGCATGCACAGTGACAACTGGAAAATCATGGTCGTTTAGTTATTAATCTTTAGATTCAAAAGGCGCATTCAGGATATCTTAATTGCTTTTCCCAACCAAATACACTCTCTCTGCACCAGCAAGAGTTCAGGGAACAATGAGAATGGGTTTTTGATTTAATCGATCAGCCCTCACACTCACAGTTTCAGCTTTTCACCTCCAAGAGTGGAAAAATAACCCATATTTCACATTGTACATCACTTTTGACAGAATATTACCCATTTGAAGAATATGTCGAAAACAAATGAATTAATAAACAAATAATTAGGACTATTAGTCAATGAATTACATGACATGCAGATTAATCAAATTAATAACATAATATATATTTAACGCAAATAATTGTTTTCTGTATTTTGCAACATTTTGTAATTGCACTAAATTAACACATTAAATTGACCAATGTTATAAAAATAAAAGTAACTACAGTTGGGACACAAAATCATGAATTGTGATAGAATGACAAGAAAATCGTGAAAGAATGAGTTAGTTAAACCATTATGCGTCTAATGCTTTCGTTCATTTATCAATACTGAAGGAGAAGGACATGTATTAATCGATTAAAGTCAAAAACACAAGGCAAGAAATGCTTTAGTTCATGACTAAGGTCCAAATGCAGGTAAAATTAATGCAGCTCTTTCCATACCTTTCCTTTTCAAGAGACCTTCATTGGACCAACTACGATGGAAAACACCCAAGAATAAAAAAAAATGATTAAGAGAGAAAAAATAATGAATAAAACAAAACATTTGTGTCATCAAAGAGGCACTTAAAAAAATAAAGCGGAAAAAGAAAAGGATGCAGTGAACATAATTATAAACAGCCTTCAGCAAATAATCTGTTGTTAGCTTTTGATTCATTTTCTAGTTATGGCATCCCACTGAATGCAGATTACTGACAAAACCCAAGGTCACTGATCTCCAGCAGACTCCACTCAGACTGTAGGAAATGCATTATAAATTCGGTATAGTCTGAAAAATCATACATTTAGCTAGCCTTGCATGCAAATTTACATTAAACCGAGTTTCACTCTGAACAAAGCAGAATCATTTTCATGTTTCATGCATGTTTCTGTGCATCTGATCATGGTCACCCTGTCACTGAATTTTGTGTACTGTGCTTTCCATTGAATGACATTTCAAGGGTGTTAAAACATTAAAGAAAGTACCTTGGTTCCCTTCTGACAAACTAATTTAACCTTGATATCACAGTAGTGGCTTTTAAAATATTTAGTTTAAAACTTAAGGTTTAAAACTTTACTTGTAAAATCTACAATAAAAACCAATGAATCGTGATCATTATTTTTATAATAAAGAGACTAAATTATTTTAAGAGGGAATAAAATGTTTCACTTGACATTTTATTTCAGGCCAGAGCTTTTAATACATAATCCAATTCACTCTCTGAGATAAACAGCTTTATCTGAAGCATTCAATAAGTGCACTGTTGTAAGTGGTGCAAGGTGATAACCAAGCACAATGTGACAAGTTTGCTGTCTTTTAAAAGCACAAATACCACCAGTCTAGTTTCCAGCATGGAATATATAAATAAATAAATAAATAAACAAATAAAGGTAATTGCAACTTTTTATCACAGAATTATGAGCGTTTCTTGCAATTGTGAGTTTGTATCTCACAATTCTTCTATTTTTTTCTCTCAAAATTGTGAGTTAATAAAACTAGTGTTTAATGTTTATAAAATCGAGTTTATCTCGCAATCCTGACTTTTGTCTCAGAACTGTGATATAAACTTGCAATTGTGAGTTATAACAGGGGTTCTCAACTCCAGTCCTCACGACCCACTGCTCTGCATATTGTGTATGTCTCCCTTGTTTAACACACCTGATTCAGATCCTCAGCTCGTTAGGATAGACGTCCAGAGTCTAATGAGCTGAGGGATCTGAATCAGGTGTGTTAAACAAGGGAGACATACACAATATGCAGGAGCAGTGGGTCGTGAGGACTGGAGTTGAGAAACCCTGAGTTATAAAGTCAGAAAGTCAAGAAAAAAATAATTGTGAACTGCCTTTTTTCCCTGAATTGCAAGTTTATATTAAGCAAGTCAGACACTATATCTCACAACTGCATTTTTATATCTCACAATCCTGAGAAAAAAGTCAGGATTGCGAGATATAAACTTGAGTTTTATAATTATTAAAGTCTAGTTTTATAAAATTCTAGTTTCAGAAATATGTTTTTTTTTCTCAGAATTTTGAGAATATAAAGTAGCAATTGTGAGTTATTAAGTCAGAAATGTGTGATAAAAAGTCACTATTATCTTTTTCAGTCCGTGGCAGAAACAAGCTTCTATAGCAAGATGCCACAGAATCACAGCCAATCCAAAACATCCGTCACTAGCCGCACCTGAAAAACTAAGCTGGCTTTTAGCACTAGTTGCTTTATCACATTGTGTTTGGTTAGGACACGGTGTATTAACTTTCCAAAAATTGCTGGATTACGTCCAAAATAGACGGACCAAGGAGTTTAACACCTTTGAAGAGCTCAAACCCTGATCAGACAGCAGCTTTAGTCCCTGTTCTGCCATCCACATGTAGGCTAACCAATGACATGCTCAGGCTGAGATGATGTGCTGAAACCAAATACCTGTTCTCGTTCCTTAACAACCCAGCCGCCAATTTGAAAGAGGAGGGGAAGAAAAGGGTTCATCATTCACACGTTAGATGGAGAGAGAAGTTAGCACTGCCGCTGCGTAAAGCTTAACATAACCTAGATCTTAGCATTACTAAGCTAATCAGTTAGATCGCTGGTCTCTGATCTCCTTACAAATAATTAGCTTTGAGAAAAGGCAAAACATTTAATACCACGTAACTAGCTGTTAGTCATGAAACTGCTGAAACACAAGTGGTTTTTATTAAAAATGATATTGCACAAAATGTTGGTGCGTGTCTTGCAATTAGTGGTGCAGTGTTGGAGAAGCTATGTTTAGCTTGCTAAGCTAATCAAGCTACTATTTCTTTTTGAAAAGGAGCTAACAAAAGTTAAAAATCCCTAACAAAAAGTAGCTAACTACAATGTTAAAGCTATTTATAGTTTCCAAATGAAAACTGTTAAGTTTGAAGTGTTGCTTGCTATACAGCACTTTCCCAACACTGCCTAAGTGACATGACAATTATTAGCTAATCGAGCTTGAGATATTAGTTCTTCAGACATTTAATGTGTTGCCTGAGACCCTCACTGACACTTCCCTTTACTCTCTGTACCCAGGTTGTAAGAGATGCAGGCTTATACAGCAAACAAAACCTTCAAAACAAACTAAGCATGACAGATAGAAAAATATTTGTTTGTTTTTTAAGGGTACACATCGTCTTAAATGCCAGCTGATCCTAACAGAAGCAATGAAGTGCCAATGTTGTTTTAGTTAACTACATCTAAACCAATTAAATAAATAAATCGTTTTTAACTAAGTAGTATTAATTAAAATGCTGCTGAAATGAAATAAATATACATTTTAAGCAATTAAATGAAACAAACTTCTGATCTAAAACTGAAATAAAGGTAAATAGAAATGAAAAAAAAAGGTAAATAGATATTAGGGCTGTCAAACGATTAATCGCGATTAGTCGCATCCAAAATAAAAGTTTGTGTGTACATAATATATGTGGTTGTACTGTGTATAATTATTTTGTATATATATATATATATATATATATATATATATATATATATCACACACATGTATATGTATATTTAAGAAAAAAATATTTATATATAAAATATTTATATTTAAATATAAATTATATATATCTATAGACTATATACATGAAAATATTTCTTAAATATATACAAGCATGTGTGTGTGTGTATATATATATATATATATATATATATATATATATATATATATGTTAAAAATCCTTAACAAAGGATGCGATTAATCACAAAAATTAACATTTTTGGATGCGATTAATCACGATTATTCAATTGACTGCCCTAATAGATATATAAATAATAGTAAAGAACAGCTGGATGTTGTTGTTTGTTGGGGAGTGTGAACTCCTTCAGAGTAGCACACTGATTTTTTTCCTGCCATGATGGGATTTCAGGGTGTGAAGTTATGAGATCTGTGTGGTTTAGAGAGTAGAGGTAGAACTGTACAGGAAGGACTCATTTATAGTATGTTGGTGTGGATGGTGATAAAAAGCACACTAGAGAGTTTTTAACTGCATGGCAACCACAGTTTCCTGTGAATTTGTTGCATTGGTTTTCAGCTGCTGGTCAGTGAACAGACACATTTAACATCAGCAAGCTTATTTTCTTTTCAAGTAAAGCAAAAGCCTCATTAACAAATGTTCTGGGTGTTTATGTAATAATGTTATTTAGTCTTTGTTGGGTTTAAGTGGTTAGTTGTTATATTTGTTTAAAATGAGAGACATTTTCTCCCTCTGCAGGGTGAGAGCTATGTTCAGGACCTGTAACATGTAAAACAAAGTGTTTCATCAACAAGTTCAACATTATAAATAGCAGAACCTGAATAGACATTTCTCTTTATGGTAAAAGTGATAGAAAGTGAAAACTTACTGATAGTCAAATGATCCATCTTGGTCTTTATGTTCAACAGGATCCAAGGGGAGGTCTTTCTTCTCTCTCACTGATAAAAACAAAAACACCAGTACAGTTAAACAATAGATAGATCATTTACATAGCAGCTAACACTTTACAATAAAGATTTCATTTGTTGACATTGATATGAACCAACAATGAGCAGTACCATTTATTACAGTATTTACTAATCTGTTACTAATCAGTGTGTTGTGTATTTGCTGGATTTTACCTGGGTATTTTCCTCCACGACTCTCTCTTGATGAAACAAACAATGAGCAGAATGAGAACCAATAAAGCGACTGGCACACATCAGCCCAATGAACCAGCCCTGAGTGGCGATGTCTTCCTGCTCCATGTAGGCTGTTAACAAGCAAACACACAGAAGAGGGCAGAAGAAAAAGAGGTACAGAAGAAAATTTTTAAGTTTCGTACCATTATACCCATTAGCAAAAATGGTAGAAATCAACTCTCACAGCTCATCTTACACATCAAGAACCTTGTTCTCTTCCTGTATGATTCATCGAGTCAGGAGAAAAGCTGAACACAGTAACACCAAATGGAGACCCTAATAAATCTCACTGACTTTCAGCAACATGGTAGGAGTCAGTTGACAGCCATTCTTTATCAAAAACACATTAGTGGAGAGTGGATCTGGATTTGAATTACCCATCCTGATAATAACATCTGGGCACAGGGCGCTCTCCATAAAGAGTTATCTGATGAAACGGAAACCCAGTAAAGCCAGCAGCTTGGTTTAACCACATCATCAAATACTCTCCTTTTAAAAAAACACTCTTTTTAAAATCTGCATCTTCTAAAACATTAGTAGAGGGTGGACTTAACTGCATGTGTTTTTCCTGTTCTCTATTGAAAGTTTTTTTGATATACGCTACTGTTCAAAGGTTTGGGGTTGGTAAGATTTTCAAGGCTGCACTTATTTGATCAAAAATACAGTAAAGATGTAATAAACAATAATAATATATATTAAATATTTTTATTATCTATTTTTGTGCTGGCAAAGATTCATTTTCTGAATTGAGTCGCATGATCCTTCAGAAATCATTATAATTGCTGATTTGGTGCATTAGAAACAGTAATGCTTAATATTTTTGTGGAAACCATACATTTTCATGATTCTTTAATTAATACAAAGTACAAAAGAGAAGCATTTATTTGAAATATACATGTCTTGCAACATTATTAATATCTTTAATGTCACTTTTGATCAATATTATTCCTCATTCTGGAATGAAAACGATTAAATTCTCTCTCTCTCAAAAAAAAAAATCATTCTAAACCCCAAACTTTTGAACTATAGCGTACGCTATACCATTGAACACTTCACGAACACTTCCTTTTAAAACCAAGGGCATTAATAGAGAGTGCTAGAATTAATATAATATAATAAATATATAAAAAAAACACCTAAAATGGCCTGATAATAGTGCCATTTTTTGTGTGGAAAACCACAGCGGGATCTAACAGTGAGGGAACAAACAATAAAGCTGATGGATTATTATGAGCTCAATCTTCTATATCCGAAAAACACAGAGCAAACATCCAACCTAAAATGATATTTACACGGCTCAAGGATCCTTATCATCATGATGATCAATATATTATTGAGCTTGTTCCTACAGAAAATGCTGAGAGATTTCATCTCACTCACACCACCTGAGGCACATACGTTTGCTAGTGCTTCTGAAGCTTCGAAAAATAATTCGCAAAGATAAACTCATAAAATTGCTTACCAAGCATTAACTACTGTATGTCAGCATTCTCATTTTGACCATGCTTCAATATCTGACGCTTCAGGCGCCCTTTCAGCGTCAGTTAGATGAAGCCTTAGGATTGCGTGTAACCCTACCCCAGACCTAAACCTACCCGCATCATCTAACTGACGCTTTCCTTTAGCGTCAGTTAGATGGACGCCATAGGATCGCGTCATGTAACTGACGCTGAAAGGGCGCCTGAAAGCGTAGAATATTGAAGCATGGTCAAAAGGTGACGCCTTGGGGTGAGAATGCGTTGTGTATGTTGATAACATTTAGGGCGCTAACATAAATCCGGCGCAAAGCAGCAAGTTAATTTTTGCTAGTTTCAGCCTGACGCAATTATCATTTTTACATTCTGCGCCACGTTGTTTAAATAGCAAATGCATTTGCGCCCATGGGCGTGCTGGTCTGAAAACGAGGTGTGTTTGGGCATATTGTTGGCGCGTTGCTATTTTGAGGCAACTGAAATTACTGAGCCATTGACCAACTGAAACCTGGTTTCAAAGTCAATGGCGCAATGTTTTTTTTTTTTTGTTATTTAAAGAGCGTGTTAGTAATATGCGCCTATAGGCGGGTCCACAATGCGCATACACGTTTGTCCTGTAGATGCTTGCACGCTTTAACCTCGTGCACGAGCAGATCCGTTTCCTTGCTAGAGAAGCATTCAGTTTTTCCGCTTGCAAATTCCGCCACATACAGTATATCGCAAATCTGTATCACATACAGTATATGACGCAAGTGCAACTGGCTTTTAAAGGGAATGGGAGATGAGACTCTGAATGTTTTATTGCACGTTATGCCCAAAAACACCCATTACTCATTACTATAATACAGACAACCCTTTCATACCATGCACTAGACGCACCAACCATTTTTCCTGTCGTTAAACTAGCAATAGTGGATTAATAGTGTGCTTGTGCCATGCCCTTTACCCACTTTACCCATGCTGTTCTTGTGCTCTACAAGTTACCAGTTACAGTGACCCATTGGTAAACATGACATATACAGTTTGTTTTAGTTCTACTTCAGAAGGTAAAATGTTGAAGCCTTTCTCCCTCCCTTGTGTCTTGGCTACCCCTCACCTCTGCCTGTCTCGAACGTGACAAAGTCGCTGCTGATGGAGTGGTGCTCATGGGAATACACCCGCAACCGATACTTGGCCCCGGCCACCAGCCCAGCCAGCTTAATGAAAGGCTGCTGGTTTACTTGTATGCTTTTCATCGACCCATTACCTTCAAGGAGAGACACAAGAGAGGTGTCCATAAAACCGAGCCTATCAAGCTTAATGGCCAAAACTAAGCACACAACACTGGCCTCTTCCACAAGATAGCAGGTCATGTTCGTTAACTGAGGAAATGTGCTGCATCCCTTCCACTCTTAAGAGAGAACGTATGAAAATAATATTTTAAACATGCTGGGAGCAAAAATACTGGAATATCTTGGCTCAGCACACATCAAAGTCTGGCACTGGTGTTTTAGGGGCATAATTTGCTTTAGTGATGCCTGTTAAAAGCTTTGATGTGAAGTTGCCGCTTACTATCCCACACTGGATTGCTATAATGAACTCCGGTCTAGAGTGGAGGGAGGTGCACCTTGTCTCAATTATCTATATAGACCATCACATCAGTGAGGAAGCTGAGAAGTAAAGGGACAAATCCCAATGGAATTGTCAAGAGGTGGATGTGATGTTCCAATGAGGTTCCACGATGTTCATAAGGAACCATCAGGCACTGTGTAACTCATGGGTTGGCATGAGTTTGATGCAAAACCCTGCATATCCAAAATGTGGCCATATACAACAGCCTTAAAAGCACACAGCCATTGGATTATATCTGCATAGCAAAATTCAATTATAGTGTCTGAAAGTGCAGACCTGGAGGTGAAAGAGCTATTAGCTGGAAAGAAAGAACTTATCTATTTTAGACAATTCCCATCTATTCATCCATAATAATAAAAAGCTTTTAGTCATTTGTTTAGTAGCTTTATTTTTCATTGCAATGCTTGCAAAGCTGTGTGTATTACACCAACATTCTGGTTAGGGTTTGCTCTGCAAATAATGTAAAACTATGTTTTGTAGAAACAGTACATACTGAATTTTGACTGGCCAACTTGCATATATTTAACCATGAAAAGCTGCAAAAAACAGCTATACAGCTCTGAAACTGAGCAAAATAATTTGAATTTACACTAGGGCTACAGTTAAAAATTCTGACTAATAACAATATGAAAATACTTATTTTTAAATATGTCATGGCCAATAAAAAAGGGTTGACATTAAAACTGTATACAGTATTGGAGTATAAATGTATTCTGAGATAATGCTAAAGATGACATTTAACATTTAAATGAGTGTTTTTATAAATAAAAATAGCATTAGATGATGCTATAAATGTAATCTAATTATAAAAATAGAACATTTAGAATGTACAATTAAATATCCAATATTGACCAATACAAACAGATAAGAGAAGATATGTAGTACTATATCGTGCATTCTTGATTTGTAGCCTTGCAAGAACTCATATTTCCTTCAAATGTTTATCTAATTCTTCAATAGCTTGATAAAGGTGCCGATTGTCTTTCAAAGCCAAGCTATTCCCTAACTCTGTAAAAAAAGCTACGTGGATTTTAATGATATTTATTCCCATATTACATGCACAAAATTGGCTGATAACTCTTCAATGTCACGATGTCCTGCTTTAAGATCAACAAAACATCTCATATGGGTTGAGAAGCTGCTAGAGCTCGTCTAGGACCTTAAGACATCATCAGACACCATGCCTCACACTGACTGCATGCAGCTGCCACAATCTTGACAGGACATGGTGAAATGATGACAAAGAGGAAGAAAGAAGAGGGAGTGTTATATAATGGTACGGTGAGTGTACATGGGAAGCACTTTTGGAGAATGTGTGGTCCTGGTGTAATTTAATCCCATAATAATGCAGTATTCCTTGGTGTAAAAATTTGTCCAAAGCTGTGATGCACCTCTTGAATTACAGATTGCTTCAGTTACATTTACACCTGCTGGGTGGGGTATTGCACCAGCACATACTGCGAAAACATGTTTCAAGGTTAAATATGTTGCTCTGACTCTCCCCTTGAGGGAGACCTTTAGTTGGAAACATTAACCTAATTTCTGAAACCTTTCCACCAAAGATAAAAAAAGAAGCCAAAAGGGTATCAATCAGATATGGCAGGCTTGCTGGCATAATCATGGGATGGGGCAATGGTGGCCAATATGAACAATAAGCCAAGCAGTTTTGGGCAGCCAGACAACAAGCGCTGCTGGGAAGCCAATAGTTGAGGTAACGGTGGAATGAGCAATCACATCTGATGAGGCAAACAGATAGCTCAAGGACGAAAGAGCGAGAGAGAGAGCAAGAAAATGAGTGAGAGAGAGAGAGAGAGACTTTTGTAGAGGAATATACACTCGTCAAACACTAGTTACGTATTGCATGTCTCTTTCCGGCTTAAACATGCACAGGCACAACAGAACAGTGATGTAGTATGAAGAAATCATGTTTTTTTTAATTCACCTGTGTAATTAAAAAAACTGAAAATTAAAACTGAATAAAAAAGAAAAAAATATTTGTCTTGGTTTCCAGTAAAAATATCTAAAAAATAAAATAATTAATCCTAAAAATACATGTTCATAGAAAGCTAAATATAATGTGATATAAATTATAAAATTATAATAAAGTATACTATATTTAACAATTTGTTTTTCTTACTATATTGACTTTTTTATTTTATTTTTTTAGAAAACAAAACTTTTCTTTTTTAACTTTAAAAAAGACATAACTGCTAAAATATTGCAGTGATAATAAGAGTGGACTGTAGGGTGCCTTAAAGTCACCAGTTTACTGACCAAAACTCTCTGTGGTCCAATTAGAGTCAAATAAACAGGTCTTGGTTGTCTCTTTTTTAAGTCTCCGGGCATCTCTCCCCCTCATAGATTTAGTCAAATCTCTCCCTGTTCTTAGCCACCAGAGAGAAAAAGAGCTTTCTAAAGGGAACATGCATGACTGCTGATGACACAAAGCAGAATGCAATATATTGCAGACATGATATTATTCAGTAACATGTTGGAGGACTGGTGTTAAAACACATTTTAAGTTAACAAGCTATATAAGCACTGTGGGAAAAGAACATTACAGAGATTCACAGCAAGAAAGATATCATAAATGTTGAACAATTCAAATAACATTTACAATACCTCCCTTTCAAATAAACCTGAGCTCCCTGTAATGTTTATTGTGATGTTCTGTAAATTCGCCATAAATGAGGCCCAATTAAACATTATAAGAAGATGATTTGGGTCACCAGTAGGCTCAATAAAATCTAGCGTTCCCTTTATAAGCTCTCGGTAGGTGTATCTGGCTCTTACTGTCCAGTGTGTACTCTAGCACAAACTTGCTGCTGTCAACGGGAGAAGTTGTGCTTCCAGCTGACGTTAGCATAGTCATTGTTAGCATCCACGGTCAGATTCCAGATCTTTACATTCGGGGCTATGCAGAACAGGTAGGAGAGGAGTACACTTAGATATTTTGAGATACAAACACTGGTTGGGTTACATACTGTATGCTTAATCTTAAAGACCCCATGAAACCTAAATTAGATTTCTTGTATCTTTTTGTTCATGTTAATTACTAGCTTTGAGGTCACCTACTGTATATGCAAGTATAGTTGACAAAGCATTTAGCAGATCCAGTATATACACATTTAGAGTGTACAGACTTTCTAGATCCTCAGAGAAAATGGACTAAACATATGGTTATCAACCTGTACATTGTACATCCTGTACACATTTTTGTCTAATAAAATGCTCTCTAGAATTCCCTCTTAAGGCGCAAATACATTAGCAAAACATGGACTTCCAATTATCAATAGAGTAGCAATGCGTAAAGTACCACATACAAACTACGTTTTTTTTTTTGAATTTTGAATTCTATGCAAAATCTGGGTTGGATAATTTTTTGTCCCTCACACAAAATTCCACATTGTGCGGATTCCTATTGAGAGGATTGCATTTCACACAACAAAGGCAAATGTGACCAAACACTTAAGGTCCCGATACTTCAAGGGAAATTGGAGAACAAACTGTTGGTACGTCCCTATAGGCCGTGTGTCCACCAAAACATTTTTCCACGCGCCAGGCGTACGTTTTAAATTGTTTTTAAACAGCATAAGCATAACAAGGCGCTGAGAGGTTTTTTTTCACACTGAAGCGCCGAACACCCAGCGTTTTCTACTGGTCGCGAGAGTTTGGATAAAACACAGCGCTCATCACTGTCACTTTTTACCCACCCGTCCAATCAGAGTGGAGAGGGGCGGGACTAAACCACACTGACCAACTGTCACAACATTCTTTCTGTACAACGACATCAACCAACAAACCTAACCGAACAAAATGGATGAAAAATAAATTTTTAGTATGAAACAAATTATCTGCGAAATCAGTTACAACTGCTGTGGATATTCTGTATCATAGCAACGAAACGTCTCAATCGGAAAAAAACGCTGCGCTGCCAAAACGCTCTCAAGCTCTCAAAGCACACGGACACACGGCCATAGTGAAAAATAAAAATAACAAAATGCATTTGAAATACATTTATTTTATCCTAAGTATACTACAAATATACAAAAAACCCTACTATTATACTTTTGGTATACTAAACTGATTTACTTAATCTACTGGAACAACTAATTTTGTACTAAATGTACTTTAGTTATCTGGAAATAGTGCTAAGGTATAACTAAAGAGTATATTTGATTGTAATAAAGTGGAACTATAGCAAGTGGTCCTTTAGGTACACATTACATGTCTTGCATTATACAGTGGTCATCCTATCCTTACTAATAGTTATATTAAACACATTTTAGGCTTAATATTAAAAATGTGAATTGTACAATAAAGAAGTGCTCCAAATAAAGAATACATTTTGGTATAGTTTTATTTTCGAAGAAAATCGTTTGGAGTTTGTTTTAACAGTTCAACACTTTCTGGAAAAGTTTACACCGACTGGGTGTGGTCTTAACCGTTCTATTTCCTCAGAAACTGGGCTTTAAGTGTTAAATACAGAACTTTTCCTTTAAGTTGCTTTGAAGCAATCTGTATTCTATAAAGCACTATATGTAACAATTTTTTTTTTAATTTTTCTCAAAACCGTTATTTTTTTTGTTGTGTTTTCATTGTATTGGGCAGATGTCAGGGTTCTGTCTAGCCTGGGAAAACCCAGACAACTTCCGGCAAATTTAGATTTGCTTGAAAATTATGGTGTGTTCACACCGAACGCGAATAGAGCGTCAAATACGCGTCTAGTTAGACGCTTGAACATTCACTCGAGTTAAAATTTTTCAACTTGCGCGGAAGACATTCGCGGCAAACGTGTCACCCAATTGGTGTCATTCGCAACGCGACACGTGAATGCTGCGTCAATTTGCGTCTTTGCATTGACTTTGTATGTAATCTACTTGCACAAATAATAAAATTTGCGTTCAGTGTGAACACACTGAGTCTGGCAAGAGAGCTCATTCAAGCCCATTTCCAATCTGTCGAAATCGCGGACACCAATCAGAAATGTTGGGCGGGCTTCACACAATGATCGACAGCGCCTGGGATTTTGAAGCAGATGTTGGACCCTACATTACAAAAATGGATGGCTCCGTCGAACTTCACTCGTTCAAATCAGCTATCACGGTTTTAATCGATTTTGAACGTTAAAACCATTATGTTATTGTCTGTTTTAATCGATTTTGAACGTTTGTTAAAACAAAAGCAAAAAAACAACATCCGCTGCGCCGCTGCGCTCTGCATTCATCACTCTCCTTTATCGCTCTGATTGGTTTTAGGTACTACCTTACGATCGTCCGTAGGTGGCAGCCCTCTCTGGCAAACTGATTTGCTTCATGAATGCTTTGCCAGACCATAACTCAGTTACAACTGAGAATGGTCTGGTTTTAAGCCAGGCTAGGTTAAACTGGTTTATTCTTGGTTTGGTGTTAGAGTTTTGTGTTTTTTATTGGCTGTGTGTTTTTGCTTCATCCCTTCACCCACACCTTACAGAGGCACATATTTGCATATATATATAAACACCGGCTTTCAGCAGCGTGGCGACGTCAGAAGGTTCAAAACTGTATATCATTGCTCAGCCATTTCAAACTTTTGCAGAATGAAAAAAGGCTATTATATAAATAAATATATATATAGCTATATCCCACCTAAATTTGCTGTAAATTACTGTCACTAAATACCTCACACAGCAAAAAAACATTTCATGGGGTCTTTAAAACAGCTAAATACCTTTGCTAGAAAACATTATTTGCTAATACGTGTGATATGATTTTACTAAATATTTCATAGCTTAGTGATCAACATCATGCATTTAATTTTCTAATGCAACTAGACTATTTGTAAAGCAAATGTCAATACTAAGTCTGAGTAATCTGAGTGTTGTGTGTCTATGGAGCACAGGGTGAACATCAATCATGCCCCTGTACTAAATGGTCAGCTAACTGAGTCAAACATACATAATAAATGTCATCTAAACAAGAGGACACACTAATTTCATCTACTTTGTCTGTACTGTGGGCTTTTCCAATGCACACTGTGTCATTATCAGATACCCAGCATTTTCCAATCCACTGTTTTAGGAGACAAGGGCCGGGCAGGAAGAGTGTGGTGGAAGCTGTTGTGGTGGTGGTGGTAGTAGTTGTAGTAGTTGTGGTTGTAGTAGTAGTTGTTGTAGTGGTAGTAGTGGTGGAAGTGGTAGATAGGTTCTGGGCGGAGCAGCAGTTGTAGGGGCTGGTGTGGCTGGTTCTGGGGTAAGTATTGCTGGGATTGGATCAGTGGAGAGGGGAGGGGAGGAGGAGGAGTTTTGAAGATCAAGGCATCTGTAAAGTTAACGGCTGAGAGGAAGAACAGAGAGAGACGTTATGTGGAGGTCCCCAGGGTTCAGCACAAGAAAGACAAAGAGATGTGAGAAAAGACAAACAAGAATGAGTTAATCAAATGGAATTCCCACAATTCCCTTTTCCAAAACAATTTTTAGTGAAAGAGAGGCTATGTTCCGAATAGAATACTGGCATACTGCATTCAGTATGATCTATTGTATTCTACCTGCTATTTTTATTTATCTACTGTAATTTGAACTCTGTGACACACACACACACGCAGCGCATATTTTGGTCTAATAAATGGGTAACACTTTACAATACGGGTGCACTGAATATGCATTAATTCATGCTTAACTAATGCACAGATAATCATGAGTTAATGTATAACTAATGAAGAACTAAACCATTAATTAATGATTACTGCATCAGCAACTCATAAAGAGTCAATATGATTAATAGATTAAGTTACACATGAATTGCAATTAATTCAATGCGTCATTGTGTATTAATTCCTTAATAACATATTTTATAAACTAATAGTGTAAATTAATGTGTTAATTATATTAGTCAAAGATATGCATTTCAACTTCCAGTTCTCTGCTTTAATTAATCATTAGCGTAATGATTTGCAAGGGTATCATTATGTTATGACTTTACTTGTTGAGGCACAATCATTATTAACTAGTCATTTAGTAATTGTAGTAATTTGCACATGTAATTTGCACTAACAATGAAGTAATTAATCATGTATTAATGCATATTAGTGTACCTGTCATATTATCTGGAAGTTGAAATACAAGGATTTGGCTCATTCTGGTAATTAACATATTAATTAACACTATTAGTTAAAAAAATGAGTTATTATGGAATTAATCCACAATTACATATTTAATTAATAACAATTCATGTATGAACTAATACATTAACCTTACAGACTCTTAATTAGTTCCTAATGTGGTAATCATTCATGAATAGCTTAGATAATCATTAGTTACACATTAATTCGAGTATTACCTGTGCATTATTTAAGCATGAATTAATGCTTATTAAGTGCGCCCGTATTGTAAAGTGTTACCAATAAATGCAGCCGTGGCAAGCATAAGCCACTTTTCAAAAACATCCTCAAAGGTTTGAATGGTTATTTTAACAGCTACAGTATATGTATTTACAAACAAATGAAAGAATTACTGAGATCTAGGTATTCCAGTAAAAATAGTATATGTGGCCTAACAGTATGTGTATTCCTGAACATAGCCAGTATAAAAATATTTTGGTCATGGTCATTTAAATTCCATGCTTATAACCAGAAATGATGTCATGCCTCAAAGAATATTATCATCTTTAAGACACCATTATTTTGTAATGCTTACATTATTTTGTTTAGCTTGTGTAGTACGTTCTCAACATATTAGCTTGTAGTACACATACAGAAATGGTGCAACAACTTTGTGATGATCTGTGAGCATGAATTTTGGCACGTACCATGCCGCTGAGAAATACTGCAGAGGTTGCACATAGGGTATCTAAAAATTGATTGTTGTGCACCACCAAGGGGAAATATAGGGTCACTACAAACCTCTGTGCTAAAGCTGAGGACTACTACAGGTACTACAAAATGCTGCAGTGTTCTCAGATCTTGGCATTTTGAAACTATGAAGTATAAAATCATATCTGCTAAGAGCACATTAAACGTACATTTCACCCAAAATGAAAGTTCTGTCATCACAAAAGAAGACATTTTAAAGAATATGGGTAACCACACAATTGATGGGCACCAATGCCCCATTGACTTCCATAGTATGGAAAATAAATACTATGGAAGTCAATGGGACCACTCGACTGTTTGATTACCGACATGCTTTAAAAAAAATTTTTTTGTGTGTGTATGTTCAGCAGAAGAAAGAAACTCATACAGGTACAGAACAACTTAAGGGCGAGTAAATGATGACATCATTTCCATTTTTTGGGTGAAGCTGACCGTAGTTGGGTGAACTACGTTGAGAAAAGATGAGTGGAAATCAATTAGAACACACTGTGGATAGAATCATAACCATGCTAGATAGTGATTCATAATGAAAAAATAAGAATTATTATACATCTTTGCTTATTGAAGCTTTTACCTTGGAAACAATGATGTTTGAGTACCAATAAACAACTCCATCACAAAAACTATAAGCAGTTTACAAACTCAACTAAGAAGTAAGAGCAATCCGTACTATGCAGGGAAGGTAAAGCCATGTCAGGAGAGCCCCGGAGCGCTTGGTGACATTAAGATTTGCCAGACCAAGACATGCTAATGGATGTAGGAATCTTTTGCACAGTGGTGTGGTTTCAGATCAACACAGCCAATCAGCCAACAATTTCAGTGCACTCTTACCTGTATGTCTCCGTCTGACACAATATATAAAAAAAACTAAAGAAATAAAGGTGGCACAAGCAGAAGCGAGTGACGTGCATTGCAAAAGCAATGGACTAATGGTGAGCTGATTTAACATTTATTATTTTTATTGATTCAGCAGCACAGACACTGTCGCTTTGTCTTATCTAATTCTGACTTTCGTGTATCATTGCTTGACATTTAGACATTAGGAAACAGTCCATAATTGCTTTACTAAAACACTTATTTACTATTATGCCATTTTCATCATGGATGGATTCACAGCCAAACATCATCACTAGCAGATGCACCTCATCCTCCATATATTAACATAACTGCATTTAAATACTGACAAATTTGACATTCTGGGATATTCATCCTCATTTTTCATCATTTGCATCCACTTTGAAAGAGCAATTGGCACAGGAAAGTATTCATTTACATAAATAAAAAAAAACAAAGTTTCCCTCTCTGACTGTCTACAAACGCGTGCCTAAATCTGCAAATATTATTTAATAAAGAAACATGGCTAATGGCTCAGTAGGTAAAATGCAATAGAACTGCTATCCTTGAATACAACATTATATCCAGTATTCACAACAATTAGCCCTGTATCCATCAGAGAAAGAGAAAATGTATATTTCAGTACTATCAACACAAAGTGCATGGTCAATGGTTACAACTTTCTCCCAAAGCATTTAACTTGGTCTAGTCAGGTTATGTGTTTCTAGTGAGAATTGTTAGAAAAATTGGTATGAGAAACTGCACAAACAAAATTGGCTTGCCATTGTGATTAGCTTCATAAATGTCTTAAAAAACATCACTTGAATATTAATTTCCCTTTCCCTAACACAATGACTGTATCACAGTCTCACCACTGAGAGGTCTCTGTTTCCCAAACTAGAACAACAAAGTGCTTCATATTGGCTTCTGGGTAGATTTTAAACCAAAATGATGAGAAGAGCATGCTGGGATATGCCAAGCAAGGCATGTGGTAGGAAGTGATGTCGAGGCTAAAGTAGCAAAGTGCCATCAGGGATTAGGGGGTCAATCAAAAATTACATCAGAGCCACACATAACTTTAACCTTATTTCTGTGGCACTTATAGTAGAAGCATTTTACCAGCAGCATAAAGAGATACAACTTAAATAATCTACACTGAGAGCAGATTCAGTGACTTCACAAAAGTGCAAGAGTGTAGCCCATCCCTGAAAGCACACAGTGACATGAATGAAGGCAGACGGACAATTGGACGAATTTAGGACAGGCAATAATAGACAGTGCAGTTGAGCAGTGTTTTTCATCAAAGGAAATTTAACAGTTAAAAGTGAAGTGTGCAATTCCAAAATAAATTTCAAATACTCATTTTTTAATAGTTATTATTATTGTGAATCTTTTGTAATGTTATTGTGATATTGATATTTAGGAAAAATATTATCATTTTATTTTACAGTACAAGAGTAAAATTACAATTCTAATATTCGATTCTTAAATTATTTCTAAATGTTAAACTATTGATTCATAATTCATTTAATTAAATTGCAGCCTTTGCAATTTGATAACTGCACTAATCCATAACATAATTTTAGTTTTATTTCAATTAATCATGCATCCTAATTCTCATTCAAATACAATTCAATAAACTTATATCTTATGCAATTTGCTTTGTTGATACAATCTGATCATAAAATGTCTTTCCTGAAAAACAAATTAAACAATAATAAAAAAAAATTATATATATATATATATATATATATATATATATATATATATATATATATATATATATATATATATATATATATATATATATTTTATTATTATTTATTTTATTTTTTTTGCAATTGAGATTGCAATTCCATTTTGGTGCTGATTTTTCTCAACTTACACACTTCACTTTTTAATTTCAACATTATGTATAACTTCCTAGTGTTGGTAAAACTGTTTAAGAGAGTATCTGTGTTTGGCTAGCAATCTCAGCTGTGGTTGTGAGTTTAAGCACTCATCTGCACTGTCATATTTTTAAAAAGTAGACAGACAGTATTTGAGGGAAAGGGAGACAGAGGCTGAAGCAGAGACAGATTGCAGGGCAAGAGATAGACGGGCAGACAGACAGTCCATTCCCCCATTACCTACAACTGTAGAGTCAGTATCTGGGGTGCCTTCAGTCAACACCACAGGAAAGACAGGAGGAGAAGAGGTGAGAGCAAGTCAGAGAAGACAAAGAAGAAATCAAGCAGTTAAGAGAGAAACAGATCGAGTTAAAGACACCACAAAGCATCAGGAAACAATGAGACAGAAAAGTATTATTAGAAGGAAAAAGAACGACAGGGTGGAGCACAGACAAGAACACCCAATGATTCTGCTCTCAGATTCACTAACAGCTCAGTGACACGACAGACAGACACGACTTCCTTGCTGACCTTCATTCGCGAAATGTGGCGACTCCACGGCGTACACCTCTCCTGCGCGACCTGTGTGCGAGCTGCTAGGTAGAACTTGAACCGTGTTAGGCGGTGAGGCAGATTCATGACGTACTCCGTAACATTGGGTGGAAAACTCTTGACTTTCCTCTCTCCCGGCTGCGTCCCGTTCACTAGAGCAGAACAGATTGAATGGATTGAATAAATGCGCTTTTTGAAAAATAATAATCTGGGAAAAAGTTTAGCAGCCTTAACGGGTTAGTTCAACCAAAATTACTATTAATTACTCACCTTCCAAATCGTTGGAACACAAATTAAGATATTTTCGATGAAATACGAGCGCTTTCAGACCTCCTATAACTGCAATGTTATTATCACTTTCACTATTTGTGTTCTGAAGATGAATGAAGGTGTAATGGTTTGGAGCGACATGAGGGTGAGTAATTAAAGACAGAATTACATTTTTGGGTGAACTAACCTTTTAACCTTCAAATGGTCTTTGTTTCCTGTTTACACGTCTGGGCTTCGGGGTCTATACGACCCCAACATTTGATTGAGTAATTTAATCATACAAATATTATATCTTTTTTTTTGGTTTACTTCTCATCTATTCATTAATGCTGTGTTTTTGGAGATATAAAGTTCTTTTGTATCCATATACCACACATATTCCTCAACTACACTATTAGCTTTAGCATTAGCATATGAAATGTTATTTTTTATGATACATTGCATTTATGCTCTAGTACTAGGCCTTCATTTCTGTGTAAACATTTTAAGATTTATGCCGGATTTTTTTTTTTTTTTGACACATGAAGAAAATATATTTAGTTTTTTTCACATTTCCCATTAATTTCAATGTGGCGTCATTTTGACCCCGAAGACCACACTGTAAAAATGAATATGCTTTATCTAATCAATAGAATTGTGGCAACAGATTACAAGCAATATTATTAATTAAATTTAACAAATTAGAATTGAGTAATAACTAATCAAATGTTTTCCTTAAAAGTTAACCATTTAAAAAGAGTAAAGTTTACACCAAAAAATTTAACAAAAATATCTCACTAACAGACAGACGTTTAAGATTAATTAAGAACTCATTATTTTATATTGCCAACATTGAAGACACCTGATGTTAACAAGCAAAATCACTGAAGGAGAAACCTGTAATTTTAAAACAAACCTAAAAAAAACACCGATAACCATAATGGTGACTTAAATTTATGTTTTATGTTGTAAGTTTTACTCATTTTAAATGGTTAACTTTTAAGGAATTTATTTGATTAATTATTACTTCTTTAATTAATAATATTGCTTGTAATCTGTTGCCACAATTTTTTTATTAAATAAAGCATATTCTTCTTTACAGTGCAGAAGTGTAAACATTTTTTTACATACCTTCAGAACAACCGAATCAAGCCAAGTTTTTGTATGTGTGTATAGATAGATAATGTATGAAAAGTCACAAAATCTTATTCCACTGAGATGAAGGGAACCTTTTTTTGTTAAGTAAACGTCGACTGGTGGTCAAATAGCTTGACTGACCTGAGTGAGGGCTACGATAAACTAGGCATGAAACTCTTTGCTCTCTGAATGTTAATTCACTCATTTTTGAGGCTTCCTTTGGTGCAAGGTAAGCTCACCTGTGTGATATTGTAGTGTGTATCCAATCAGGATACCGTTCGGCTCCAGTGGCTTGTCCCACTTCAGGTGAACCGAGTCTGTGTGCCTCTGAATCCTAAAGTACTTTGGAGCTCCTGGCTCTGTGAAAGGAATATGAAAGCCATTAGTATTCTGCTTTTTGTAACACATATCACATATTTGATGCCTAATAGAACAATGCTACGTACAGCACTAAAAGCAGAGCATGGTGAATCCTACCTCCCTCCTTGGTTTGAAACTCCACAGTGTTACTTTGTGGTCCCTCATACTCTCTATTAGCCACCACCATGTACATCTTATATTTGCTGAATGGAAATAGCTCTGTCAGGATGCCAGAGGGATGTTCGGCAGTGGTGAAGAAACCTTTATGCAACTTTGTCTTATTTACTTTCAGGCCTTTGATGAGGCTGGACTCCCGCCAGTAGTACAACTGAGAATATAATAAAAGAGATGTGAGTGAGCAACGTTAGCACCTTAAATATGTGCAAATATATGTATGTTTTTGTGTCCGACACCTTGTACTCTTTGAACTCTCCGTTCACAGTGCTGGGGTCCACAGGCACCCAGTGAACATTGACTTTGGTACTGTTGATCTTCGACACCCTGAGTTCTGTTGGCGCAGCGGACGGTCCTAATGGGAAAAATAGTATTAGTACAAAATAGACCAACAAATATCTGTGAATGACTGTAAAGTGTCATTATATATGATATGTTAGTCCTTACTGTCTTCCCCAGTGTAACCGATGACTATGTTTGACTCTGGGCCGTATCCAAAGTCATTAACGGCCTGTATTTTGATCTCGTATGGGACATAGGTGTCTGTATTACGGATAGTGTGCTCTGCTCTGGATGTAATTATGTTAAACCACTCTTCCTCTGTGTCTTTCCTTCTCCAGGAGACCAAATATTGCAGGTTTGGCCCATTCCTTTCTGTGTTCTGAAGGGCCTGTGACATGTACAGGTACATTAGCTCACTTAGAAGTCAGTACTGATTTTTCAAGGTATTACAATAAACCCAGTCCATTTACCTGCCATGTGATCTCCATGTTATTCTTCTTGCTTCCCCAGCCTTTAAGACCACCAGGGATAACATCAGGAGCTAAAACAAATCATTATATGTCACTAAATGTCTCAACTTATAATTTTGGCAAACTTCTATGGGTCCATAAAAAAGCAAAAATGTACATTTTTGAACACAATCCTATCAGGGCGATATAAGTGATCACTTACGGGCACCGCTGGTCTGATAGCGTGCAGAAGGGTGGCTGGGTTGACTCTGGCCCACAGCATTGATCGCAATCACTCTGAACTGGTAGTTGACAAAGGGTGACAGCTGCAGGTTAACTGAGTTTAGGTTGCCATCATATACAGATAGGTTCTGCCACTTGCCCGGCTCCCACCTGTCCTCTTCAAACTGGACGAAGAAATCTGTAGAAAGGAAACAGTTTGATAGTTTAAATTTCTGCTATTGTAACCCTTCCACCCGGGTTCAACTCTGACCCGCTCCGAGCGGGCCTCGAACCCGGGTCTCCGGCATGAGTGTCAGGCACTCTAACAAGGAGGCTAAAGACTGCAGCCCCTAGCGTCTGTCGCTAGAGTGCCTATTGAGATCAGGGAGTGAGGTTTACTCGCACAGCAACTACTAGCTGGCCTCCGTTACACTCACCCCCTAAACCTCACTCTCATCCGGGTCACGGCACCAATGTAACCAGGGTCACGGCTCCAACTCGACCCGCTCTCCGAGCGGGCCTCGAACCCGGGTCTCCGGCATGAGAGTCTGGCGCTCTAACAAGGAGGCAAAACACTGCAGCCTTCTAGCGTCTGTCGCTAGAGTTCCTATTGAGATCGGGGAGTGAGGTTTACTCGCATAGCAACTACTAGCTGGCCTCCGTTACACTCACCCCCCTAAACCTCACTCTCATCCGGGTCACGGCACCAATGTAACCCGGGGTCACGGCTCCAACTCGACCCGCTCCGAGCGGGCCTCGAACCCGGGTCTCCGGCATGAGAGTCTGGCGCTCTAACAAGGGGGCTAAAGACTGCAGCCTCTTAGCGTCTGGAGATCCAGACCTGTTATTTAGCTAAAACTATTTTAGATTGCTTAAGTCATCTGCAACAGCAAGAAAATGATTTATCAAAACTCAAAAGGTAAATAATTTGCTGTATATTTTCTAGATCATGAATAGTACATATTTTTTACTATTCACGACTCTCGCGGTGCTCTCCGCCATTTTGAAATGGTCAAAGGTTATCTTATCTCGGCAACTCGTCCATCAAAATATTCTACGAGTTGCCCAGTGGAAAATACCACATGAGGGGTGTTCATGTGCATTTTCCATGTCGGCTTTTGGTATTTACCATACTTACCATAGCACATGAACGCAGCATCAGTCCTACAAATTCAAGTCTGAGTATTTGACTGGGAGACTATTTATATTTAAAAACAGTAATTATATTGAAGATGAAATAATATTTTGATTCAGGTAAAACTCATATACTTAAAGCTGAGGGTCTCAAAAAGAAACAAATTATTTATTTGAATCATTTAAATCTATATACCACTAGATGGCGCCATGGTGATTACTGTTTTTTTTTTGGTATTATGAGCAGTGTTGCAAATTTAGCAACTAAAGGCCAGATTTACTAAACAGGCCAAATTAGTTTAAGTACACAATTTTAAAAAAAGCACCAATGGAAAAGTTTTGCGTGTGATCTACTGGCAAAGAACAGAACGCAGGATTAGGACAAATATGCTAATTGAATGCCATCATCTAGTGAAATTTTGTGACTGAGCAGGCTTTAGCTAGGCTTTAGCTACTTTCCCTTGAAAAATGTTATCAACACTGATTATGTGCAAATCTTGTATACATCACTCAAAAGATACATTCAGAGTTGTTTGCAATGGAAACACCACAACAGCACAAATTGTAAATGCTTGTTTTAATAGGTTAAATTTACTTGATTTGTGTTTTTAAAACAAGAGGTAAGTAAACACAAGAGCACAATTAAAAGCAGTGAAAGAGGTGTTGATGAAGTCCACTCATTTGACTTTAAAAGCCTTTAATGACATGAGACTTGGTCTGAACTCTGAACTTACGCGTAACAGGACTGTTGTTTTCATTCCCAGGCACCCAGGTGAGTCTGACACTACGTGCTGAAGGGTCCTAGAGCTCAAGATCCTGAGGGGGGTCAGGTCGACCTGGAAGAGAGACAGTATACTAATTAACCATGTTAACTTACACAACCACTAATTATTCTAAGTTAAAAAGGGGTGATTGTTAGAGGCTTTAATAGGACATTAGACATAAATGTCTTTGATATGTTACCTGCAGAGGCACTACGATTTGAGGCAGAAGAGATGTCATCCTCTATGAGGTAAAGGTCAAAGGTCAGAGGTCAAGTGTTAGTGTGACTATTAGTAGATAAATATAATGAGAAACGATGGCTGCATCCGAAATCGCAAAATTCCTTCGCGCCCTCTAAAAAAATGTAGTATCAATGTTTGTACTATGAATGTAATCGGACACACTACATTTGCCATGTTGTCAATATCACGTGACTAACAAACATCAGTTGCGTCGCTTCACTACCATTCACAAATCCTCTTCCCGTGGCCTTGTGGGATAGTAAAGTGTCCATCGTATGCACACTTCAGAATCTCGCCAGAAATAAAAGGTCATCTGGGTTTACTTTTATGAGTACTATACTATATAGTAGGGCAGTATGCCATTTTGGATGCAGTCAAACACTATTGCTAATGAAGAGGGCACAATAGTAGTAATCTTCAAGCAAACTATTAGGAAAACATGCTCTTATTTTCCATAACAGGAAATGTTGTGGAGTTATTTTAAGAGGGACAGATCTATAAGTAAAAAAAAAAAAAGTTTTAGGGAAGTTTAATATCCTCTGGATATGTGACATGTGACTGTTCCACATGCCAATTTCCATATCTATAATCTAGTAAGTTACTAGCGATTAGGAACATGAGAAAAGTGCATAAAAGAGGACCTACATTTATTGTAAGGTGTGTGTGTACTACAACCAGTGTGTGTACTTATAACTGTAAGGCGAGCTGAGGCAGAGTCCTCATCTATCTCAGTTTTGGCAGTGCACGTGTAGGTTCCTCCATCTTCTGGATTGACATTCTGGATAGTCAAGGACTCATCATCCTTTCTCAACCGGCCACCAAAACTAGATGACAAATTAGATGTTACGTACAGAACATTCAGCTATGCCATCACAGGAATAAATGACATTTTAAAATATATTCAAATTAAATGATTATGTATTGTTGATTAAATAAATAAATGAGGCCTTTGTGAGCATAAGAGTCTTCTTTCTGCTAAATATATGATTATATTGTACAAGAGTAATGTGACATTACGTCCAGCTGAAGCTTAGAGGCTTGTCATCTTTCAGCCATGTGACCGTAACAGGAAGAGAAGGATCGCGTTTAACTCGACAGTCAAAGCGAACCGTGTTCCCTCTGGGTTCTGTGACATGCTCGGGTGCCCGCACTATCCTTGTGGGCTCTGAAATGAAGCACAACACGGTGTAAATGAAGGCATTCATTGGTTCACACATGGCCAATAATGTTTTAATGACTTAATGATTAATGCTTCCGATCTCACCTTTAACCTCCAGGCGCACCTGGTTCTCCATCTTGCCCAGGATGTTGCTGGCGACACAGGTGTAGGTGCCTTGGTCTTCTGGCCGGGCTTGATCTGATCTCCAAAGTACCGTTTGGATAAAGCCTGTACTGACCACCATCCAGACCACTGCCAAGGCCATTCTGAAACCTGAACACACACATGTATCTTAGATTTATTTAATCAAATTTTTATTCTAATTCAATACTGTTTAAAAGTTTGCGGTCTCTCCATTGACAGTCTACGCAACTACCACTTTGACGCTTCAAAATGTAGACCGTAAAAGAATCGCAAAACTAAGTGCCATGTGAATAGAGCAGTTTAGTCCACATTTTCTGAAGAGACAGAGATCACAGATCCTTATCAAAAAGATCTTAATTTCTGTTACATAAGTGTAACGGGTTTGGAACAACATGAGGGTGAGTAATTAATGACAGAATTTTAATTTTTGTGTGAACTAACCCTTTAATAAAAAGTGACAGTAAAGACAATTTATAATCTCAAATTTCAAAGAAATGCTGTTGTGTTGAACGTCAGTTTCCACAAAAAACAAAAAAAAATAAGCAGCACAACAGTTTTTAACATTGATAATATTCAGAAATGTTTCTTGAGCACCAAATCAACTTATAAGAATGATTTCTTAGGAATCATGTGACACTGAAGACTACGGAGGCGTATTGCATTCACTTGAAGAAAAAAAATCTACTCTGTTTTTCTGAATTAACGAGTTAATTTTTCATGAGAAAATTTTTTTTGCTCTGTTTTTCTGAATTAACGAGTTAATTTTTCATGAGAATTTTTTTTTTGCTCTGTTTTTCTGAATGAAAATTTTTTCTTATGAAAAATTAAGTTGTTAATTCAGAAAAACAGAGCAAAAACTTTTTTCTTATGAAAAATTAAGTCGTTAATTCAGAAAAACAGAGTAAAACATTTTTTTCTCATGAAAAATTAAGTCGTTAATTCAGAAAAACAGAGCAAAAACTTTTTTCTCATGAAAAAATAACTCGTTAATTCAGAAAAACAGAGCAAAAACTTTTTTTCTACATGAAAAATTAAGTCGTTAATTCAGAAAAACAGAGCAAAAAATTTTTTTCTCATGAAAAATTAAGTCGTTAATTCAGAAAAACAGAGCAAAAACTTTTTTTCTAATGAAAAATTAAGTCGTTAATTCAGAAAAACAGAGCAAAAACTTTTTTCCATGAAAAATTGTGTCAAAGTGTAATAATATTTTACAATATTAATGTTTTACTGTATTTTTTTATCAAAAAATGCAGCCTTGGTAAGCAAAATACTTCTTTTAAAATCATTAAAGCATCTTACCGAACCCAAACTTTTGAACAGTATCTGTTCAAACAATCAAACGGAAGCTCACCAGCGCAGTAAAGGGAACGGTGAGCCAAAGAAAGGGCAGTCGAGGAAGGTTCTGTTGTTTTCAATGACTTTGATCAGCTGATTCTTTGGGCCTAGCATTCGTGGTGCCATGTCTGGGAAGAAAACAACACTAACATCTCACAATCAGTGCATTATATGCCATCTCTGAACATTTTGAACGATTAACTCCATTGTTTTTACCCAGGATGCTGACAAAAGCATTGGCCAGTAGAGAACCTGTGCTCATTGGAGGCTGCCACATTGGTACACTGCGCTGCTTCCAATCTGGATCGAATGGAACATGATGGTATCCCCAAGAACTTGCTGGTTTAGGTTTGGTATTGAACCTGTTACACAAAGAGCAGGGAAAAGTATGCATTACTGCTTTATGGACAATGATTTCAACTGTTAGAACAGGAAAAACAGTTTACTCACTTTCAATAGGTTCCCCATTCACCAGCCATTGGATGGTGGGTTTAGGGTTCCCATTGGCACGACACACTAACCGTCCATTCTCATCAGGGGCAAGCACCAGATTGGTGGGCTTACTCTAGCCAATAGGGTGCAGCTTTTCAAGCCAATAAAGAAATCATAGAAGTCAGTAAAAGAAAAACATATACAGTCATGGTCAAAGTTAATGGCACCCCTGGTAAATATGATGAAAACTGGCTGTAAAAAATATTTCTGCATTGTTTATCCTTTTGATCTTCCATTCAAAAAATTGGCAAAATTCTAACCTTTCATTGAAGCAAAAGAATTGAAAGTGGGGGTAAATCACACTATAAAATAAATGTTTTTTACACCATGAACAATAAGCATCAGTTGCTGTTTCTCTAAGGCCCACCTTTGACATGGACTTCAACAGAATGGCGAATGCTGCCGATCTTGTTGCTGCCCATGCAGATGTAGCCGCCAGAGTCTTCTTCGGACACATTGAGGATGCGTAAAGTTTTATTGAAGTTCTCAAGCTTGACTTTTTTGGCTGGCAAGTCTCCTCCTCTTTTGAACCAATTAATGGAAGGAGTTGGGCTGGGAAAGGGGAAGATGAAGAAGAACAGGACGTTACTTAATTGTAACTGATAAATCTAAGAACATACTAACACTGAAGGATTTTACGCTTTTGGGAACTGAATATGCGGTCCACCTAAAATTTGAATTGTTAAAATTACATTTATATAAATAGAAAATTAATAATATAAATAGAAGTGTACTTCTAAATAAAAGCTACTTCTAAATATAATGAAATACTATAAAAGTATATTAATAATATTAAAATAAGACTGGTATTCACTCACACTCCAGCAGCTATACACTCCAGAAGAAGCTGTTCCCCTTGGAGCACGATCTTGGAGCTGGCAATGCCCTTTGGAGACAGAAAGGTAGGCTGGGTTTCTGGTACATTTCGCACTGTGGAAAAGAAGGTTTGAGTTAGGAGCAACTACACACAATTATTATAAGCTATAATATAATGTTGCGTCGTTATGGATTAATGTTAGATTCAACTTGCAAATGAACAAAATACCATTTTATTAATGCTTTAATTAATCATCATCACCAGTAATGTGTGGGTAGCTAAAGGAGCCTGTTTCCACACCTCAAAAGTAAAACATTTAAAGATAATTGTGAGAGCCAAGAAATAGTTATACAGTCCCAGTTTTGAGAAAGCACAATTTGCTGCTTCTTTTTTTTTACTCTAAGGTGGAAACATGGTTCCAATACTTCCGTTTCTCACATAAAGATGTTACATTTGCATACAGGATATATATATATGTATATATATATATATATATATATATATATATATATATATATATATATATATATATATATATTCAGTGATATTTTTATGTTTAAACTTTAAAGAATTCAAGCAAAACTATATGTCACATTACCAGCATAAGTATCAAAAGGTACATAACTGGTTATTTTTTTTAAACAAATGTACAGTTAAAAAATTTATAGGGTCAGTAAGTCTCTTATGCTCATTAAGGATGCATTTAATTAAAAGTAAAATACAAACAGTAATATTTAGCAATATTATTATGGTTTTCTATTTGAATAAATGTAATAAACAGATTGTCACATGATCTTAATAAATCAGTCTTATATGCTGATTGAATGCTCATGAAATATTTCTTATTTTTAGCATTCTTCGATGAATACAAATTTTAAAAGAACAGCATTTCTTTAAAATACAAATATTTTGTAACTTTATAAATATATTTACTGTCTCTTAGATCAATTGCTTGCATCCTCATCTCGAATAAATGTATTAATTAAAAAATAAATAACTTATCGACCCAAACTTTTGACCATTATATTTTATTTCAAACAAGTATAAAAAGGCATCATAATACACTGTTGTTGCTTCATCAATATTTCTGTAAAATCATTTGAAATCTATATGCAAAAATGACATAAGCATGAAAAAAGAACCAAGAGCTGTGACGACAGACAGATGGTTAGTTGTGGACATAAAACCCTGGTTATGAGAAGACACAGACAATCTTCTCCCTGAGGAAGACTTGATGAGTAAGGCAGTATTAGTCTCTATTGTAATGTATATCTAGCAGTAAGATTAGCTCCTAGCTATTAGCATTGCGAACAGTGCTCTTGAAGAGGGAGTGACAACAGCCTTTGTTTGGTGTCATTAAGTGGGAGGACAACGCCTGGGAGATTAGACTATGAAGCTGCCAGGAACACATGTTTCACGCCACGGTCACGTGTGTCTGTGGTGACAGCGGTGCCAGTTCTCTGTCAGTGCGACCCCACAATGCCCTGGTGGAGACTGTATATTTGAGACATGAACCAAGATAGCTTTAAAAAGCTTGTGTCTGTCAGTGAACCAAGGTTCTGAACAACATTGTCATATATGGGTGACTCTTAAAAAGCCTATCAAAAACAAGTCTGGGTTATAATTAACCCCAAAATCAATAAATAAAAAAAGAATATATATATATATATATATATATATATATATATATATATATATATATATATATATATAATTAATTTTAGATATTATATAAAAATGATTTTATTATGCATTTTATATATATATATATATACTAAATTTATATATATTTATGTTTTATTTGAACTTTTATATAAGAAACTGAAAGATTATGGATATTTAATTTAATGAATATTAAATATTGAAGTATGTATACATCATGGTAGTTAATAAAAAAAGTAAAAAATAAATAAAAATAAAAAACAATAAAATTGTTCATTCCCCCCACTCTGAACAACTGTAAAGAAAAATCTAATAAAAATAAAAATCCAGATTTTGGGGGAATTATGCAAATATATTCCATTTGATTTTGGGGTGAAATAGGATCTATGGCTTGTTTTTGACAAGGTTTGCGATTTACCCATTTTCTTCATATATTCAGTGCCACCCTTAGGCCATATCCTTGGATACATATGTGCAGTTTTGGACATGGTTATCATTGGATTAATGTTGCTGAAATATTAATGAGAACCTCTTGCCTGAATCTCCTTACTTCCATATCCATATGTCCATAATGAGCAATGTGATTAGGATAATGAAAGCAATTACCAGATAAATTTGAATACTGGTCCTTCAAAATATGACTGAATAGCTGACCCCAAAACTGACTGTATTACATTTTTTTAAGTAACATTACCACTGAGTGGTAAGTCCCATGCATGGTCAATAAATATAATGTGGAACATCTTTCTTTACATTGTGCATTATATAACACTAACAGACACACTATCTCAGCATTTCCTCTGCTGTATGTGGTTAGAAACAGCATTGCTAACTCCGTTAGTGTTCTTTTACAGAAGCACAGAAAACAAACTAGCAGTGTGTGGAACTCACCACCATACAGATCAGTGGAGTTGAGAAAGGTGTCATTATAAGGTTCTTCTGTGAATAAAGTTGCAGTTTAATCAACAAACAGACAAATACAGAGAAAAAAACTACACTTAATTGCAACCAGGAAGAACAAGAACAATACTGAATCAAATGGAAGATGCATATCCCTCAAACATCACTGAAACTGTGATAGCAATAAATGAAGGCAATCTAAATAAAATGCAAAGACAACCATTAAAGGGATAGTTCACTTTGAAATTAATTTTTGATATGTTTAGCTTATCTCAAGGGCATCCAAGATGTAGGTGTCTTTGTTTCTGCAGTAGTTTAAATTTTTATATTTTTAGGTCAAGCTGTTTGTGTCTGTCAGTCATATAATGCAGGTATATGGGGTCCACCTCAAAGAGCATGCACAGAGAAGTCCAAATTAAACATGATTGAATGAATCATAAATGTAAGTACACATTGATGGCCCAAGACACAGAAACAAGTGGTTTGTGTGAGAAACACGAACAGTATTTATATAATTTTTACCTCTTGTAATCACAGCCACAAAGCGCCTACACGCTCGGATTAGACTTGGCTGTGGTTACTAGAGATAAAACTGATAAATACTGTTCGTTTTCTCACACAAACTGCTCGTTTCGTGTCTTAGGCATCATCAATGTGTACTTACATTTACGAGTCATTGAATCATGTTTAATTTGGACTTGTCTGTGCATGCTCTTTGAGGTGGACCCCATAGACCTGCATTATATGATTGACAGACACAAACAGTTTGACCTAAAAATATCAAAATTGAAACTACTGCAGAAACAAAGACACCTACATCTTGGATGCTCTTGAGGTAAGTTAAAACATACCAAAAATTATTTTCAAAGTGAACTATCCCTTTAAATGTAAATGTCCATTAAGATACTGCAATACTACCTCCTCACCACTAGATGGACCACAATATTCACCTTAGACAGCTGCACCTTCTTCAGAGTAACAACATCAAATAAAAGATAACGCATAATCCTGAATCATCAGAAATCTCAACTCACTTGTTTGCACTTTAAGGGTGTAGGGGTTCTTCTGCTGAATGGTGTGTGTGAACTCGAAGCGAGCGTTGCAGCTGTAGTCAGAGTTAGCGTCTTTAGCCAGAACATTGGAGAAGAAACAAGTCACCATTCAGACCCATTGACACCCTCTTGTCCTGTGGTATAGGCATAATGGCTGTGGAGAGAGGCAAAAAGAAAAGAGAATCCAGACTCATTTGTTCAACTTCATTTGATGTGCAATAGCCGACAGGCAACAGAAGAAATAATCCTCAAGATGAGCGTGAGATTTACACGCATAATTATCTTCTTTTGGCCTGGAACATCACAAGGCTAAGCAAATGTGACACTCAAGGGAAAGGAGTATGAGATGGAAGACAAGAGCTTCTGCACTAATCAACACTGAGTCTGGATTTAATAATAATGTCTCCTGGCCTTGTGGATCAAAGAGTGCAGTGATCACATGACAATCTAGGGATGGATATTATTTCATGTGCAAAGAAGTTAGACAGTATCTTAAAGGGGAAGTAATGCACAGTATATCAATACCAGATGATATTAGAGATGTTTCTAATGTATTAAATCAGTTGTAATTGTATATTTGATTATGTCTGCTCAGTTCCCCTATTTTTACATTTAGATTACCTTTGCAAAAGTTAATCATTTAAAAACAATGAAATTTTTAATTACTGTTAAATGTAATCTTTAGCAAATCTGAAGAATATATATACATTTTAATACTGTACACTATGTAGGACTTAAAACACTGAGGTTTCAGTGTTTTATTTTTAATACAAAATATAGAATTTTATCGATCCTTGTTTATACGTCATCATCAATTAAAGGTTTTTGACTAACTAATTATGGCCACAATTTTAATATTTGTCCATCCTTTTTAAAATATTTATCATATGCCAGTTTAATATGCAAAGATAACTACATTATATGTGCAGAATAAATTAATATAGCCAAAAAATGGTGGCCCTATTAAAACATTTATTTGTTTAATCGAGCCTAACATAAATAGACGAAAAAAAAAGATTTTTATAATTATTTAATTCCCAATTAATTATAACATAAAAAGTTACTAAGTCATAGATACTAAGTCATTATTAAAAGGTAAAAGTTTAAATTGTGAGATAAAAAGTGACATTTAAAAAAAAATCTATTAATGTCATAATTGTGATTTACCGAAACATGCTTGTTTTTTTATATGGCTGAAATGGGCACCAATATAACACAGAAACACTGGTTTAACCAATAGTGTTAGTTTGAGACAAGGTTATCAGTGTGACCAATGAAAATGGAGTGTGCTAGAAAGAATTTAGGACTATACTCAATGATGGAAGTATGGAAATTCATTAAATTCAAAGATCCTTATCTTAAGAAAATTCAAAGATCCTTATTATTAATAATTTTCATTTCAAAAGAGCCATTTATCACTGTACTAATGATGACAAACAGTCAAGATGTGTGATCAAAGCAGTGTGTCTGTCTATGTTTCTTGATTCAAGGTCTGTTGAAATGTTTCAGTGCCATGCTTGCGTCTGCCCTCTCAGCTTTTTTATCAGGTAGTGCAGATTCGCATACATGCACTAGCTCAGCACTAAAGCAGTAAAGGACACTGCTGTGCAGAGGACACAGACTGAGAGACTGAAAGTAAGAGGAAGTGAGAGGGACGTTTGAGGAAGAGGTAAAACAGAGCGTGAAGGTGAAGGAGATGAGGGGTAAGGTTGAGAAATTATACACAATCAATCACATGAAGTGATGAGCAAAACTCACAGCTGTCCATCCAGAAGGTTTCAGGAGGGGGAGACCAGGAGGAGGGTTGCAGGGCAGGACAGAGTGATGCCCCCTCACGCACAGTCACCGGCTCCAGTACCTCTTTCGGCCACAGCGGAGACTCTGAGCAATGGAGACAAGTTCACCAGATCAGGGAATATAACAATGACATCACTCTATTGCAAGTGGTGTGCATTTTACTTTTAAAGGGATAGTTCACCCAAAAATGTAATCACCCTTATGTTATTCCAAACCTGTATGACTTTTTTTGAACACAAAGGGCAACATTTTTGCTTTTTTCTTACAATGCAAGGGTAATGATGTCAAGCTTTAAAAATAATAATAGAACACCATTAATGTATCATAAAAATAGTTGACTGTACTTTATTTACCTCTAAATATTCTACATCATCGGTTCCCAACAGGGGGTCGACGCCACAAGGGGGCCTCAGCGAGCTCTGGGGGGATGCGTCATATTTTGAAAAGTTTTGAGCAATGAGCATTAAAGCTACACTGTGTAACTCTTTTAGTTTATTCTTAGCTAAAAACACTTAGTTCTTTCAAAAATAGATGTGCTCATTAATGTATATTTACTTCGTTCAAGTAATAAAGTATTCTCGTGAGTGTATAATATGCCATTGAAAATACATACGGGGTAAGGGGTTCTAATGTCGGTCGCCATGTTGCCCCTCCATCTTGAAAGTACATTAGCCAAAGAGGGACATACCTGTTAATTCAAGCTTCGCCTTTTGCGTTTACGTTTGAGTTAACACTCATGGACGAGGTCAAACTGGAAGCCATGTTAATCTTGGCCAATCTACATTGGCCACCGTAGAGAGTTAAAACGAAATCAGAATTGAGAGGAACAGAAACTAATATTCACTGGATGGTCATATACCTTTTCACCGCTAGATGGGGGTTAAAATCACACAGTGTAGCTTTAAATAAAAGTCCTTAACTTTTTTCTGTTCAAAATTTATATAATGAGTGAGTTCATCATGAATCCATCAATCCGTGCTTTTGTCTTATCCTGAACCACTATTGTATAAAACTATTGTTTACATTGGGACTATTTTTACACCGGTTCGATCGCTGCCGCTGTGGAGTAGCCCAGTACCTGCCAGAAGTAGTTCCAGCTATAATGTTCTTCCGAAAGACTCATTATTCTGTTAATAAACGCAAGTTCATTATCCTCGCTATAGCGACAATAGCGTAAAAAAGAAAAGCATCATTGATAAAGCCTCACAAATAACTTGCAAGGCCCCAGACAGCAGTCATTTAGTAATAGCCTATATTGTTTCTTTTTTTTAAACACATCAATATGAATAATTTTGTTTTTTGCATTTCAAATAGAGCCAATATATAGGCTTCTCCTAGGCTTATGTTTTTAAAATACAAAGGGCCTACTGATGATTTTGTTATTGTATTTTCAATAATATAGGCTATTATGTGTGCATAAACATATCTGGTCTGCAAGCTTACAAGAGCGATAATATCATTAAATGTGAAGGGGGGCCCTAAAATATTTTCTTGGGGAAAAGTGTCTCAGACAAAAAAAAGGTTGGGAACCTGTTCTACATATTATTACATATTACTAATCTAACATACTCTAACCTTTTAGGGGTAGATAAGGAACAAAGTTTACCCTTTCAAATTACACTGGTTTCTGTATGTTTTGTAACCAATTGAAACTGAAACTGAGATAAAATATGAGAGCTAAGGCTGAGGGGATGATTATTGGTATAAGCCAATGCTGTATGACTTCAGAAAACTTAAAATATGGCATCATGTGGACATTTTCCACGATATGACAAAATCTTCTACTTTTGTGGTCCACATAATGTTCTAAAAATGTCCTTCAACGTTTGCTATTCTATTTTTAAATACAAATGCATCTTTTTTCTTTAAAAAAATAGAAATACAATGTACATAATCCCACATACAACCTCATATATTTTGTCAAGTATACTTACATAAGGGATATTGTAAACCACAACCACAACAAAAGTCATATGGGTTTGATACAACTTGACGGTGATAGATAGATGATGACAAAATATACAATCCCTTTACAGTGAGTTTGCATGAAGTGCATGTTGTGCTTTGACATTAGAGTAAACCAGCCCTCACTTGACACTCGAAAGCAGGATTTTGTTCGAAATCGCTGTGCCAAAGTCGTTGGAGGCAAAGCACTGGTACTCTCCCTCATAATCTTCCGGTTTCCCACTGCTCCTGAACTCCAGAGTTCCGGAACGAGTCCGCATGGTCACGCCGGGTCCTTCCCCACGTTGAAAAACTTCCCATTCCGCCGCCACTGAAACCTGCACAGACCGGTCACAAACAGGATTTGTGCCAACTTATGTAATAGGTCTATTGTTGGAAGGGATTTACACACACATCAAACTAACAACATGAATACCAAACCAAAGTTGACATGAAATGGAAATTTCCCTTAATGTGAGCAATTCATTGGTGCATATGTTCATTTATTTTTTATTTGTAATTTTAAAATACAGACTTCTAATTTGGTGCTAATAAACTTTCTCTTTCTTACAATTGCTAGTTTGCATTCAGATCTGCATCCATCCAATCAACAACCGATGGATAGAACCAAGTCTTTGCCCAACATCTTTTTCGATAATCCATTTCACTTGGATGTATGTCACAATATGAAAAAAAGATCTTCTGTTTCGTTGCGACTTTGAAAAAGGGTAGGATTGCGTGCCTGGAGTTGACTGGGTGCCATTTACTAACCTACTGAATATTCTGTGAGCGTGAACACTAAACTGAGCGTATTATTAGACCACAATTGTTTTGCGGACCAGGCTGAGTGGAAGGTTTTGTAAAGCCCAACATACCACCAAACAAAAAGGCCGTCTGAATGGCCACACTGTGTTGAGCTGGTCAGGCCTTCTTTTCACAAACAAGCACAAGTAATAAGAGCCAGAGTGAGCTCCCCTGCATATCTGATGGCATTAGAAGGGTACAAGTGGGAGGGAGGGTGGACAAAACTGTCAGTGCCACTGTCAGGTTGAGGCATTGGGTGTCACTCTCACAAAAATGTGCTGGTCTTTGTCATGCCGAGACTAATGGCTGTTGGGTTTAATTAGACGGCGACAGAAGTGAAAGAATGAGAGAGAAGGACAGGATGATGTAAGGTGGAAATGGACGTATACAGTAAGAGGTTGCTGACAAACTGGTGACAAAAAGATAGAGAGGAGGAGACGGCACAAAGGAAAAAAGGTTTCATCCATTCTCACGTTGGCACGGGGTTCCCCTTGGCCTCGCATTCAATGATGATGTTATCTCTGGGGTCCACAATGTAGTCCTTTAGTGACTGCTTCACAATGGTGGGGGGCTGTTTTACTGTGGAGGGAGGGACAAAGAGAAAGAGTCTTATCTCAACAGCACTGTGGAAGAACACTCAACTCAATGTCATTTATACATATGCATTATGCAAGCATTGCATTTCTTGCTGCTGTCTACAGTACAAACTAAACAAAAGGTTGTTCTATTCACTCTTAGTAACAAAATATAGATACAATTGGGATAGAAAGATAGTTTTGATGGAAAAACATTGCTTATTCATCATTCACAACATTCAAATTTCCTGCCACTTGTGTCTTTGTTTACTAAATATACTGGCTAATTTAATAAGATTATTGTGCCAGCTTCGTTTATCACAATTTGATTGTTCAAAATGGTGTAGAATCAGTATGGGCCTCACAAAAAGGTGTGAGAGATTGTAAGATGTAAGATTCAGTGGACAAGTAGCTACTACACTAATTGGCCATTATGTACGACAAATTTCGTCAATGGACTATAGAGTTCAACAGTCAGGTTTCAGAAGAAAAAAATCAATCACTTTCTCCAAAGTGGAACTGATTATTAAATGATTACCTATGAACCTTTAAAGACATACTGTTAGCAATGAGGTTGTTAAATGGATACTCCACTTTTTTTTGGAAATGGGCTCATTTTACAACCCCCCAGAGTTAATCAGTTGAGTTTTACCATTTTCGAATCCATTCAGACGATTTTCTGATATTAAGAAGAATTTCAGTAACCACACAGTTTCTGGTCTCATTGACTTCCATAGTAGGAAAAAAAATATACTATGGAAGTCAATGAGACCAGAAACTGTCTGGTTACTGATATTCTTCTAAATATCAGAAAATCGGCTGAATGCATTTCAGAAAACGGTAAAACCCAACTGTTTAACTCTGGGGAGTGGTAAAATGAGGCTATTTCCAAAAAAAGTGGGGTATCCCTTTAAGACATATATGCTTTTTGTTGAAGCCATCAGCCGGGTTAACATTTTTTTGCTTATTTGCTTAACATTAAAATTGGCCTCATGGAATAAAGTGTCCATTGTATGCACACTTCAGAATCTGGCTTGAAGTAATAGGATATCCCGGGTTTACTTTTATAAGTACTGTGAATTCTGACATACTTTTGTCAATTACTGTTTTTCACCTACTATATAGAAAGGAAGTACGTGATTTTGGATGCAGCTGTGGTGTCAGTTTCCCTACAGTATATATCTGTATATACTGAATATGCAAATTTTGCAATAAGCATTAAATATATTGTTTTTATAAACATAATTAACATATTGAATGGGTGAACATGGGTGAAAAAGTGTCCTGGTACTGTTGCACTCTTTTGCATTACACCAAAATGTACCTATAGAGTATGCGTGTGACGTCACCGTTGGCCGGAATGCCTACAGTTACTCACACTGAATGGCAAAAAGACTGAGCGGCTGTATTTGTTTTTAGCGTGAATGTCCCGAAAAACAAACACAACACATATAAAGTGGGAAAGAGCTTTGCGATTGACTGTACAAGTAGATTTGACAAAAAATAAAAATAAATCGAAGGTATATTTTTACAGACTGCTATAGAAAGAGCAGCAAATAGATCACTGCAATTCACAGAAACAACTGGAGTTATCCTTTGCAGTTATCATTTTGCGTCAGTATGCTGATTTAGGTGTAAAACCACACCCATATATTTTGTATTGTTATATATGTTGACAACTCATCAATTAAATATTTATCATTGCATATTCTGCATTATTGGATGTTTTTTAATAAACACTGACCAAAAAAACAACAAAAACTATAACGTTTTAGGGCTGGACGATATGATGATTTATATATATAGGCTATATATAACACTGATATAAGTGATCACCTGGATTTAGACCTATATTGTATTTATATAAAGCTTTCACAGGCAAATTTGCATTATGTTTAGGTCTACATTGCTTTTATTTCGCCGGTGTCAAAATCAGGCAAACATAAATGTCAGGCGATACGATTCCTGGGTTCATGTCAATATCCATGGATCACTGGATCTTTAGTAAGTTGTAAGGAACACTATATTGAGTCCAACATTTAGTTTAAATTGATAAAATTGTTCATTTTAGTCGCATTTTCACAGTTTCCCCTATTAAATCCAGTCACGCAGCAGATCTTTTGCCACTCAGTCAGGCTGAGGGGGGTTGTTCCGGCGGGAAAGTGACTGTCAATGCATTCCCTCTATTAGTCTCTGTTCACTGTATTATACTCATTGAATGTGATACATAATTAGCCACAAGATTCTTGACTGCTTTGCTCTACTTCTAGCTGGCCGAGAACTGTGGATATTCTGGCAAGGCTAACAAACCCCTGAAGTAATCCTTCCTCTCAAAGACATGGCCTGCCAAACAGACATGCTCTTGGGCTTACATTAAAATATTAATCAGCTTTAATAAATGATAGACTTTGTAATTTATCAGGAGTAGCACAGTGAACTTGTGCAGGCTCTCTTGAGACTGTGTTTGAGGGTCTTTTCAATAGTTTTTGGGGACTGTATTTGCTCTAATTGTAATATGAGATTGGCAATAATTCTGTTCTTTAGATTTCTGATGAGATAAGTTTTGCTGTAAGCTGTAATAAAACTAGCCGCTGATTAAATGAACAAGTTAATTCGTGTTAATGAAGCACTTACGCTCTTGCTGGATCTTTGCTGTTAGTTCCAAGGAGGGGCGGACGGAGAGAAAAAACATTAATTGTGGGAATAGTTAAAAGAGAGAGTGAGGAAAAATGGGAGATGTTAAATAATGACTGTAGAGTAGACAATAATTAAAACATTTAATACAGTTATAAGACAAACATTTATTTTAGTTAAATTCTGCTAAACTGAATTACTAGTTATTATACACACACAACACTATGTCTACTTTAACATTGTAATAGCAAAAGCAACCAAACAAAATGAACCTACCTGTTAATGGGCCGCCAGATGAATGAAGCGGAGAGACAATTGCAAATAAATAGAGAGGGCATATTAATAAAAAAAACAAACAAAGCATCATACCAAAAATACATCACTGTCACATTAGCAAATCATAATCAGTGCATTTTTCTTCCCCATATGACAGCATATTTAATCTTCGACTGTCTTTCTTTGTGGGGAGGGGGAGGGGAGGTCGCTCACATTCGATAATAACCACAATCACTATGATGTATGTTATCAGAAGAGTCAAGAATTGCTTTTGCGATTGTGATTTGCTAATTAAAGGAATATGACCTTCATCCACAGGTTATAGTATCAGAAAGCATCCATGTGTCTGATGTGCTTTTCATGGGATAGCGACAGGTGCATCTCTGGCTCTGTGCCATTCATCATCTGACATCAATCATAGCACATAAGCAAGGTCACGGGGGATGGGATGTCATGGGCAACATATGTGTTAGTGTGTGTGAGCGCATGTGTAAGGTCAGCTGGGACACAATGACAACCCTCGTCAATAGAAATCACATTTCGGGGGAAGTGTTAGGAGTGAAGGAACATTAGGGAAATAATGGACAGATGCTTAAAGTCACATCTCAAGTTCAATTTCTCTTTTAGACCAGGGGTCTTCTGATGGGGGTCTGACAATTACTCTTAAACTATTATCAAAACAAATACAAGTCTTACAAAAGTCCACCTTAAAATGAGCATTACATTAATTAAAAGTGACAGTAAAGACTGTTACATGGTGTTCTTTTCAACATTGAGTATAAGAAATGTTTCTTAAAGGTACAATATGCAGGATTTTTGCAGTAAAATATCCAAAAACCACTAGGCCAATATTATATATTTTGTTTAGTTGATTACTTACAAAATCCCAAATGTTTCCAACTATTTGTAAATCATGAGAAAATTCCGATTTTTAACCAAGGAAACGGGGCGTGTGAGCAGGGGTGAGGAGTCGCCAGTCAATGACGTCATATCCGCGTTACCCCTCGGTTTCCGCCAGGTTTGACCTCGTACTGCAATAGTAACCATGGCGACATGGACAATTGGGTCGGTTATGCCCATTATGCGTGCTCAACAGCGTGAGCGTCCCTAGCAGGGTTTTGTTCAAACATTATGGACCATGGCAAGCAGACTTTGAGACAAAAAGAGGACTAAAACGAAGATCAACATCTTTCGAAGTGCCGAGAGTCTCAACATCCGCGACTAACTTCGACTTGACAGAGACGCGAGTGTTGCATGTTACTTGAGCAAACTGGTGAGCAAATCAATGTATATAAAACTAATCAATGTTATATAGTTGAACATGATGAAAAGTTAGAATATGATCTGTATGTTATTCTCTAATGTTAATCTAGCTTAGCCATAGCGCTGGTATACGTCTAGCAATCGAGCCCTGCTTCATACTACAGTCAAGTTTAAAAACATCAATGTATTCACTCATCCATAAAAGATCCATTAGCTTGATGACAAGATCCATAATTCCGCTTAATACGGAATATGCGTCATTAATATACGCCTTTGTTATTGTAAGAGGTTAGCGACCCCTGGTGGCGAAAAAATCTTGCATATTGTACCTTTAAGCATCAAAACAGCATATTATAATTATTTCTGAAGGATCATGTGACACTGAAGACTGGAGTAATGATGCTGAAAATTCAGCTTTGTAATCAATAAATTACATTTTTAACTATATTAAAATAGAAAAACAGTACTTTTCACAATATTAACGTTTTAGTATGACTATTTTTGATCAAATAAATGCAGACTTTGCAAGAATAAAATACTTCTTTAAAAAACGTAAAATAATCCAACTGTCTCCAAACTTTTGACCAGTAATGTATTTGTATTTGAAGCATCATAAAGTATACAAATCATATATGGTATTATAAACTCAATTTCATCTTATATGTACTGTATATACATATATGTTTGTTTCTCTACCCAAACTAGGTCTTGGTCTGAAAATTACGAGTCCTGCTTATGGTGCGTGTAATATGGAGTATAAGCGTACAAATGAAGACACAACAGTCACTAATAGCGAGATCAGATGCCTGTCATTTCCCAGTAGCCCTGCTGCTGCATACATTCAGAGAGGTCAAGAGGTCAGAGGGGTATTATGAAGTGCTCAGAGACAGGATCAGTGCTCCAATCTTTTCCATCTACACAGATCAATAGAGATTCACACAGGCAGGGCCAAAGCCTGTAGTGAAAGCTAGAGATAGAGGGGGAGAGTAGTTGCCAAAGACGGAATGAGAAAAAAGGCCAAATTAGAAAAAGAGAAAGGAAAGCGAATGATGGCGTTTTGGGAATACAGGCAGAGAAGGGGAGGTGCTGACAGCCCCTGGTCAGACCGAAGCTCCCTCTATTGTTGAAGCGAGTGAGCACTGAGCGCCGCTGGGGTTGTCTCGCTCTGTATGAGCTTTCAAATCATTTTTCATAAGAGATAAAGACAAACCTGGACTGCTATTATTAGAAAGAAACTGAGGGGTAGAACAGACAACAGACGGCGGAGTGGATTTATTGGTTTCTTTGTTGCAGATTCAGTGCGGATATAATGGATTTAACTCATTTATTATGTTTCATAAATGGTGTGACCATGATATACGCCAGTGTCTCACAGGGCGCTATAAATTTGCAACGCTACATATTTTCAAATTTGCTTAGCTGACTAATCAGACTTAAAGAGAGCATGACAACACTGAGATACTATTTTATGCAATCCATTATTGTGGCACAGCATTGTCCACTGTAAAATCTGGATCCTGAAGCAAAACCAGTTTAGAACCACTATTATAATTTAGTGTAGTGCTGTGTTTTTATCTGAGAAAACATCCCAATATTATTGGTTTAGTCGGGTTATGAAAGTTTGTTTCTTGCATAAAATAATGGTAAAGTAGGTAAATCGACGTCATGTCTATTATTTATTAAATGCATAATGGCAGAACAATAACCCAATTAAGCCTCAAAGAGAGGTTAGAAAACCTCATCAAATACACACTCAGTGCAGAGTATATAATTTATGATGCGAGTTAAAGTGGAACACTGTGGAGGTCTAAATATGAGTGTGTGTTCGTATATGATGGGGGATGGGACTGCATGTGATGTTCTGTCCTTATATGATGATCGTGATCATGAACAATCAATCCTGGAACAAAATTTCAATCAACCAATCAGATATTGGTCATCAGTGAACATCAGTGTTATTCAACAATATCATTTACCTCTGACTTTAGGGATAAGTTATGGGTGGGGTTAGATTTAGGGGTAGGGATAAGGTTAGGAGTACATTTTCAAACAGGAATATTGTATATTATATATATATATATATATATATATGTGTGTGGATGACTTACGGTCCAGTGGGACTTCAATTGGAGCCGCTTCCTTTGACAGCAGCAAGATTATTGACAACACCGCCAGTGCCGCCCACCACCCCTGTGTCCACATCTCTCTCCTCCAATTGGCTGACCTGTCCCGTCCCAGCTCTCTACTGATTTAGTTGCACACTTTTAGCTGTGTTGTGTTATCTGTGAAAAGAAAAACTGCTTGTTAAGGAACTTTACTGAATAATCCGTTAATAATCATACTGTGACATTTAGGAGGTGACACAGGGAGCAAACAAAAACAGACTTCTCATAGAGGCCTATTTATCTCAGATTTTGCCCTTAAAGGGTTAGTTCACCCAAAAATTTAAATCGGTCAGTATTTACTCACCCTCATGTTTTTCCAACCCCATAAGACCTTCGTTCATCTTTGGAACACAAATTAAGATATTTTTTATTTAATCTGAGAGTTGGATCACTCCTTCATACTAGTCCATAGGCTTCTTGAGGAACTGAAATTTGACGGCCTCGAAAAAGTTATTAAAGACATTGTTAAAATAGTCCAAGTGACTACAGTGGCTCAATCTTAACTTTATCAAATGACGAGAACACTTTTTGTGCGCAAAAAACAACAACAAATAACAGCTTTATTTCAACTATTCATTTACTTCTCTCTCTGCCTCGAGTCAGGTTACTAGTTTAATAGCGTATGATCTGTTGTTGTAGGTCACACGCATCACACACATGACCAGCGTCGGCCAATAGTGAGCCTACGTGTGATGTCACTCTACGTTATCACACTACGTTAACCGACTAGAGGCACATAGAGACGGAAAGTGAATAGTTGAAATAAAGTCGTTATTTTTGTTTATTTTTGCGCACAAAAAGTGTTCTCGTCGCTTGATAAAGTTAAGATTGAGCCACTGTAGTCACTTGGACTATTTTAACGATGTCTTTAAAAACGTTTTGAGGCCAGCAAGTTTCAATCCAGAAGCCTATGGACTAGTATGCAGGAGTGATCCAGCTCTCAGATTTCATCAAAAATATCTTAATTCGTGTTCCGAAGATAAACGAAGGTCTTACGGGGTTGGAACAACATGAGGGCGAGTAAATACTGACAGAATTTTCATTTTAGGTGAACTAACCATTTAAACGCTAAAATAGACAGTTGTGAGTGTGTACTGCAGGCGTGGGCTGTGCATACGTGGAGGTTTTCAGCTGGCCTACATTTGCAGTTGACACAAGCAATCCCTGGAGCCACTGGCCCTCTTACAGATGAATGCGGCATCAGCGCATCACACCTACACATCACCATACAAACCTCCAAAGCAGGAAGAAAAGGACTCTTGCTGGTCAATCGGTTCCCTTGACAGGGTCACCGAACCTCAAGATGGAGGACAGGGTTAATATACAAACCGCTGAGGTCTGATGGCAGATGTTAACTCATTTGGCTTTAGCTGTATGCTCTGGCAGCTTTGTTTCTCTGCACTAGTACATCTGTCAAATCCTGCTTTCATAAACCTGACATTCTCTGCAGACTTCCCTCTACGCCCTTTGAATAACAGCGCATACACTGTCTGGAGGTCAGTGACAAACCCTTCCCTGCAGATACCATCTACTTATAGGCTAGTTGATCTTAGCATAATTATGCAAATGAGCAGCCATAGCCCTATAATACACATGCCTAGGGTGGTCTGGATAGCAAGACCCTTTATTATACAGTATGAAAAAAGAAAAAAAGAAAAGCAATTTCAAGAACGAGATTGGTGGTTGAAGCATGCCATATACCTCACTGCCTCCTTTCTCTCTTCGCTCAACTGAACACATAAAATCTGGACCAATGATATTCCAGCATTCTGCTTTTGTGGTTTGTTGTTTGATTAATCAGATATTACATACTGTATTATCTGGCAGTTCAAAGTGTGAAATGAACTAACAGATGGGAAAATGAGAATTGGATCAAGTGCGAAATTTTCAACACACTAATGTGATCATTATCAAATATCTGCACATAAACCATATGCTGGATGAGTTCAAAGTACTTCATCTACCCCAAGGGAGGATAACACATGCCTCTGGCTTCATGGCACTCAGGCAAGAAGGGCTATAACTTATTGTACTGTAAGAATCATTGTTGGGGATGCTCCTTTAAAAATGTTACTCGTATAAAAGCAAATCAAAGCAAAGAATGCAGTCTTTACTGTTACAGTTGAGTTTTAACAGTGAAAGCAGCGAGCTAAAATGTAGCTAAACATTTAATATTTAAAAATGTTTTACCTTAAAAAAAGGGTGAACAACTGACAGTTCCACTTTTTTGTGTCAATTTTACAGTTTTAAATTGAAAAAAAAAACAAAAAACAGAATAGGCTATAATTTACATTATTCGTGTAATTCATAACTCAATGTGACCAGGCAAGAAACATTAACAGAGCTGTTTCTTGACATATTAGGCATATTTAGTGTTATTATTTTTCTTTACTCCTTGCTTGCTCTTTAAATAATACAACCGTTGATATATACAACATAATGTAATTTTTCTTTTTTGTGGTAATTAGTTTCAATCAATGAGAACCTCCTGGATTCAACAAACTACAGCATTTAACAGCATTTGAACAGATTCATTTACACTAAATACCACCAATAAAGCTGAAAACACAAACAATTATTAAACTGAGTTAAAACTAAGCATTTAACTAAATATGAAATATTTTATAAAGTTATTACAATAAAAAAACATGTTTGCAATACAATGCCATAAAATGATGACAAGAAAAGCAATTTAGTGAGTAGCTACACTGCTACAGTTTGGATAAAGCTTGTTACAGGAAAGCTTACTTATATTGAAAATTATTGAATTATAAGAACACATCTCAAAAATACAGTTATTAGTAGCATTGCTACTTTTAACTAGTTATTCCAGACTTACAGTGTGATGAGACAAAGATTGCGAGTACACACACAAAAAAAACAACTAGAAAGATGCAGTGAACTAGTCTAAAAAAATGTCCTTCACCTTGACCATCATACCCGTCATAACAGAGTCCAGGTGGTTAGACAAAGAGACAGTCTGAGGCCTAGAGAGAAGATGGGCTTAAGCCAGAAAAAATCTGCCACAGGGGTCACAGTCAGCCCAGGAACCCCAGCATCCTTTTATTTCTCGTTCAAACTCTTTCAAAGAGCCAAAACTTTTTGGCTGCCTGAAATCCCATAAGCACAATTACAGAAAACTGCTCAATCTTTCACCACTCTGCTGTCAAGGTAAAAGAGACTTGCAATAATAGATCTGATACTTATGCATACACGCACATATACACATTTATATAGCATACATGCCTCCAGGACGAAACTCTGGAAAGAGTTCTTTGGCAGGCTCTGCTGTCTGAGAAACTCCCAATATGTTGAATGTCAACACAGGAATGATCTAACCCAAATGCAGTTAAAAGAAACCAACAACATTGCCAGTCTCAACCCCACATCCTACAGAGGATTACAGCCCGAACCGATAAAGGATTTTGAAGGTCGATACCGATACAAATATTTGTTGGTTTTAAAATCCGATATTCCGATATATCGGCCGATATTTTCTTTTAAACATTTTTTCAGAAACGCGCAACAAAACATTAACAGATTTCCCTAACATTAGTTATTTGTAGTTATTTATGAGCTTAAACTAAAATAATATGGTAATGCATTTTAAAAAGAAACTTTTTTTTTATTGTCACAACAGAACAGGCTGATGATAGTGGCATTAGCTAGCTTTGTGGTTAGCTAGTCTATGATGAGCCATAATTTAGCAATGGATAACGTCATACTGCAAATTGTAAAACATATTTTCAATATAACAGGCCAAGGAGAGATGATACGTTTCATTGCTATAACGATCACGGGCTATTAAAGAAATACTTCAGTCACGTTGTCAAAAGTTAAAAGGACAGTCAGTCAACTACACTGTAACAATGTAACGTAACTATTACTAGCTAACTAATTTGAGTTAAGAGCTGATGGGGATTCTTTTAATTGTTATTCAAGCAATGTATGTATCGTGACCAACTTAACCAGTGTTGCCAACAGGGACTATGTAGAGTGCCCTCTGGTGGACAAACTATACAACTCCAACACTCATGACATGGTTCAAGCGTGTTTCGTCCGTTTTTATTTTATTTTTGAAATATTCATTTATCGGGCATTATAACTGCCGATACCGATCATTTGTGAAAATGCCTAATATTGGCCGATAATATCGGCCTGCCGATATATCGGTCTGGCAGAGGATATTCAGTTTATTGTAAGGGAGCGAACAAGAGATATAGGCACAAGTGTTTTGTGCTCGGTGAGCTATAGTATATTGAGATTACAGAGAAGCATGTGGCCTAATAGCATGTGTTAAAGCCCCCTCCGTGAACCCAGCAATGACTCGTGGCACACATCCTAGACGGAGTGGAACACGGTTCGCATCCTGCCAAAGGCAAGACAAGCCATGGGTTAGTCACTCACTGAGCAATCTCCTTCATAAGATCTAGAATTTAACAACAAGCGCTAAATTAAAATAAAAATAACAATTGAATCATCACTGACTCAAGCAAATCACATTAAAAAAGATACAAAAGGTCTACAAAAAAAACGCTTAATGACACAATGACTTAATAACTGAACAAAAAAATGACATGAAAACAAACACTACGAGGCTTAAAGGTACAAGTGATACAATAATGTGCTGCAAGGGAATATGCAAGGAAAAGAATAATGCAAGAAAAAGAAAATCATATATTCATAGAGATAAAATATTTATGGACTTATATTTACCAGCCATTGTGTGGAGATGCTAATTCTGAAAACCTGGTGTGTATACAACCTGGTAGACCCTTGTTAACTCTTACCCTTAGTTCATTTTTTTTTTAAATTAGACCTCACATTTAATTATGTTAACACCAGCTCATCAACTGCATTCTGGGAGTCATTAGTGTTATAATTAAATAGCCTGTGTGCTCATATTTGCATTGATGTCTAGATTCAACCATGTTTCAAGTTAGTATCCTTTCATCAACAACCAGAAAAAAAAGATAATTTTTTTTGCAGAAAAACAGAAACCTTCAGAAGGAGTGTTTTTACCCAAATGGTGTGAGGGATGAGGGGAGTGAGGTGAGGTGGGCTTCAGTGTGGAACTGAAACAGTAATTAACAACATAATAGTCCTGAAACCCACTTGAGCTCCATCAGAGCAGGTGAGTGGGCATATAGTCTGACTCTTCACTCGTTAATGGTCACGGTTATCACAGCTTATTAATGCATGATGGCAACAGCACCTGCTGGAAAACCTCATTCAGTCAGAAAAGTGATGCGTTTTGAAATAGTTTTGATGCACTTCATGGCTGCACTAAAACTTCACCAAGACATCTACTGTAGTAGCTTGGAAAAGAGAATGAACATGCCCGCATTTACTGTTAACTTTCAGCCAAATATGACTTTTAATATATGTGGTGTTTTTTTAATGCAAGTAAGCAGTAATATATATATATATATATATATATATATATATATATATATATATATATATATATATATATATTATTTTATTTTCACATACTTTTTGTGTATTGATTTGGCCCACTTTCATACGCGGTTCTAAATCTAAACGTATTCAATTTCTGGTCATCTGACCTAGAGTCTAAACACCTGTATCTGATTCTTCTCTTATTTCATAATTATTTCAATCATTAAAAGAAAATGCCATAAATCAGTATGCAAATGGATGAAATCACAGTCCCTCTGTCTCATTACGATAAACCTAAGATGCACATATGTTACCATAATGTGAAGGACATTAAAATTCCATTAAATTACTTTTCTTAATTAATCAAATGCAGCGTAATAAATGGTGAATACTTCCACGAGCGAATATCGGGTGCTGAATCAAAATTATTTAATACGCATATATACCCACAACAGTATTTTTAAGAAATGTTTATTAAATTCAAGTACCTAAATTTGATATCACAGTTTTAAGGACAGACAGAAAATAATGTAATATTTGGGGAAGTTCATGGAATAATGCCTTAAGAAAGATCCGATCAGTGCAGACACAAAAACTAAAATGAAAAAATGACTAAATAACTAAACTGATATATAAATAAAATCCATACCTAAAATTATAAAAAGAAGCAGGAATTTTGGGTGGGAAATATCAAAGGGCTTGTCCCATTTTTATTAAAAAGCTAACAGGCTTAGAAACCTTTCTTAGAAACCTGTTTTGCCAAAGTACTTGGTAGTCAGCTATATGTGTTATTAGTGGGAGGGGATTCGCATCTCATTGGACTATTTGTGTAATGCATGTGTGTAACCAGTCCCATCCTCTTGAGGCCAGGGGAGTGAGGTTTACAGCACAGCTCTTACTGACCTACGTCTGCAAGGTTAGTCAATACTGTTGCTTTGTTTTCAATTTAATTTTTAATTGCAAACATTTTGTTAATATTAATAAACTTAATATAGAGATTACTTTTCGAGTCTAAATGCAATGTAAATGAGCATTAAAACAACTTGATGCATATCTGTTAAAATAAATAAATAAAAACTAAATGGCACTGTGAGGGCAAATGTCCTTGATGCAACTGTAGGTTGAAGGTCTAACAGTCTGGAGTTTCATCTCTCTGTCTCTTTCTCTACATGTCCCTAGTGTGCCGATGGTAGTACAGCCCCAGGCGGTCTTCTCATCCAAACAGACGCACACACATTACCCATACTACTGTTCTATAAATACTCGCACGCCCATCACAGCCAGTTACCCTCAGTGGAGCCGTGCCTCTCAGCCCAGACGCCCCACTCCCTCCTCCTCGGGCCCCTTCAGCACTGTTCCTTGCTAGGATGCTGGACTAGATGCACCCTACAGCTGTCACTTACACACACCATATGCATGTTTTAACACTCCATTTTCAATAGACATGAAAAACTTTACACTCGTTTTACCACAGGCCATGGAGGAGATAACCCATACTTATGTGTCCCACAGACACTGTTGACACTAGAATGTATATTCATATGTGATAACACATAAAAGAGCATTCACAGCTACAAAACAGGGCCATCTCAGGGTTTCCCATACATTCAATAATTTGTGGCAGCCCACCACAATATCGACGCTGACCGCCACAGATTAATTTTAAGATTTATTAACTATTTAATATGGGTAAAAAAGTATTTTATTGCCTCTTCAAGCACAATCTGAATTAAAACATAAGCAAGCGTTGGAGGACGGATTGTTGCCAGTGCTTATTCCTCCAGAATCAATCCGGAGATTAATGGTTAGTATTATGAACACTATAACTCGAAGAAGTTAGTCTATTGTTTAAACCAATGAGCATTAAGCTGTGTCGTCAGCAAGTCGTTTCCCATCATGCTTTTGATCAGCGCAGTCGGTAGCGACCAACTGCGTGCAACTGCAGAATCCGACACTTCCGCCCTGTACTCGCAAATTTTTTTTTGCGAAAATTCAGCATGACATCAGAGACAGGGCGGACCGTTCTCGGACACATTTCTAACCAGCATGCATCTCGCGCTGATCACCTGTGATTGGTTCTGCGCAGATTTTGCTCATCTCAAACAAGCCTTATATCAGAGCACTCAAGTGTCACGCATTCAGTGTCACAGTAACTCATTTCGATGTTTTCTATTTCTCTCGCGGAAACAAAATGTTTATAATATATTTAATATGTCACAGTGCCCAAAATCAAGAGCGTCTCCCCTGGAGTTCTGCAGTCGAGCCTGCCACTTATCAGCCAATCAAAAAAAAAAAAGAAAAAAAAAAAAGAAAGGGGCTACACAATCGGAAAATAGCACTATTGTATCTGGGTAAGATTTAACGCAACAACCGAAGGGGAAAAAAAAGCATATCCCTGGAATTGTTCACCTGATTCTGTCACTCATGCTGTCTGTCTTCAAAACTTGAGAGCCCTGCTATATAATTGGGCATAGTACATACCAGGAAGGTATCAATCAGGATTATGAGTTATTTTTATTTTTTTGTTTTTTGATTAATTACTTGGATTAATCATTTTCACAGCACTAATGTTTAGTGTACTGTATATAGACAAGACAACCATACAGGGGTATTTGTTAGTAAGCCTGCCCTGGGTAAACCAATTTTCTTGTCCTTGGCCCACACAGATTCCTGCAGCTAAGTCTATGTACATGCATATTCCAATAAAGGTTATTGCTAACATGCCTCTAAAGTTTGTCTTTTCGCACCATTACAATACATATATTATAGGCCCCTGTGGCACAGCCTAAGCTTTTATCTTTTATGCACCCCCCACCCTCCTGGTCCCCAAACACCACACCACCACAAATAGAATCTAATTTTGTGAGAAACACTGCATCTGATGAATATTGTTTTGTATTATAATACGGCTCTTGACAGTTGATTCTGACTGGTAAGTCTGCATTCTGTGATTAAATATAAATAAAGTAAAATAAAATCAATCAATCACAGCAATCTGCCATGAAATACGTTTTTAATGGCTAATGATCAATAAATGGTGTATGTAGACCATAAAATAAAATAGCTGCAGAGCAATCAAAATAATAGGTGTAAACTTACACAAAGGGGTTGGAAATTTGGTCAATGTCGAGACGATGATGGCAGAGACTTCTAAGACCTGTGAAGACAAAAAGGGGGTTCATGATGTTTTTTTTTTCATTCACCTGCATTTGTTTATTATCATTGCTTTAATTTTAGCTGGTACCTACATACCACTGGTTAATAGAGAAAGTAACTTAGAAGCAAAACTTATTGTCCTCTGCCTGCAAACATGAGGCTTTACTGTAACATGAGGCATTCCACTTCACTTAAGTGTACCATCAAAATCTGTGGTCCTGAAGACAGCTGAGATTACAGAGTACTGGACAGGCGCTGTGTAATCTTGACCTCTGAGGCATAGTAGCTTGACCTCTGTCAAACTGAGGGACTATAAGGCCTTTCCTGACTTGACATAAAATTGAGAGAGGAAAGAACGGTGAAAAAGAAGACAGTGAGAGAGACGTGAATAATATTGAGCGAATGGATGTGGAAGTGCTGATAGAGAGTGAATCCTGCTGACGTCTCATTCTCCTGTGGCAAGCAGCACAGACTGATCTCTACGGACATTAAAGGCGCTGAGCAGTGGAAGGAAATACACAATGTGGATCTAAGCATGCTCAAGACATGCTAGAGATGTGCGACTTGGGGACAGCTTGTCTGTGTCCATTACATTTATCAGTTACACAATTCTGAGATGTCTACAATACTTTGTCTCATAACATTTGACCTAACACCAAACACAGTTGCTAACACTTTGTGCTATTAATATGAATGATATATCATATAGCTTGCTGAGGAGAGGTGTGCCATTACTTCTTTTGCCTGGTAGAGAATTAAATGGGCAAAATCATTTCACAGATTTATATTGAGGGAGTGACTCGAGCTATTTCTAGTGACAAAAATATCACACAGACTTGCATGTGGGCTATTTTTTTACTTCAGCCAGTAAGAAACCAACCAGAACACTTTAGTAACTGCATAGCAACATGCCCAAAAACAGTCAGGGCTGCGTTTCCCAAAAGCATCGTCAGCCTAAGTTGATCGTAAAAACGATCGTACGAATGATACGTACTTAATATTATGTTCTGTTTCCCAAAAGCATCGTAACTTAAGTAGCACTTGAAAATCTTCGTAGAACTACGAGTGCTCTGGAGTAATCGTACATCCCCAAGTGCATCGTAAGAGTTATGAGATCTAAATTAAACGAATGAAAAAAAATCATAAAATAAGTAATTTGGGAAATATGCTTTAAAGACCGGGCAAAATAGGGATGAATTCAAAAAAATATGTCAATGACTTGCTGACGTGCACGAAAACCAGCCATGTATTGGGCATTTCTCGCGGACCTCCTTCCCTTATCTTTGAACACGGTTGCAGTTAGTTTGCAATGTGACATGTCCTTCCAGATGTTTTTTTTCCTTATTTGTATGGGGTCCTTTAAATCTGTTAAAAATAAAATCTTTGTTTCCCTCTATCTCCTCTGGAAGGACATTAATTTCATCTCTTTTGAAAGGTAGCCTATCTTCTCTTGTTTTTTTTGTTTGTTTGTTTTTTTCAGCCATTGTGTCAGCCTTAATAGGTGTTATATCCATAGACTTGTCTTTATTTCTAATCCACAACAAATGACGATTATTAGGTTAAACGTTCAGAATACGACTCCATAAGGTTATATATCAGCACTTCGCGAATGGATAGCGACGCTTAAGTAGCACGTAGAACGCGTTCTCGCACGTTCATGTTAAGTGCATTTTTGGGAAACGCACGTGGAATTGCTGCGATCGTTCGTAAGCTTGCACGTAGAGAGCGCTCTTAAGAGCTAAAATACATCGTTTTTGGGAAACCCGGCCCTGAACACCCTAGAAAACACCCAGAACATCCTATCAACCACCAAATATAGCAACCCATGCATAGCTACATGCCAATATAAACACACAAAACAGTAGCAACCACCTGGTAAGCCCCCAAACAACTACTGCATAAAAGCCTAAATTCAATCAGTACATCATACACTGTAAAGAAATCATGTCTCTTCAAAAAATGTTGGCCTAAACTGCTAAATTCATATGGATTCATTTTATGATCTCATTATGAACCTTTTGAATAAAGTGGTAGTTGCGTAGACTGTCAATGGAGGGACAGGAAGCTCTCATATTTCATCAAAAAGATCTTAATCTGTGTTCTGAACATGAACGAAAGTCTTAAGGGTTTGGAACGACTGGAACAGTGAGTATAATTAATGCCAATTTTTTTTATTTTGGGTGAGCTATCCCTTTAATATTATCCAATCCATCTTTTTGAATGATATATTGTGCTGAAAACGACTCTCTACAGCTGGCCATTCAGGAAAGTCAGATCTGAAATGGTGAAGATAACAGTTTAGCTTTGTGTGTCAAACGTGAACAAACAGTGCTGACATAAAGGACAGGCATGAGGACATGTCAAACCAAAAACAACCCACAAAAGCCGGGAGGAAGGTGGTTTGAACATCTGCTTTCACTGACAACCAGACAAGCATGCAGTCATGCAATCATACACAGTCTTGCTCACACTTCACTAGACCTTTTCCCAGGAGGCAGCGGTGGCTCATCTGTAAGGGCAGGTTGGGCAGTGCACAACCAAAATATTCATCCAAAACATAGACCTCTATATCAACTGAATCAATAATACATTGCCAATGTGTTTAGCATTTTGCAACAAATATTTTTCAGACTATTTTAAGTCGTAAAGTAAGGAGGATATATTAAAATTTAGTGCATGGCTTCGTCAGGGATGTATTATGATACAGATTTCAAACTGCCCCGCTTATTTTCACAATACCTTAAAAACCTCGCTCCAGACCAAGACGATATCATTCGGCTTGAGCTAAGTGTATATTAGTCTGCATCAGGTCAGTTACTAGTTGGCAGGTCTGTTCTTCCTATGTGGAATTGCGCATCAAATGCATGAAAGTATAAATACTTTAGTTTAAACATGCTCATGTGAATATTCTTTATAAAGTTCAGTTGTGTTTGTTAATGTTTGAGAACAGACATGACTTTCCTTTCCTTACTGGAATTTCTCCACAACTTGTAATATTTTAAAACAACAATTGGAGGCAAGTAATGTTGAGGCAAAACAACATTAGACAATTTTGATTTATATGTCAATGCATTCTCATCCTGAGGGCGTCATTTAACTGACGCTTTTGACAATGCGTCTAAATACGACGCACATGGCACCCTTTAGCATCAATATAACGCTTCGGTTATGGGTAGGTTTAGGTCTGGGGTAGTGTTAGGGTTAGACCACTAGGAGACGCCTTCTGGCCCATACCTGTATATATCTGTGCCATGTGCGTCAGATGTTGACGCATTGTCAAAAGCGTCAGTTAGATGACGCCTTGGGATGAGACTGGGCTGTTTAATGTTGATGATTGCGTTATTTTACATATGCATATGATTACATATGATATCCTTTGTTTCTGCATCTTCCTGATACGTTTTGATCAGGAGATTCAGTAATATTTCAGAAGATGTGTAAGAGCCGCATAACAGTGAAAACACAGAAATCCGAAAATTCACTGTTGAAAATTCAAGGTTGCCAGGTTTTCGGAACAGACCCAGGCCAATTGCTATTTACGTAAAACTCACCCAACCATGGACAAAACTAGTTACTAAACTAGTTCTGGAGTATAAAAATCGAGTTCCAATTGTGGGTCATATCAATCCAAGGATAAAAAATAAACAACCGCAGCAACAGTGCAAAAGTAGCCAAATTCCGAGGGAAAACCACAGACTTTGCAACACTGAATCTAAGATAGCGTTCTATGCATGTTTTTGATAGAACGTTATGCTAAATAACGCAACCTCTGCCAAAAGTGTTCTGCATGTGTTCAGCGATTAAATGTAAAGCCTACAATAATGTTTATCATAAACTGGCGCTAAGACCTAGTTAACTAGCTAACTAAATTTATGGTCAGGAGCCGCTATTGCCAGGAGGTCACAAAAGGTTTCCCCTGCCTCCCTTGAAGCACACCGTTTACATACTTTAGTTTTACATCTATTGTCTGTTTGTCACCCAAATCTCTCACATTGTCCGGTAACATCTGCTCCTTATGGAATAGACTTCATGTCTGACCTCTCACAACATCCATTAGTGGATCTTTTTAGCCTTTACAGGTCAGAGGGCCAATGTAATAAAGGCCTACACAGATGGACTGACAGTCCAGAGATTTATAAAAAAAAAATATGCAACGTCATCCTACTAATGCTTGGTTGTGGATGGTTATGGACACACTTAGGCTAAGTGTTGCAGACATTAACTGTTTTCACTTTAGTAAGTTTCTTTTGTCCTGCACCTGCCAGAAGAGGGGTGTTCACACGATGATTTTTATAAATATTGACACACTTAGGCCTATACTTTAAATGAAACCAAAACTTGCACTAAAGATGCACCAAAAAAGAAGAAAAAAAGGGACAAATAAATATGTTATGAAGACTTCAGGGAAGGTAAGAAAGAAGGGTGCAGAGCTGTGTGGATCTCATGGTTGGCAGGAGCGATGGTTCAATGTTGCAGAATGACCTAGTTCTACCAGGAGAGAGGATGGAGGGAATAGATGTGGGGAGGGGGTGGCAGGGAGAGGGAAGGGAGGGGACGGAGAAAGGGGGACCATGGAGGAACAGAATGAGAAGGAGTTTGGTGGAAAGCGAGAGGAAGTAGGAGGAAGAGGAGGGAGGGATTAAGACGATGGAAAAGGAATGGAGTGAAAGAGGCATATCTCCAGCCCAAGGGATCGATAAATCAATCCCGCCTCTTCTTGATTAGAGCAGAAACTCTTCTTCCTCTGCCTCTTCCTCCTACTGATGTAAATTATTACCTGATGTAAATCCAGAAATAATGTACACCTTCAAAAATTTGGAAAATGACACCTTTAAGACCGTTACCTTCATAACCGTTTCCCTATGGATTCATACAACCACAATCAGAGCAGTGTGGATGTGTTTACCGGAAGCTGCCAGATGCTGACCTACTCTACTGAAGGTGGCACGAGGAGGTTCCTTGCGGCAAGGAGATCTAGGTCATAGTGCTCTGAAGAGCTTGTGGTGACAAATAAAACAAAAATTAAAAACACATTTTTGACAGCACTGGTTTTACATGACCTGAAGGCTTAACCGCATGAAAGTCAAAGACTTAAATACTTTTACTTACTTTTAAGATTGTTGATTACTGTTTGGAGTCATTAAGATTTTATTTAGCAGAATATATATATATATATATATATATATATATATATATATATATATATATATATATATATATATATATATATATATTTAGCAAGGATGCATTAAATTGACCAAAAGTGAAAGCAGGTTTCTTATTCTTAATAAATGCTGTTTGATGTTGGATATTTGAATTCATCATAAAATCCTGGAGAAAAAAATCCGCAAAAATATGAACTGTTTTCAACACTGATAATAATAAGAATTTGATTCTTGATTCTTGAGCATCAAATTAGCATATTAGAATGATTTCTGAAAGATCCAAGATCAAAACTGGCAGCATGGTCTCATTGTTAATACGTACACTGTAAAAAATATTGTTGGTTTAACTTAAAAAATTAAGTAACCTGGTTGCCTTAAAATTTTAAGTTGATTGAACTGGAAAACGTGAGTTAATACAATGAAGGAGATTAATTTAATAATCATAAACTCAAAATAATAAGTTATCTGAACTAAATAAATTATTTAAGTTGATTTGACAAAAGAAAAATGTTGTGATAACAAATCTTGAAGATATTTTTTTACAGTGTAGGTATTTTACGTTATTTGCAAAGATAGAAAACATACTTTTGAGTACATTTGGATAGATGCTGAAACGTTTTTATGGACGTATCTGCAACATTTAAACGTAACATTATTATGTTTTTACAGCTAAAAAAAACGTTAACAATTTACATATATTCTATATCATAAAGATATCTGTATAATTTCCCTTATTACCACTTTATAGATAAATGTACGATCCCGTAACCCTAATCCCAAACCTAAACATACCCATTTTATACAGAATATAAACAGGATAAAACGTAGTGGACAGATCATGTGTTGGGAAATGGCAGTTTTATTAACAATATAGCATTAAAATATATTTTTATCCACCAATCCTTCTCCTACCCCTAAACCTAACAATTATTTAAAAATGCATAGACTACAATTATGAAGAAAAACATAACTAACCAACAAGTATAATCACAATAATGTATTTATTGCAAAAATTTCAAAACCGGTACCAAAAAGCCGTTCACATGATGATGCGATGCAGTCACAATCCTCTCTGGCAGTATTGTAAAAAAATAATATAAATAAATAAATAAATCATACCGACCCCAAACCATTGAGCGCTAGTGTATAAGCCAATATTGTCAATTTAAATGAACAGCGTTGTTAGCCTGGGCTGTTCAATATCCAAAACGCTGTTCATTTAAATTGACAATCTTGACTTAAACTTAACCACTCAAAAGTTTATGGACGGTATATTTTTGTTATATTTTTGAAAGAAGTCTGAAGTGTCTTGAAGAGACTTTTACAACACATACACAAACTATTTTATATAACTCTAGCTAATCATCTAATCACCATCTGAGAAATCTCTGTTATTAAGAGTGCTTTATATTTTCTTCCCTATGTGAACGCCACCAAAAGAAATGTGTCTGATCGGGATCAGGACAACCCGAAACAAGCTAAATAATTCATGGCTTCCCAAAGAATAGCCATTACATTCTCTGAATCGGATATATAAATGGAGATGTTTCTTAGTTTGTTCACAGTTTATCACGAGAGCAGCATTTTTTTCTGCCTACTTGATGTCCAAAACACGCTGTGCCACATCTGAAATATTTAAGACCCCCCTTCCTCTTCATATAACCCTTAAAGTAGACCACCCTCCTACACCCTTTCAGCACAGCTTTAGTCTCTTCCCTTCTAAAGTGAAATTGGATTCTGTCTAATCTCCGCCAGCACATTCGGTTTCCTCTCATTTCCTCCTGCACTGTTTAATTCAGTATTTTTCCAATCGCAAAAAAGGTCACACATTCAAGTAAACAGGCCAATAAAAACCCCTTCTTTGATATGTTTTTCTATTGACTTTATATTATATCTAATTTCTTCCATTTAAGTGTGTCATAAAAATCTGTTTATCTGTGTGGATGTCCTGTAACTCAATAAGATGAGATGAGTTTGTGCCTCGGGAGAGACAGCGATAGGTAGGAACGAATCCTACCAAGCACACACCCAAACCCAGCTCTCCAGCAAAACACTGTTAATGACCCAATAACCAATTCACACAAATTATTATATGCTTCTTTCTTTTCTTTCTCACTTTCATCCTTCCCTCATCTGAACACAAACGCAACCCAATAGCTTGTTATCCAAACCCAAGTGTCCTGCCGTGGCCAATGGTAGATGACCTGGTCGCCAGGGCTCCATAGCAACAGCATCGGGTGGGGGGTGTTGATGTGTGAGTGTAAAGCTCGTCCCAGAGGAGATGTGTGGTACGCCCATTACCAAGCCAGCGCGTGTGTGTGCGTTAAGGGTTGGTTGTTGTTTTTTAAGTCAGTAAGGGAAGGTACAAAATGTACAGCCCTTTTATTTACATTATCAGGTCTGTTAGGCACCATGTGGTTAAATCAGACTTGAACGACAGGCTTACACAGGCATAAAAAAGAAAACGGTGTAAAGCGCACCTGTGTGCTGTTGCCGTGATACTAAGTAATAAGGGTTCATTAGATGTGAAGCAGATGTGTGTTACTGCACAGAACAGGATTCTGGTCAAACCCCCCACCCCGCTAAAAAGTTCCAGACAATGTTTCTGAATGACTTCTCTTTTTGAGCATTTTTGGAACAGCTTTAGTGATTCAGACAGTGTATTTCCAGACAATATTCTTCTAAATGACTTTGCTTTTTAAGCATTTTTGGGACAGCTTTAGTGAATTCAAAACAAATTGATGCCATAAATTAGCCTTAGATACTGTATTCTGTATGTTTTATACATATAGATTGAGAGGTCACATGCAGGCCAGTCATAAATATTTAATGCATGCTGATTCCTGTGAAGCTCACCATAAGCCCTCTTCTATTGACAGCATTAAGGAAATACCTTAATAAGGTCATGAAAAAAACTTTTTACCCCACTGATGAACTAACCATATTGATGTTTGATAAAACTAATAAAATAATAATAATAATAATAATATAATAATAATAATATAATAATAAAAAAATTATATATATATATATATATATATATATATATATTTATATATATATATATATTTATATATATATTTTATATATATAATATATTTATACTTTTTTAACATATATATATATATATATATTTTTTTTATAAGAACACATTTTACATTAACATCACTCTCAAGAATATTTAGATATTTTGAATTGAAAAAACAAACAAACAAAAAAAAACAGATAGAAGCACACAATGTTTTTCAGTGAAGATGAACAGTGGTTAGGATTGATGGGTTACAAAAATAGCTGCTGGGACTCATTTCCTGGATGGGTCCATCTGCCTGGGGTTACCGTGGTGATTAAATACATTCTGGATCTCTTAATGTCGTAGCTGTGCCATCCCACCTCCTGGGACATGGTTCCCCACTCCTCCCGTTATCTTTTGCTCCTCCTCCGTTCGCACTTATCATAAGGAGGGATTGGTGGATATTGTGATAGGTGTGAATATAGTCTATACATGATGTTTTAAAGTAAAAATAATGCACCTCAAATTTTGTAGAGGTATTTACATAGAAAAGTGATTCACAATCAGGGTTTATCCCCATTTCAGCAGGTTCCAAAATGTATAATTTTATAATTGTTAAACCTATAAAACATTACTTATATATATTTTTTTTAAATTCACATTTTGTTAAAGTAATTAAAAGTATGTTTTGTATAATCAATTATTAAATATACATATTACAATTATTTATATTTAAGATAAGTTCATTCAAATTTAGGGATGCACCGATATGAAAAATTTGTCCGATACCAATAACCGATAATTATTTATATTTAAAAAGCCGATAACCAATATATTGGCCGATAAATCTAAATCCAAAATGTTTGAGTCTGATTACAAAAACAAAAGTCGTTAAAAGCCATGTCCAAAGCTGACAAATATAATGTTCTCATTATAATTTTATGCAGCCTATTTGACAGACTTGCGATGCACGTTGAATTTAACAGATTTTTCTTTCTTGAAGTGATTTCAATCATATTTCGAGCAATTCAAAACCATCATGGCGAACAGAAGTGTATTTTCTTAATCAGCTTTAATATATCGGCCAAATTTTTGTATCGATACTGATATGGTGGCCGATATATTGGGCATCCTATCAAGATTAGTAAATTAGTTTGAATCATACAATAATTTGGGCTGATAATAATCTAGGGTTGGGCAATGTCCCCTAAATCGACAGTTGATGATGTTTACAATGTTTGAATTAAAGTGACAGGGCATGGTTTGTAGTCAAAACGAACACAGATTGACGTGACAATGAATAACATCATTAATGCATTTAATTAAATAAAATGTAGTAATCTCACCATAAATGCATTTAATTAAATACTACTAGTTTTCACAGTCATCTTTTTCACTTTAAGACCAGGGTAAAGCAAGTAAAACTACAATTTGCTTCAACAAGGACATGGACAACACTCATTTCATTCGTGGAGATGTGAAACAAGTTATTTGTGACATGCAAGATTTATTGTATAAAGATTTACATTTTGCAAAAGAAGAGTCTGCCATTTTTGTCAATGTTAAATTTTAGTTTAAAAATATTTGCAATAGTATGGTTAAATACTTGACCACTTGCTTGAACAACTTAATGTATAAACTATATAGAAGTAATGCATTGAATAAAACATTGTTTAAATTGTGTCTAAACGTGAATATGTCTATTAAAGAGTGTATATGTGTACAAAGAGAATCGCAATGCTGGCAAAACTTTTTTTAAATAAAAGTTGCTGATAACTTCTCAATTTGAAATACCAATAGTGAGTAAATGTTTTTGTGGTACAGCCGCGGATCAGTTGCGCACTGCAAACGCAACAGATGTGTACAACATACATAGAGTATGTGTGAAACGGGCTTGTCACATCTCTGGCATAGACTACAGTATTTAAAATAGCATGCATATGCATTAGTTACAATCTCAAATTAATTTACAGAGCAATCCCAGCGAAGTTTAGAGACTAAGATTGTGTCTGGTTAGGGGGAGTGGCATCACAATGGATAGCCACCATCGTGATATTGTCCATCGGCACAACCCTATATAATCACAGAAAATAAACTATATATTAAATATTTAACAAATGGTCAAAGTTAACCCATTTTTAGTTTGGTGTTGTGGATATTTGTGGTACAAATGCTTCAACAAAGGGTCCTCAAAGCATGCTACGAAGAAACCCATAATCACACTTGAAACACGTTTCACACAAACAGTCTTTGCTAATCATATTCAAACAAAGAGAGAATCCCACAAAAATACTGCTAATTACTTTGTGCTTCACCTCAGAGGACCCAAAGGGTTCATGAGATGTTTTTCAAGCCCCTGAAGCAGAGAGAAGACCAGCTTTGTGGGGGAACATCCCAATCCTAAACCATTCCAATTGAACCTGTTCCAAACGCCACAGGGTCAATGCAATTGGTGCATTCAGGCACTGTTGATAATATATGCGCATGCTATTTAGGGTGCTTTCTTAATTCTGTAGTTTATGCTAAAACCTAAAGCCTCGAGATTCACCCTTCAGTCAGATCTAAAGAAACCAGCAAATCATAGTGAACTGACTTCTGATGAATCAGTATTCCATGCCAGCCTCTGTTGAACTTCATGTCTGCTTCAGCTCGTACTATTGCCCTCAGGTGCCGTGAATGTGTGCATGAGGCAACACGAGGTCATAATTCAGGTCGGTGCTTTTTAGAGACATATAAATCGTACCTCTGAATTTATTCCTCTCATTTTTGGTGGATTTTACAGGCATGTAATACAGCCTATCTCTTACAGTCACATGCAATGCGTGTGGATAATTTCTACATCCTTTAACACCACTTTTAGCTGTCGTCATCCATCAAACAACATCCATAAAACATGCCCTGGCAGCTCCGAGCTACAGTAATGGGTATGAAGGGATCAAAAATCGAGGAAAGCAGAAATATATTCAAGCTTTTGATGGTGTGCTAATACTGTAGACTTTTCCTCTAATCCCACAGCCAAGTCTCTTAAGATTTGCCTTGGTCTTCTGGTGATCTTGGCAAAACAAGAACATATATAGCTTTTCTGTGTTCCTCAGTATGTTTTTGAATAAAACCAGGGAAATGTGCGTGATATTATATTACATCACATTATGTTACTCATTCACTCACACAGTTTCTCGCAGTCCAAGCACAATGCTCAAGGGTCCAACAACTGTTCCCCATCTGGGATTTGAGCATCTGGCTCTATATTCTCATCACAATATCAGTTCTTACATTATGATCTTACTGCAGCTTAGTTGTAAGACTATTACATTCAAAAACAGAAGTAAAGGTCTGGAAGTGCTGACTAACAGCTGAATAATGCTGTGGTTATAATTATGCTGCATATGATGGTAATTCTGCTGAGATTGCCACAACTCAACCGACTATGTAGATTCACTCAGCACCACACAGGAGGCAGAAGTGCTTAGCTAGAGTTGACAGCGAACACAAGGGAAACAATTAATACTCCAGAAGAGCATCGCCAGTGTCACACACCAGAGCTAAATCTCACATTATGGAAAGCAGAAGGCTTTTAAAAGGACACAGACCTGGGCTAATTGGAGACGTTTTGGAACAATCCATCTACGTCGGCCCCAAACTCAGGATGTAAATGGCTTTTTAATTTTATAACAAGCTTTTTATCCACTCTGAAAGCCAGCATAAATTCTATTGAAGTATATTACAGAATTCAGACAGTGACTTTACAAAGTAATAAATATTGTTTGTGCAATCAGATCGCATTCAATTGGTAGAATATCAGGATTGATATTAATATGGTGAGGAGACCAGCACTATGTTCAGAAAAGCATATTAAGCTTACTATTTTTGTGGTATACACACACACACACACACACACACACACACACACACACACACACACACACACACACACACACACACACACACACACACACACACACACACACACACACACACACACACACACACACACACACACACACACACACACACACTATATATATATATATACCAGGATGACTGACTATGATTTGACCTATTATACAGCACCGCATGTATGGAAAAATGCATGGAAAACTGTATAAAGTTTCTATTCGTTTTGAATTGTTTTGTCTAAAAGTAGATTTTCAAGCAATATATATATATTGGGATTAGACGACTGATTCAAGCTGATAGAAGAGCAACTTTGACTAAAATAACCACTCGTTTCAACCAAGGAAGCAAAGCATTTGTGAAGCCACAACACACACAACCTTGAGGCGGATGGGTTACAACAGCAGAAGAGAAGACCCCACCGGGTACCACTCATCTCCACTACAAATAGGAAAAAGAGGCTACAATTTGCAAGAGCTCACCAAAATTGGACAGTTGAAGACTGGAAAAATGTTGTCTGGTCTGATGAGTCTCGATTTCTGTTGAGACATTCAGATGAGTAGAGTCAGAATTTGGCATAAACAGAATGAGAACATGGATCCATCATGCCTTGTTACCACTGTGCAGGCTGGTGGTGGTGGTGTAACGGTGTGGGGGATGTTTTCTTGGCACTTTTTAGGCCTCTTAGTGCCAAATGGGCATTATTTAAATGCTACGGCCTACCTGAGCATTGTTTCTGACCATGTCCATCCCTTTATGGCCACATGTACTGATTGCTACTTCCAGCAGGATAATGCACCATGTCACAAAGCTTGAATCATTTCTAATTGGTTTCTTGAACATGACAATGAGTTCACTGTACTAAAATGGCCCCCACAGTCACCAGACCTCAACCCAATAGAGCATCTTTGGGATGTGGTGGAACGGGAGCTTCGTGCCCTGGATGTGCATCCCACAAATCTCCATTAACTGCAAGATATATTATCAATATGGGCCAACATTTCTAAAGAATGCTTTCAGCACCTTGTTGAATCAATGCCACATAGAATTAAGGCAGTTCTGAAGTCGAAAGGGGGTCAAACACAGTATTAGTATGGTGTTCCTAATAATCCTTTAGGTGAGTATGTCTTGAATCTTATTTTTTTATTGGATATTTATGAACACTGCACAGTATGCATTAAGCATCATGCTAGTATTTAGTCTGAAACTAGTTATAATTTAGAAATTCTGAAGGTGTGTGCTGAAGCTGGAATGAGTATGAATGTGCCAATGAGATTTTCTTTTTTAATGTTCCTGGGAGGAATTGATGGGTCTTTGAGCCTTCAGTCTAAATATTTACAGTGAAAGAGTATCTCTGTGCATTATCTGTGCGCACATTAACCTCCTCCTGTTCAGCCCACACAAAAGGATGGGCTTTCAGCCCCCCCCATACACAGAAACACATACATAAAGATCTACACAATCAGCCCCTTGTATTGCATCCAGAACCTCGCTCGACATGTATCTAGTTCTGGTCTAGTTCGCTAACAACATTTTCAATAAGGTGTGACACTGTGACAGAAGCTGTTTTGTAAAATGACACTGGCCTATTTATTCCCATGTGTGTTGCAGAGATACACATGGCAGAACAAATCCTGACATGTCTCCTTCAGCCACATGTGAATGCTGCGTATTGGCTCAATGAAAGCTGATGTTTTCTGGAAGACATCAAAGTCTGGACAGCCAAATGGCGGTTTTCTGATTGCACATATGACTGCTATGTTGAAAATATAAAACAGCTGCTATCAGCGCATATTGCAATAATGAAATGAGAATGTTTGACAGAATTGCGTACTTTCCCCCCGAAATGAATAGACAGACAACATGTAAACATTGACTTCTCCAAAATACTAAACTGTGGCACTTTCAAAATATAAAAAATATCTGTGGGGTCCAACATCTGGCAAATTCTGGTTTAACCAATCGCAAGAGTTTGGAGGCGGGACTACCAGTCTGTACAAACATTGCAGAAAAAAATTTGGTATGAATCGCTTATAAATCTATTTTTATATAAGTTGTTGCATTGAAATGAAAAAGGAACATATATAATTTTTTTAACATTTTAAAGTTCTCGTAAATTTTCCACTATAAAGGGAGCATTTTATTTGTTTTTTGTCATTTTAAAACCATATATATATATATATATATATATATATATATATATATATATATATATATATATATATATATGAGCTTATATGATATTATCAGCCGATATTAGGCATTTTTCAATACTATCGGTATCAGCAGTTATAATGGCCGATAAATGAATATTTCTAAAAAAATAAAAAATAAAAACGGACGAACACGCTTGAACCATGTCATGAGTGTTGGAGTTGTATAGTTTGTCCACCAGAGGGCACTCTACACAGTCCCTGTTGGCAACACTCGTTGAATTGGTCACAAGACATACATTGCTTGAATAACAATTAAAAGAACATCCCATTAGTTCTCTTAACTCAATAAGCATGACAAAATTTGTGACCATCATGTCCAGTTTTTCTGCTGTTAAAAAGCCGAGAGTGAAGCGGAAATAGTTAGTAATAATTACGTTACTTTGTTACAGTGTAGTTGACTGACTGTCCTTTTAACTTTTGACATAGTGACTGAAGTATTTCTTTAATAGCACGTGACAGTTATAGCAATGAGGTGTATCATCTCTCCTTGGCCTGTTATATTGAACATGTATATTTTACAATTTGCAGTATGACGTAATCCATTGCTAAATTATGGCTCATCATAGACTAGCTAATCACAAAGCTAGCTAATGCCACTATCATCAGTCTGTTCTGTTGTGACAATAAAAGAAAATAAGTTTCTGCTTTAGAATACATGATCATAATATTTTAGTTAAAACTCACAAATAGACTATAACTAATGTTAGGGAAGTCTGTTAACGTTTTTTGCACGTCTAGAAATAAAGAAAATAGAAAAATATCGGCCGATATATCGGCATATCGGATTTGTAAAACCAAAAAATATTTGTATCGGTATCGGCCTTCAAAATCCTTTATCAGTCGAGGCTCTAATATATATATAAACACAATAAAAAACACAATGAAATGACAAACACAATAAAATGCTCCCTTTATAGTGGAAAATTGACGAGAACTTTAAAATGTAAAAAAAATGCAAAACCAACAAAATCATTGTGTAATAAGGAAGCACAATATATAGGCCACCATATCAGTAATGGCAAATATTTGTTCATTTTTGTAAAGTTATCGTTATCGGCCTGATAAGAAAATGTTGCCGATATGTTGAAGCATTAAGCATATAAAATTATTTATAAAACAGTTAGTTCCAATCCTTGATTCAGATTGGTCAATAGCTGTGCTTTATTCATGATAAAACCCGGCTAGGACCGCTTCACCCAACGGTTCTATTTATCACTGCGCAACACTGCAGTTCCTATGTTGTTTTTATGAACTCTCCGCTTCGCGTCATGCCTAACAACACCCTTCAGCCGCTACTTATTCACGATAGAGCACAGTCTCTCGAACATTATTGCTTACATATCCTTCAGCTGAGACACTCCAGATGTGCACTGTTTTCCATGATGATTTTAAATTGCTTAAAATATGATCAGAATAACTTCAGAAAGGGAAATACAGTTGCGTGCAACATGTGCAGTGCAAGTCTGTCATATCGGCTCCATAAAATTATCTTGAGAACATTATAATTGTCTTCTTGGGACATGGCTTTTAATGGTGAGACTTTGGTTTTGTAATCAAGCTCTCAAAAATTATATAAAAATGTGTAATCATATTTATCGGCCAATATATCGGTTATCGGCTTTCCAAATATAAAGAATTATCGGTTATCGGCGTCAGGCAAAATCGGTGCATCCCTACTGTGTAATCAAAGAAAAGCATGATGAAGAGAAAGTGAAAATTATTCTGAGAATGAAAGCAAATAATAAACGAACAAAGAAGAAAAGAAAAGAAACACCCTAAACACTTTCATTGAAGTGCTCTTATTGCTGTTTAATGGTCTGTGGAAATAAATAGTAAATATTCTAAATTAAATCTTGTTAAATGGATACAAGCTCTCAGAACTTACATTGAGACAACACTGCAGAGTATCAATGTACACAGAACAGACAATGACAGTTCATACAATGAAATCGAGGTGTGCTTGAGGTTGTCAAGGGTAGCTGGCGTGTGTGCTTCAGTAAATTAGTATTTTCTCCTAAGTGTGAGCCACATGCTCCATACATCCTCAGCCGAACACAACATGCATCTGACTGACAGCTGTGGTCTAATTTTAGGGTAAAACAAAGACTCCTCTTCAAACTGACAAGAACTAAGAGGACATTAAGTGATGTGGTAGCAGAGAGACACGCAGAGCGACAGAAGACTTTAAAACGAGTGCGAGAGGGCAATGCAACACAGTTCACAAAGGTCATCGCCAGAGCCAGTGAAGTTTACAAGACCCCGGTCGTCCAGAACAAACTCAGAGATCAATATGTCCTCATCTGCAGCAGACCACTCATCAATAAGCGCCTGACTGATTTAGGAAATGACTAACTCATAAAACCACATGCATTGTGCTCAAAGGCCCTTTATTAGAATAAGGTGCAGCCACAGTGACCAACACAAATCACAGATCAAAGGCACACAATTATTTATTATCTCTCAAATATGTATTTAATTTAATCTGTCAAATATGTATTTGATCTAATATCTAATCTATTAAATCGATCTGCTTATTAAAATATTTACATTTTACATGAATTAAAGCTTAATATAACTATTAGAATAAGCCACAAGTCTAAACGTGTCACACCAACAAAGCCCAGCGTAATGCGGTCAGCATGTGGGATGAAATACACACAAGAATGAATGAAAGAGAACAGAGACATACAGGCAGAAACAAAAAGGGCCAATTATCCGCCCGCTGTAATCAGTGTCTGCTTTTGAATCCAGACAGAGACACACAAATGAATATGTAAGAAAACAAATCAAATTTACCTTTCAGGCAAAAAGGTCTCCGGATCTGGTATGAGTGAGCTGGCCTGTCATCTCTATTACAGATTCCTCTTTCATTTGTGCCGGCTTGGTTGTGCTTGGTTTAAAATCCTTTGACTAGAGGAGTAGGTCAGTGTGGCTTACAATCTGTGCCATCAAGAAGTAAAGCATGTGTGTATTTCCTTAATGACGTGTCTTCTTGATGTCTCTGTGCATCCTTTCCTCAAACCCTTCCTAACTGTCTCTGATGTTCCCTCTCTCTTTCTGCCTCCCTCACACATCGCAAACCTTGTCTGTCGCCTCCTGCTTTGACTTCTCCCCGCCCACCTTATGAATAATTAATCACCATGTGGGTAGACCCCTCCCCCCTTTGAAAAAGATCCACACACACGCGTGCTAACACAAAAATGTAAATGATAGACATACACAAGATGAGGAAAAACACAAAACACGCCGGGTGCGCTGCCCTCCCCCTCTCAGCTGGGGGAATTTAGCGTTTCTCAAGCTGGGATGGAAGACTCTCCCCTCCTCCAGGGCTTTCCCTCTGAGCTTGACCTCTCCATTACGACCCGCATCTCAATCTCGTGTACGTCTGGACCCCTTTTCACTCCTCGCCTGTCCTCATGTCACCTACTGACAAATCAATACTACGTCAACAACATGCAAATGCTCGCTGTATATGATTAGAGAAGCCTAATATGGATGGAGATCGATAGATGCTGGTGCCAGCCGGGCAGCGAGAGTTGAATGATAAAGATATTTAACCCAGTGCTTCTAGTCAAATCAAACAAAGGGTGTATTAAGAGAATGAAAATTAATTCTAACTTCATTTAAGATAATGATTGCTCAGTGCATGTTGACATCTACTGTACCAGTGTAGGACATACTACTAGCAAGGTCAAACACTTTCACAGTAACATCATTAAGAACAATCTAATAAGGTAAACGCCTTCTGAGGTTAGTCTAATTAAAATGAGGTGATGGAAAATCTGACAACAGCAATAATTGTCATTATGCCAAGTTATAGTGGTTTGTCATTATTATAATCAATGGATTGCAAAGGAAAATTGCTGCATTATAAATGTACACTGACAAAAGTATACCAAAAAGTGGGTGTTATTGTTGTTTTTTTGCTTGGGATTGGTAAGTTTTTACATTTATGAAAGAAGTCTCTTATGCTTGCTTACCAAGAAGGCTTAATTTATTATGATAAAAAAAATATATATATATTTAATATTTATATATATTTTAAAAGAAAAGTATTTAGAGTTCCATTAATAGATTTTTTTAAATGTAATCTATTTCTGTTATGGCAAAACTGCATTTTCATTAAAATATGCTGGTTTGATGCTAAAGAAAGCTTATATTAACCAACCCTAAACTTTTACCGACCCTAAACCCAAACCCGAATAACATTAAGGACATCCTTTGTCTTTTTCAACGCTTTTTTTTTTTTTTTTGCACGTTACTTACTATCAATGTTGAAAACAGCTGTACTTAATATTTTATTTAGGATTACTTGATGAAAACAAAGTTTTAAACAACAGCATTAAAAAAAAATAATAAAAAAAACTTTCGTAACATTATTACTTCACTTACTTCACTTTTGATCAATCTAATTGTATTCATTTATTTAAAAAATAAATCTTACAGACTTCAAACTTTTTAATGTATACCATGCTATATGAATATGGTAAACATGCAGTACCATGGTATATGTTACAAGGTATCATTTTTGCACCATTTCGTACAGGGCAGTTGCTCAAATTTACGGGGGGCTTGGGACCAAAATGTCGGAAATGATGGGCCAAAATGATAATGCTAAAGCATAAAGAACCTTTTTGAGATTCCCTTGTCACAGGACCTGATAAAACATTCCCAGTTATTGCTCCAAACGGTATATGCCACCATTTTTATCATTTTATTTTTGTACAAGTATATAGATGGAAGCAGTAGTGAATCAGAAAGTTTTCAACCTTACTGTCTAAATGAAGGACAGGTCGAGTCAAATTACTATAGCTTTCCATAGACCATCTTCAAGCCAAGTGATTGACAGTTTAACTCTAAGTAGGACCCTTGATCCTGTGTCTCCAAGGTGGATTAGCAATTTGGAGGTATTTAGTTCTCTATAGTAAGCACATTAAATTATGATAAGGGGTTTCCTCTGTGACTGCGTATCTATCAGCAGGTTTTAACAGCGAGCACAAACGCAAAGATAACAGCTCAATCCTTCATTTCAATGCAAAGCGAGATTATACACCCCAACAACTTATCTATTTCCCCGTTTGCAACACAAATAAAGAAATATTGTGATTAAACAGTTTGTTGTATGTGCTTGTTGTGACCTCAATCATGTACAGTCAAGCACAGAATGGGTTTCCCTTATTATGAGAAATGTTTCACATTTTTTCCTTTCCATTGACGTCTGTTGTGTTGGCAGATGCAAAACAGAGGGAGTGAGACTAAATAAAAGGTTTGATTCAGTTCTTCAGGATTGGCACAGAAATTACAAGGAGCTGATCTAAATCCCTCTGGGGAAGCAGTGAGACGGAGAAAAGAACTTTAAATCAGAGCCAAAACTCCCTGACACAACTTCATGCATGTGATAGGGATGGAATGGGAATCATGACGAACTGAACCATTCTGGTTCTGATTCTGACTCCTCTTAATGACTTGATCTATTAATGGTTGTATGAACAATTATTTTAGTACTGCAATTCTTTTTTCTTTCCATCAGCAATATGTTGACAGTAGAATCTGTAAAACAAATCAGAAATAAATGTAAAAAAAAAATCTGACTTTTCACATACTTTATAAAAGGTAACAAATGTAATCTATTACCTTCTCCTAACTATATATCAAAGAAAAATACTAAACTAACAAAATGCGTTAACATATTTAATACATGTATTGAAGAGCCCAACTGATAAAGGATTTTGAAGGCCGATACCAATACAAATACTTTTGGGTTTTAAAATCCAATATTCGATATATTGGCCGATATTTTATTTTATTTTTTTCAGAAATGTGCAACAAAACTAACAGATTTCCCTAACATAGTTATTTGTAGTTATTTAAGGGTTTTAACTAAAATAATATGATAATGCATTTTAAAAATCACACTTGGCGTCGTTTCACACACGTGTAAAGGAAAAGCTAACTTTTATGCACACGAGACGTTTGAAACTTTGTCTCTATGTCTAAATGTTCACTCCTCGCAAGTCTAACTTACATTTTACAATGCAGGGACTGTAACAAGAGATATGCTAGTTATAAATACAGTAATCATTACTTTATTTAGGCAGAAAAAGTTCATTGTGGTTTCCAAGCTCATTAATGTTAACGTTAGTGGTCTTTCACTGATGATAGTGGCATTAGCTAGCTTTGTGGTTAGCTAGTCTATGATGAGCCATAATTTAGCAATAGATAACGTCATAACAGGCCAAGGAGAGATGATTGAAGCATGTTTTTCGTCCATTTTTATTTTATTTTTGAAATATTAATTTATTGGCCAATATAACTGCCAATACCGAATAGTTTGGAAAATGCCTAATATCGGCCGATATCTGGCTCTAGTATTGATTCACTGCATTGATTGATTCATTCATTTGTCGCACACTGGTTGCACTGGATGTTTCTGATTCACCACAAAAGAGCCAACTAAAAACAGTCATACGGTAATCGGACTAATGAGATTGCAACATTACAGCCTATGTATGTCTTATTTAACTGTCCAGTTGTGTGGCAATTTGGTTATTGTTGAATCAAATTTCTGAAACTTTCGGAAATATTTGGCCGAAACAGTGATCTTTCAATCATCAGCATGTCTCCGATAACATGTTTTGATTATGTCGTTGTCATGAGACATGACAGCAAGAACAGGATAGTCTAATTAATTGATTTAAGGCTTAAAGGAAAAAATATATTATATATTTTGGTGCATAACTAAATTTTATCTATTCTATTCAATTCTATTCATTTCTGTTCCATTCAATTTAATTCTATTCAATTCTATTCCATTCTATTCAATTCTATTCTAACAAATCAGAGATTAAACTGGGTGCTAAACAACATGTACAGCAAATGTACACTCTATAACAGATCTGGAGTCACTTCCAGAGATTCAAATTCAATGACTAGTTCTGAGGTTAAGAAACCTGTATTCATCTGACGCTGACATTAAAGGCTATGAGCAAAGGCATTCCTGCTGTGTTGCCGTGCCAAAGCATACGGTCACAGAGGGCCCGTCTTTCAATTGCATCAGGTGTAACGCTAATTGCATTGTTTAAATATTTAAACCAGCTTGAGGGACACAAAAGGAGAGGGATAGGGAGGGGCACGGGTTAAAAAGAGCAAGAGCGAGAGAGAGTGGAAGAGGAGAAAGAGATGACGGGAGAAGAAAGGGGAGAGGAATATGGATGTATTTGCGAAAGATAGAAAGGCTCTCGTTGTTTGTGGAACTCCAGGACAGGACATGAACAAAACAAAGGGAAACAACAGTGGAGCATTATGGCTGTTTGAGCAAAGTGAGGCCTCCTTTGTCTGTCTCGGAGGGGAAATAAAAGGTGGAATGAGACAAACTGAATGTTCTTCTGCTTTTTTTGTTTTCTCCTTTCCCAGCAATCAACGGGGCGGCTCATTAGAGACTAACGAGAGGTCTGAAGAGCACACTTGGGAAGGCAGGGAGCTGCCAAGTTTATGAGAGAGGCCATGTACAAAAGCTGTCAGTAATGAGCTGAAACGGGTCCATGAGTCCCACAGGAGTGAATCCCACTCTGACATGTTCGGTCGTGTAAACCAGTGGCTTTCGAGCACTTGTTTGTGCATCAAAACACCATAAAACAATTTGCTATACATAATGGTTTTACTGATATTTATTCTCAGTTAAAGGAATAGTTCACCGTTTGTTTGGGGTAGGTTTATCTCACCAAGGCTACATTCTTGTCCTCCCAAAAAATACAGTAAAAGCTGTAAAATGAAATAACAAACTGTAACTTGTTCCTTCAATGCAAAGTTCCTTTAAAAATCATTCTGATTTGATGCTCAGGAAACATGTCTTATTATTATCAATGTTGAAAACCATTACTATTTTCCCGGAAAGAGCAATACATTTCCATCCCACCCCCCAATATTCCTTAATGAACAGAAAGATCAAAAGAATAGGTTTTTATGAAATCTTCAAACAAATATAAATCTATTGTAATATTACGTCTTCACATTAGCTTTTGATCAATCTAATGGATCCTACCTGAATAAAAGTGTTCATTTCTTATATTACCGAACCCTAAACTTTTGAACAGTGTACAATGACATTTCTAGGAATACATAATAATCAAATATTAATTTTATGACGAATAACATTAAGGACATCCTTTGTCTTTTTCAACGTTTTTTTTTTTTGCACGTTAGCTAATGGCACTTGGCAATGATCCTGATCTCAGTGGTTGGTCAGGTCAACAAAGTGTTAAAGTCATCTTGATGAAGTAGTTTCCAGGTGTATAGCGTATGTAGTTCCCACACCTCCCATCTGTTTATGTGATATATCACTTCCTAAGCCAATGAGAGGCATTATACATCACAAATGAGCCAATTTTCTCAACATCAACACCATTCAAAATAAATGTTATGCCTTTCCTACACTAACCCCATAATCTAGAATTAGATCACTTTGAATAAATGTTACCCATTCTGATTTGTCCATTTAAGGCCTACTAAATATGTATTTAAAGGGATGGTCACCTTTCACTCACCCTTATGTTGTTCAGAACCAGTACGACTTAATTTCTTTTGTGAAATGTTTTACTTATTTCGTTTTTAAATTTAGTTTTAGACTCCATTGACATGTTTGGACGTCATACAGATGGTGAGTAAATGACTTAAAACGCCCGTTTAAGATTGATACCTAATGCAAACCCCAAAAGACATGTAAGAAGTATAAATATGATGAAAAGTGCATTTTAAGTTCTGTCTGATCCTCTTGATGAGGTCTGGGAGCACTTTAAGGACAGCTGGTCTTTCGTTTATCAGGTCCATACCTCTTCACACACCTTCTGTCCTTCTCTGTCCCACACTCCATTGATCTGAAGACCCTTCTCTTCACTCCCTGGTCAGTGGGTCATATTAATGGTGGTCCTTCAGAACAGCTGCTGCCGAAGGCGAAAAAGATACATTCGCATTAGCCTTGTGACTCTTGAGACAGTCCTTCCTTTCTTCCATAATGCAATTCACTCTCTTCTTACATTTATTTAACAGCCACACAAAGCAAAAAAAAAAAAAAATCAAAGAAAGAAAAAAAGACTTTTTATGACCCGAAAGAACATAAATTATATTCGGGTCAATTATATTGATTTGCTTCCATATATCCTGAAGCTCTTCCTTTTGGGCAGTTTAAAGTGAAAATCTCTCCTTCAGTAACAGTTTCTATGTTCCTTGCTTTAACTCAGATCCAAATATTTTTAACACAAAAATGTAAAAATTTACATTCAAGGTGTGGTTACATTAGTGATATTTCAGGAAAGTTTTGCTGACAAAAGGTCCATTGTCCACAGTCCACAATAGTGTAACAATGTATGAAGTCACTTTCAAACCAAGCAAGGTTTGTTGGTCAGTGAATTCACATGAGCAACCTGACCATTAGCGAAATATGCATGGGGAACTTTTTTGAATTTGTGAATGTGCAGCTTTCTACTAAACTGGAATGAATTACATCCGTAAAATACTGAGCAATTGTAAATGTGACCACACTTTAGATACAACTAAAAACAGCTCAAATCCAGATTGATTCAATGTCTTCATTAATAGAAAGTCTCCCATGAACAGGGTTGTGACATCAAACCATTGAATAGTTGAAGGGTCATACTGCAGGTTAAGCACATGTCCCTTCTTCAACCACAGAGCAGATGTCAGGTAGGCCACGGCCTTGACACAAACACAATATCTCTAACAGCAGGGTACCTGGCTGTCTGAGTTTCACCCAATAAGGCGCTAACACAGGGGTTAAATTAAGCAGTAACATGGGCAGACTGTGATGCAATAAAGACCCTGAAAAGGGCAATTAGAGTGTTTGGATCAGAATGTTCTAGGTGATATCAAAGTCCTTTTAGGCAAGTCATGCCACTCGGCCGCCATCTTGGCAACGCCTCCGGGCAGCTATTTCTGGACAAGACCAGGCTCCTATCTAAATGAATGGGCAGAGAGTCAGAACTGCACTTCACTGGTCACTGGGACATAAAAACTGCATGCATAGAAACAGCAGTAAAATATGGCTATGTTCACACTGCAGGGCTTAATGCTCAATTCCGATTTTTTGAAAAAATTAGATTTTTTTGCAAGGCTGTTCATATTTCCAATTAAATGCGACCTTTTGTGATCTCTTGTGTGAACGTGAAATGACCCAGAAGTGACCCGCATGCGCAGAAGAGTACTCTCAGCGGTCAACGACGTCACTTGTTGTTTGCGGAAGTAGCTAAATTAGCTTACAGTGGCGCTCGTTTAGCAATATTAAAGTTATTTTCGCAACAGAGCCAGCACACTTACAATCTTCTCGTTTTAAGAAGAAAATTAAACAGAGAAACATGTGGGTGCGGTGTCGCAGCCAGGAGTGGTGGGATACTGATGTGAGTGGCTTCACTGATACAGAATTCATCAGTAACTTCCGAATGACCAGATCCACCTTCGATTATGTTTGTGAGCGCCTTCGATCAACTCTGTCACGGGAAGAGACACGTCTGCGGCGGCCCATAACAGTGCAGAAACGCGTTGGAGTTGGCGTGTATCGGCGAGCTACAGGTGCGTGCAATGACGTGCGTGTCGGATATATGTGACCTGGCCGTTCAGATTGCAGTCGCATTTCAAAAGATCGGATACATATCGGATTTGGACCACATACCCAAGTGGCCTGGGTCGCATTTGAAAAGATCGGATCTGTGTCGTTCAGACTGTCATGAAAAAATCAGATTCAGGTCGCATAGGGGCAAATTATCGGAAAAAAATCGGAATTAGGTCGTTTCAGCCTGCAGTGTGAACGTAGCCTATGATAAAAATCGCTGAAAAGTTTCGAAGACTTTGCCCTAAAATAAGGTTTAAAACGCTGTTTTTCCCACAGGTTATACTTTTACTATGCATGCACAAGGGTTCTCTCACACTCTGTCGCGCGAGCGCAGCACAGTTTGAAAAACAGTGTGTGCGCGCTCTTGCTCGCTCGCTCTAGATTGCGGGAGATTCGAGCTAACTTGCGGTCATCAACCGCTATCAATCTGCAGGAGACTCCCAGAACTTCCGGGATACTTGGGATGTCTGAAATTTACACAACGCACATATACACTGCATATCAAACAGTAACGTATTTTCCACTGTCGCAAACCTCAACTGTGCGCATGCGTCGGTGGAACCAGACGATAGGCTTAAATGTTTCCCGACTTGACTGTTAAAAGCAGACGATCGGCTGTCCAGCGGGAGGGGCGGGACATGTGCATACAACCGCGACTCTTTGGTGTTACGGGTTTTCCCTATACATTTGTATTAAGGATTGAGGAAGTTGCATGTCTCTATATGAATAGTCTCTGGTGATGTAGATTTTCTCAGAAGTGCAAATCAACAGATCACTTAAAGATAGAGAGAGCGAGAGGAAAGGATGAGGAAGGACTAAGGAAGCAGCTGGTCAAGAAAGGAAATTACCTCAATATAAATTATGCTACATCTATCCATGAATATGAAACCATTCCTGAATGCTGATTGGCCAATGGTGATATCCTGTCAGGGTCAAAAAACGCATGAATAAGCTACCATTAAATAAACAAATAAAGCGAAGTGTGGGATGTCTGCATGAATATAAATGACTTCCACACAATTTCTCCTGTCAGGAAAAACAATTCTGCTAAATTTGCAGCGTGTAAGTGTGAGACTGATGTGAGATTCCAAATCTGTTTTAATGAGAAAAAGCACATGTGCATACGTACATGTGACCTATAAAGCAAACTTTTATGGGCTAGATGCATGGAAAACATATGGACCAGGACGAAATGCACCACCGATCAGGGCTCTGAGCGTTTAACTGTGTCAGTTGAAGAGTCAACCCCGGCTCTGACATCTAGTGTGTTAAGCCCTGGGGTCGTGGTTCAAGTTTAGTCTCCAGACCTACTTTACATCTACACTGACAGAAGGCTGAATCAGAGTGTTAACAAAAAGCCCTTCCTTGCTTGTCGGTCAAACTGTCGCGCGTAGGCACGTTGACCCTCCCCCTCGGTTCTTCAGGAGCCTATATCAACAGGAGGTGTTGTCATTTCTTCAGTTAATTGCTGGCGGAGCCCTGATCAGCCCTCAAGAAGTCTGGACGAGGGAGGGAAAGCTTTGGTCTCCTGCCAGAGCGCGTGCGTATCCCCCAAACGCACACACACCAATGTCTAAGAATACAATGGGGCAAAGCAGCTGGACTGCAGAACCACAAGACAGTCCTGCATACTTAATTACAAAACCAAGACAAGCCATCTGTGCCATAGAGATCATAACATCTGCTTTAGATCAATAACTTGCACAGATAAGGGATGGGGATTTCTTTTCATTCAAAAGATATCCTACATCAATTCAAAGCTTCCTTTCTACAGTATGACATAACACACAGTTTAAGCCTATGAATTAATACAATAGGCCTTAAAAATGATGTAATGGATGTAATTTCCCAATGGGACAAAATGGACACCTGTTTTGTATGAAAACATTGATAGCGACTTGTAACTCTAATACAGGTCTAAGGTCTGCTGAGGGGCCTTCAAAAAGACTAAATAAATGTTCATGGTTTTATTCAGATTGAAGCCGGGTTGCAAAACAAAGTCAGAAAAAGATCAAGAAAGGACAATGCAACTGCAAGGACGTGCGTCTATAGATACTATACAGATTCATGACACTAATTACAGTAAATTAACTAATTGCATTATCCTTCAGACTGAGAACAGACCAAGAAACAACAGGTCATGTTCAATGAAAAATTCATTAAGGCTTCATTTATTTGATCACTACTATAATTTCAACTGTTTTAATTTTAGATTTATGTATTTTGTATTTAAATTGTAATATATTACTGTGATGGCAAAACTGAATATTCAGCAGCCATTGCTCATTTTATCATGTTGATGTTATGCTAAAGAAACATTTATTATTATTATCATCAATGTTGAAAACAACTGAGCTGCTTAATATCTTTGTCAAAACCTTGATCGATTTCTTTCTGGGTTATTAGATGACTACAAAAAATACAGAACCCTAACCCTAACCCTAACCCAAAAATAACAGCATTTATTTAGAATAATAATAAAAAAATAATATAAAAAAAACATTTGTAACGTTAATGTCTTTTAGAGCCAGACTCGATATATCGGCCAGATATTAGCCATTTTCCAAACTATCGGTATTGGCAGTTATAATGGCCGATAAAGTTACAGTCCCTGCATTGTAAAATGTAAGTTAGACTTGTGAGGAGTGAACATTTAGACATAGAGAAAAAAGTATCAAACGTATCTTGTGCATAAAAGTTAGCTTTTCTTTTACACGTGTGTGAAATACAATAACGCGTCGTTCTGTAATGGATTTAGAATCTCTAAATAGTAGGTTTTAGGAGGCAGGCAGCAACTGATGATTGAAAATGGTTTGATGTAGCTTGAAAGAATTTAAAAAGTGCAGGTAAAGGGAAGCAAGCTGACATTGTAATTATAAGGTAGCTTATAAGGCAATGTAGAGACAAATTATTATTTTATTTATCAGAACTTTAATATATTTTGATGTTCCTCTGTTCAGTTGTGAAAAGTTTCTTTTTAAAATGCTTTATCATATTATTTTAGTTAAAACTCATAAATAAATACAAATAACTATGTTAGGGAAATCTGTTAATGTTTTGTTGTGCGTTTCTGAAAAAAAAAAAAAAACGGCCGATATATCGTAATATCGGATTTTAAAACCCAAAAATATTTGTATCGGTCTCGGCCTTCAAAATCCTTTATCGGTCGGGATCCTTCTCGATCCCTCAATAAAAGTATTCATTGACCCCAGTGATAGTACACTTCGTACTGATTAAAAGTTTGCATCTTTTTTGTAGCATAAAAAACAAGCAAACAGACAAATGACATTTTAGCATTCATATTCATCCATCCATCCAGTTTTTAAAGTTAACAAAATAAAACAAAAGAGCGCCATCACGACTGCAGTCTCATTCTCCTCAGAGCCGTGGGAAAAGACAGGGACAACAGTGTAACTGCCTACCATAAGGTTATTTAGATGCTGTCAAATTACAGACACTCCCCTCTGAGAAACACCTGCAGGCATGGTTATTATTTCCAGGGACAAAACGCTTGTGCCAAACCAAGGTTATCACATCTCAGCTAATTAGATGGAACGAATATGGGAAAAGGTACCCATGAATCTATAAATATTTCTGTAACACTTACGAACACACATTTTTAGCTAATTTAGGCAGAGAGAATCCTTGTGGCAGTTTATTTCTAGAATCAGTGCGTGTTCACCCAAAAAAGAAATGTTGGTCATTATTTACTGACTGATTTATTTTACTGTTTATGTCAATATAAACATATTTTCTTTAAAAAAGGTGAGTTAGTTTATAATGCTGTAATTGGTTAGAATCATAAAGTCAATGCATCCACTATCTTCATCGCCATCTATCACGGAGAAGACTTACAGAACAGTGGATATTAAATAGTAAAAACACCATTAATGATCAACTATTCTCTATTTAACAAAAATTTTAATGTCTTCTGTAATAAAACTTTTATGGCATCCCCTCCCCCATGTTAGCTTGCCCCCGTCTACCACCTTCATCTTCGGTTATTACATCTCAGCAAGCAACTATCGAAACTAATCTTAATTTAATGTTTTCCAATCTGAATTAAACCCTGACATTTGAAGCAGATCTGCAACAATGTATTAGGTTATAAACACACAGTCACCTTCTGGATGACTCACCCACATGAAAGCCAAAAGGCATAACACTTCTGCCCTGTCATGACCTTCAAAACAGCATTGGTGACACTGACCTTTGGGTTACGGCCCTGGAGAAGGAAAAATAAACTGCATGTCGGAACCTCACTGAGATAGAGAGCAATCCTGTGTCATCTGCGAGCAGTCACAATGACAAACAGAATTCGATTTGAAAAGGAGATGCTAGTCTAATTAACAGCGATGCTGGAGATGAGGAACAAGGATACAATGAAGAAGAAGCTGAGACTGATAGTTGATGGACATCCCAACATTAACAAACCCTCATTTCCTGACCTTTGCTGAGATTAGCCATTTAGCAGATACTCAGGATAGGACTGTCTGAACACATTAGCCACTAGCCCATGGTGACCCAATTAAAAGACCATAAATGAGGAGCTGCAGCATGTAACTAGGAGTCTAAACAACTTAACTGACATGACTGAATGGACCTTATTTTGCCTGAGGTCAATATGACCTGTATTTTGTGGGAACAATCGGAGCTAGAATCATTTACAATGTAGAATGAAGGCTGAAATATTTGAATAATTGCCAAGGCTTCAATTCTGGATAAATCAATTTGATTTCATTCCTTCAAACAACCATTATTTTTGAGTTGTAAAAAATACAACTGTTTAAATTACACACACACACTTTAATACATTATTCTTGTAATATCTGGTACTATTTTGACACCAAATACTTACAACCACCTATTCATTCTAAGGTAACGCGGGTCAATGATTTCATTCAGCAAATGTACAAATGAATAATTAAAGACTTGCTGTTTTCATTTATCTCAGTTCATATCAATGTAGGTTACAGTCTATTGGTTTGTATGTGTATGGCAACAAATCCCTGGTTGATTAAAAATTAAAAGCAAAAATATAAAAACAAAATGCCATTTTGGTTTGAAATAGTCAAAATGAGATAAACACATATACACATATCATACATATATATATATTGGGGCTGTCAAATCACGATTAATCGCATCCAAAATAAAAGTTTTTGTTTACATAATATATGTGGGTGCACTGTGTATAATTCTTTTATATATATATATATATATATATATATATATATATATATATATATATATATATAAATACACACACATGCTTGTATATATTTAAGAAATATTTTAATGTATATATTGTATTATATATAATTTATATTATATATATATAAATTTAAATATTTTATATAAAAATAATATTTTTTTCTTAAATATACATGCATATGTGTGTGTGTGTATATATATATATATATATATATATATATATATATATATATATATACAAAATAATTATTTATACACAGTGCACCCACATATATTATGTAAACAAAAACTTTTATTTTGGATGTGATAAATCGCGAATAATCGTTTGACAGCCCTAATATATATATATATATATATATATATATATATATATATATATATATATATATATATATATAGTATATACTGTATATATATATATATATATATATATATATATGCGTGTGTGTGTACTCCTTGCCGGAAACAAGAGGTACCAAATATATTTATATTTGGTACTACTCGTCGCACACACTTTTTTCATCTTCCTTATTTGCTGACATAATATATATATATATATATATATATGTTTATCTCATTTTGACTATTTCAAATCAAAATGGCATGTTTATATTAAACAAACTTATTACAAATACAGGCAATGCAGATTTATTGAGCCTTTAGAAGCCAATTTAACAGGAGCTGTTAGGAGGCTAATTTAGCTTTTGATACTCCTTTGTGTGGCCTGTGTTCCCTCGCTATTTTGTTTCCGGCAAGAGGTACAGATGGGAGAGTGTGCAATTTGGCTGGTCTTTCCCCTAAAAACCCCACAGCATACATCTGGCACAGAAAATCGTTCTCTCTCCCATGCATCTGCGCTGTCTGTTCATGTCATGGAGCAGTGAGGTGAGGTGAGATGTGAAATGATTTGTACAAACTGAGCGTTTATATCCTCGAAACGGTAAAAGCAAATCAGCAAAGTGTCAGAAAATGAATACCTATTTGTTCTTTTATAAAACAGGATTTCTAGGATGCATATTTAATTATTGTCTAGCAGCTCGTCTGAGTTTACTTGTTAATTGAGCACCTGACAGACCACTCGCCGCACACACTTTTTTTCATCTTCCTTATTTGCTGACATAAAAAAAAATCCTCTCACAATGGGGAAAACTCCCTCGCTGTGCTTTCTCTGTGCGCCTGTCCATCACGTCACATATTTGGTGCACTCCACAAAACACACTTTCGGTACAAATCTGGTCTGAATCAGAAAAAACTGTCAGTCAAAGATTGTTTTCATCTGTTTTTATCTTACCAATCATCCCCTCCCCTTTTATGTCAATCCGATCCCCCCCTTTTTATTTCTCTCTTTCTTGGCCCACTTTTTACTGAACAATAGAGACAATCGGGCGTCCCCTGAGGGCAGAAAAGAGCGAGTTTAAATATCAAAAGCCCACAATGGACATCATGCCAGACTCCAAGGAGCTCCATTCCCTGGCCCCCACTGTCCATCTGCTTATAACGGGAGAAATGAGGGAAGACGGATAGATAGTGAGACAGTGACAGACTTTCGTCTCTCACTCTTTTCTCGCCTTTTTCTCCTTGTTTCAAACAAATCAGTAGTGCTACTCCCTGTCAGCCAGGGCCGGTTCTAGGCATGTGTTGTGCTGGGCTGACCCAAACGTCTGCATTGCCCACCCAATCAGAAATTAGCTGACAAACACATGAACTGGCAAACTGTCATCTTAAATAACAGCACTGAAATAAGCGTGCATGCACCGTAATATCTTTAAATCAGTTATGGGGCCATTACGTAGGCCGCGTTTTTGTGGTTAAAACGAGACGCTGTTAAAATGCGAGATGCAGTTTAGTGCTGCGTCTTAGAAAGCCACGCCATGCACGGTAGACTACACTGCAAAATTAATGAAAGCAAGATGCGAGTGCAACTGTCAATCAAGTCTAGGTTAATGTTTAAATTAAAGGGTTAGTTCACCCAAAAATGAAAATTATGTAAAAAAACCCTCATGTCGTTCCAAGCCCGTAAGACCGCTGTTCATCTTCAGAACAGTTGAATATATTTTAGATTTAGTCCGAGAGCTTTAAGTCCCTCCATTGAAAATGTACGGTATACCGTCCTTGTCCAGAAAGGAAATCAAGACATCAAAGTAGTCACATGACACAAGTGGGTTAGTTAGAATATTTTGAAGCATCGAAAATACATTTTGGTCCAAAAATAACAAAAACTACAGCATTGTTCAGCATTGTATTGTCTTTCGGTTTTGTTGTCAATCTACGTTTAGTGACGTTGCTGACGTAAGATGCTGCTGACCATGATGTTATGTAGTAAATAAATATTAAGAAATATAGTAGAAAGTAATATAATAAATAATTAATAAAAATAAAAAACAATATAATAAAAACAGTATATTAAAAATACTGTTAATATATGAATTAACATATAAAGGATAGCTGAAACTCGTAGTTTCACAACCTTTAGAACAAGACTTGAAATGTGAAATTAAACTGTAAAATTGTCAAACCTGTGCATTATTCATGTTTCCTAACTGAAGGTACACAACTGTTCAATATTTTGAGGGAAGTTTTTGTGTGTGTGAAATATTCATTCTATTCAGCAAGCATTAAATTGATTAAAAGTGACAATAAAGACATCAATTAATGTTTCAAATAAATGTTATTTTGAACTGTCAATTCATCTAAGAATCCTGAAAAAGGGTTTCACAAAAATGGCGCACTGCAATTTAACACTTAAACACATTATTTGTCTTTTAGAAAGTTTAAAATCCGACCATAAATCCCCTTATCAAAGTGTAAAAGGCAACGGTTTCACAGAATGACACCTCATCCACTGTGCGTCCACCCTACCCCAGACAATGTGAGGACACAAACAGTCCTCTCTTCTCTCTCTCGAAACCTCCCTCCCCTCAAGCCCCGAGGCTCAGGTTTCCTGACAGGAATGAGTCTTCATTTTTTCACATTATCCTATTCTGTGACTGACTGAATGACACAGATACAGAAAGGCCGATCTCACAGTAATTGCTGACATAAATGAAGAATCATCTGTAATATCCCTGAGCCATACAGTATGTCCCAAGTGACTCAACACCAGTCTTAACACATCTGAGACCACACTAATAAGAACTCAGAGGCCAATTTGAAGCTGCCAGTCAGTTAGGCTAAATGTGGTTTTCAATCCCTAACATCAAGTGCACCATTCCTAATAACAAAGCCTCACACCTTGACCTCCGATCCCATTCGCCATCTAAGATGCTTGTTATTGTCCACACTTCCATTCACACAAGAGAACAAGACAAGGCATGTGTCATGTTTTCTTCATTGTTTATGGCGACAGGTGTTTCCACCTGGGCAGGTTTTTGTTGGGGAAATTCCAGGGCTTGCTGACTGTCTATGATCCCAAGGGATACACGGATCTAATGAAGACCCCCCCTCCCCAACCACTCTCAAACAAGCTGAAATGTGAAAATGTGTCATATCAGAGGACTCCATTGCTAATTTGATCAGAGGGGTTATTGATTTTCTAGGCTAACTTAACTGATTGTAATCTGGTAAAGAATGATTAGGGCCCTACAAAATCCATTTTATTTTTTCCCAAATTCCATTTTATTTTTTCCTAAATTCCGTTTTTTCCGTTTTAATTTTTGCAAATTCTGTTTTTTTCCATTTAAATTTTTGGGAATTATTTATTTTTACCCTTTACTGTTATTTTAGTTGTAAAAAGAGTGTGCTTTTTATTCCGTGATCGCAGAAGTTATAGGGCCCTAAATGATTCCACCATATGGCTTTGAATTTGGCATGTGAAGATTTTGTTTTATTCAAACACAATTTAATTCAAATATGGACTAAAATTTCACTTATAAGGGCAGCAATCCTGATGAAATATTAACGTTAAAGGGATACTCTTTTGGAAATAGGCTAATTTTACCACTCCCCAGAGTTAAACAGTTGGGTTTTACCGTTTTCAAATCCATTCAGACGACTTTCTGATATTTAGAAGAATATCAGTAACCAGTTTCTGGTCTCATTGACTTCCATAGTAGGAAAAGAATATACTATGGAAGTCAATGAGACCTGAAACTGTCTGGTTACTGATATTCTTCTAAATATCAGAAAATCGGCTGAATAGAGTGCCGAAGTGATGACGTCACTTTGTAGGACAACTCGGAAGCTAGCGGCGCATGGGTTCAGAAAAGCAATGCATTTTCCCCATAGACTTTTGGAAAATCGCAAAAAACAAGATCTGTGTTTAACAAAGGGTTGTGATCCTTACACGTTTTGTCTAGCAAGATAATCTTTACAAGTTAATCCAAAATTTATACATTTTTAAGCCTATATAAAGATTTTAAAAAACACAATCAGACACAATAAAGTTTAAAAAACCACAAGCAGGTTATAACTGTGTGTTCTATGTCATAGATCAAAACGTGAAAATATTTAGAGGCTCTGTTCACCACAGACCTTATTTCAGGCGATTTAGCAAAAACCCATTCAAAAATCCCATAGGCTTTAGAGCGAGGGAACCGTAATGCTAAAATGCTAGCTCACTTCCGCGTTTTGGCCTACAGAGTGACGTCGTAACTTCGGCACTCTATACATTCGAAAATGGTAAAACCCAACTGTTTAACTCTGGGGGAGTGGTAAAATGAGACTATTTCCAAAAAAAAGTTGAGAATCCCTTTAAAGTTTATGGGATCTGAGGTTTTGTTGATAAAAGCAAAATCGTAAATATGCTTTTAAAAAATATTTAATAACATACTGGGTAGAAGAAAATATCAAACAGAAACACACATATAAGCCCCTGACTACCATTAACAGCTTCTTTTTACAGGTTTATTGTCTAATTAGCTATATTTTATTTATTACCAGCCAATCAAGTACAGAACAGCTGTATTTCATTGTATGTGTGTCAACAAAGGTTCACAAATACCTACTACTGCTCTCATGGTCAAGTTAATGGTTAGCTTTTTTAGCTAATGTGCACCATCCAATCTCCAGCACTATTTGACTTCAGAAGCTCAAACATCTGTCATTCAATGACTTTTAACAAAACAAATCCCCAAAGAGTTCAATGGTTCTGCTCTAAAGAGAAGAAGTCTTCTGTTGAAAGATTCCCCCCTTTCAGCCATAAACAATGTAAATCAAACCAGAAGCCACATAAAAGGTATATTGTAGCCCTTTTCAACATCATACTTATAATGTACAATGTAAAACCTGTCAACACGTGATTAAAAAGCCTCTCTGATGTTGGTTTTGTTTGATAGCTAAAGAAATCAGCATCCGACTCTATATTGAAAAGATTTATTTTTTTATGTTTATCAATGGATGGCTTCTTTCTTTTTTAATTCATTATACTTCACAAATCTTCTGTTCATCTGAACTATACTTACAGTAATTCAACTTAAAGGGTTTGACTTCTTTGTGTACTTATGACTCTTTAAGGATTCGAGAAGCAGGTTATGGTTCATTCGGCAGCTTTGATATTTGGGATGAATGGAAACTTTGCCACATTGGTCCAACTACTTTATTTTAAATTAGTCCACAGAACTAATTTGAAGGGAAAAAAACACACACATATGAAACTAATTAAAAAAATAACAGGTCAACTGTATCAATCCTGATGTCAACATATGTTACACCTGAAGGGCTACAATCCTAATAATAATAATAACTACACTTATAGGTGGTTTGCAGTCACGTGATTGTATTTACGCGCAGACTGCAAGGTGGAGGGCAAGGAGTGAAGAGCGCAATGGACGAGATGGAGGAAAATCCGTACTGTACTACTTTAGACGCTATTACAAGAGAAATATATAAACAGAAAATCGAAACATATGTTGGTCGTGATCCTTACGTTATGAAGAGGACCGATTTTCAACTGAATTGAGAGATTTGCCTGCCATCGAGGCTGTAGATATCAGCAACTAAAGCCCTATTCGCACGGGATTAGTATTACCTGGGGACCACATGTGAATTTGAAATTACCCACCCACATCTGAGTTTCGTGTGGCGCATTCGCACGGGATAAGCGAAGCCTGTGATCTAATCGTTCTTTTTGTTTTTGCTCTTATGGTTTTCAGCTTTCTCTTTCTGCAAATTGTATGAGTTAGTTGTACTAGCGATATGACCCCGCACCCAAAATACTATTAAAACACTCCAACTCAGCCTCTATTATCCGCGAAAGATGGATAAAAAGGCGCAGATGAAACAAAAACCTTGAAAAAGTGATATATGATCCGGCCAAATCACAGAGATGTCGATTCGCACGGGACTAATATTATCACAGGACCTCAGTGTTCGGCAAAATATAGTAGGTAATTTGCGGGGGAATTATTACTTTACAAATTACAGACATGGCCGATTCGCACAGGATTAAGATAACAGACAAACTCCGCAATTATTACAAATTACTACAGGTCACCAGATAATACTAATCCCGTGCGAATAGGGCTTTACAGACATGCTATGACTTTACAAAGTTCAGAAACTGGCACGTTACACAAACAGCCACATAAGTGTATTTAAACACCTGAATAATGTAATTATAAGCCACATAAATAATGTATTAACTCACATTTGACGAAGTGATCACTGCACACTGTACAAACACACGGGCATTTTCCCATTCGGCTCCTCCGCAGACGCAAATTAGGTTTACAAGGCATTTTTTACCGGTGTTTTTCTGTCAATTTCTTGTATTTTCCCCCTTATGAACAACAACTTTTGGCACACAATAAAAAAATCTTTGTGGTTTGATCGATTTGAGCAACCATAAACGACGCAAAACATAGGCATTTGAGTGTGTTATAGTGCTTCCTAATATAGAAATTCACTTCCTGCCCTCCATCTGATCTTCGCGCCATGGCAACGCAATGTCGTGACGTCACGTGAAAACAAGCTATTACTAGCTAATGATGTTTTGTTCTTTCATGCTTTATGAGCACTTTCTGGTAACGCTTCCTGTTACAGTACAGTACTTACAGTGTACTTACCTAGAAAGTACTGGCTAATATAAGGTAAGTACATGGAACAGGGATATGTTTAGGGGTAGGTTCAGGGTTAGTACTAGTTATTACCCAGTAATTGTAGTTACTAAAATAAGTACATAGTATTTACATGGATAACTGGACTGTAAAAGGAAGCGTTACCCCTTTTCCATAGACATAATGAATTGTATACTGCACAAACTGTATATTCTATGCCCTTAGACTAAATCTATGCATCACAGAACATTTTCTGCATTTTCACAATTACAAAAAACATCACTTATTATGATTTATAAGGCTGTTTTCCTCATGGAGACAAACAAACAAAAGGATTACGAATATTACCATCCCATTACCGTCCTCACTAATTTTGTCATGGACAATATTTTCTGTATTTCCCATGCTTGACTCATGTGCTTAATCTATTAGCAGCAGTTCCTTTGGGAAAAGTCTGACCCTGATGCATATGAATGAACCATTGCAGCAGAAGCATGTGCAGGTGCAGGGCTGCTGGCTTCACAGAGCCAGTGGGTTAGGGCACCATGTGCGCCCTGTTAAAAGTCACAGAGCGAGATATAGCGCAGACACTGAGAGAAGTAAAAAGCCAGTGTTACAGATAGTTCACCAAGAGCCTATAATCCTTTGAAACAAGAACAATAAGGATGCATATATCCAATGCACTGCAAAAGCTTTGATGTTGTACATCAAAAACACAATCATAAGTCACAGAGGTCATTTGAAAAGGCAGAGGTGAGCACTTCTATAGATCAAACAGAACATAAGAGTATGTCTGAGACAACACTTGTGAAGGTGTGGCAAATACAATATGGACAATGTCTCACGTCCAATGACTTTGTTGGATATTTACCTACTGAGCTATGAAAAAATATTCTGAGTGCATCAGACAGGAAGGGCTTTAAATGGAAACAAGAGTGAGTCATGCAGTGAGATGATGCACGGGCTACTTCATGTTCTCTATAATGACATTAACTGAGAATTTCTGCTGCTGCATAATAGGGACCTTGAATGGACAAATTGATCCCAAAATGTGAACTGTAGCCTGGAGATATGCTTATGTTCAATGACATGGAAATAAAACAAACAATGTGTTGAATTTTAAAGCTCTTTAGCATAAAGTTGAATGATTTCATCTGACAAAGTAATGTAATGACTTAAATTATCTTAATATTAGGGATCAGCAAATATTGATTAACTGAATTAATCAATATATAATTCATTCAATCAATTAATTAATATCCCTAATTTGTGTAAACGAGTCCAGGTTTAAAGTCACGTCAAATCAAATTTGACTGTCTTCTGGTTTTTAAAAATTTGGGCTGTCAAACGATTAATGCAAAATAAAAGTTTTTGTTTACTTAATATATGTGGGTGCACTGTGTATAATAATTTTGTATATATAATTACACACACATGCATGTATATTTAGAAAAAAAATAATATTTAAAATATTTATATATAATATAAATTATATATAAATCTATATACAGCACATATATGAAAATATTTCTTAATATATACAAGCATGTGTGTGTATTTATATATATATATATATATATATATATATATATATAAATACACACACATACATACATACATATATATATATATATATATATATATATATATATATATATATATATATATATATATATATATATATATGAAGAGATTCAGATGCAAAAGTCTCTAAATGCCATTTGAAATTTTCTTCTAAAATGACCATTTTTATCAAGCTTGTATATTTAAGTTCAGTAACTTCACTTAAATGACAATTAATAGGTAATCTTCATTGCCATTTAAGTGAAATTACTGAAATTTAATATACAAGCTTGATAAAAATGATCATTTTAGAAGAAAATTTCAAATGGCACTTAGAGGCTTTTGCATCTGAACTCTTCATATATATATATATATATATATATATATATATATTAATATACACACACAGTGCACCCACTTGTATTATGTAAATACAAACTTTTATTTTGGATACAATTAATTGCGATTAATCGTTTGACAGCCCTATTAAAAATAGACAAATTCAGATTTTTTTTTCTACAAAATGTTTCAGTGCTTAGAAGTTATTTATCTATGAACATCATTAGTAGGCAACGCCCAACTTCCTACAATCCAATCAATTCTCAAAGTACAAAAGCTAATGCTGCCCTACATTTTACCGAACCCATTCCAGTCTGATATACATCACAAATAGGAAAGAAAAGACTATTGCAACTTCCATGTCATGCTGACTTTAATAATGTGCCCAGCAAAGCCTCTTTACTCATTGCTGAAAGTTATTCTTGTGCATTTCTGCAAAAAAAAAAAAAAAAAAAAAAATCAATTTAAATGCAGCTAGTAATCTGTCCTCCTTTTAGGCCAGTCTGCAATCCATAACTATCAACTGCCTTGACTCAGCTGAATCCAGATGAAGAGCACTTTATGGGCTATAACAATCTTCCATTAGCACTCCATCCAAGCGCACAGGCCCTGGAGCCGTCTCCTAAAACATACTGCTCTAAAAAACAAACAACCAAACGCTTCAGCTGACCCCATTGTTTGGTCTTTCGCATTTTATTGTCCTCTCTGAGGAAGAAACAGAGACGGACAGAGATTGAGATTCTTTTCAGCCTCTCCTTCCCATCCAGTGTACAACAGTTCAAATCAGTAGACTCCACTTCCAGATGCACCTCTCTCACCCCCCTCTGGAAAAAGCTGCTGTTGCACAGCTAAAAATAGCACCTCTGGAAACAAAACCCTGAGAAGTAAAAGGTGAGCATCCCATTGCAGTGTGGGAAACCTGAGAGTTGGTGAATCTGAGCTGCAGAGGAGAGGAAAGACTGGAATGCTGGAGGAAGTAATGAAATTACGTACTCTATGTCAGCTCTTAACCTTATTTCAATGCAGTCATTAAAGATGTATTGCATTTTATGCAGCAGGTCAATCAATATTTCCAAATAACCTAAGTAATCTTTTGTTTACTAATTTTTAATTCATATTTGAAAGCAAAGCGGAGTTATTTACATGCATTTGACCAAAAAATGTGAGTATCCACCCATTTAAAGTTTCCTTTAAGTGGCATAAGGTGCTGAGAATGGCAGGTTTCTCTAATGCTGTTTTAATTGCAGGCTCAGTGGAACTATCCACAGGGTTTGAGCCACAACTAACATGTTGCCAAGAAAAGGGATTTCTCCAAAATTTGCCATATGGCAGAAAATACCTCTATAGGTGGAGGGGGTGTGCAGGTAAAAGCATGTGGTCCTATGTCGATGATAATCAAATTTCTATACAAAAAACATCATACAGTAACATTTCACAAAAATAGCTTAATAAATCACAAAATTTGTCATGTTAAACTATAAATATCAGTTTCCTAGAGGTTAAACTGCATTATAATCAAAGTTAGCAATGTAAATCGAGTCGAATATCAGCATCTAGTGGTGTGCAGAAGTCACTGCAACTTGAGAAAATGTGTTTGATGTGTTTGTTATAAAGAGTGCACAAATAACACAGCCATTAATTTTAATATTTGCTCTAAAACTTATATTAAATGCTGTCATATTACATTTTGCATGCAACTTTGATTCAACCTCTATTCACTTTTTTAAAAATATGTAGGCTACTATATTATGTTATTTAAAATGCAGACACTGTTAAGATTTAAGATTTAATCCGACACTGTTCTCATTAAATTCCTCTTTAGACATTCCTAATGAGGATAGAGTAACTTTGTCGGGTTGCCAATGGTTATGTTTTACAACTTCTAAGCTCTAGAATATACCTCCATGAATGATTGCAAAACAATATGGCAAAGACTGAATGGGGAATGACATGCACATCTCTGGATCATTCAGACCATGGTCCAACTCACTGGGAATATGAGCCCAGGCCAGGTCACATGGCCACAGATATCATCTGATGTGGGCAGCTTAGCATCTTTAATTCATGATGGAAAAAGAAATTTGGTTAGTAGGCTAATTCAGCAACTCTGAGTCTCCCCACACTGCAATCAAAGATTATAAATGGAAACTTTGTCCCTTCTGGATTACATATACAGAATTGTAGTCTAAGATCAAACAGAATAGTTAACAATCACAGATGCAAGAGGAGACTTAGATTGATACTCAGTCAGATAGGCCTATATCAGAATCTTTGGATCATAGACTGACAGAACAGTAAATAGTTTAACAAACAATTGTGGTAACATTAATATACCAACCCATTGAAGTACTAATATCTGTTTCGTACCATTGCAATACACTGACAACCACCAAAAACAGGTGGTAATGAGAAAGTCACATAAATCAAAGCTCTTCACAAACTGAGGTATAGGCCTAAGGTAGATGATAAAATATAAAAAGGTGCACAATCTCATTCATACAAATACTAAACACCATCATAACACACATGGCACTAAAGTACTGCATTAAACAATTAACAACTAAATGTAACATAAAACCCTAATGTACATAAATTATATTATTATTATTTTTAAACTCTGAAGAAACAGTTATTTTAAGGATATCAAATGTGAACCAAGTGTCTGCATGGAATAGATAGATAGATAGATAGATAGATAGATGTTCCGACAACATATTTAAGGCCTACAACTTTTTATCCTGCCATCAAACCCAATATAAAACACAATTTAAATATATAAAAAGTCAGCCTATAATGTTAATTGACGATATCAAGATGATTTACAATCTAAACGTTATATGTAGGCCTACTCCAAAAGTTATTTTATCCACACAGGCCAAGCTAACATCCTAAGAGAAAGTTAATTATATTACAATGCTATTTACCACAAAAACTGCCCTTAAGGCTCCCCATATAATGAAACAGAGCAGCAAATGTTTGTCCTGTTCGCAAAATATCCTTGAGCTAAGAAGCGCCCTGGATAGGGCGATGACACTTTCACTTCCTACAGCATCCTTGCCCAACATTCGGCCTCAAAACAACTAGCCTATAACTTGGCAGCCTCGAAACGCCCGAGTTTATTCATCTAAATATGGCTGGTGAGGACTTTAAATGAAGCTGTGTTTATATTTATCTGCCGCTTCGTAAAATATAGCCGGATACTTCATAACACAGCGCCTGTGAACATTTGCGCAGAGCAGCAGAAATAAGACCGCATCACTCAGAGATGCGCAGAGAGGCTGAAGCACGCGGGATGCGCGAGGATTAAACACAAATCCAGTCTGCTTTTATCCTCTGTTGAACAAGGCCAGTTGCTTGTAATTCATTAACCCTGACATCGCGCTTCTTACCTGTATCGCTGTCGGGTTGGCCACATTCGATGTAGTGTTTCTCCCATACGCACTGTAATGCGGTAAACGCGGGTAATATCCTCCCTTGCTTCTCTGTCTGTGCGACCCTTCAGCAGAGCGCGCGCTCACTTCCCACGCTCGCTCCTGAGGGCGCGCCTCCGATTCCAGCCGGACAGGTGTTCTGATCATCTGCATTCGTGCTGCACTACATGTGTAGAGTCAGTTTAATATTACGTGATTAATGCATTTACTAATCACAACAATGTAAAATGTAGTGAACCGGCCGCTCTATTTTTATATCCATATTTTGACAGGATTAGCCTAATCACACAGTTTTGGCATTTGCAATAAATGACATTTTAAAATGGTCTATCAAATAATAAAACTGTAGGCAAATAAAATGTCACAATATTAGCTACTGTTTTAGTGCATTTTTTTTAATATATATATTTTTTCTAAACCATCTTACCAAACCCCAAACGTCTGAATGGTATAGTGTAGTTTATTGTTGTTTAATGAAAGAAATAGCCTATATATTGGACATAAGTGCACTGAAAATTGTATCATGATAGGCTGTGTGACACACTCATTCTTCATCAATGGCCTTTTGTTCCAAACACACAGCTCTTTGACTGGGAACTTTACATCATCCATTACAATAGTCACACTGGACCAGTTCAACAACACACGTGTAACAGAGCCATATAATACCCTTGAATGCCTATCCCCCTTTATGAGTATATAAGTATCATAAATGTACAAATATAAACAGACAAAATCTGCTTAGGACTTTTACACAAACGCTTTAGTTTCAGAGATGATAAAAAAGCAATTTCCTATAAGAAAACCAGAAAAACGGTCTCAATGCATGGAGTCAAAATTGACAATCCCTTTTTTATGGAATATTGGAGTAGCCTAGTAACATTAGGCCTATTTATCTGTACACATATATTTTTTTTTCTTAAATTCATGTGCCTATCTTTAATCAAAATAGCTTTCCCTCCCTCTTGCAGTGACATCTCTTCTTCTCTAATGAGGTGTCGACTGGCGTGAGGGCGGAGCAATCTGTCACTCACATGACATCACAGCAATAGCAAATAGCAATAATCCAACTGCTCTAGTCTTGTTTATAGCGGCAGTCCGTTAGCCTGGCATGCCAGACCTACATCTAGATGTTAGGTCTGGAAACTCTTCATTGACAGGGCTCAATCCGAAGGGTGGGATAAATGGTTGTCTTTCAAATTCTCTCTGCACGCAATTGGACAGCGCTAAAGCCAATCAGAGCAATGAAGAAGGTGACGTACTCAGCGGAGCAAGTTGATATATAAGGGACATAAGGGATTTTGTTTTTTACACGACCCACAAACTTTAAAAATAAAACACTAATCCATTTAAAAGCCTAAAGTGTAACTAGCCTACATGTGTGAGAGAGAAAGAGACAGTAGGCCTATGTGTGTGTTTTAGAGAGAAATAGACAGTGTGTCATTAAAAAAAATAATATCATAGAGAATGTTTAAATACTAATATCAACTTACGAGGGAAACGGAGGCGGAGTAGTGTCGCTTCGGAGTGGTGGAGATGATTCGGAAGAGGTCCGTGCACCTTACCGATCAAAGCGCGCGCTGACATGGAGTAAAACCTTTATCCTCGACGACAAAATGACAAGTTGATAGTTTCGCAACAGCTTTTTTGTAACAGCGCTCCCGGCATCCGAGGATGAACGACTTAAAACCGAATATGTCCGAGCTGGCTCTGACCGTCGCAACTCTGTCGTCATTATGTTAAGCCCGCCCGCCAACTCTATACACGATGTGATTGGCCCGGCCAGAGTTGGGCCTTTCCAGCTAAACCGTCTATGGAGAGTTGCTAGACCACACTTTGCGGCAAAATAATTTTTGCTGCCGCTCAGGTGCGTCTAGATTTCTAGGCTAGCAGTCCGTAGCTTTTTTGGGTTAAAATTATTAAGTTAAAATTGGGTTAAAATTTGAGAAAATACATAACCAGCCAGTGTTCAAAACAGTGTTCTGGAGATTTTAAAGGCAATACAATACAACAGTGGACCTTCAAAAAAAAATAATAAAATAATATAAAAAAATAAATAAAATAACTTCCAGCTTAAAGAACAATATTGTTTAAAGAAAATACACAACATGTCTCTGATGAGTTTAAAGTTGAGTGGACAAATACTGAAAGCTGGTAAATCTAATCTCGTATGCAGCCAGCAGTTTGTTCTCTTCAGCTTGCAAAAGTCAATTCTGCATACTAAGACCTTGAAGACAAAGGCCTGCACTGCTATTCTCACATTACATACTGCCAGCCACTGACAAACTTCACCGTGATGTTCAGAATACAAAGTAAAAGCTCTCAGTTCCCTGCCTGTCAATGTTTTGACGTAGTTTATGCCAAGGTCAGGTCCAACTTCCATGCAGTTACTGGTGTGTATGCACTGCACACTTGTGCTCTTGTGTGCATGCGCATATGCTGCCTCTAGTGGTCACAAAGAACATTACAGCACGTCTACACTGTAAGAATGAATATGCTTTATCTAATCAATAGAATTGTAGCAACAGAAGATTACAAGCAATATTATTAATTAAATTTATCAAATTAGAATTGAGTAATAGTTAATCAAATTATTCCTTAAAACCATTTAAAATGAGTAAAGTTTACACTAAAAAATTAACAAAAATATCTCACTAACAGACAGACAGTCAAAGATTAATTAAGAACTCTTTATTTTATATTGCCAACATTGAAGACACCTGATGTTAACAAGCAGAATCCTTAAAGGAGAAAACCGTCATTTTAAAACAAACCTAAAACAAACACTGATCACCATAATGATGACTTCAATTTATGATTTTTTTGGTTGTTGTTGGAAGTTTTACTCATTTTAAATGGTTAACTTTTAAGGAATTAATTTGATTAATTATTACTCAATTCTAGTTTGTTAAATTTAATTAATAATATTGCTTGTAATCTGCTGCCACATTTTTTTGATTAGATAAAGCATTTTTTTACAGTGTACGTGTTTATTTAGTTTAGTACCTTGGTATCATGGTATAGCCTGCCATGTTTTGTGGACATTTACCATGGTATTGGCATATTGCAATTATTCAGTATCAAGGTACATGCCAGTATAAAACTTAGGCTGTTTCAGCCATCTAAACATATTTTGTGAACTAGCAAACAGTGTTATCTTAGAATATTAATATAGCATTAGCCTATAATATTACAAATTACCTTTTTTTGAAGTTTAAGTTAGTTAAAATTTGTGTGCATTTGTCATTTTTATTAGTTTTTTTTAAATATGTATTTTCAGCTTTATTTTTATTCCAGTTTTAGTAGTCTATGTCCACTTATTTTATACCACTTTGATTTTAACTATGAAAAACTATTTCTCATAGTTTTAGTTAACAATATTGACTTCGGAAGATGCACTGAAACGCTGAAATGGAAGTCAAGATAGTCTTTTCTTCCCTGTTTGGACATATAATTTTGGTACATGGTACATGAATGAAAAAAATGTTCAATTTTGATTTCATGGTGACTTTAAGGGGATCAGCAATATGTTGTGTTGACAAAGGGCTCTTACCACAAGATAGCGCCACAGCTTCATTTGAGAAAACGTACAACTACATTTCCAAAAAAAATACAACTTGCATTTGTCTTTGATATTTATATATTTTACAAGAAAGTGCATTTCTGGCTGACCGTATCTATTGTATATAGTGTTAACAGAATAAATGTCATCTACCTCTAAAATTTCTGTCTTCATATTTTCACGGTTTTTGTGTTTGGTATACTCTAGCCCTCCTAAGGTCCACTTTCCTAGTATTTTGCTCCAACATCTACTCAAGCACATCTGAGCATGCTCATCAAGTTCTTCGGGATTTTTATAAAGTTATTGGCAGAGATAAACTCTGGAAAGAGGATCTCATTGGCCAGACTTGAGAACTCCTGATTTAGGTAGGCTATTTAATGAAAGAGTTCTGTTTGTGCTTGACTTGAGATGTTTCTAGATATTTATTTGGATATAAGTGGTCATCTACTCTGTCATTTGGTCTTTTACTCTGAATGTTTTGGATATAGCCTACCTGCACAAAAAAATGCATTTAGGGATTATTAAAGTAATAATAAAATGGTAAATGGCGACTCCAGGCCTCATATTTTGCTTCCATATAGTATGGTTTCATAATGGTTTGCACTATATTGAAGTTATGTTTATATTATATAATAAAAATAAGCCTACTTATTTCTTCATTTAAGCATTGTTACAACCTTTTCGGTATTAGCAGAAGAAAGATAAAGTTCTTGCAGTTCTACTGCAGTGTTTGTAGTCAGGCATCACACAGTTCCCGTGTTGTCCACTAGAGTCTGCTATTGTTCCTCTCAGTCTAGATCTCCTGTCGCTACACTCAAGCACTGGGCGATGTGAGCTTCTGGAATCCTCAGTGCGAAGTCTCCAATCAAACTACCCGGTCGGACAAACCTAGAGAGCGAGGGAGGAAAGAGCATGCGTCTCATATGGATTAACCGAGACGAGCCCGTGATTTAGCCCTGATCAATACACGATCTTTTGCTTCTGGACACCGGAAACGACCGCCTGATCACGATCTATCAAAGAACAACGATTGAGCCTGATAATAAACGAGGAGGACTATGACACAGGCGCTGAAGAGGCCAAGCACACGGTATGTGATGTGCTCTTTCCTTCACTATCACGAAGAGCGCTTTAACAAACGCTTCTTATTTGTGTACGACCAGGTGTTTGTGCGCAGTGGCTGTAAATTTACCTAAAATCTTTGTTTGTATTGAGCTTCTCCCGACCTGAGGACGAAACACATCTTCTTGCGCTGCTTTAAATGTAAAATTTCTGAGGCGTATGACCGCCGCGTTTTTACCCCTATTATCGCTTTTTTCTGTTTTAAAAATGACTAGCAACTTGACAAGTTTGGGTTTGAGCCTCAAATAGATCTATATTTGATATAAACGTTTATTTATTAGGAAGCGCTGAGCCAATAATATATAAATGTGTATCAAAACAGGGGAAACGCTGTGTAGTCATCTCGGGCAAGATTACTATTGCAATGTTTATTTTTTATTTTTATTTATTTTTTAACCATATTAGCAAATCTTTTAATATTCAGTTTATAATTTGTAAACTATTGGATGAGGGTGCTGTAAAAATTATTTAATTAATTCTTTAAGTTATTTTATAAATGGCATCAATGAGATTGGATGATTTTTTTTATTTTTCTAACTAGAAAATCTCCTGACTCCATATGACAAAGTTATCGTTAAAGTGTCATTTAAAAATAAATAAATAAAATATATAAAGGTAGGGTATTTTTTATTTAGAATGCATGTAATTTAAAGTCTGTGCATTAGTTTTTATATTGACATTTAAGTTATGTAACAGGTTATCATTAAATAACTTATTTATAAAGACACTGGCAGACTTGCATTCAGTTTCACAAGCTTTATGATATATCTGCTCCGTCTTTAATTTATTCAAGTCTTAACTGCATTTTACATCAGAAGATTTGCATTAATTATGATGATTCATGGAAAATGTTCACAAGGAAGCTTTACTGCAACTGCACACAGGAAAGGTGTTTACACTGCCTTTCAGTGTTTAGATGCATGAAAAGAAAATGTCTATGATGACACTGTAACCACGATTTGGGTTTAGTCTGCAAAACTGATTCAAGAGTCTGCATGTTTCTGAATCACCATGAGACGTTAGGATTTTTTGGCTAAGAGAGATGTCATTCATCTTTGATTAAGAACTTATGTTTTCTTCCAGGTTTAGGCTCTGTGTGCAAAATATCATGTGTTTGTATCTCTGAAACCACCATGCACCTAGAGACCTGTCAGACAGGGCTTAAAATAAGTCAACAATTCATATTTTATTGACTCAAAAATCTGAAACCACCCATGCACCTAAGACCTGTCAGATGGGAGTTAAAATAAAAAGGCAACATTTCATATTTGATCGAGCTCAAAAATCTGTTTAAACTATGTAGAACTGTGTTGGCTTCGTCTATGCAACAGGTTACACGTTCCATGCGTTCGGTTGAGTCACCTTCCTGTGGGGTTATGGCCTTTTTCTCTAAATTGGGAGTTAGTTTTACTCTTATTTTGTTGCTAAGTTTGTTGCTTATTTTCTTCTGACTTCCAAAGAGGCTGAATGTTACTTCATTGGCAAGCTCTCCACCATCTGCCTGTCAGATCAGAGTCGAGTCGGCTAGCCTAGAGGTCTTTGAACCAATATTAGGGTGGGAACGCCACAGGAAGAGAGGTGTATTGATGATGGAAGGCCTCGGCATACGGCGCGCAGCGCCCCTGATCAGCTGGAACTGCCATAAGCGAACACCCTCAGGCATGAAGGGAGCCGTGTGATATTTGTTGATGGGTGGGTGTGTTGGGGGAGGGGTGTATATGGGGGGACAGCGATGACAGCGGTCTCTTTGTCTTTGGCTCTCCGAGCCGTGTGAACGTGTCTGAGTTGGCCCTGCCTCACGTGACGCGGCTGCCCTCACTCCTCCCTGTCCTTTGTTCGATCAGATCTGGGAGCCACCCCTGATTGAATGGGGATTATATGCCCAGCAGGGATTGATTCCGGGGCCTGTATTTGGCTGGCCTGGGGGTCCCCTGTGGAACAATGCAGATCCACCCTCTATGCCACCCCTCCTGTCTTGGCTGCACCCCTTCCGGCCAAAGCTCAGTTATGAGACTGCATAGGAAGCCCACGGGAGGCCGGAGTTTCTGGGGAATGAGGCAGAGCCCCATAAAGGCCGTCTAGGAGGCGATATATTTATATTTGTGCAGTCCATCTGTTGGTGCGAGAGAATGCTATGTCTTAAAGGATACATATCAGTGCTTTTAAATCATTCATTTTTACTTATAAATCATACATTTGTGGTCTATATAAAGCATAACTGCAATGCTTGGGTCTGAATTCCTCACTATTATAGCTCCACAGGCCCCTTTTCTACCCCTTTTCTGATGTGCTTCTGTGAGCAAGTCGTTTCAATGCGGCCCCTTTAAATAAAAAGGCGTACCGTCTTACCCCGCCTACTCTCCAGGTCGCTGAGTTCACGGTGAGCTCAACTCTCCGCGTTTGGCCATTATTGTAGTTTGATAAGAGATACGATTACTATAGCTTCAAAGAACATTTTTATTCACACATTAACAAAATGTCAACAACGGAAGACTTGTCCACCAAGCCTTACATATTCGAGCCAGAGCGAGCGATTTGAAAAAGATGACGACGACGAACGTCTTCATATGGAGGCAGGTATGTAAGTTAACTATGTTGTGTTATTAGTGAAAGTCGACTATTTCTCTTGTTAAAACAAGCACACTGACAAGATAAATGACTGCGGTCTGATCTTACCACTGAAAAATCTGTATTGATAATAATACGATAACTTACGTTTAGAAAGCATCAGGAAACACTGCAGCTAAATGATAGAAGGAATTTACCCGATCGGCAAACCCTTCTGTATACTGGCTGAGGTTGTTGAAGTGGGGATCCTTGAAGTGCTTCAGGTCACTGCATCCAACAACCGAACATTTTGACTAGCCCTCTCGGTAACTTCTGCATGATTGAGCTTGGACTACAAAATCGGAGCGAGATATAATAATGGCGGATTGCTCGTAGTGTTGGACCGGTAGTCGATGTCCTTATTTGTCAGTTCCGCTGCAAATACGGTGACGTACTTGCTCAAAAAACGTCATAGACAACAGAAAAATCTGAACAGGTTGAAAAATATGACCAAAACAGAATATAAAGATATAAACGAAGCACCTGAAGAGAATAATTTCATCTTTTCTGTACTTATAAACACTCCAAATATACAACAAAATGCATTTAAGGGCTAAAAAAGTGGATTTTGCATGATATGTCCCCTTTAACCAAACTTGTTTTCCATGTTAATCTGAAGGTTTGTCCTGGCTGTTTTGTTGTCCGCTTGGTTTGTATTTCTGCGGCATCGAGTGTGGCGTCAAGCAGAAGTTTCACTTTCACTGTGGACAGAACTCGTCACATCACACCTGGTGTGAAACAGAGTCCTCTGTTTAACCTGATTTAGTTCAGCAGATTAATTGGCGTGGAAGAACATCGTCACAGTCATGTCGCTGCTTCCTGCTCCTCTGTTGATCTGGAAAATCATTTAGTTTGTTTACCTTATTCATTCAAATGGACATCCCCAGTGATGACCAGAGGCACAGGTTTTTTTTTACTTTTTGGGGATGCAAAATGTGGAGCAATGGAAGAGTCCAGGAATTTTGTCAAACAGATGCCTTTCTGCTTCCTCTTCAGTCTTTTGTTCTGGTGCCACTCTTCTGGTGTGTGAGAATTTCCTGACAGTTGTGTTTGTAGGTGGAGAAACAGACCCCCTGCCACTTGTCATGTTATGAAGGAAACAACGGGTCACAAATGGGTCATGCACTTAAAGGCATAGTTCACCTAAAAATGTAAATTTGGTCTTTATATCCTCGCTTTGGAGGAGCCATTTTTGTCTATGAAAATAAATGGGGTCCTATGGCGTTTTGGACTTTTAGACCACACCCGTGAGAATTCTTCAAATTATCTTTCGTGTTCTGCCAAAGAAAGCCATACAGGTTTGGGTGCATAAATGACAAGTTTCATTTTTGTGGAAACATGTGTTTTTGTTGAGCCATAACCCTTATCATTTTACACAAAAGTGGTATACTTTACTACTTCGGGGATCTGAGATCACTCTACAATTTATTTGTTGTTACTATCATCCTTGTGGAAAGTCATTTGACCTTAGTTTCCCAACTGAACACATTTACCATTGTGCAGGACTAGATGACCATTAAACCCAATGGTTCTGTGTTTCTATGGGGCGGGCAGCTGTGTCATGGTACATGTTGTAAGGCTGATTGAACCGCTGAATCCATTTCAGAGGCACTCAGCAGGTCTTCGGGTCGATTTAAATTCAAAGCTTAGCATCTGTCCAGCTGTGACTCCACAGGAACGGGTCTGTTAATATGGCACATCAGTGCTCTGTGCGGGGAGAGAGAACAGCTTCCCCTGGTTTGAGGAACTGATGTGCTGCAGAAGAACCTGCACTGATGACTGTGCTAAAAGAGAGTGATCCGCTTGGCTCTGTTTTTCGCTGAGCAAGCAAAGACAATAAGAGCCAGATGATCAGAGCCAAACACAATCAAAGTCTGACTCGCACGTGCACATCTCTGAGAAAACAGCTCACATCTGTGACTGAACATGTGGCTCTTTGATCCATATGTGCGTTCAAGGAGGTTCATTAGTTAAATGGTTCTGTCTGTGTATCTAATTATTTACTTTCAGATATTACAGGTGTTTTATTACTGTATATATTAGGCCCGTCCACACGAAGACGTGTTTCGCTGTAATACTGTTTACTTATGAATGTTTTGTCGTATTAGTGTTTTGTCCACACGGATCCGGCGTTTTGGGAGAGTGAGGCTATGTGTACACGGAAACGATTCTGAAGAGAAAACGCAAAAGTGGCATTGCGTTATCACTCTTTATTCTGCATTTAGACGAGCGTTTCGGTGGGAAATCCACAGAAGATATGATAACGCAAAAGTGTTGTGAAATGTAGTATGCACTCCAAGCGGCTAGTCCACGCGCTTCGTACTGTACAGACCTTCACACGTTCAAGAACAGACCTTTGCGCTTTACCGTTTACACAGGAGCGCGGCGGTGGAGAGATGTTCAAGGTTTCCACTCTGGAAAGCGCCGTCGCCCGTGTAAGCGAAAGGCACATCCGATAGAATATTTTTACGTTTTCACCCGAAGTGTTCTTGTGCAAACAGAGCCTGAAACCGCTATTTTAAGTCGGGGATCCCAAAATGGATAAATCTGAAAAAGACACCCTTGCGGTTTCGTGTGTACAGCCAATACGTATATTCTGTGAAACGATGATGTCATCACATCACGTGTTGGGTGCGTCGTCACACGCCATCTTCGTATTCTTGGTCGTATCGTGAGGATGGGTCATACCCCTATACAGCGCTGAAGGTTATGACGCATGCTCAAAGTCTTCTCCATGTATAGTGTATCTCATGGCAGAATGATCAGCGCCATACTGGTCTGGCATATGCTGCTACACCGTTTTCATTCGGTTTCAGTGGTTTCGTGTGTATGCAGATATTTCATTAGACAACGCTGTTTACGTTTTTTTTTTTTTTTATTTTAGAACGGGGGAAAAAAATCGAATCAGGGAGCGCACCGGCTTTGCGTGGAGATGTGTCCTGGTAGCATTAACTATTTTTAATGAAAGTGGTATATGAAATCTTTAAAGCAAATTCTCGGAATGGATATACCATTTTTCATATGGTGCGTTATAATGTTGTGATGTTTACATTTTCAGTCGACTTTTTATTGTGCGTTTCAATTGATTTTGACAACGGTACAGAATTAAATAAAATTTTAAATTTTCGTGTTTCCCTAAATTCTCAATTCGTTCTTGTTTACGTTTTCTGTGGTTAGTGGTTGACTACTACTGTAGACCGCCTGAGGCTGACATAAGGCTTTTTTCCACCTCTAGTTCAGTGTGTACATTTTTTTGTTTGGCTGACATTTGAGTGATATTGCTGGTTATATACACAGCTATTTATAATCCAGTTTTTTGAAAGTCTACAGGAGGTTTAAGTTGCTAGCCTAAATTTTTATTCTGGCTCCAGTTAATGTAATTTTTATGAGTGGGAAATATCAATACCGTGCTTCTCTTTCATTCTTATCTCCTAACAGGGCCTAATGAACTGGTTGTGCAACTCGTAGTGCCGTCAAAGCTCCTTTCTGCGTTCCCTTGTGTGACTGCAGGAACATGTCTGCGGCGCAGACTCAAAATGACCAGGAACAACGTTGGGGTTGTCTGGAATCTCTTGGCCTCAGCCAAAAGGAGCTGGTCTTGGCAGAGGCCCTGCAGATGGAGTATGACGCCCTCGCCCCGCCATCGACAGGACAAGGGCCCAGCAAACACCGCTACCCCCTGACACCAGCAAGTCCTCGCCCTCAAGGAGCGAGCCCACCCTGCCTAGACGTGTTCCCAGTCCCCCTTGGAATAATTTGCAGCAAAGTGTGTCCCAGCATCTGACCCCATGCTCAACCAAAGTCCAACCCGGAGTGTCAACACCTATCACGTTCCAGCGGTGAGACTCACGGATTCAGTAAGGAGCCTCCATCTCGTTATATCCTGGACGAATGGGAAAGTGATTTGAAGGAACATCGCAATTGCTGTCCAAAAGGGCTTCCATCCCTAGATGAGCCTCCGCCACCGGTACCGCCCAGGAGTCCTCTCCCCCAGAGCAGATCCGTTTATTGTCCGTCAAAGCTTAGCTCCACGGGATGTCAACTTGCTTCACTCCTGAGGCTGGACCGGCCCAAGCTTTCCTCCAGAGACACTCTGAACTATGACAACCTCAACGACTCCCTGAGCAAGCTAAATGGGGATTGGCTGTCACCTGAATAGAAGCCTGAGAGTAAACGGGGACAAATCAGGGAAGGCAGTAGCTCGCAGTAACACCCTGCCTCCACAAATTCCTCCCCGCACCTATCTTCCGGGACAGAAGAGCACTAGAAGCCAGCGCAGAGTATCTGTTGATCCGGTAAGCATTCATAGAAATTCTATAAAATTGTTTAAAATTCCATAATTAAAATTCTATAAAAAAAACACTTGAAATCCTTTTCAGGTATCTTCTGGGTTCCAGACCAAATGGCTTTGGTTACGAGCTCTTTCAGGTGTCTGAAGAGAGGGATGAAGAAGTGGCGGCCTTCTGTCATGTACTTGACTTGTGAGTTGCTACGTTGCTATACTTTTAAAAAAAGATTTCATTTTATTTAAAAAATGTTTTTGTATACGATCATTTTCGTTTCACAGCTGTTTGTTTCTAATATTAATTCAATTGTATGTACATCCTTCACTCTTTTCATCAGGCTACAAATTGGGTATAATGCTAAACGACTACTCAAAAAATGCGGGCTTTGTTTGAAGCCCGTGTGTGGCTCAAGATGAACTGCCAGCAGGGCCTAGGGGTCAGCATAAAGGTCACAGTTTACAGTTACCACTTCAGAGAACCGCACACTTTCTCTTGTGATGGTAAGAGCTTAAGTGTATTCACTTACTGCACATTGCAACTAAATTTGGTTGTCAGTTCACTTTTAGTGCTTAATCCTGTTCTTTTCACAACTTCACACACAGTTGAGTCATTTACGGAGTACCGACTGCCACTCTGCAACCACATTAACTCACATTAACTGCATTTACAGTAATTATATGTAGTCTGTGTGGAATCTAGTTGGTAATGACATATTCCAATCATAAGAAAACACAACGACTTCTTCAGCTGTGCTTTAGTTAAAATTGCTGTAACATAATGAGACTTGTCACTATTTGTTTAATCTGAGAAGGTGGCTACCAAACATGTAGATTTTCTAGAACATTGTGATTTGACGTCTGTTTTAACCATAGCAGTTACAGAAATGTTTGGAGTCGGGGTTTTGGACACTCTGTCTGAACAATAATTTAAGGGAACTTGGGTTGTTCTCATTTATATTCTAGCAATACATTTGAAAGATTCTGCATCTACTCTGAGCTTGGTTAAAATTGTAAAGCTGTATTTTCTCTTCCACATCCTGATACTCTTGAACAGGGCCACAGGATCTCATTGGAAGATCCTCTAAACTCTGAATTCTCTTAATGGCATTTCACTGAATGGGTGTTCTGCCAGCCATCTGTTTTGTGTACTCAATTAAAAGAGGCAGCTTTTCACTTCCCCCGCCTTGGAGGAACACTCAAACTTTCTCACTAACACACATACACACGCGCAGAGAGAGAGAGGACAACAAATATGGCCTAATGTGGCGAGATTAGAGACTGGCCAGAGAAATATGACGTGAACATGGTTTCACTTCGCACTCTATTCACTGCACTTGCTTATCTTGCATGATTTGCTTCACAGATGCCCTTTATCATGGCTGCCTGCCAGTATATGATAAACTGTCTGTGGTGCTATTTTTTACATGGGTCTTCCTTTGTGACATACGCAATTGTGAAGTCCTGCTAAATGTTACTGAAATTATGCAGAATTAACTCAAAATGGTTCATAGGGCATGGACGTGTCTACTGTAAAGCATAGAATAACATCACCAGCTCAGCCCACAAGCTGAGTAGAGTGCCTTGATTTTAGGATGCACAGATATGAAAATTTTTGTCGAGATCTCATAATTTTATATTCGAAGCCGATAAGCCGATATATCGGCTGATAAATTTAAGTCCAAATTTGTATCTAATTTTAGAGCCTGATTAATAAAAAACAAAAAGTCTCACAATTAAATCCATATCCCAAGCTGCACTAAATATAATGATGTTCTCATTATAGTGTTGTATAGCCGATATGACAGATTCTGCGCTGCACATGTTACAACGAACTGTATTTTAATTTTTTGAAGAGATTTCAGATTTCAAGAAATTCAAAAACCTAAACAGTGCTAAACATGTGTCTGCAGCTGAAGGATATAATGCATTATTTATCAGCTTTAATATATCGGCCACATTTTCTTAACAGGCCGATAACGATAACATTAAATTAACATATATCGGCCGATACCAACATGCTGGCCGATACATATGTGCATTCCTGACTTTATTGTTATACCATGTACAACAATATTAGGAAATGCTTCCCTTGGGGAAAGAAATGCATACAACTAAAAACATGAATACAAAGTAATGTAAAACAATTTTCTTAAAATTATCTAATTAAAAGAATTAATACAAATTTGAACAAAACATAGTTAATCATAAAATATTAAATCACTTAAGTGTAACACTGCTATTTTGATGGGCCACTTTAGACATTCTACTACTATAAGTAACCTTGCAACCATGTCAACTAACTCTCAAGTTGAGTATTAGTAGACTGTCAAAAGAGAGTGTCTGCTTTACTATCTGCTACCCATGTACAGACTGATTATAAGTAATTTTTACAACTACATGTTGACTAATTCTGCTTGCACAAACCCGACACCTAACCTAAGTCTACCATACACTCTGAGTTAGTTGAAATGTTACTTCTAGTGAAGTAACGTGTAGCCAAGTATATTGTTCCATCCTTTGAGTTTGTGCTCTGCATTTCACCCATCCAAGTACACATACACACAATGAACGCACTAAAAGTACACAGAATATAATACTCTAGACTCAAACCTGCGACCTTTGGTCCGAACTATGTAACCATTAGGCCACAACTGCCCAGTAAGTGAATGTCTAAAGTGGACCATCGAAAATAGTCATTGGGTTTGAATAATGAATGATCAGCACTTTCATTTGACCAGATTCTCATATTCATGAAAAACCTGGAAATGACTAGCAGTTTAAATGTTTCCAAGCCTGACCTTCCAAAAGTCATAAAATAAAAATATCAAAATTCAGAAGTTTAAAATGAAAACGATTTAAGTGAATATAAACGAATAGTCTTGCCCTCAAACTCACGCCATTGGTCAATTCATGAGTCAGCGTTGCTATGTCAAGGTGCTCAAACAGAGCAATGTTAAAAACCACAGAATGGCGGTGTTTATGCTTTTGGTGGAAATCAACTGACAAAGGGGTTTACTTGTCTCAGCATAGTAAACTGGAATGAAGCATTTTAACATAGAATTTCATTGCCAGTAACAAGTAATGTGGAAATTGTGCCTTGCAGAACAAATGTGGGTTAGTTCTGTCTAACTCTCCTCAGCATAGTAATCTGGAATGAAGTGTTTTAACATAAAACGAATTAGCACCAGTTGCAACAATAAATGTGGACATTGTGCCTTGCAGAACAAAAGTGTCTTGGTTCTGTCTTTCCATATGCGCTTCTTGCACTCGGGGGTCTCTGAATTAGAATTCACATAAAGTATATATATGAAGTGTAGCCTCAAGACTCCTGTTCAAACAGAAGTGACCAATTCATTATTGAGAAAGTACGGAGGACATTGAGGTGTGTGTGAGAGATGGGCGTTTCTCCAAAATGTGATTCCACTGTGACCGCAGTGCATTTGCCCAGTTTGGGTGTAATTAGTGGGAAGGGTGGATTAACCTTTTTTGGTTCAACTCTACCTCTGCTCTTATTCTTATTCTTCCACATCCTCCCATTAAAGTGGCGAACATTGCTATAAACCAAGGGAAAATTCCCATCTTTGACTGTCCACTGAATGTATTCAGACCAATAGGTCCTAATTTACTGTATCGGGAGCATTCTGGCCGTATGTCCATTTCCAGGAGGAGATTCACAAACTTGCCACTAATTGATGACCTCTTATTGATCTCGCTACAAGACAAACCAATACCTTTGAGGCATACTGGGCACTTATTTTCTTTTTCTTTGTTTCTTTGTGTGCTCACTGTTTTTTGTTAGCATTTGTTTTTGGGGAAGTTCCTTGGAAACTAGTTTCTCAAGCTTCAAGCAATTCATGATTTAAAGTTGTTAAACAGTTTCTAAGTCAAGCTAACCATGTAAAAGCAAAAAGCTTCAATGAATTTAGCTAATAAATTGCATTGCACCAAATTTTATTAATTCTTACAATCCAGCAACATTTATCCTGTGCAAAAACGAGTATCAGTGTGACAGACAGTATTCTATTTGAAGAGATTAATTTACAACCAAATACAGCTAATAAAATCAAACCATACAAAAGAGAGGAGAGTACCAAAGACATTTGTAATGTTACTTTTTTTTCAGGATTTGTGATCAAATAGAAAATACTAGAAGAACAGCATTTATTTGAAATCAATTTTAAATTTTAATGTTGATTTGAAATCTTCTTGAGCATTATATGTGACACTTAAGACTGGATTAATAACTAAATGACTAATGTTTTTTGTTTGTAATGTATTTGCCTGTTATATGCCTGTTATGTATCTGTAAATGTACTGTATTTTTGATCAAATGCAACCATGGTAAGCTTAAGAGACTTTACAAAAACATTACTTTTCAAAAGTTTAAGGACAGATTTTCTTAGTGTACTAGTGTATATGACCGAGGACATTCTAGGAAAATAATTTATTGCCTGTACATACTATGCATGTTACAGATGGCAATTACACTCTATACTACTAAACATTTTAGTTACTTATTTACACTGTTGGATAGTTAGGCCTATTTCTCATCAAGCAAGTAATATTAGTATTTTTCTTCTCTTCACAAAGGATCTTCAACCATAGACCTGCTGATCTATCAGACCCTCTGCTATTCCCATGATGACCTGGATATGATCGACGTGGACGACTACCTGCTGAAAATCTGTGGCCAGGCAGAGTTCCTCAAAAAGTAAGAACTAAGGATTTTACCAAAACTGATTTGACCTCACTTCTTGATGCTTTGTTTGCTTGCTATCTAAATGCATAGAACTTCCATAGACCTAAATCAAAAGTTACAAACAGTAGTTTACCCTTCATCTTTAGCCTGCCAAATGACCCTACATAAAATAGGGCAATTAGCAGCTTTGGGATGAAAGCGTACTCTGAAAATTCTAGTCTAATTTTACCTTAAAAGCCAATAAAGTGCTCAGAGGCAACCACTGCATTTTAATTATCGGTTCCAAATACATTCTCCCACAATCTTTATTAGCGAAACACTGGTTGACCGACCATAAATCAGAACCGGATTTTTGTTTTATTTTGGCTGATCTTTATTCCGGATTTGCGCACAAACTGCATTGTAATCATTTCCCAAAATTTAATTTTGTTGAAATATTACAAAGTTTAAAAACAGGCAAGTTCATTGTTTGCGATGCTCTGAAATCTTGAATTGGCGGTGAGGGTTTATATGAATGTATCTGAAGAAACCAACTTTCTTCAGGATAAGTTGATGACGGTTTTCTTTTCAATACCTTCATAGAAACCGCTGCTGTTCCATAAGCGCCACCTACTGTCAGAGTGAATTTTCATTTTTCTTTCAGTCCATCTGCTGTTTTTGTTGTGAGGGTGTCATTGTAGCATAATGTCACAAATCTGAAATCAGATCATTCTGTTTGACTTTAAAGGCCTGTTCACACCGGGATGAATTTCACGTGTGTGTTCGTCGACGTTTAAAGCCTCATGACTAAACAATGGGCGCCAAAGTGAGTGTTCACACCAACGCGTAAAACTGCATGCGTAAAAGCGTAATTAAAAAAAAAATGCCTCTGGTTCGTTTTTTTTAGTTTGACGTGCCGCATCAAAAACTATCCGAGCAATGAGATTGGCGTTTTTGCTCACGTGTTTGGAGCTTCTGAGGATACTGTAAAACACAACTTGGGGGCGCTCAATCACAAAACTTTCTTGCCGAGCACACATATGCAATGGCGAAGAAAGATATATGCGTTGCTGTCTACACTAGACAGCCAGGAAGTAATAAGACGAGGAAGATGCAAGGCAAGATGAATGTAGAGCTGCTGATCTCGTTGGTGTTAGAACATAAAGAACTCAAATCAGAGACTACTATGTAGCACCGAAATCCAAATAAAAAAGTAGGGGTGACCGCTCCGTCTCCGTTGCTGCGCCAAAACTGTGGAATGCGTTACCTTTCAATATTAGATTAGTAGGGATGCACCGATATATCGGCCACATTATCGGTATCGGCCAATATATGATCATTTTTAATGTTATCGTTATCGGCCCAACAAGAACATTTAGCCGATATCTAAAAGCCGATACATAATGTATTATTTCCTTGAGCTGAGGCACTTTAGATGTGCACTGTTCAACATGATGCTTTTTAAAATTGCTTGAAATACGATTGAAATCACTTTAAAAAAGGAAAATCCAGTTAAAACGCAAAATGTGCAGCGCAAGTCTGTCATATCGGGTACACAACATTAAAATAAGAACATCATAATTGTTTTTGTATCTTGGCTTTTAATGAGGAAAATCAAAAATTGTCCAAAAATTTGGGTTTAGATTTATCGGCCAAATATCGGTTATCGGCTTTCAAATATAAAGAATTATCGGATTATCGATATCGGCCAAAATTGTCATATTGGTGCATCCCTATAGATTAGCTCCTTCCTTGTCTGTTTTTAAATCGAGATTAAAAACCTATCTTTTTGATTTAGCATATGACTAAGGATGTAATATATTGTATTTGTATGCTGTTTTTATTTTTAATTCTCTCTGTTAATGTGTCTTGTATTTGATGTGAAGCACATTGGACAACTGGTGTTGTAGTTAGTAGTGCTATACAAATAAACTTGACATTGACAACTATATGACAAACGCGTTCAAAAAAATATCAGTCAGTCAATTTGCTTGTAATGATTGGAATCTGCCATTAAAAATCATGATTGCATCACTAGTTTTTATGATGTTCATGTCTGCCAATAATTCATATTCCAGGCTTCTTGCAAATACTGTTAACAACAGGATGTTTGGAGATCTGCATTTTTCTTCAAGGGGATTCATGTTCACCTCACATTGGAGAGAAAATCCAAACGCTCACTGTATGTTCAAAGCATTACGGCCAAAAACGCCCCCTGCTGCTCTTCAGTTTGCAGTGTGTTGCTAAAACATTCCCATCTAATAGCATAATGAACTACATGTTACAAGCATTTCTGTTGTAACTACATTTGAGTTGTGGGTGGAAATGGGGTAATTCCAAAAAAACAAGCTCTGCGGTTTGTGGTCTAAAAAATATAAATGTGACCCTCAATTGTGGTTTCATAAAAACTAGCTGTGCTAATGTCTGTGTGCTGCTGTAACCACATTTGGTTTCCCCATGACACGACCACCTTTTGAGGCAGACATAACCACTTATACGTGTGCTCTTCCTGTTTTTCTTTTTTTTTTTTTTAAATGTCAAGGCCACTTGACATTTTTGATGTTACAGTTGGTTGTATTTCTTTTAAAAGGCAAAACAGACAGAGCTGAGACTAAGTGTGTCTGTTTGACAAGAACCGCAGGTGTTATTCGGTTGAATGTGTTGGTTGTTTTTGCTGTGGGTGCAGCTGTGTTGGAGGAAGTGTGTCTTTTCCTGATAACCATGTGCTTGTGCAGGGACGTGAGGAGGTGCCACTTTGTGTGTAAGACTTGTAAAATAATGCGCATAAGCATCAGTTTCAGAACAATAACACACTTCACTCATGGAGGCCTTTTTCTGGGTCCTCACACTTTCTTAGTTCTTCAGTTTCTTAATGTGCGTTAGTGTTTCATTGACAGTTTGTAGGATTTTCATACTGAATTGTTAGACCAAGGTTATTTGGTAACACTTTATTTGAAGTGGTGCGCATAAGACTGACATGACACTGTCATAAACATGACATAACACCTGTCATGAACATGAAGGAGTCTTTATGAATGTTTATGACTGTTGTCATTAAGTGTCATTCGGTAAATTATGACACTTTAAATGCAAAGTTGACATTGTTTAAAATGTCTTTGTTATGACAACTTGACATTAACAAAGACAAAAAATGTCTTTGTTATGACATATTGACATTAACCAAGACAAAAATGTCTTGTTTATGACAACTTGACATAACCAAGAAATCATAACCTGTTAACCTGTAATGTGTTAACATTACATTACCCTATCATATGTTATGGTTGGTTTTAACTTTGGTTGTCATGACACCATTATAACTGTGACATGAATATTTTACTTGTCCTCAAGTAAAGTGGAACACATTGTACTAGTTATAAAGATGTCATTAAGGGTCATTAGACTGTCAAATGCTTTAACAACAGTGTCATTAATATTTCCCTTTACCTCAAGTATAGTGGAACACGTTGGACTAGTTATGATTTCTTGGTTAATGTCAAGTTGTCATAACAAAGACATTTCTGTCTTTGTTAATGTCAAGTTGTCATAATCAAGACATTTTTGTCTTTGTTAATGTCAAGTTGTCATAACAAAGACATTTTAAACAATGTCAACTTTGCATTAAAAGTGTCATAATTTACCGAATTACACTTAATGACAACAGTCATAAACATTCATAAAGACTCCTTCATGTTCATGACAGGTGTTATGTCATGTTTATGACAGTGTCATGACAGCCTTATGCGCACCCCTTCAAATAAAGTGTTACCGGTTATTTTAAAAGAAAACGTAAAAACGGCCATAAAATGGTTTGTGCGCTGTACAACGAGACAAAAGGGGTGTTTTTGAAAAATCTTGTGTAAATTGTGATTTTATTCCTTTGGCAAAGCTGAATTTTCAGCAGTGATAACTCATTTCTGGATTCTCTGGATAGAAAAGTTTAAAAGAACGGCATTTATGTCTTTTACTCTCACCTATACTCAATTGAATACATCCTTGCGGAAGTAAAAAAATTAAAAATCTTACTGACCCAAACTTGTATGTTTATAAAGACATAATATGGACCAATAGATCTAATGTTTGCTTTTGCCTCTTTCCTTTCTGCTTAGCACTGAGACTCTGCCAAGCTTTGAGTACATCCAGCAATGTCTGAAGTTTGACTGGGACATTCGACTCATCCTTACCAAACGGAGTTCTGTCAGCATGGAGCTCACCCAGAATGGTAAGACCAAAGCTGACAGCAGATAGATTAGTGAACCAACACTAGACCCAACCGGTCTTGTTTAAACCGCTGAAACCACAGGAAACACCTTTAGGAAACTGTTTTTTTAGTCCGATTAGCACCAACTCTGCACTTCTTGTGTACTCAATTCTTGAAAGTATAGAGGGAATGCTGCGTGACATCACCGTCCGGTCACGTGCCTGCAGTTACTCATAGTGAGTGGCAAAAAGACTGAGCAGGCTGTATATGTTTTCAGCGTGAATGCCGCGAAAAACAAACACAACACATATAAAGTGGGAAAGAGCTTTTGCGATTGACTGTACAACTAGATTTGACCAAAAAATTGGAGGTATATTTTTACAGACTGCTATAGAAAGAGGAGCAAATGGATCGCTGCAATTCACAGAAACAACTGGAAATAACTGGATTTGCAGTTATCATTTGTTTCAATATGCTGAATTTAGCTGTAAAACCATACCCATATATTTTGTATTGTATATATATATAAACAACTCATCAATTAAATATTTATCATTGCATATTCTGCATTATTGGATGTTTCTTAATAAACACTGCACAACAAAAAAAAAAACTATAAAGTTTTAGGGCTGGACGATATGATGATGATATATAGACTATATATAACACTGATATAAGTGATCACCCGGATTTAGACCTACATTGTATTTATATAAAGCATTCACAGGCAAATTTGCTTTATGTTTACCGTCTATATTGCTTTTATTTCCCCGGCGTCAAAATCAGGCAAACATAAATGTCAGGCGACACGATTCCTGGCTGCATGTCAATATCCATGGATCACTGGATCTTTAGTAAGTTGTAAGGAACACTATATTGAGTCCAAGATTTAGTTTAAATTGATAAAATTTTCATTTTAGTCACATTTTCGCAGTTTCCCCTATTAAATCCAGTCACGCAGCAGATGTTTTGCCACTCAGTCAGGCTGAGGGGGGTTGTTCCGGTGGGAAAGTGACGTCAATGCATTCCCTCTATAAGACCTTGAGTTAAAGGTTTGAATGAGTGCAATCAATATTAATCCTACTGAATGTTGAACACAACACCACAAAAAGCTGTCAACATTGCACCAGGTGTGTTTGTCCATGCAATTCCTCAAGCTTATTTGGGAAATTTCAAAAAACATTTTTTAAATCTGATTTAGGGGTGTAAATCGGAGCCTTAATGATTCGAGATCGATACCAATTTCTTAAGCCAACGATTCAATTATTTGATACTTCAGATTTGACACAATTCAATACTAGTACAATACTGCTATTTTAAAGAACCTTTTGTTTAACCAACACCATTTATGAATCTCTATTAATTGTGTATAATTCTTAAATGTTTGCATTATTTAATGAATGTGGTGGTTGTTAACAGCTTGAGGATGATGAAACTCCATCCACCATGAACCACAATATTCTACTGCAAGAGAGGCCAATCAAACAGACTGTGACCAGGTAATGGTGATGAAAGGAGGTTTAGGCGCTTGTATGCACGAGTGATTTAACTTCCACACTGTTTGAATTATACTCTTTTTTTTGTGTGACAGGGAGGCATTGACTCTTCTCCTGGATACCTTTCACAACGAGGCTGAGTCTTTCCTTTTATCGGAGGTAAGCTTGTTACAAACATCGCTTATTTAAATTTCAGTGATCAAACTGTTTTCGGATGAAGTCAGAACACATTAGTTCTTTGTCCAAAACACAAATTTTTTTCTTGCCCTGATTCATTATTGTAAGCCTATTACAAGTGTTTCTATTTTAGACCTAGATCTAAAAATTGCGTACAGTCGCTGTTGTCACATCTGTAAACAGAGAAAAGTTAATTTAGCTAAATCTGACGCGTGTATGTTGAGGCTATAGGCTAGCTGTCCCAACGAGCAAGAGGTTGACATGAGCTGAATAACCCTTTCAAAAGCTCCTAACAGCGGAGAGTCTTCTGGTAGAAAGGGAATGCGACAGAGCTCGTAATAAAACAGGAATAAACATTGAAAAAAGCAAAAAAAAAGCCAATTAGCCTTTTCTTCCCTAAAGCGATGTATATCTGAGTGAAACTGTTTCTCAAACAAGAATAAAATGCAGGACTGGAATTGATTTTGTCCATTGGAATCAGCTGGATCGTTGTGGTTTCTCTTGCTGTCGCTCATGAGTGATGAGTTGTTCTGCCGCCCTCCCTAGAGTCAAGAGAAGAGATGTTGGTGCAAGAGGAATTTATTTTGATTAAAGTTATGAGGGCACATTATTTAAAAAAATTTAAATAAAATAATAAATATTGCAATAATTCCATAAAATTGTCCATTTTTATTTCATGGTGACTAAAGTATTTGAATTTTTAAAAAAATCCATTTAAACGCATATGCTCTATGGTTTTTGAAATGCCTTCATCCATCCATGTTTCAAGAGTTGTTTTTTTTTGTTTTTTGTTTTTTTAACTTGCAGGTGGAGTTACCATTGCATGTTGAGCGTTTAGTGCAGTCGGTGAAGGCCCTGTGCACCTCTCTAGCAGCTGTTGAAACGCCTGACATCACTGCTGCCCTAAACCAGCTGCCAGCTTGCCCCTGCAGACTACAGCCTGAAAGTGCAGAAGGTGAATTGTTAATCACAAATCATTACATGGGAAATATTTTAAAAATCTTTTTTTTTTTTTTTTTTGCTGACTACTTTCATTTGAGCAGACTGAGCACATATGCATGCTGCAAACTTGCAGCTTTTGCTGCTTCTCAGTTCCTCAAATGCACTAGACCATTCTCTAAATTGCTTAAACCACTAACCTTTAAAATGGCTAGAAATGTCATGCATGTTTCTTACAAGTTTCATTTTCACTACATAAATAGTGTGACTTTCTCTGGTATGCATGATTATGTATGTCTTTTTCTGTTTGTTTTTATAGGATGTCAGTGTCTTGGTGAAGAAAGAAAACAGAGGTACGGTGCTTCTGGGTCATACTGTGGTCTTCCATCTTTCTGTCAGAATGATGCATTTAGCTCTTTTTTTTTTTTACTTTTGTCCCTAAAATATATGAATTATTATTATTATACATATTTTTATATTAAGATTTAGTGACTTTCACCTTGCCTATATTTAGCTACTTTACAGATGCAATCTATTCATATATTATTATTTTTTTTAAATTGTAAGTTGGGTCTGTAACAAGGATAAAATAATTCATAACTAAAAATATTATAAAATATGTGTGTGTGTGTGTGTGTGTGTGTATATATATATATATATATATATATTTATATATATATATATATATATATATATATATATATATATATATATATATATATATATATATATATATATATATATATATATATATATATATATATAATATATTTTATATTCAAAGGTTCGGTCACCTCAAGTGTGTCCATACTTGTAGCATCCTGCTACAATGATGTCTGTGTATCCAGATAGGGATAAACGGAAAGGATGCACCCTTGTGCATGACTTTTTTTTTACTTTAACATTTGGTGTGCGTTCCTGCTCCTACATTCTTGGAGCGTAACATGCATACAAATTTTTAAAAAAATTAAATGTTTCACAGTGGTGTAATAATTATGAATAATTCTTAGCATCGTATTCTGTATATAAACAGCAGAACCTTTTTTCCTTTACAGTGGCAATTGTGGAGAAGTTGACTGCAGCTATCTTGGAACTTGTGGAGCTGTACTGTAGCACTTTCAATGCTAATTTCCACACCATGCCACACAGCAGCAGATCCACAGCCCCCATACAGGAAGCTGGCATGGTCACCAACGTCCTTTCCTTCAGTGTTTACGCGGCTCATCGCATTCCCATCACATGGGCTGCCAGGTAGTGCTATCTTTTCTTGGTTTGGATATATCTGTGAATCTAGCATGCATTATGCTCTGGTACAAAATGATCATACAAAATTATTAAGCAGCACAACGGTTTTTAACATGGATAATAATAAAAAAAGTTTGAGCACCAAATAAGCAGTCTTTAGTTTCACATGATCCTTTAGAAATAATTCTAATATGAAGTAATAGCTGCTGAAAATTCAGTTTGCCATCACAGGAATAATTGACATTTTAAAATGTATTAAATTAATTTTTAAATACCTGTTTTTCTTATTTTTTTTTGGGGGGGGGTCAAATTATTACTCACCCCAAACTTTTAAACGCTGAGCGTACACTGTGTTTACATTATGTAACATGTTGTGCACAAGTGACAATGTGGCTTTTGCTAAAAATTAGAATGCGAAAAGATTATATCTGACCCTGCAACACTTTTATAAAATGGGTAGTAGTTGAATATGAAAGTGGGTTGTATTGTCGGTTTGAACAAGTTCAGATTTGCACTTGTTAAATTCTTGTTTGTTATTAAAACCTGTCATTCCGGATTGCTAATCTGTTGGTGCTTGCGAGAGACTTTCCATGGTATCATTTTACGTTGCCTTGGTTATGTTTCACTATATAATTTTAAAGGCACTTTGTATTTGTACAGGAAGTGCCTTTTTTTCAGGAAATAGCTTTGTAGATTGCATGACCACCATCTGTTGATCACATTCATGGTCTCATTTGTGACAAAAAACAAAAACAAAAAAACTGAATGTTGCATTTTTGATGCCTCTACTTTCACAATGGTCTAATTTCCAGAGTTCAGAGTTGCAGCTGGACACCAGCTGTCCACGTTGCTGATCCCTTTTGGTAATCCAGCAGGATTATTTGGTGTTATGGTGCAATGGGAAAATAAATTCTAAAAGTTCTCGGTCTTCTACCCTCTGTCCTAACCTAGAACCATGACAATCGCTCCCACCAGTATGGAGACAGATGTTGGCCAACCCTAAATGTCACTACATCTCGCCCAGTCGTTCAGTGATAAAGTAATCCAGCCCTTTCCCCTCCCCCTCGCAGCACAGGAATGGTCTCTCCCACCCATTGACCTGGACTAGTGCTCTTTGTCTCCCTGCTGACTGGAACGAGCCATCACAAAGGGGCACGTATGGGAACTCTGCAAAAACGTTGACCTTTTGAGGCCAGGCGGAGGGCAGGCTGGGCACCTGTGCAGTGGTGATGGAGGGCTGACATTCCCTGCATCCCATCTGCTTTTGGCAATTAAAGTCAATCAGATGGTTCCTTCTGGGCTGATATATAATCCACTTCGGGTTTTTTTGTATTGAGGGCTCAAATCTGATCTCAGATCAGTGTTAAATGTTCATTCCAAACTTCTTCATGAAGATGGTTAAAATCATTTTTAGGAGGCAATAACCATGGTGGGTTTTACTCTGGAATGTTTTACTGGATCTTCTAATCAGTATTAGGATTGGTAATATTAATGTTTGGCTCATGTTTTTCTGCCCTCTTTGGTATTCCATTTAGCTTGGGAATGTTTTTTCTTCTATTTAAATCTGTCTCGGGAGAGTTCATTTCCCATTGTGGAGTTGAATGATATGGGAGAACATTGTACAATGTTGGGATTAGGAGAGAGGAGTTTGAAATAGGTGGCAAGGTTTCCACAACAATTAACTGCGCTTAAGAACCCAAATATAAAAGAAGTCTGTTGCTAAAGGCTTGTTTACTAAAGCATCAATCCGACTTCATCCAGTGTCCAACTTAGCCATATCTTGTTGGACTTCTCTGAATTTTTTTTTTAAGAGAATGTTTAATTTTTTGGGTGAGCTGTCTACCCTAAAGTTGTTTTGAACCTGTATAGACCATTTCACAAGATGTAAACAACACTGGTTCAGAAACACTTCCTGTTTCAGTTTGTAACTGTTTTCTTTATTTCACATGTAAAGAAAACATCTTAAAGATGTTTGTTTAACTTTTTGATTCAGTTTAATCAAAATGTTCTGTTGGTTGTTATTTTATCCCAGCTTTTATGTAGTGTTAAACTGAAACAGGAAGTGCTTCTGGACCAGTGTTGTTTACATCTTGTGAAATGGTCTATACATTCTTTCTTTTGCTGAACACAAGATGGTTTGAATTGAAGAATGTCAGAAACCAAACAGTTGACAGGGCACCATTGACTTCCATAGTATGGAGAGAAAAAAATATGCAATGGAATGCAATTGGGTCCATTAAACTTTTTGGTTAATCATGTTTTCAAAATACCACCTTTTTGTGTTCAGCAGAAGAAAGAAAGTCATAGGAAGAAAGAAACTTAAACCGACTTTACAATCTCTTGTCATGAGACATGGCATTAATATCTTAACTACTTGGGTGAAGTAAAACTCATGCCAGTCATGTGTGACTGTGGATTTCTCATGGTCAAAGAAATCACAGTAATGGCAACATGCTCACCTGAATTATGCACCGTATATTTGATTATAGTCAATGCTTTAAGATGATTCATTTGAAATTGAAAGGATATGTTCACCTGACAATAAAAACTGTCGTAATTAATTCACTATCCAAATGACTTTCCTCTGAAAACGCTAATGGTAATTATTTGTTGTTATTAAAAATGAACTCCTTTCCATGCAGTTGAAGTTTCAAAAACTGACCATCAGTGTGTCAAAAGTATAGGCCTCATGAATTCTAAGGTAGCCTATATCACAATAGAACTAAATTTTAGTCTGAATGCTGAAAATTCACAAATCTATTTTAAGAAGATTGGACTTAAAGAAGAACTTGGCTCAATTTTAACATTGAGCTATTTTTTTGTACATTTGGAGTGCTGTCAGTACAGACAAAAACGACAAATCATTGTTGCCTACACCGTTATATTGTCTTTTTAAAATTCGCACCCTGTTGACTTCAATGGGGCAAGTTCTAAACCTGCTTTTAGCCTCTTAACATCCTTGATTTGTCATTACGAGTGCACAGCCATGTGAGTCGTGTTATTAAGAGTGACCATGGTCAATCTGTCTGCAGTAGATGTGAAAGATATGAATAAAAATGTTAATTCAGCCAGCTCGCATACCTCTATTTGCTTCCTGTTTTCGATCGACGCCCACAGTAGTCAATTGTCGTGTTCACACGCGCGATCATTGGTGAATATCATCTCAAACCTACCACTGTGTGGTGTTCTGAGAATATCAGCTCAAATGGATAGTTCATCTGAATCAGATGTTGAACACACGGAGGAGGTTTGAGATGATATTCACTAATGATCGTGGCGTGAGTCTTGACAATTGACTACTGTGGGCTTCGACCAAAAACGGGAAGCAAATAGAGGTATGTGAGCTTGTTGAATTAATGTCATTTGTATTCATCTTTCACATCTACTGACCATGGTCACTCTTAATAACACGACTCGCATGGCTGTGCACTCGTAATGACTAATCAAAGAAGGTTAAGAGGCTAAACACAGGTTTAGAACTTGCCCCATTGAAGTCAACAGGGTGCGAATTTTAAAAGACAATAACACTTGTAGGCAACACTGATTTTTGTCTACTGCCAGCACTCCAAATGTCCAAAAAATGAGCTCAATGTTAAACTAGACTGGAGTTCTCCTTTAAAAGAATGAGGAATCTATCTGATCTAGTTCATGAAACTAGGCTGAATGAATCACACACTGGTTTCCAAGTTCAGCTGAATTTGTTCAGTGGTTGAGTTAGCAGCTCTCTGGAAAGGGTGATTTAATGGCCCACTTTTTTTGGCTTCTTTTAGATTTTTGTTGCCATTTGCTGATCTCACCCTCTTTCTTTCTTTCCCAAATGTCCACAGCTATGAAAATTTCTTCCTGTCCTGTTCTCTCACCCACGGTGGGGTGGAACTATGTGCCCCCCAGCACACCAGTAAACAGTCTGTCAGCAAATATCTCTTCCACCTGGTAGTGTGGGACCAGAGGTGAGCCTGACGCCAATCCACACATGCTACACAGTCCCATGAATACAATCTCTTTGAGGTTAAAAAAGCAAATAGCCTAATGTTTGAACACGTTAGCTCTTAGTTTGTTTACTTAGTACTTCAGATAATTTGAAAATCAGCTCAGTCCATCTCCACTTCCTGTGGCTGTATTTGTACTCTTCCCCCTTCATTGTAGAGTTGTTATTGTTCTGTTATTTCAGTAGACGGTTATTTTCTCCATCCTGAGTAAATATATTTAGGTACACATGTAGGTGTGCATGTACTATTATAATATAGTAGGTGTAGGTGTTTAAAATAAAAGGTTGCATTTGTTCTTGTTAGTTTTAAGAGCAAACTTAAATTTCTAATTGTTTTTACGAAAATGTATTGGCATTCAAAACATGGTTGTGACTGGCATTTTATTAATTTATCTTTTTCAATATATAGAGTTTGCTTTCCCCGTCCAGATCAACCAGTTGCCAAGGGAGTCACAGCTGACTGTGATGCTATATGCCACCCCTCTACCGCCCCCTGGAAGTGCGGAGGAGAAGAGCAAGCAGAAACGCAGCATTGAAGCTCTGGGCTGGGTCACCATGCCTCTATTCAACTTTAGACAGTAAGCATGCATCTGTCTTTATTTTTTATTGCTGGCTGAATCACATTTTTTTTGTGTGCTTTTTGTCAAATATAATGATTGCATGTTAGACTGGAGGGCATGAAACGGGCTCTTTAAGCACTAGAGTTCTGTTGATACTCACCTCCTACATCAATCCAGTTGTGGTGTTCAGAACAGACCGACTTCTGCAAGTCTTAACGCGGCCTACAAACACCACACACACTTAAACAAGTGCTTTTTTTTGTGTGTATTCCAGTTCTTGAGAAATGGTGTATGCCGTTAGGGATGGGCACTATGGCAAAAACGTGTGTGTGTGTGTGTGTATACTCACACACGCATTTTTATTCAAGTTATTCTCTTCATCTTTTGTTTACATTGATTACAAACGGCAGCAGGTTTATTAGGCAATTGTTACTTTAAGACCTCATGCACTGATCTAATAAACAGACATGCATCCGGTTTTCTCCAAGTGTTTTTGTTTATTTAGGACATAACCGACTGTGTTTATGTAAACTGTTTGTATTTGACTGTTTAAAGGGATACTCCACTTTTTTGGAAATAGGCTCATTTTACCACTCCCCAGAGTTAAACAGTTGAATTTTACCGTTTTCGAATGTATTCAGCAGATTTTCTGATAATTAGAAGAATATCAGTAACCAGACAGTTTCTGGTCTCATTGACTTCCATAGTATATTTTTTTCCTACTATGGAAGTCAATGAGACCAGAAACTGTCTGGTTACTGATTCTTTTAAATATCAGAAAATTCGGCTAAATGTATTCGAAAACGGTAAAACTCTGGGGAAGTTGTGAAATGAGCCTATTTCCAGAAAAGTGGAATATGCCTTTAAGTGCAATAAGACGCGACAGATAAATCGGTTTAGTACTCTTGCACTGTTTGACAAGCTTTTAGTGTGGGCTCTTCGGGTGTATGCGCTAAGAAAAAATGTCAGAACAGCGTGCAAATTAAAGGTTTAACCAGCAGCACTTTAATTGGCAACCCTGCTGCAAAGTTAACGTGATGTAAATGTGTGTTGGGACAGAGGTGCCAGAACTGCAACTGATAGAATGCACTGTTGCACGATATTATGATATTTCTTTAATAAAATGTGAAAGATTAAATTTCACGATCTGCAATTACTTCACTATCAAAAAAACAGAAGTAGAATTACTTTGAAGACGCATTGAATACGTATTACACAGTTAAATTTTCGTGCTTTTGACTTTTGAGGCTTTTGAGCTTTGAACATGTAAGCCCAGTTGTTTTTTTAGGTTTTTTTTTTTTTTAGGTTATTGATGTTGCCTTTTTTTTTTTTTTAAAGGAAGGTTCACATGTTTGCTTAAAGATTTGTTTTCAGGGTCCATAGAACATTTTGAAGAAAAATATTTATCATTGCCTGTAAGATATAAACACATGAATGTACTTGGTAGGTCAAGTATGTAAGTATTTATATACTCCATCTTTGTTCATATCCTGTTGTTGCTTGTTTTGTGCATCCACAAGCGGATGTTAAGTGTTTTCTGACCCTGCACCTATTTTTCCTCTTCCTCAGTGTTCTGACGTGTGGGAGGAAGCTGCTGGGTCTCTGGCCTTCAACCCCCGGCAGTGGAAATGCTCGTTCCAGTACGCCCAACTTCAGCCAGCCAGACAGTGTCATCCTTCAGGTTTGGACTTATTCTCAATCCAATATGTAATCACAGTAAATGGTTTCCTGCTTGTCCTGCTTCATTACAGATGACTCTCTCACCCACGTTCTCTGTAAACTCCCAACACTCTCACTTTCCATACAATAGTTTTTCATTTTTGGACGTTGATCTGATTTGATTGATCTGTCCTTTATCTAGGAGGTTGCAATGTGCCAAATAAGCCTTATTCAGACCTTAAGGATAAGGCTTCTTATTTAAAACAAACTCGCCATCTGATTTTCATCTTTTTTCAGAGATCATTTATGCATGCACACTCACAAAAGCCAACTATTGAGGACACATTCTTGGACAACTTTAAGGTTTAAGATGTTTATAATTGACGGTACATTTTTGAAAGTATGCTTAGATTATATGTAAATTAGTATAATAAAGGTCAATTCTGTGCTTGGCTAATAACTTTGGCAGTAATAGGGTCAGGCTAGTGTGCTAGTGGAAGTGTAGAGGAACTGTCCCGCTCCTTGCAAAATGTCCTAAAAGTAGGTCAGGTAGCTCTGCAGAGAGAGGGATACAGATGTTTTATATGCATCTAAATGGCCCCAGGCTAAATGAAATGCTCAGGAAATAGTCTGACAACACAACTAGGCATTTAATGATTTTTGTTGTTGCAAAATAACATGGTCTAGATTTAAGATATCACTGTTAATAACCATTGACATGTTACTTGTTTTTTCAAACTTACTGCATGTAATATTGGAGGGCATGAAAACAGGCTCTTTAAGCACTAGAGTTCTGTTGATACTCACCTCCTACAGTAAACCATGTGTGGTGTTTGGAACAGGCCAATTTCTGCAAGTCTAATATGGCCTACTAACCCCACACACACACTCAAACAAGTGCTTTTTTTTTTTTTCGGTCCCTGAGCACAATTTGTACATTGAACAAAAAGATAACTGTATCTAAAGCTTAGTAAATCAGATAGCATGAATCAAGACTCATTGAAATACACATTTAATAGTCAAATTGGATAGCGCTACAACCATTCAGAGCAACGCAAGTGCTATCAATGGTGAGGCAACAATCACAAGTGGATTCTGGCTGAGTCCCATTTTTCCCACCAGCGGAGCAAGTTGATATATTAAACTTTTTTACCGTATCCAGTCGGCAAATTCGAACTCAAGTGCTGTTCTTTGGATGATTTGAACTTAAGCTTTTCTTTGAAACCAGAACAGAGTAGGAGTCAAAGCCGAAATCGAAAGACAGCTGTTCGCCAGCAGCAATTCTTTAGCAGTGAATCGTCGCAACTCTGTCGTCGTTATGTTAAGCCCGCCCGCCGAATCTCTACACAATGTGATTGGCCTGACCAGAGTTTGTTTTTTCCAGCTAAATCATCTATGGAGAGTTGCTAGACCACACTGGCTGCAGAACAATTTTTGCTACCGCTAGGGTGCGTCTAGATTTCTAGGCTAGGAATTAAGTACTGTGAACCGTAAAATTCGCTGCATCCGAAATCGCATACTTCCCTACTATTAAGTTGGTGAAAAATGCTGACAATGGTTGTCAATTCACAGTACTCATTATTTTTGTTTTTTGAAAGTTTAGATTTGATCAAAATAAGTAAAAACAGTACCGGTAACAGTTTTTTATTTTAATATAATTTAGAATGCAACTTATTTTCAGCATCATTTCTTCAGTTTCCTAACTGTGCGTTCACACCGGACGCGAATGGCGCGTCAAATTCACGTCTGATGCGTCTAGTTTAACGCTTGACCACTTTGTGTTAATTCGCGTGTCGAGTGAAACTGACTCTTAACTGACATAAAAACAAAAGTTTTAAGCGAAATTTACACGCGTCAAAATCTAAACCCGTTGGCGGCCATATTTTTTATGTTGATCGAGCATTCATGGAGATAGTCACCGCTCTGTATTTGTCTGGAGAGCTAGAACAGCGCCGTGGGGATCATCGTCGCCGTATTTGTGTCCACTGGACCCTTCAGAAGCGAACCATGGGACGAGTTTCACCATTTGCTCGCCCCAGGAGCCGCGCTGGATGACGGCCGCAATCAGTGGTACTTCCGCCTGTTTATTTATTTATTTTATTTATTTATTTATTTTTCTCATGTCCAGACACGAACTTATGCACGTGTATGTTGGTTGTCTTTACATAATAATATTTCATATAATCTAGATATGGAATGAATAACATTTAATACAAAATTAACATGTCTCGTATATAGAAATAAAGTTTTAAGTGATAAAATATTTGCTTTGTTGTACATAAGAATCCCACCATGCATTTAGTCGAATTACAAAATAATTTATTGAAGCATCCAGATCCTTCACCACGTGAGCAAGCAGCTAGGCTGCTGATTGGTTAACACGGCGCAAATTGACGCCAAAGTTCCGATTTTTCTGCCGCGCTCTACGCCTCATTCACGCTGCAGGAATTTTTACCCGCGTAACGTGTCTTTTGAATTGACTTAACTTTGAAGTCATTCATGCCTGATGCGCTATTCGCGTCCGGTGTGAACGCACCATTAGAAATCATAATAATGGTAATTTGATGCTCAAACCTTTTTTTAATCAGATATTGAAAACCGGTGGGCTGCCTAATATTGTTTGAATAAAAAAAAAACGTATTTATTTGAAATAGTAAAGACAATTAAATTGTTACACAATGTCAATTGAATGCATATTTGCTGAAAAAAAATAATTTCTACAAAAAACAACAAAAAAACACGAATCTAAGACTTTTGAACGATAATACAACACAACATGGCAATGTAGCTTAAGCAGCTGTACAGGAAACAATTTATTAAGCACACGCATACAATCATCACAAACACCTGAGACGTGTCGATCCCAGACAACCCTCGGCCCTTTGAATCACCACATGCATTAATATCCTCTAACACATTCAGACGTGACATTTCACCACCGCTCTCTGTAAACAGCACTCCCCGCTGGTATTGTTTTGAATCTGTGTGGTGAATCACATGTGCGCATAGTTTTTCTCTTCACTCGGTCTGGGCCTCTGTGAAATTCCCACCCTCTGCACAGGCCTCCAACTATACAATCCCTGTTCTTCTTTCTGCAATCTCAGGGTGCCAAGCCAGCCCATAGCAGTGCCAATAGGGCTCTTTTGTGCCCGAATGGCATGGCTTTGTCTAAGGGCAGTGGGCTGTGCAGTTTAAACTGGGAGCGAAGCCTGGTCCTGGGCCTATTCAGTAGGTTCTGCCCCTCATTAAGGTGCCGGGGTTATTCAGTGCAAATGAGGTGGCAGGTTTCCCTGCATTCTGCCCTGTTAAACCGCCCCACAGCCAAGATGCATCTGGGGCTGATGACACATCTGGGGCTCATTAAAACCTGCTCCCCTTAGCTTCTCTCCTTTCCTATCCGCTGATAATTCTCTCTTCTCTGACCCCATTTTTCACATTCTTTCTATTCAATTCACACTGTTCTTTGAAATTCTTAGTGGTTGTTTAATATATTCATGCCGAACCAATTCCTACTTTATTAGACAAGACTTTGTCAGTAGATTGCAATGAATTACTTGTAAGAGTTTATAAATGGGCATAAAATGCAATACACATTGGCGCCTTTTCCACTGCTGGTACGAGTTCGGCGCGGCAGTGTTCGGCTCGCTTCGCTTTTCCACTGCGCGGTACGACACGGCTTGGTTCGCATTAGCTCGGTTTGCTTTTCCACTGCAGTTAGTACTGCTTCAAAGTGGGTGGGATTCATAGCCTGACCGTTAAAGTTTATCCGCTCCTCGGCAACCAACGAGAGGAACGTCTGCAATTCGTCCACTGACCACGATTCAGTGATTTTCTTTTTTGGAAGTTTTCTTTCTTTCTTCAAGCTAGTCAAGCTAGTAGTTTTAGAACGGGTACTACAGCGGTGGCTCTTACTGGCTATTTACATCTAGTGGGTTTGTCTCGCAAATGCAATTACGCTGGTAGTGACGATTCTGTCTGACTGTGACCAATCAGTGATCTGCAGTGTGTTCACGTCACATTTTGGTATCGGTATGGTACGCTTGGAACCTCAACAGAGGTGGTACCATTTAAAGCGAACCGTACCATGTAGTGGAAAAGCGGCACAAGTGAGCCATTACACAGTATAAGGGGGAGGAGACAGACCACTTGTGTTAATATCAATGGGAAATTGCTGATAAATCGCTTGTTTAGATAGTAATCGGCAGATTTTGTTTAGATTTTTTAAAATTTATTGGTTTTTGACTCCAAGACAAGTCAAGATCCCTTTTGTCCAAGACAATAATCGAAGGCCTGATATTTTAAAGCTGGCATGTACTGTACCTCTGGTACTTTTATTGTAAAACTATTTATTTTTTATTACATGATTAAGTTGTTAATTAGCTAACTTAGCTAAAAAATGACTTCGTTGTTTTAAGGAAGTTTGCCAAGGCCCCCTCAAAAGAGTATAATTTTCATAAAGCCATAACATTTTTGACTTGTGTTTGCCAGAAAAGTTAAATTGATGCACCCCTATTTTTTGTGTTTGTTTGTTTATCTGATTTAATGTAAATGTGTAACATTTTGGATTTTATTGCTGATTTGAAATCTATTATTGAAGCAAAGTCTGTTTTGGAGATCCCCCCCCCATTCAAGTAGTTGTACTTGTATGCCTAGACTTCAGTTACAAGGCTGATTTAATTTTTCACAAATGACACTCCTCTCCCTCACAACCTCAGTTATACTCGTGAACTGTTAAATGCCTTGTCAGCCCAAATAAGTTTTATTTGCCTAATTAGATAATAGCTGCCTAGGGGTTCTACCAAGATGGCTGCTGAGTGAACTGACTTGCCTTACGGGGAACATTTGGTGTGAAAGTCATGAAATAGACCTTCGGTATTCATTCTTGTGATGCTGAGAAGGATATGGCAATAACAATTGGACTGATTTCAACCCGGAGTGACAGAAGTGTGAAAACAGACCCACAGCTTTTTTTTTACGGTTTTCTTGATTTCGATTTGGGTTTGTTCACTGAGCTTACATAATGAAACTACAACCACATGTACCCAGTGTATGTTGGATCTATTGTTAACATTTAGTGTTTGTGGTATTTAACTTGGCATGTTTAAGGTGAAGGCCTCAGCTGTTCATGGTGCGGTTCTCATTGCTTTCAGCACTCTTGTTAACTGATGCCAGCCGTGACTCTGAACTTAAGCGTTTGCTTTGGATCATAAACCTTTCACTCTTGTCCCATCTTTATAAACCATGAGCTGGAGAGATTTTTTACCTGTGTTTTGCATTTTTTTTTTATCCCCAACTCTTCAATGAACATCATAATGGGTAATCTATTAGGGCTGTTAAATCAAGTCAAAGAGTCATGATATTTAAGTCAAATATTCATGAAATATTTGCATCAATTTTCTGATGACTATGCAATTTGTGACTATTGTGACTATCTCAATGGGCCTTTCTATTGTGTCATTACAATAGATCATTTAGACCTTTTGTCCTGCAAGTTTGAAGTAGTTTCTATAGATCCAGAAGCAAAAATATGTTAATCCAATTCATTTGAATCTTATTTGCCATGTTTAATGGATTCTATTAAATATGGAGATGCAGAATATTGCTAGGGTTTTTTTTTTTTTAAACCAAAGTGCTGAAAAATATTTATTTTTAATCTCCTAATATCTATGCTTTTTGTCTGAGGAACACTGTAAAGAGTCAAATGAAGAGGTAGTTTTGCCATTACATCATGTCAGGCTACTAACTCTTACTTTTGACTGTTCTAAGTGGGTGCTTTTACACCCTCCATTGTTGAACAGTGGCTTATTTTCAACAAAACTTTCCTTGTCTATTCAGGTGGACTTTCCCACTTCTTCTTTCGAAGTACGCTTCAGCACCCCCGCTCCTGCAGAGTTCAGCCCTCAGTACGAGTTCTCGCCTGGACCAGGCCAGCCAGAGGCAGCTACAGGATGTCTTGCACAAGAAGTCCCTTTTCTGGTGAGATTGCTCTCTGAAAATCCTAAAGCAAGTTCTGCATCCTGATCTAATTATTTGTTTTTACAGCATTGTTCCAGATTTTTCCTTAAAAGGGAAAATTCATTTTGTTTCCTCATTTCTCTCCGCACCCAAAGGCTCTATATACCTTGTAATACTTACCTTAGCTAGCACTTTGTATTTCTTATTGGATTATGACATTATTGCCCCTTTTCTACCAACACTGTGCTGGTGTCAGAGCCAATCTGTAACCGTTCCATAAATCCTGGGCTGGAAACGTACACTCTGCTCCAGCCTAAACCACTCTCGCAAACCATAAGGAAACCGCTAATGTTCTCAGATCAACACATTTGTTTGACACACACCGCGTTATTTAGTCCAGCTACTTGATATTTATTCAACTAAAGGGGCAGTTCACCCAAAAATTGTCATTTACTCAACCTGAATGTCGTTCCAAACCCGTAAGACTTTCATTCATCTTCGGAACACAAATGGAGATATTTTTAATGAAATCTGAGAGATTTCTGTCCTTCCAATTGACAGTCTATGTAGATACCACTTTAACGCTTAAAGTTCATAAAAAGACTGTAAAACAAATCCATATTAAGTAGTTAAGTCCATATTTTCTGTTTTATATGATGAACAGATTGAATTGAGGCATTTATTCGCATTTGGCTGGTTCTGATTTGGCATTCCCTGAAACAGCAACTTTTTTCATCAACACATTTACACATTTAAACTGCTTTGGTAGGTAACAGCAAAAGAGAATGCAGTGGATTGATGTACATGTATAATGGTACAGGACAAGGATGGTTTAAGTGTAGCTGAAACATCAAATAACCAGCTTATGCAAATTCAGATTCAGCTGTCATTACTCATTCATATTTTAGCGACATGTTCATTTGAAAGAGGAAAAGGGATTTCATGTGGCATGTCTGCATTGGAACTGAGGTTACACAAGCTCAGAGGGATGTTGAGGAGCTGATCAGACATGAGAGACAGGATGAAGACTGCTGTTAGCAGTCTGTCACATCGTTCCTTGTTTCTGGAGGGATAAAAGCACAACATTGATCCTTTTGTCCTCTGTGTCCCTGTCTGATTTTTTTTTTTTTTTTTTTCCATCTCATGCCCTTCGTTCATGTGGAGTTCAAAAGTCTGGATGTGTGAACAGTTGCCTGGGGAGGGTGAGGAGAACAGAAAATAGAACAAGCTCACACTGTTAAGACTGGAGAATTAAATGTATCTTAAATATGATCAGATTATTTAAAATATTAAGAAGTGCAACTGTTTGCAAGAAATTTTGCAAATCCGCATCATAGAGCTATGCCATCATATGAATAAATTAAATATTTAAATGGAAAACTGTTATTTTCAATTGTAACATTTCACAATATTGGTTTTACTGTATTTTTTAATGAAGTAGCGCAGTCCTAATGCAGCAAGAGATATCTTCCAGAAACAATGAAAGATTTTAAACCTCCAAACCTTTTAATGGTAGTATATTTAAATCATAATAGTTTAATTAATTAATAATATGTATAATTTATTATATTTATTTTATATTATATTATAATTGTATAATTTATAAATTTTTATATTTTAGAATATTAATATATATATTAAAATTAGATATAAAAATAGTTTATATATATATATATATATATATATATATATATATATATATATATATATATATACAATTTTATATCAATTTTTTAATGGTAGTATATTTAAATCATAATAGTTTAATTAATTAATAATATGTATAATTTATTATATTTATTTTGTATTATATTATAATTGTATAATTTATAAATTTTAATATTTTAGAATATTAATATATATATTAAAATTAGATATAAAAATAGTATTTTATATTTATATATATATATATATATATATATATATATATACACACAATTTTATTTATTTATTTTTGATCTATTACAATATCTACTATTATTTACTGTAGAGGGCTTGGTGCTCGGCAGTGTTCACTTTATTGCTGTTAGCTTAAACCGCTAATGTAGATCTCCCCAGCTGGCCCTGTTCCTCTTCTCCTCCTCTCAGCTGTTTTCCTCTGTGGAGCTCTGAAACATTTGCTGCAGAGACTGACTCTTCTCAACAGTTTAAAACATGGAGCCACACCAGCCTGGAAATATTCAGTCATAAATTTTCTCCCGCTCTCGGTTCAAAGGTGTGTTTGAGCTGGGTGTAAACTCTGATCTGGCTTGTGTTAGCAGAGTTAATGTTTTAACTTCTCTTTTTTTCGGTTTCATGCAGTTTTATCAATTTTAGAAGTGTTTGCTCCAATCACTAATGCTCATTTTTAGGTAGTTTTTTTAATAATACCCTATATTGTACAGATATGAATTATACCATCATTGTTCATCTTTTTGTAAGTGTTCGGACTTCAGACTTTTTTTTGTTTGTTTGTTTTTTATCAATTCATGAATAATGAAAGGGGCAAAAAGGAAAAAGGAAAAAAAATCCCAAGAACTTAAACTACCATTCAAAAGTTTGAGGTCACGTAAGACATTAAAAAATTAAATAAAAATAAAGGTCTCTATGCTCACCAAGGCTGCATTTATTTGATCAAAAATACAGTAAAAGATGTAATATTTTGAAGAATTACAATATTATTATTTTTTTAATATATTTAAAAATGTAATTTTATTCCTGTGATCTGAACTTTCAGCATCATTTCTCTGTGTTATGATTAAGGATTCCCAAAGGATTGTTATCCTGATTTGCTGCTCAAGAAACAGTGTTTGGTATCAATGTTAAACAGTTGTGGCGCTTAACATTTTTGTGGAAAGTAATTTTTCAGGTTCCTTTGATCGAAATTAAAAAAGCAGCACTTATCTTAAATTGTAAAGACTTAAAGAGTGTGAGAAATATTTTGTAACAATTTATCAATTGAATGCATCCTTGCTGTCTTAAAAAAAACAGAATTTTGAGAACTTCTAGGGAGCATATTCTAGAATCTTGTAAGCAGCCAGCTCTCTGTAAACAACCACCCTACCAACTGCATAGTAATTTGCTAGATTTGAACATTCAGAACACCCTGACAACCACTCAAAACAAAACAACCTTATAATATAATAGGAAAGTCTTATAATAGGCAAGCACAACCCACAGTGTCTTCAGAAGCTGTGCAGATCTGGATGCACAATGTTTTTTTTGTCCCAGCAGAGGAACTCAGTTTATTAAATTTAGGATTAGTTCACAGCCATTTGGTTGTCCTTTTCTTTACCGATTGATTTACAGAAGGCCCTCAGGGTTGCTTTGGGCAGCTGCAGTCAAAAATCAATACTCCTCAAGCCTCTTGTGAATTGTGGGTAGTCTTGTGTAGTCTTCTAATGACAGTCATGCTTGCCTGTTGAAGAGCGTGGGTGTGACTGTATGAAGCATTCACAACCCTTCCCCCAGTATATTGAGCTGTCTGATGACTGGCCCAGCAGGCGCAGAGGTAATATGACCCGGGGTTCCTGCCCTACGGCTGTCATCCCTAGAGGGAGAAGCCACTCCCCAACATGAATTCATAAGCCAGCAGAAAAACATGATAGCTAAACATTGGTGTTTAAGTGGGTATGTTACAACCAACAGGAGATGAGCCAAGCAGCATGAAGGACCTTGACAGATCAAAATAAGTGTTTTTAAGCATGGATTGTGTGCGGATTATTATTTGTACAGGCTATAGCTAGCTATTAGTCATGAAAATAGTTCTGTTTACCTTTTAACTAGAGCTGTTTGGAGTGTTTATCTCCAGACTTACAGGGTTTGTACATCAGTGTAGAAGTAATCATGCATCATAAATTACCAAGAGATTCAGTGTGCTTATTTTCTATCTTTTACTGCAGTGAGAGCCCACGCAGAGACCTTTTCCTGCAGATGCTTTACTCTTTTAATTGCTGTATTAGCAGCATCTTAATTTTGTTTACATAGGAAGTTTGCACACATTTGAACTTTATCAGATTGGCGAATCATCATGATTTGACTGAAAGCATGTAGATGCTTCTGATTTTAATGAAAGGGCAAAAAGAAAAAAACAAATCCGTCGAAGTACTGTTTTCAAAGTCTTTTTATGTTCACTCACTAAAGCTGCATTTATTTGCTCACTGTTAATCTTTATCAGATTGGGTTATCGGGTTTTTGGACATGTATGAGAGTTTGCAAACCTTTGAGATTAGGTGTAGAGTGAGGTGTATAAACTATGGCTGCATGTCTGGAAACAACATTAAAGGGGTAGTTCACCCAAAAATGAAAATTAAGTCATTAATTACTCACCCCATGCTGTACCAACTCGTAAGACCTTCGTTCAGTCTTCGGAACACAAATGAAGATATTTTTGATTAAATCTGAGCATGTGCATTTAAATAAGGAGCTGTCTATATATAATTTATCATTTATGCAGCGCAGACTGTTTGATAACTTACTAACTGTTACAATCAAGTTTGATTTTTGGCCCTTAAATAGGAAAAAATGTGGGCACCCCTGGTCTAAGTTCCCAAACTTTTTCCTATGAAGGGCCAAAAATCAAACTTGATTGTGGGCCAAAAGTAAATTTTGCATCATAAATCAAACGGTATAACATTAAAGTTGCTATGGGTTTATTTATTTTATAATATTTAAAATAAATATAAAACAACTTCAATCTGATTAACTAATGCAGTTTTATTTGTAAAGTTTTGCATTTTTAAAGAAATCCCCTCTCCCCGAACGGTTTGGCGGACCAAATCAAAAAATACCACGGGGCCAACTTTGGCCTGCGGGCCCTAGTTTGGGCATCTCTGCGTTAGACAATTTATTTTTATCCAGACATCAATGGCTTATTGATCATTATAGGTGTTATCAATCATTTAGTTGTTATTGCTAATTTCAGAATTAACACTGATCTTTGTGTGCATTTGGTTTAGAACCAAACAAGTTGACTCATGAAACCATTTGTTTATTATATCGCAATCGCATATCACAACCGCAATATTGACCTCAATAATCACAATATGACATTTTCCCAAATTCGTGCAGCCCTAGATGAAATTATAAATCTTTACCCGGACAAGTGACTTTTGTGCATGGACAAGTGAAACAAATGTACTTGTCCGAAGGACAAGCACCTCAAAAAGTTAATGTCAAGCTCTGCTCAAAATCCTTATAATCTGTGCAGTATACTTAAGCTCTTGGATGGTATTGGATGATGTGTGGGATGTTACAATATATAAATATTTATATACACTCACTGGCCACTTTATTAGGTACCCCATGCTAGTAACGGGTTGCACCCCCTTTTGCCTTCAGAACTGCCTCAATTCTTCGTGGCATAGATTCAACAAGGTGCTGGAAGCATTCCTCAGGGAGTTTGGTCCATATTGACATGATGGCATCACACAGTTGCCGCAGATTTGTCGGCTGCACATCCATGATGCGAATCTCCCTGTCTCCACCACATCCCAAAGATGCTCTATTGGATTGAGATCTGGTGACTGTGGAGGCCATTTGAGTACAGCGAACTCATTGTCATGTTCAAGAAACCAGTCTGAGATGATTCCAGCTTTATGACATGGCAGCATTATCCTGCTGAAAGTAGCCATCAGAAGTTGGGTACATTGTGGTCATAAAGGGATGGACATGGTCAGCAACAATACTCAGGTAGGCTGTGGCGTTGCAACGATGCTCAATTGTTACCAAGGGGCCCAAAGAGTGCCAAGAAACATTCCCCACACCATGACACCACCACCACCAGCCTGAACCGTTGATACAAGGATGGATCCATGCTTTCATGTTGTAGACGCCAAATTCTGACCCTACCATCCGAATGTCGCAGCAGAAATCGAGACTCATCAGACCAGGCAACGTTTTTCCAATCTTCTATTGTCCAATTTCGAATGAGCTTGTGCAAATCGGAGCCTCAGTTTCCTGTTCTTAGCTGAAAGGAGTGGCACCCGGTGTGGTCTTCTGCTGCTGTAGCCCATCTGCCTCAAAGTTCGATGTACTGTGCGTTCAGAGATGCTCTTCTGCCCACCTTGGTTGTAACGGGTGGTTATTTGAGTCACTGTTGCCCTTCTATCAGCTCGAACCAGTCTGGCCATTCTCCTCTGACCTCTGGCATCAACAAGGCATTTCCGCCCACAGAACTGCCGCTCACTGGATGTTTTTTCTTTTTTCGGACCATTCTCTGTAAACCCTAGAGATGGCTGTGCGTGAAAATCCCAGTAGATTAGCAGTTTCTGAAATACTCAGACCAGCCCTTCTGGCACCAACAATCATGCCACATTCAAAGTCACTCAAATCACCTTTCTTCCCCATACTGATGCTCGGTTTGAACTGCAGGAGATTGTCTTGACCATGTCTACATCCCTAAATGCACTGAGTTGCCGCCATGTGATTGGCTGCTTATAAAATTAAGTGTTAACGAGCAGTTGGACAGGTGTACCTAATAAAGTGGCCGGTGAGTGTATATATGTTTGTTGGTGCTGTGCATGTTTGTCTACTGTTTGTGGTGACATGGAATCGACAAATACATCTTAATGTTGTTTTCATAAAGTCATGCTAAATATCTTGCTTGGTTCTTTTATCTAGGTTGTCTCCGGAGGACCGGCGCTTGTTGTGGGAGAAGCGCTTATTTCTGCCATGCGGAAGCCAGTCGCCTGCCTCTGGTCCTGGCCAGCGCACCCAGCTGGGAGTGGGCATGCCTGCCCGACATCTATGCCCTGCTCCGCCAGTGGGAATGCATGAACCACCTGGACGCCCTAGGCCTGCTGAATGCCACGTGAGTGTTATGGTAACCATGGCAACTGCTTGCTCTGTTGTTTAGCTGGAGGCTAAGCAGAGCTTGACTGTCCTTCAACGGCTGGCAGTCGGGCTGATTTGAGTAGACCATGAAGAATTGACCTTTGAGATTTGTCCAGCAGAGCACATGTGGAGCGCAGATATCTTTCGACATTTACTGACATGATTTAAAAGCTTTATTAGTGTTGAATCAAATCGGCTCTACCAAGAGCCTCCAGGTTTGATCTACCATCTCTAACTAGGTTGACCAAGATGGTTCACCAGGTTAACTTTAAAACTAACCTGCTGGTAGCCCAATTGATTAACCACCTAAACTAACTTGAACTGGATTATTTGAAAATTTATTTGATTTGTTAATACATAATTTGTACTTTTGTAGTGCTTTATAGTGCAGTTTATTTTTCATTTTTGGTTTAACATCCCTTTTAAACTAGGTTTCCAGATCAGGAGTGCAGGCGTACGGCTGTACAGTGGATGGACTCCATCTCTGATCCTGAGCTTTTGGACTTCCTTCCTCAGTTAGTGCAGGTAACAAAGGCCTTGTATCCAACTTCCTCCTTTCATGCTGTATTCCCTCTTTTCCCATTGACCTTGATCTGTTTATATCCTACCTGTTGTTCTTTTTACCTTCCGTCCTTTTGTTCTCTCACCCTCTGATTTCTCCCTCCCCTGTCAAACAAATTGCTCTCTTACTCTTTCTTTGTGCAGGCGCTGAAGTACGAGTGTTATCTGGACAGTCACCTTGTGCGTTTTCTGCTGAGGAGGGCCATCGGTGATGTGCGCATAGCTCACTACCTCTTCTGGTGTGTCCTCTACTCTCAGATTATACTTAGAAACTCGGTGCGCATGTATTATAGAGCACAAATACTGAGAAATCGGGTCATGCTGACTGCCTCATACGGTCATATTCAGGTTTTTTCAGTATTAAAAGGTTAGTTCACCCAAAAATGAAATTTGTCATTAATTACTCGCTGCAAACCACTAGACTGCAATGTTATCATTGTCAATGTTGAGTAATAAAGACATTGTTGAAATGGTAGCCTGTGACTACAGTGATTCAACATTTATATATCTAAAATTTTTGGAGCAAAAACTTTATTCAGTAATTTTAACATTCTTCCATGTCAGTCCCAGAGGCTGTTCACGTGAACGTGTGATAGAAAGGCGTAATTGTTTTTGCACACAAAGTATTCTCGTCGCTTCATAACATTTAAGGCTGAACCACTGTATTCATATGTAATTTTTAAATTATGTCTTTACTACCTTTCTTGGCCTTGAAAGTGGTGATGACGTTGCAGTCTGTGGGGGGTCAGAAACACTTCGGATTTCATCAGAATATATCTTAATTTGTTTTCCGAAAATGAACTAAGGTGTTACGGGTTTGGAACGGCATGAGGGTGAGTAATGATAGAAATGTAATTTTTGGTGAACTAACCCTTTAAACTGAGATTTGAATCTTTGACCCGTCAGCACATTGAACGCTTGATACTTTGTATACATAAGTTATGCACATGTAGATTATCACTGTCACACGGATTGCATGAGTGTGTATAAAATTAGCTAACAGCTCCACCTGCTGTACAAATGCAACCATTTTCTTTCTTGGAGCAGTCAAAGCCTTTATGAATGCAGTAACATTTTAATCCTAAAATTAAAAGGAAAAATTACTTAATTTAATTTTAATAAAAATAAAGGCTTTTGCAATGTGACTTTTCAGAACAATTAAACTGAGAATATATATATATATATATATATATATATATATATATATTGCATCTGAACTCTTCATATATATATATATATATATATATATATATATATATATATATATATATATATTTAGCATCTGAACTCTTTATATATATATATATATATATATATATATATATATATATATATATATATATATATATTGCATCTGAACTCTTCATATATATATATATATATATATATATATATATATATATATATATATATATATATATATATATATATATATATATATATATATATATATATATATATATATATATATATATATATATGAAAGAAGTTCAGATGCAAAGCCTCTAAATGCCATTTGGAATTCTTTTAAAATGACAATTTTTTTAAGCTTGAATATTTAAGTTCAGTAATTTCACTTAAATAACAATTAATAGGTAATCTTCATTGCCATTTAAGTGAAATTACTGAACTTTAATATACAAGCTTGATAAAAATTATCATTTTAGAAGAACATTTCAAATATATATACATATATATATATATATATATATATATATATATATATATATATATATATAGGGAAAACATGACTTATCTTTTTTGTTAATTTTTTTAAAATAAAAAGGTAAAAGGCAGCAGAAACATGCTACAATGATATATAAAGTTAGTCTGTTCATATTTTTAGTAAAAATGTTAAACTAGTTTTACTAATAAAAAATTACAGTATTAAAGTAATAAAGAATCATCATTTAAAAATGTTGTCAATACCAAATGCATTATTGTGAAAAGAAATTGTGTGCTTAGGGGCTCTAAAATAATTGTCACAATGTATAGCTTTTGAAAGAGTCAAATAAAATTTCTTTATGCTGAAGAAAATCATATTTTGTGCTCAAATCTAAAACATTTCATTAAACAGAAATTGCACTTTGTTAGTGCAATCTGTATAAAATGCCTTCAAAAGGAAATGAATTGCTCTAAGGGTGTTTGGAGCATCAGTTAAAATACACTTCTTTTGTCTCTCTCTTTTAGGTTGCTGAAAGATACTCTTCAGGACTCTCAGTTTAGCGTGAGGTATCAGTATCTGCTGGCGGCTCTTCTCTGCTGCTCCGGTCGAGGTTTAAGGGAAGAGTTTGATCGGCAAGGTTGGCTGGTCAACATTCTGGCTAAACTAGCCCAGCGTGTCAGAGACGCCTCTCCTTCATCCAGACAGGTCAGCTTCACTGTTCCTCATTTACTCCTGGTATTTACATCTATTTCACAAGGTCCAATCAGTGCCTTTTTCTAATGAGAACAATCATGACCTACAAAAATAATTTGCTAAAAAGAGACGTCTTCTAAATTTCTCATTTTAGTTATTCACTATTTTTAGCTTTAAAGAACAAGTCTGTGACAAAGACTGATTGTTGATCCCTAAGGGGCATTTTAATGTTCTCCAGACCGTCTGGTCCACACACTAATGGCGGTATGTCTGGTTTTCAGACTATTCTTCGTGAGGGGCTAGAAGAGGTCAAACAGTTCTTCTGTTTGAACAGCAGTTGTCGACTTCCTCTGAACCCAGGCCTGCTCGTCAAGGGCATCAACATACAGGTAATTTACAGAATGTATCTTTATGAAGTCATTGTATTGTTCTTTTCGAGATGTAAGAAACAAAACATGTCTTTCATTCTCTTCATGTAGTCTTGCTCCTACTTCAACTCTAATGCAGTGCCCCTCAAGCTCTCGTTCCAGAACCAGGATCCTCTGGGAGACCACATTAACGTCATCTTTAAGGTACCACCTTCACGTGTCTTTTGTGTTACGGATCGGCAGTTCTGCATTGCTACACTTTTTCAGGTATTGTCTTGGTCGTTTATGGTTGTGTTCTCACTCAGGCTGGAGATGACCTGCGGCAAGACATGCTGACCCTGCAGATCATTCGGATCATGAATAAGATCTGGATCCAGGAGGGACTTGATATGAGGATGGTCATCTTCCGCTGCTTCTCTCACGGGACGGGGCAGAGGTACATCCATCCCTCAACCTTAAGACTTCTGTTGATGAACTCAGTGTCTGAAATTCACAACAGTATTTTCTCACCTAGAATTAATTTAGGGCCATTTTAGTTCAGAGCTTTTTTTTTACTATATGGAAACACTTACATGTTGTGAATGAACCTATGCCAAATACTAAATCATTGGATGACCCTATGCCAAATATATATATATATATATATATATATATTAGAGCTGTCAGTTAAACGCGTTATTAACGGCGTGAACGCAAACCCATTTTAACGGCGTTAATTTTTTATCGCGCGATTAACGGTCTTTTTGTCCTAGCAAACTTTGTAGTTTTTCACATACTTTTGCAACAGGACGCGGCATGCGTCCTGATCCATTTCAGCGTCTCGCGCTCGTCATCCACTCAAAGCCGGCTCGCAAGCCCAAACGAGTGTGTGCGGCGTGCCTGTTGTTTTGTTTCCGGTCTAGCTAGATCCGCTTGCGCTTTGGTCGAGAAGCAACGAAACGTCCTCGCGCGGCGCAAGCAATTGAAATGAATGGGTTTCAGAGCGCAGCGCGAGGACGTTTTGTGCCGCACACACTCGTTTCAGCTTGCGAGCCGGCCAAATAGTAACGTTATGTTTTGAGTGGATGACGAGCGCGAGACGCCGAAATGGATGCCAATGAGATTCTGAATGTAAAGTTTACTTTTAAAAAGTTGCCAAATTGTCCCATTGACAAGACCAAAAGCGATCTGTATGTTTTGTCATTATGAACTGAGCTATCATCATCGCAGCACGTCCAGCCTGAAACACCACTTGATGATGGCCAAGCAAACACACACACACACACACAGATGATGCAAATTCTCCACCCCCTCGTCAATATCAGGACCTCGTCAGTATTTCTTTCACCCTTTTATTGATGGACAGTGTTGCATTGTGTGAGAGATTATTTAGGCTATATATGTTAGAGTGAAATTGAACACTATTCCAATGTTATTTTCAATAATAATAATTAAAAAAAAAACATTTGCACTAAACAAGCCAATCCACTTTTCCATGTTGATAAGAGCATTAAAATGAGAAAAAAATGTAACAAAAAGAAATCAAAAGACATTAAGAATAGATAAAAATGTGCGATTAATCGCGAGTTAACTATGACATTAATGCGATTAATCGCGATTAAATATTTTAATCGTTTGACAGCACTAATATATATATATATATATATATATATATATATATATATATATATATATATATATATATATTAGGGCTGGGAAAAGATTAATCACGATTAATCGCATCCAAAATAAAAGTTTGTGTTCACATAATATATATGTGTGTAGTGTGTAATTATTTTTGTATATATAAATACACATATATGCATGTATATATTTAAGGAAAATGTGTTATTAATATATCAAATATTTATATTTATGTATAATATTAATTTTGTATAAATATATATAAAGTATATACATGCAAATATTTCTTAAATGTTTACATGCACGTGTGTGTATTTATATATATAAAATAATTATACACACTACACACACATATATTATGTAAACACAAACTTTTATTTAGGATGCGATTAATTGCGATTAATCTTTTCCGGCCCATATATATATATATATATATATATATATATATATATATTATTTTATTATTTTTTTTTAGCATGAAGCTTAAGAAGATTTTTTTCCCTCACATTTTCAATACCTGGAGCATTTCAGATTTTATATACATTTAAACATCACCTTCAGGGTCATGTTTTATATATATTTTTTAAATGTTTCAGTAGCCCTCAAACCGTACTCACTTTAGCCCTTAATCCTGTAATTGTGGACAAATGTGGGCACAGAGGACTCAGGTGTTATCCTAATTTTTATATATTATAAATGTTATATCACTGTCTTCGATTAAAGTTTTGTCTATCCATTCATGGTGTTTTTTTATTTTGGGGTATTTTTTAATTTATTTACTTCAAAAAGTACCATATTTCCTATGTAAATTATTTCTATGTAAATTAATTACTATGTAGTTTTATTTTTTACATTTTTTTAACTACATTAAAATATCATTCCAATAAGCTAAAACCTAAGGATAAAGTGACTTGTCTGTCACCTTGTGTCTTATTTTGGCTTATTTTAGAATGCTCTAAATGACCCAAATACAAGAATAAGGAGGTTTTTTTTTGTTTTGTTTTTTGTTTTTTCACCCACTTAACATTGTAAAATTGAGTCAAAGAAAATTGTGTGTGTTCAGGAGGCAAACTAAGGAAAAGTAGCCAAGTCTTGTACCGCTCAGATCAAGGGAAGTATTTTTTTAAATAAATCCAAACTATTTTGCCCACATTTGTCCAGAATACGGTTTTAGGGTTAAACTAATTCTAAATCTCTGTAGCATTTGTGTCTCTTGTAACACTACTTTTCTCCCTAAACCCTCGATTCCACTCTATAGACTTGAAATTCACATTTTATACAATCATAACACTGAGGGATGGAAGTAATTTCACAACTCCTAATTTCCCTTGTGTAGGGATGGTAGAGATGATTCCAAGTGCAGAAACCCTGAGGAAGATCCAGGTTGAGCATGGAGTTACTGGTTCCTTTAAAGACCGGACTTTGGCGGACTGGCTTCAAAAACACAACCCGACTGAAGAGGAGTATGAAAAGGTACTGTATAAAATCATTATACTATTAAGACTAATTTGCTCAACCAGATGATATGTGTGAAATATCAATCCATAGCTGCTTTAGTTCAAGTTTATTGTCAAATGCATATTAGTACAGAGCATCACCGCAAGGAAAGCAAAGCAGGTAGTTGCATTTGGGTTGCATCATGTTTCTTATTTTGCCTGTCCTAAAAATCAAAAAATGTATTGAAAGATTTGGTGATTCAATCCCTTGGTGTCTCTTCTGTTGGTTTGTTTTTTTCACAGGCGGTGGAAAACTTCATCTATTCATGTGCTGGTTGTTGTGTGGCCACATACATTCTAGGCATATGCGACCGCCACAACGACAACATCATGCTGAAGACCAGTGGACACATGTTCCATATTGACTTCGGCAAGTTCCTGGGCATGCACAGATGTTTGGCAACATCAAACGGTAGGAACACAACAAGAACATGAAAAAAGAGTTCCTCTGCCCCACATTTTGATCACTGCAACTGATTCACAATAACCTCTTTCACATTTCTTTCTAACAGCGACCGGGCTCCTTTTGTGTTTACGTCTGACATGGCATATGTCATCAATGGAGGTGACAAGCCATCAAGCCGCTTCCATGATTTTGTAGACTTGTGCTGTGAGGCCTACAATCTCATTAGGAAACACGCACATCTGTTTCTTAACCTGCTTGGCCTGGTGAGTTCCCAGATAACTCCACAAACCGGTGTTTCACAAGTTTCCCACATTTTGTTTTAGTTGAATGCATTCAGAGTTCAGGTAATGTTCTCTGACTTGCTTATCGTTTGCCTGTTATTTGAATGCTTTGTATTTTTCTTGTGCATGCAGATGCTGTCCAGTGGGATACCGGAGCTGTCTGATGTGGATGATCTGAAATACGTCTATGATGCTCTGAGACCACATGAATCAGAAGCAGATGCCACCATGCACTTCACCAGGTGAGAGCTTATAAGTGTCCATTGTACTTTTAAAACCATTTGTCTTGTATAGCCTTCATCTTAACCTTGTCCCGTCTTCTAGGCTGATTGAGTCGAGTCTTGGCAGTGTGGCTACCAAACTCAACTTCTTCATCCATAACCTGGCCCAAATGAAGTTTGCATCCTCTGAGGAGCGTCCCGTTCTATCATTCGCTCCACGCGTCTACACTCTTAAGAGTGACGGGGTCATTCGGAGCCTGTTTGTTTGCAAACACATCAAAACCTTTAGTCCAAGCAAAGGCTACGTAAGTCTACTGCATTTAATTTTAGCCCAAATGCATTATGAAGATCGTATAACCTATTATAATGTACTTTTTCACTTATTTACACCTTCATGCAGTCTTATGTTGTAAAAGTGGAGCGGGAAGGTCAACCGGAAACGACAACTTTAGTCCAGAGGACCTTCGAGGAGTTCCATGAACTTCACAGTAAATTGCAGCTCATCTTCCCTTCCTAAAACTACCCAGGTACCATTTTAAAACCTGACGAATGTGAATATGAAATCAAAAGCTCACTGAATACACCTCGCACACCTTGACCTTGAGTGATTTGAAAACTGCTGACTGTAGTGGGAACTAATGCAGATTTCTGTTATCAGTGGATATATTTAGTTTGAAAACTGCGATAAGTTATGAAACCAAATGAAAGCTGGTCGTAGTACATTTCTTCTCTGTACCGCTAGTATACTTGATCATGTATTTAAGCAACGTTTCTATCAACCATCAATTTCTAAATATTACAAATAAAGCTCTTCAGAGTGGTGTACAGGACCCTGATCATAGTTCAGGATGTATTTTGTGGTAAAATATGCCATGTAGTAGTAGTGCTCTTCATTTCATTTCTCACTCCTCAAAATATAATGTTCCCACAGCTTCCCCAGCCGCTTTGTGATTGGTTGGTCTCTAGGAGAGGCCCTGGCAGACAGAAAGAAAGAAGAGCTAAATGGATATGTTTGGCATTTGATCCATGCTGCTCAAGAGGTGGCACAGGTAACCTTTGACCCACTTTTATTATTGTCTTTTTAGTTTTTATCTCTTCCCCTTGTCCATTTGCACTTTGATTCAAAACATATATATATATATATATATATATATATATATATATATATATATATATATATATATATATATATATTAGTGCTGTCAAACGATTAAAATATTTAATCGCGATTAATCGCATTAATGTCATAGTTAACTTGCGATTAATCGCACATTTTTTATCTATTCTAAATGTCTTGATTTCTTTTTGTTACATTATTTTTTTCTCATTTTAATGCTATTATCAACATGTATTGGCTTGTTTAGTGCAAATGTTTTATTATTATTATTATTATTATTATTATTGAAAATAACATTGGAATAGTGTTCACACTATACAAATAATCTCTCACACAATCTATCTCACACTGTCTATCAATAAAAGGGTGAAAGAAATACTGACGAGGTCCTGATATTGGCGAGGGGTGGAGAATTCGCATTATCTGTGTGTGTGTGTGTGTGTGTTTGCTTGGCCATCGTCAAGTGGTGTTTTTCAGACTGGGCGTGCTGCGATGATGATGGCTCAGTTCACAACGACAAAAACACACAGATCACTTGGTCTTGTTAATGGGACAATTTGGCAACTTTTTAAAAGTAAACTTTCCATTCAGAATGTTAGGGCATCCATTTCGGCGTCTCGCGCTCGTCATCCACTCAAAACATAACGTTACTATTTGGCCGAAGCGTCACTATTTAGCCCAAACGAGTGTGTGCGGCACAAAACATCCTCGCGCTGCGCTCTGAAACCCATTCATTTCAACGGCTTGCGCCGTGTGAGGACGTTCTGTTGCTTCTTCGACCAAAGCGCAAGCGGATCTAACGTTAGCTAGACCGTAAACAAAACAACAGGCACGCCGCACACAGTCGTTTGGGCTTGCGAGCCGGCTTTGAGTGGATGACGAGCGCAGACGCGAAATGGATCAGGACGCATGCCGTCCTGTTGCAAAAGCATGTGAAAAAACTACAAAGTTTGCTAGGACAAAAAGACCGTTAATCGCGCGATAAAAAATTAACGCCGTTAAAATGGGTTTGCATTCACGTTAACGCGTTAATAACGCGTTAAATCTAACAGCCTATAATGATATATATATATATATATATATATATATGAATATATATATATATATATATATATATATATAAATATATATATATATATATATATATATATATATATATATATATTTTTTTTTTTAATAATTAATATTTTTTTAAATATAATTATATATATTTTATATATAATATAATTATTTATATTATAATATTATTATAATATAAATAAAATATAATTAATATTTTAATAACTTTTTAATATACATAATTTTCATTTAAAACATTAAATTCTTTTTAACATTAAAAAATGCCTTCTTTCACATTGGATAAATTCATCCTTGTGTAATCTTACTGATTCCAAATTTTAAAACAAGTGGTTGAAAAATAAAATGATAATGTTAAATGCATGTTTACATTCACCAACCACACCACCATTATTTTATTTCCTGAATAATGGTTTATAGAAATGTGGCAGCTTGCAGTAAGTAATGTTAGTGGTTTCAGTTTAACTGGCATGTTTCTTGGAAATCAGCCATGTTCTGTGAAACCGTCCACCCACAGGTCTAATGACTGCCAGACCGTGCATGCTTTTACACACGTGCTGTACTGTACTGTAGGGTGCATCTCAAGAATGTAGCCAGATCACATAGCATCCATACTATTGCTGTGACTGTACACATGCTAATGTTAACTGCAGACAGTAATCTTACCCTCTTCTTTCAGTGTGATCTGATCTACACCTTCTTTCACCCTCTACCAAGAGATGAGCGGGCAGGAAGTGTAGGAACGGTTGTTAATGCACTCCATAATAAACCAACAGGTATATTTATTTGCCTTATTTGTCTTCAACACACCCACATACACTTTCTTATGAATCCCTCTACTTACTAATGCGTTAGTATATGATGGACTCAAAGTTCATGCAGTTCATCCCGTCATCACAGCAAGTCATCATGAGGTAGTTAGTTAAAGAAATGTCTATTTGGGCCAATCAGCTGCAGTCCATGTGATTGTGACTAAGTGACACACCCAGTGCTTATCCAGGTTCGTATCTTCAATAGTGTAATGTGCCTGCAATCACAACATTATGCACACTGACACAAGTCTGAGGTCCAAGAAAGTGATAATTTCATTGAGATGGATTATTTTATTCAATTGACAGTCTTGGTTTATTATCTTAAGTTTTATATATCTAACAGTACCCTTAAAATTTGTATTAAAAATGGATTAATATTCTTTTGGGTACAATGACGATATTAAAAGCCAATTATTTAATTTTGTGAACTGCTTCGTTTGCTTGCACAGTAAAAATTGTAGTTTATACATAAAAAATCTACTGTTTATCTGCCTGATATATTTAGGAAAATATTCCTTTGCAAGAATCCTCTTATTTGCTGGTCAGTGGAAAATAACCCAACCCCTCCCCCCGGCACCAGGCCTGCATCAGACATTTTGTAAACACTTCCATCAATCAAACCCTGAGAGTTTATCACTACTAGTTAAATATTTAAAGTCATCATGAGTAATAGCTGGCACTGGGGCAGCCATAACATCTGGTGGGTTACCTTATCTTATTTGTGATAAAGGTCTCTGTCTCAACAGGTTCCAGCTCTGGAAATCAAATTCAGATTATTTACTTAATTCACCTGGCACGCACACACATTTCCACTCTGAATCAAGTTTCTCCTCCTTCCCAGATGTGTCCTGGGCTCCTGTGCCTGGTACAGTGGCAGGTGAAAGTGAAGCTCTCGATCTGTACAGAGAGCGACAAGCTTTTCATTATGGTGATGCACATCAGAGGCTTGGTGAGTGTTTGCCATTAATCATACGCACATACAAATGTTAAGTTGGCACTCACCATTGCGCTTTGAACTTTTCTTCAGCAACCTTTGCAGGAGGGAACAGATCCTGATCCATACGTCAAATTGTACCTACTTCCCAGACCCTCAGAAAACTAGCAAAGAAAGACCAAGGCAGCACGGCGAACATGCAACCCCACTTACAATGAGATGGTGAGAAAACATCATTATTAGATGATACTAAAGAGTGTAACCGTTGGGCTCCTGAAGTAAAGATCAATAGTTTTTTTACACAGGGAAATTTTTTTTAACAATAACTTGCACACCTTTAAAGATAGATCTACTGTGAGTTTTGAGGTTAATCGATGGTGTAAGTTTTTGTTGTAGAAATATAGCCGTGTTTCACCACAATTACCAGGAACTATTTGTCCCTGGAACTTTTTTGATAACGCTTCCTTTTACAGTCCAGTTATCCATGTAAATACTATGTACTTATTTTAGATACTACAATTACTGGATAATAACTGATACTAACCCTGAACCTACCCCTGAAACCTACTCCTGTTCCATGTACGTACCTTATATTAGCCAGTACTTTCTAGGTAAGTACACTGTAAGTACTGTACTGTAAAAGGAAGCGTTCCCTTTTTCATAGGAACTGTTTTTGTCCCAGACCGCTTGCTTACTGCATTTACACCACGGACTAAAGTACCAGTCCGAGGGCGGGGGGTTTATGTAGTGATGTTGAACCTCGTGCGACTGCTGCTTCCAGTCTGCGCGTCTGTTTTGAGTTTGTATGGAGGAGATTCAAGCTTTGCTCTTTTTGTGTACCACCCCGAGTTCCTGTGATGGAAACGCAGCTTATGTGAAATGTTTTTTTGTTTTTTTTTTTAATGAAAATTGATTCAGTCTTGTACCTTTTTTGTCTTTTTTCAAATGTTGTTTTGATTTAACTTATTGCTAATTGATTTGGTTCATGCCCTTATAATTCTACAATGAAGACTATAAATGCTTCCGAAACCAAGGCCTTGGACAAAGTGGGTGGGCACTGTTGCACTTTACTTTTATGAATCTTCCTGAATGACATCCGTTTGTCTCTGTTTCAGCTGGTGTATGATAAGATCCCACGTGGTGATTTGCAGCAGAGAACCATTCACCTGCGGGTACTGAATGAGGGAGCATTCTGGGACAACACCCTGCTGGGTGAAACCATCATCCAATTGAAAGACCTCACCCCAGGCCATCGCATGGTAGACTGGCACCAACTTGGCACCAGAGGCTCTGACATAAACCGTTAGCGCTTGTATGGATGCCCAGAAGTGAAGGATTTCACTTGTGTATTTGAGTGTGCATGTGTTTGTCTGTCTTTGCTTATGGGTCGGGAGTTGGAGATGCCCAGCTGCTCAGAAGACTGTTTCCCCCAGTGGGAGTTTGTGTTTGATTCTCTCTACCCAGGAGATGTGTAGATTCGGATGATGGAGTGTCATCAGTTGATACTGTTTCTGGTGGGGTACCGTGCACCATGTGAACCAGAAGCGGTTCTTGGTAACACTATGGGACAAAAACCATTTGGTGACACAAGGATTGGCAAAAAGAATATTTAAAGATGAAATGACTTCCATGCGCCATATTTTTGGGGATTTCTGGAAAATTGCTGTCCTGAAACTTCAAAGCCCCATTTTGTTTTCTTGAGGATGCTTATGGAAATTTAAGTTATTTTCTTTTTGAGATGTTTCTCTATTGTGGCTCAATTTTGAGCTATGTTGTGTCTTGTGACATTTAGTTATGCCTCTTTGTATCAGATTTTGCAGATTTACCTAAAAATTAATTGTGAGGGCCGCTTTTGTACTGTTAAGTTGGGAATTTCACGTTAACTGTGGCTTTTACCTGACCATTTAAAAAGGGATGAACACTTGATAGTTTTGAAACCATAGTTGATTTAACTTGCTTCAAATAACCACTGCAGTGGAAATGACACAGAGAATAGAGTGAATGTAGATTTGATCATGTAAAATAGGTGGATGCATAAAAACAAAATAGATGAGTTGCATGTATAGTATATTGAACAACTGAGACAAACCATGAGGAATATGGATTATTTCTTTACATAAACCACTAACATTTGTTTCTTTCTGAAATGATGGCACAACTTTTTATACAGAAAAGGCGTTTCAAAGGGACTTTACTTCAGGGTCGTATTATTTTACCTTGATATATCAACATAACCTACACAAGGGAAATTCTATTTGAAAATAGGTGATTTGCATGCTGTAAAATTAAATATTGCATTTTTGCATTTGTTTGTCAAGTACATTTGACCTCATATTTTTCCAAGTTTTATTGGTTAATTTATTTTTCCCTTTTTTTTCAAAGGGGGAGTGAAATTAAAACTTTAGACTGAGCTTCTGTCAGTATTTCCATTCCTCTTTATGTAAAACTGCATGTAAATTAAATGCTAAATATACCACAGTAGATTTCTTTCTTTTTCTGGGAAACGTATGCTTAAATATTTTGCATTCCTAATTTGTTTTACTTTGCACTCGGTTTGATTTGAGAGGTAAAACATTATAGCTCACAGTAAGGTAGGAAGGGAAAAAGAAGTAATTGGAAATGTCATTAAATTTGTGTTTAATCTGATACTCAAAAAATTGTCTAGTTTAACCAATTCGGCATTGATGTTTAGTGTGTGTAAAATGATAAAATGGGGGAAAACTATGAAGTGCATTATGACAGGAACTGTTTTCAATCTTCATTGAATTCATGTCTTTAAATCAATTACCAACAAGTTGAAAGTTCAACCCTATGTCGAGGTGCTCTAACAATCCAGTAGCCTTAAGCAAACTTGGATATGATTATCCAGGTCAATGTAGTCCCTGTTGTTCCATGGCTTTTTCTAACCAGACAAACCAGCTCTGTTTCAGATGTACTGAAATGATGAATGATTGTGTGTTTTTTCCAAAGGGCACTACTGTGTGAGGTTTAACCTAATGGGAAATGATTGCATGCCAACTCTATAATGGAAAACTGAGTGTTTTGTTTTGAAAATCTTTGTTGTGAATGTGCAGAAAAGATTGGGTTTAGAACTTTTATAACATCTGTCACCCTTATTTTAATAACTAAAGAGAAATGTGAGCGTAAAATCAATAGGGTTGACATGTAAATGCTGAGAATCTAATTTTGATGTGATCTATGGATTATAAATGGGCTTTATTCCATTGTTTTTTTCCATTTCTAGAAAAATTGTTTCTCTTCTAATTCTAGACCATGTTTTTAAAATGTATTTGCACTTAATAAATGCACAAGGAAAACTGACTTGAATTGTTTCTCTTGCCTTGGCTACCAGTTTGTCTTTGTTGGACCACATCATCCTCTACAGAGATGGTGCAATGATCAATGTCAAATGATGAAACTTTTGCAAGTCTTGTTTAGATGCACATTCACATGGATTCAAATGTTGAATCTCAGTTGGGCACCATTGACCACAATCCACTTTACTGAGACACGTGTGACTTTATCCCATATGCCGTTTTGTCTGTCATCACACTGAAGCAAGGATTACATCAGACTGGGGTTTATCATAAAGGCTTTAATTGCCTGTCTGAAGAGAGTCCATGTTCTTCCACATTACTCATTATTCTGATACTCTAGAGAGTTCTGATGACATTTCTCATTCATCCATGTTAATGTAACAGATTAAAACATTCCATTGAGACTGAGTTTAAATTAGGACAACCTTGGAATCAGTTTTCACTTGTGGGGTGCTACAGAAAGGTGGCATGGGGTGGCACTGGAATATGATTCTGACCCGCTGGTTCAGATCAGCTAATGTAACTTTGGCAGACTGAAAAGAGATGACATGTCAGTGTTATTGTCAAATATTGTTATTTTGCGACTTTGGATGTTTTTGTGGCCAGAGGCTAGAGACTACAGTCAGAGTAGGGGCTGTTCCACATTTTTTCAACCTGCCCATAGAGGGTGGGATCTCACTCACAGAATGAACACATAGTGTCAGCCATCTTTTTTTTTGGAAGCTAAGCTGAGTAGTAGGGGTTACCATTCCCGAACCTGTTCGGCCGTTCGACTGCCCGGGATTCAGCTTTTGCTTTCTGCAATCGCCATTCATTGTTTACATGCACACTCTTTTGTTTCAATCTGACTGAATTCATTCCGATTGGTGAATTCTGAATATAGTGTTTACATGAACCGACAAGTGATCGGTTGTATGTGCGTTTTAACATTGCTAAGAAAATTCCCGCTTCTCCGTGAAGAGATAAGAGACCGGTGTGTCTCATAGCTGTCGCTCATCGGTAATCACCCCACCGGCCTCGCGCCGTCTCCCATGGCCCTAGCCTCGTCCTGCTCGCCACAGTACACATAATAATTGGCGACTGTAGAACGAAAAGCAGAATCCTGGTAGCCTGGCAAACCAGACCTACTGTATCAAGATGTTAGGTCTGGGAACTCACAATTGGCATACCTCAATCTGGGGCGGGATAAAAGGTTGTCTTTCAATATCCCTCTGCACGCCATAGGATAGCGCTAACCAAACCAGAGCGATGATGGCTGTGGCTGAGCGAGTCCCATCCGTTTTCCCCATGGTTTTCTCTCCAGCGGAGCAAGTTGATATATTAAACCTTTGCATTATCCGGTCGTCAAAACTCTGAACACATCTTCCTTTTTAAGAATGACTTAAGTTACGCTCTTAAACGTTCTTACGTTCTCGGCCGAAGCCGGAATCGAAAGACCGCTTTTTGCCAGCTGCGTCTTGTTTGTTTTTAAGTAGCAGGGAAATCACCTATGGAAATCACGGCGCAGAACCGTCACAACTCTGCCGTCATTGTGTTAAGCCCGCCCACCAACTCTATACACAATGTGATTGGCCAGACCAGAGTTTGGATTTTCCACTTCGAAAGTCAACGGAGAGTTGCTAGACCACACTTTGCAGCAAAAATAATTTTTGCTGCCGCTAGGGTGCGTCTAGATTTCTAGGCTAGAATCCTGGACATTTTGGGCGACATCGAAACACATTTTCGGGCAGAATCATCACGGAGACTCACTAGTAGCCTAGATTTGTTGTTTAACTACTGCCGCTCTGTTACTGGTAGGTGTGGCTTCCCAGAGCAGCCAAGCAAGTGCATTCTGGGAGTTGTTGTCTTTCATCCAAATAAGCCAAAAATACATTTTCTGGCTTTTCTCAGTCTAGAAAGCTCCAAATTAAAAAAATAATTTCAAATTTCTTTCTACATAAATGGCCCATTTTTGAATACACATTCATCTTTCCAGAGGTGAAGTATCCCTTTAAGAAACCAAGATTTGATGCAGAGAACGTTTGCACACACACAGTGTTGAGAATAAAGCCTGTTAAATGAGTAATTAATGCCTATAAGTGATGTTTTTTATTTATTACAACTAAACTATCGTGATCCAATCCATATAAAATACAAAATGATTTTCAGGCTCTTGTTCAGTGCCAGATTTAATACCATCTATATTAGGGCACTAGTCATTGCAAATACTTTTTTTAAATCTTCTTTAATATTTTCTTAAAAAGTATTTATTTTCAGTTGACTGTCCAAATACTGGTATTTAGTGAAAATCACAAAAGGAAGTAAAATATGTAAAATCTGTCAAATTCATGTTGAAACTAGTATCCCTGACTATAGATAAGTCGAACTACAAGAAGCGCCGACAGGGCGTCGCATGAAAGATTTAGAACATGCTGAAGGGATTTATGCATGTGTTGTCGTGCATTGCGGGGAATGTACTGAACATCTTATATAACACACACGCATCAATTTACCACGTGAGATCAGAATTTTACCACGATCCCCATGCGTGCGGTAATGGTACTGGAAATTAGAGACGCTCCCTTACAGCTTTTCTGATGAAACCTCTCCGTCCGCTTTAGCTCAGCGGCTAGGGAACAAAAACGGCGACGTCAACGAGTCTGAACACCAAGTATTTCTATTTAAAACGAACTAAAAGTGAAACCACTTGTTCTGTAACTTATAAGGACACCACTTTACTCTGGTTTTGACGTTCCTGTCGTTTTCTCTCCGACAACATACAGTATTTTCTTTCGAAAAACGCGGCAGCCGAGCTCGATTGAGGTGACAGAAGACTTGACAGTTGAAGAACCGATGCTCGCTTCCACTCATACGTCAAAATGGCTTTTGTTTCAAGCTTTCCTTTGGAGTATACCAGACTATCTTGACTCGTACACCACCTCCGAACGGCCTTTCCTTTCCTTCTGCTGCTTCTACAGTCCCTTCAACCCGAAATAATTGGTGTTTTCTAAGGACGGCACAGTTGGCGTTAACACTGCGGTCAATATGGACGCCAAAGCGCTATTAGCGCGAGCCGGCGTGGACTCAACACAGTCTAAACGACATGGACTCTTTCATTTACTCCAGAGAATATTCATCTGTAAGTTACTCATGGATGGTGTTAAGGGCTGAAAGAAATGAGAAAACGGAGTGTTTTAGTTATTTGTAGCTAACATTTAGCCATATAGTAACGTTAAAGCTGGTACGCAGCTGCGCTTAGCCAGCAAAGCCGTAGAAGGACATATTTATGTTGTATTAGAAACCGTTCTGTATATTATCAAAATTCAGAGACATTCGAAGCCGGAGCACTTTTATGCAAATCACAGTTAACAGTGTGTCTTTAACGAGCCAAAGTCTGAAGGAAGTAAATTAATTCGTTATATTTTCGTTAAGTTCATGTAAGCTTCAGCGCATTTCAGAAGTATGAGCGCACATGAACACTTTTCTCAAGGGGACACGCGCCCCGCGCGTGGCGGTGACGAGCGCACCTGACAGCTCGTGGATAAAGCGTGTCCTCGCTGGTCTCCAGGCCTGCCTGGGTCTCTCCTGGCAGAGATATTTCCCGGGAAGAACCCAGACTTCATTTGAAATGAATTCAAATCTAGACATTGGAAACTCTTGGCCCCTTCTCGAGAGTTGAAGGTGCTCCACTGCCAGCATGAAAACGCGGCGCATGCGTCCTCCAGAGATCGGGGGACTCTACTCTGGTTCACGCACGAATCGTTAAGCGAACTGGGAATTCAGAACACCTCCCAGGAAGAGTTCAATCTTCAAAAGCAGGCATCGGCCGGATACCTCGGAACGGCGAGAAACTTGCTCAGCCAGGTGTTAATGAACACTCCGGAAAAAAGGCGCGACAAAGCCAGTGAAGCGGATGCGTTTTGTGCCCGGATACAGTGCGATCATCTAACAGCTGGTGGAGGGGTGAATTCGGGGAGGCTGATGACAAACATCAAAACTTGCTGCTAAATGTAGCACAAAGCAGAAAGAGACTGACACTAGCTGGCAGCATTGTGGAGAACATCACAGTGTCTGCTATTGTCAGAGCCGCTTGACTGCCGGCCGTCCATGACAGAACGATCTGTGTGTATGTAGCAATGATGAGCCATCAATGCACAACGAAAGCACTGGTCCCTTTTGCTCCAAAGAGCTGACCCACAATGCAAGCCTGCACATGCCCAAACCGGGAATCCCTTCCCAACTCATACCAGCTTCCATTAGATGTTAAACAGCAACTACTAGTTTGTAGTAGAGCCTATAATGAGGTGGCAGTTCTGACCCCTGACCAAGATAATGGCTACTCCAGCTTGGAGGAAGAACACTCAATAGTAAACTTCACATGAATCTGCTTTCCAAGGAACAGGAGCTGGTCGGAAACAGCCCGAAGACAACCCATCTCAGAGTAACACTAAGGAGAGTGACTGTCAAAAGCGAACCTGTCATTTGTGAGGAAGAAATTAAGGAAAGTGAACAAGAGGATTCTGGAGAAGACCCGTCCGGCTGCTGAAAACGGTTCGTTTTGGCCACACCTCAATGTCAAAACAAGGTAATTGCTTACATCATGGGCAGCCCTTGCAGTGGCGAATCTGAATTCGAAGGATGAGAGCGATTGGGACAGCAATGACGATGATGGCTTTGACAGTGTAGGCTCATCCCACTTTCTAGAGTCCCGAGGACCTGCGATGACAGCGACGATGAATCTGAGGAAGACTCGGATGGAGAGGAGGCCGACTCCGAAGAGACCGAGAGGCTGTGGAATTCTCTGTGCCAAAACGAGGATCCTTATAACCCGAGGAACTTCAGAGCTCCTATAAGGACAGCCTCCAAGCCAAGCCCTGCGTCCACAGACTCCTCGGTCTCCGAGTCTCCACCAACGCGCATGTCCTCCCAGCATCCTCCGCCTCCGTCGTCGCCCTCGCTCTCGGAGAACGGAGTCGAGTGAAGACACCTGTGAGATGGATGAGGAAGAGAATCAAAGACTCTGGAACTCCTTTAGCTGCTCAGCAGACCCCTACAGCCTCTACAACTTCCAGGCCTCCATTCAGACTCAGAAAACCCTCAAAGTGTCCTGCAAGGAGAAGGCGCCTGGAACGCCACGCTACAAGAGAAGGAGGCTGAGGACCGGCTGGACAGCGGATTCTCCGAGATTTCCCCTTTGCCGTGCTCAAGCAGTGCCACAGTTGTTCAGCTGAGGAAGGTTTGTATAACATTGACATTCCAGTCTGAAAGTACTTATATAATTATCTTTCTGAACGTTTTGTTTGCTTACTAAGTGCCAGGTGGTGTGGTTGGCTTAAGAACACTTGTTGTGTCTAGAATTGAAGAATGAATCAGATGGAGACGGTTACTCCTTTGACTCAGTTTTCCTGCAGTTTTGTCTATAGTCATAGACTGTTCATACACTACACCAAATGTTTAATTATTACACATGCTTCATCCTGGAAAGTTAATTTTTTCTGATTGAGGAAGCAATTTCCTTAGGAACTTCAATTTTAAACTGCCAACATGTTAATATCTAATATAGTTGTTTTAGATAAGATAAGACTTTATTAACTTCCTGGAGGAAATTGAGGTGCTTGCAGCAGTGGTACAAGGAACTTAAACTTTGGTAGGTAAAATAAAGTAGTAACTCTTTAACAAGGTTAACATAGTTAACATTGCTTAATGCACTAGGTATCATTGATTAATCTAAGTTAATATTTATTTCTATGTTCTGGAAAGAAGTTGGCTCACCACTGCTGCATTTGTTTGATCTGAAAATACATGAATACAATACAAGTTGTGACACTATTCAAATTTTAATAAATTTAGAAGTGTAATTCCTGTGTGATTGCAAAGCTGAATTTTCAGCTTCATTGCAGTTTTCAGTGTCACATGATCCATTTGAAATCATTATATTATGCTGATTTGCTGCTCAAGAAACATTTCTCATATTATCAGTTGAAAATGGTTAAGCTGCTTAATATTTTTGTGGAAACAGTTTTAACAGTGTAATCAGCGTAGTTATTTAAAATTGTAATGATATATCACAATATTACATGGTATTATTATATTTTTGATTCAGTAAATACAACCATTAAATAGACTTCCATCGAAAACATCTATCCAACCCCAAATTTTCTATGTGTAGTGTAAATATATTTTTATTCAGCAAGAACATTCGATCAAAAGGACAGTAAAGTACTTTTATGTTTTTAGAAAAGATTTATATTTTAAATAAATACTCGTTCTTTTGAGGTCCACATTCATAAAATAGCGCATCCTGAAAAAAAAATGTCAGCTGTCGACATTGATGACCTGGCACGCTCCCATGAATGGGAAATCAGCATATTCAAATTCTTTGAATGATCATGTGACACTGAAGAATTGGGTAATGGCTGCTAAAGAGCATAAAAATACATACATGTAGTGCTGTGCTGAAAAAACCGATTCACTCGACTCCTGAATCGATTTTCATATTAATTTCTAAAGATATTCAATCCGGAACTCAGAGAATTGATATTATCAATAGGCCTACATTTTTTCCCTCTGTGTGGGTGCTCAGAAACTCGTGCGCGACCGGGACGATTCCTTTTGTGCGCATTAAAAGCTTTCACTCAGCACGCACATTGTTATGACAACGCGACTTTGAGTCATTAAACCGTTCATTCAACGAACACGTTCAAAAAGCAGATTCATTAAAATAGATGTAATGAAACAACTTCAAGGTGTTAATTATTTTTAACTTTGAGTTCCACTTGTCAAGGCTCAGCTGAGCAGCGCTGTCGCATGGGCAACGCTGGAAGCTGATGCATATGGCATTGATGCAATGCGTGACTCGCTGATTTTATTTCCCCGCGTCCTCCTGCACTCATGGTAAATACCCGTAACATGAATGTTAAAAGGATGATACAACAACTATTTCGCTTCCATTCTGCACGAGTAACCTTTCCACGACCGACTTCAGACGCAGGTAATTGCACTGCTCTCTGCCGCTCCTCTCATTCACTCTTTGCGAAGCCTCTGTAGGCTACATATTAACTTACGATAAACAGTCTCGTTATCATTATGAACTTGTCTAACATTCAATACACATGCATGAAGTTCAAAACAAGAAGGGTATAGCCTTATAAAAAACGTGAATATCATCGGCTTTGGTTACTTGCAATCCTCCTGCTGATATAGCCTATACCTCTGCGCCCTCTGTCGCTCACGGCCAGTGCACGTTTGTGAAAGCAGTTGTATCAACATGGAAGGGGGATTGTTCTTTACAATCAATACTACATTAATTTGCAGTTGAATGTCTAGTATCAATATGTTGCATAACCACAGTCCTGTCATTCAGGTAACAGCTGGAAAAAAAATGCTTTTTTCAGAAACAATGATCTAAATCTCGAAAATTCGTATTCGAATCGCATCGAATTCGAATAATGATAATCGATTCAAGATCTTAGAATCGAATTCGAATCGATTCTTGAAATTTGAATCGAAACACAGCTCTACATACATGAATACAAAAATGTAATATGTTATTGGAAAACAGTGACTTTAAATTGTAATAATATTTAAACAATATTACTCTTTGTAAACATATTTACTCTTATCCACAGTCAACTTTTTGAGCAGTGAAGGTCTGTACGCGATGTTGCGTGGGATTTCCCATTGAGAGTTGGTAGCAATGTCTATCTGCGCTTTAGATCAGCGGCCTCAAGTGCAGACCTTACATTCACTTGCTCTGCACTATTGCAGTCTACCTTATCTGACACACCGAATCATATCCTCAGCTCAGGATAGACTCTAGTCCTAACAAAGCTGAGTAATCTAATCAGGTGCATTGAATAAGTAGACGTACACTATTTGCAGTGCAGTGCCGTTTCAGGACTGGAGTTCCGTAGAAACATAGCCTTAGATCGGTGCATGGGAATCCGATGTCTCTCCTGGGTGCCTGGTAAATGGCAACATTGCTTATAAAGTTGCCCTGTGTATCATTCGCCTTTAGTGAGCACAGGCCATTTATTTAAAAAAATATCTTTCAGACCCAAGCTTTTGAATGGTGATTACACAATTGCTTTTTAACATTTCTAGGAAAAAATTGTCAACATGAATTAACAATGAACAATTATAATTTATACATAAACCTGGAATAAGAAATTGTTGCCCATTGTTATATCTTGACACCTAATGCATTAACCAATATTTATAAATCAAGCCATATTATAGTTTTGCCAAGATGGTAAGAGAATACAGTATGAATTGTGCTTTTCATATATTTGAAATAATGGTTTGTCCTCATCAGACCAACAATAGAGTATTTAGTCAGTATGCCTGATAATCCTTTATTGAATACGATGAATGGTAGCAGCAACACTTAATCTTCTTTCACGCTATTTACTCTGCCTTGTTTCCATTCTTTGTCAAAATGGCAACATAGCCTAGCTTGAGAACACTGATGTAAAGCCATGCAATATCATTTTTTTTAAACATTTTCCCCTCCTCTGCTCTATGATGATCTGACGCAATGGTTCCATTTTGCTGTCTCCAGGAGACTGAGTTTGTGCGCTGCCCATTACTCATTATCACTTTATAGTGTGCTGCATTTCATGACTCTGTCATCATCACACGTAGTCAGAGTCATTAGTGTCGTTCTGCGGTGCACAATCACATACTCCCTCACATTATATTTCAATTCTTAACAGTTTAATGGCAGTCTCGTGTCACTTGGCAACAGTGAAGTGATGAGTCTGAAAAGGGAGCAGAAATAAGAGCATTAGGTCTAAATTGCAAATTAGTTGTTAATTTTTCCTTTAGTTTATTAGTTACTGATTTTATTTGCTTTCAAGAATGTAGAGAGATGCTCATGGGATGCCAGGTTTTAATGACACAGAAAGGCTCTTTCCACAGCTTGTTAAACAGTATAGATGACATTTTGTTATACTCAGTTTTTTTGTTTGTTCATTTCCCAGGTTACATTTATGGAAGAGGTCGAGGAGTTCTATGCCAGCAGCGATGAGGACCGTCATGGGCCCTGGGAGGAATCGCTCGGGACCGCTGTCGTTTTCAGCGCCGTGTACAGGAAGTTGAAGAGACTATCAGCTACTGCCTTGCTCCTACTTTCCGCCTGGACATTTTTCATAGACTCTACAGTACTAGCTAATCAAAAGCTTTGTTTGTTGTTTGGCAGTAAGTGTAAACAATGAATAAGAAATAATATATATCTATATATATATATATCAATAGTTTAATTCAGGGCATCAGGAGGCCCTTAAATGTTCAAAGGGCTCACAAGTCACAAATCCAAGGAACTCCATGGTTCCTGCCAGGGAAAGTCACCTCACTCGAAGTTCGTGCTGAAATGTTTTGTGCTGATTGTCGTGTGGATTTTGAAAATATGCATTTTGTTTTTCTTTCATGCAAGTCACACTGTCCTTTTTAGCCCTTATTACAATTGTTTAATTTTAAGGAGAAAACAGAGTTCGACATGTTAAAACGTCAGGATTCCCACTCAGTGCCGAACACTAAAAGTTTCAAAATTACAATTGCATCTACTTAAGAGTTTTTTTTCTCATGCCTATTGGAAAGTTGCTTTAATGATTCATTTGACTTGTTTTAGTGATGCACGAACAATACACACGAGTGCACTAACTCCACCTCACGCAGGCGACACTAAATTGATGTTCATCTTTCTCTTAGAACTGTATTAGTGCAAAAGTATTCTGGAGGGAAAGTGGTTAGCTTTCCAGTCCCTGTTGTTTTTTTCGTCTTGCAGGCCTTCTTACAAACTCAAAGCCAAAGATAATGTTCTTCTGCTCTGCAAAGGATCATGAAACCAGTTCTCAGTGTTTCATGCTACAGGGCGCACCAGGTGAACAATCCCCCAGAGTAATCGCACTCATTACCCACATTAAACCTAGTGGTATTTTGCTGGAGCTGAGCAATGCTTTTATCAGTGTCTGTTCCTGTGTTTGAGTGGAGATATATGGACGTGGGCCTTAGTGCAATGTATTCGCATTATCCTAAATGGAAAGATGTTCTTTTCCCCATCACTATTTAGTGGACACAACCATTTAACTTAATCTGTGGAAATCGCTGTCGTGTAATGGGGTTTTTCTCTGTGCTTTGAACTGTGGCAGCTGTGACTAACAGTAAAATCTTGACTATAAAAGGTGAAATGCAGGGACAAAATGCATGGTTTTGATCTGATATATAATATGCTTGATGTTGAAGCATAAAGGTAATTTGTTAATCAGTATAACATAAAAGCATTTTATTTTTGTAATACATTTTAGCATTTCAGCATCTGTTATGGCGTTTGTGATGAAAGAATAGTCATAATTTAATTAACAATCAATAAAAAGTAAAGCTGAACAAATTACATGTGTACTCGACTTTGTTTTTCTTTTGCACTTACTGCATTTTCAGAGGTAAAAAGTTTAAAATTAAAACATTTTTAAATATTTAAAATTAAACTAAAATATCAAATGTGTGTTCGTTTAGATTAATAGAAAATGGAACTTCCTTGCTGTCTACTACATAATTGTACTCAGAAGTGCTAGTATTCCGATCTCAACATCATTCAGCACTGAGTCCTGATAATGTGGATTCATTTGCTCGACGGAATAATGTTATAAAGACGCCATTTCATCCATATGACAACAAATCCTAGTTCTGGCTGGACGACAGCATGGGATGATCACCTCAGTCAGTCAGGAGTGTCTCAAGGTAAGTTATTCATAAACCATTTTAGATTTTAGACGGTTTCTAGTTCCGTTATATTTACTTTTGTTGTTATTTGGAGTCTTTTTTTAGCTTCATGTTAGTGTATTGACACGACAATGAGAAGTGTGCGAGCTCTCAAGAGATATAACTTTAAAGTGTTTACAGGGAGTTTGCTGTAGAAATTTAAAAGTAACGTTACAGTATTGTGGGAACGGCTTTGCAGAAACGGTAGGCCTATGAGTAATGTAATGATGATGTGTTCATTAAGGCAATGTTGTTTACTTTATTCAGTTTTAAAATACTGTAAGTGACCAGCCAATATAAGTCCACGGATAAACTCAAACTAATATGTTTTGTCTTAATCAATTCAGGAACATAAACATTGAACGTGAGTCGTGACAAACACACCAAATGTTTGATAGCAGCATTATGTTCTATTCTTCTCTTTTATTGACTAGATTTTAGACCAAACAGGTTCTTTGTTCAAACAGGAGTCAGTCTTTTCCCCTCTATTTTCATTTAGAAAGTCAATATTTACATTTTGTACATTTTTGCATATTTTTCCAGGCTACTATTTTTTCTTTGACTGTTTTAGTGACTGAATGTTTTAGAGAGAAGACTTGCTTGACAGGACAGTGTGCAAACAAATATGAGAAAAAACATAGGAGAAAACATAAAATCTCGCTTTTGATTATTTTTTTATCAATCAGTTGAGGGCGCTGTTTATAATATGTTATTAGAGAGCACAGTATACCGTTCGTCACTAGAGGGCGCTGTGTAGAATTGTCCATAGAGAACACTGTTTACCACTTGATGCCGCTGTTTACCAATTGTTTTAGGTCTACAAGAAGTGATAAGTGTTTTAAAAAGAACAAGATGTGACAAAGGACCACTTTTAGTATTTTTGTAGAAGCATTTGTTGCTGTTTTGGATGGTTTATAAAACAACTAAATGTTATCTATTAAACTATCTGAATTACTACTGGAATAAGACAAGTATTTGCAATAGACTCTTTCAGCAGTTGCTTTTAAGTGTTTAGGCTTGTCTGCAGTACAAGAAGCAACATACAATGTAATTGCAGTAATCTTCTGTATCTGTTGATGCTTGTGTGAGCAAAAGGTGTGTCTGTCTGCTGCAGTTGAGAGTTTGTGTGGAATGTTAGGAATTAGATCAAATCCAGCTGAAGATTCAGCAGATGAAATTTGAGAAGCATCACCTGCCACTGACACTCAGCTTACTGTGCTCAAGAAGCAATAATATATTGTAAGATGTACTTTTATTTAAATATATTTGAAAATGTTATTTATTCATGTGATGGCAAAGCTGAATTCTTAGCAGCCATTACTCCAGTCTTTATTGTTCACATGATCCCTGAAGATTTGATGCTCTATATATATTTCTTCTCAATATATTTTTATTTCTTTTTTTCAATGTTTATTATTCTCAATTTGAATAGACATGGAAATGCACATTTCAAACTTAATTAGATGTATAGTCAGAAATTAGACGTCAATATAGACGTAAAATTGGTCTTGTTTTAAAGAGATTTTTGTCAAAGTGAAATTAAGAAAGTGAAGCAGAAAAAAAAGTTATTTGAGTTTATGGAAATGTACAATGTAAAAAACTTAATTATTCATATTTTATATAAAATATATATTTTCAAAACCTGGGCTACTATAAAACTGCAGAAAAATCAAAGCCAAAAATCTGAACAAGTTGTGTTTAAAATTTTAGGTTGATATCTCAAAAAATGAGCTTTCTGTGAGATTTTGTTTGGGCGCAGTACCACACTTTTTCACTAGGGTACAAACAGACCCCATTACTGCCCACATACAGTAAGGGCGCCTCCATTTCCGTTTTGAGTGATATGAACCATTATTTTCACACAATTTATGAAGTAGAGATATTCCTATTCAGGATTATCTATCGCCTATTCAGAAGTAGCATGGGAAGTTTGGCAGATTTTGATATGAATTCAACCTCAAAGAAAACGTTATAGCTTCCTGCCACACCACAAATGGTGAATTTATAATTTTTTTCTTAATATTTAAAGCATTTGCAGACCTTTTTTCCCTAAAATTATTGAATAGATGCAATCTTTTAAACTCTTGGCATGAAAACAAACTGAGGTTTTTACTTTTTTCCATGATTCATTTTTATAAATACAATCTCATAATTTCATGTTTATTGCTATTTCAAAATAAAGGTCTGAACATGCTTTATGATTATGAAAATAATTCTTGTTGCAAACTGATAAATTACGGCTCCTGTGTAATTTATTTTGAAAACCAGTCACCAAATATGGAAACTAGAGATTGTAAGATTTCAAATGATATATAGTATATATATCAGTCAATATTACTTACGTTTTTTTCTAAGATATTATTGTTTTATAAATAATATCTTAGAAATAATATCTTATCCACCTGTATAAATAATATCTTATCCACCTGTGGGACGTGACAGTTAAGGGGTTAAAAATATAAATAATTTTGTAACATTATTAACGTATTTATTGTCAGTTTTTTGATGCAGTGCAATTAAAGTAACATGTAGCCACTGCATTAAAGGGATAGTTCACTTTGAAATTAATTTTTGATATGTTTTAGCTTACCTCAAGGGCATCCAAGATGTAGGTGTCTTTGTTTCCGCAGTATTTTTGATTTTGATTTTTTAGGTCAAACCGTTCTTGTCTGTCAGTCATATAATGGAGGTCTATGGGGTCCACCTCAAAGAGCATGCACAGAGAAGTCCAAATTAAACATGATTTAATGACTCCCAAATAGTGCTGGGTGGTAAACCGGTTTCAAACCTGAAAACCGGTTTATATTTTCGATCACGATTTTGAACAAACCGCCATACCGGTTTAATTACACAACGTTCGGAACGACCGTTAACGCTGTGCGACCATAGAGTCCACGACACTGTTTCAGACGGACCCTTTACCCATTGCACTACTGAGCACCGACGAGGGTAAACAAAAAACAAACAGCAGCGCTCTGTTACGTTACATGGACGATGGATGCTGAAGAATTAGTACAACATGACAGTGATGACACCGAAGAAGAACTTGTGCCAAAAAGAGGAGCCGGGTCTGTTGTTTGGAGTTTTTTGTTTTCCAAAAATCCGACGTCGACCAAACAACCATTTTATGTAAGTGCTGTCGGGCTAAAATTCTCCGCTGGGGAGAATGACCCGGCAACACAAGCAATTTGCTCCAGCGCCTTAGCCGCAAACATGTCTTGGAATATCAAGAATGTATTAAATCAGCCGCGGATTCAGCCGCGGATTTAGCGCCCTCCACATCAGCATGTAACACAGGGAAAGCTAAAGAAAAGTAGAGCCAAATATTGTTTCCATTATACAGGATAATCCTGTGTGCCAAGTAAGTTAGCACATTATATTTATTTTATGTTTGTTCTGGTTTCGAAGCAATACTTTTAAAAGGAATAACTAATGCAAGTTGCATAATTTTGTTTTAATTTCTTTAATAGACCTCAAAAGCAATGCAAGACTAGATTTCCTTTTATATTTATTTGAATGCACGTAATGTTCCTGGATTTGTACTTGAACTAGCAAAAGTATTCCAAGTTTTTCTAATTGTGTTGTTTAAAATAAAAGTTCTGTATTTTGACTGCCGTTGTCTTTGCATTTTGATTCTCTCACTTCATTAGAATCATGAATGGCTCTTATTTGTAAACAGCATAATTTTCTGAGGCCATGCAAACCTGTATTACTTAGTGTGGAATTATTCTACAATATTCACTAATGACAGTAAAATGACCATCCTAAGTCAATTTACTGCAGTAATTCCTCTCTAACCAGTAGAAAATGCATTGAACACCTGACTATGCATAAAAAAATAAATAGAAAAAAACGAACCGAAAAAAACGAAAAACCGTTATGATTTTGAAAAAAAAACGTGATATAAATTTTTGGTCAAACCGCCCAGCACTACTCCCAAATGTAAGTACACATTAATGGCCCAAGACACAAAACGAGCGGTTTGTGTGAGAAAACGAACAGTATTTATATCGTTTTTACCTCTTGTAACCACAGCCACGTCCAAGTGATCTGAGGGCACGCGCTTCGGTCTGCGCAAGCCAAAATATGAAGTAATTTTCATATAGCCTACTCAATTTACATACATAATCAGATGTGCAATCATATACATGTGCAATCAATTTATATTCATATAAATTTGAAGAAACATTGTTAACTACCCATATGGAAAGTCCCCATGAAACATGGAAACTGAATGTGTGTGTGTAGGTGTGCTTGTTTGTCAGTATATAAGGGGTTAATCCACAGCTCTAAGCCGGAATCACGAGTGCCATTGGTGGGCTTCTTGCCTGGGGGTGGGTTTGTGAGAGATTACAGTTTCATTTATCCCTCTTTTTTTAATTGAACAGAAAATAGAAGCAGCTGTGAAAGCGTCACCAACCCCTCCCCACTGTACCCATCAACATAATGCTCCCCTTCCCATCTCCTTCTCTCTCTTCATTTTCCAGCCAGCGATGATTGACAGCCCAGAGCAGGTCACGTGACACGTAAATACCCAGGGATTTTCAGCGAGCATGCTCAACAGTGCCCCTCCTCCCCCCGTTTCTCCAGTACGCTTGTCACTCCCTCCTTTATCCATCCTTTCCTGAAAAGGGGATGCTGTTATTGTAGCATCTCGCCGTGACTGCCTGCACCAGCTAGTCTTGTTGCTGTTGTCAGTGGCTTTGCATCTAAAAGAATGACTTTTCATTGCTCACAGCTGATTCGTTATTTAGAATTTTTTAAAATAGGATTATTTTAATTCGTGGACATATTAAGAATATCCAAACACTGTCTAGGAGCTTATAGCAGTTTCCTGGTAAGTGCTGATATTTGTGCATGTGGGATTTTATTCAAGAAATGTTTCAGTGTTAGGACTGTTTCGTAACATTTGTTTATGAGCATGTTCACACACTTATGATTAATTCATATTAGAAGTTTTTAAAGTAAATATTTTATATCCCTGAATGATTGAATGTGGATGGAACATCATGTCCAAAATGCTGAATATTTTGATCTGGTTGGTCCGATCCTCCATGGTTCTTTGGGGTGTTGTCCGTGATTACAGATGCTCGGGGCTCACCAGATGGGCTTCGAGCATCCCCCCCCAGAGTGCCGCCACCTGTCTGTCTTTCATCCCCTTTCGTTCTCATTTGCCCATCTCAAATCTTAAATCAAACCTGAGCTATTTGGATGAACCACACTTAGATTTAGAGGATAAACTCAATTGACTTTAACAGGCATCCTGTTTAAATCCTGGTTGTGTAATGGATTTCCAGCTAGGGTTCGGATAAACGTGACACGTCTTTAAAGGAAAGCTTTTCATATGAAGCGCTAATCAAATATAAAGTCGTGTGTTCTTGTATTAAATTGCATTTAAATGGAGTTGTAAGGCCTTTCATGAGCGAGCGTGTGTGTGTGTTTGTGTGGAAAAGGGATGAATGCGGTGCTTTGCCTCTAAAAAAGACGCATCTGTGCTGGAAGCACACTAGCTCTCTGTCCCAGTGTATCTGTTTGTGTTGCCACTCTGTTTATCTGCCGTGTGATTGGTTTGTGCAAAGGAAATGCACTTTTGTCTCTGTTTCTCATTGGTTGAAGCATGTTGGATCTATGATGATGGCTGGTAACGCTGGTTGTGGTTTGTGTGAAACCTGTCCACAAAAAAAGGAGGGAAATGTGCATGTGCATGTGCATCTTGTGTGCATCAGCTTCACTCTCTGATGCAGTGCTGATACTCTGAGACCCAGAGCGAATACTGAGTAGTGATGGAATGCGGTACTTCTAGAACAGGCTGCTGGAGAACCCTTATGCACATTGCAGGCATCTTAAAGGGATAGTTCACTGAAAAATTAAGATTTAGTTAATCATGTTAGATGCTGTTACAAACCTATTTGACTTTCTTTATTCTGTGGAATGCAATAGAAGATATTTTAAAGAATGTGCTGGTGGCTCTGAATTAGTGTTGCACGGTGCACCGATACTTCAAAAGTATCGCGATACTCGGAACTTAAAAACCTCACGATACCTAAATTTATTAGTATCGATACTTTTATGAATGACTGCGTTCCAGATTTGTAAGAGACGTATTTCATTTTGCTGTGTGCCACGCACGTTTCCAGTCTCTCCCTATGAACGTCTGTGTTTCTCCTCAGCGCACGCAGCAGAGACGCTGCAGCTGTCATGAGGACGAACACTACCGCGCGAGACGGCTGCATGCGCGAGCACACGTGATACAGTGGCCGCCTGTCAGGTTGGCGGAGTGGCAATCCGGAGAGTTGGATCTCTTCCCGATGGGCCGGTATTGTTTCGAGGCCGCGAGGGCCGGTACTGATAGTTATACATTGCAAGTTATTAGCAACAAAATCCAGCAATAGTCACAATAGTCTCTGCAATAGTTTGAAGCGCACGTCCGTGTGAAGACGGCGCGCGACTGGGCGAGCCGCAAAAGACACTGTATCCATGCAACTGATAAGCAGCAAGAAAGAGCGCTCTGCTTGATTTAAAAAAACAACAACAGATTTTACGCTAGATCTCTTATTTAATAGCGAACTAAATGAATTATCTGCTAGTTAACTGGAGATATTTCATTTATTTTTGTATTAGGTGTATAACTTTCCTCCCAACTTTCATAGATAGCATATAATAATTTGCAAGCTGCTAAGATAAAGGATACAAAACATCAGCAAAATGATCTATCAGCTATATGATTATAATCAGACCATGTGCATGTCAGTGATTTATTTATATTAGGTTATTACAGCATTCAAGAGCACAGACCTATGTGAAGGAAGTGCATGTGAAACACCTTGTAAGAAATACTTTAATTTTCAGGAAAGTATCGAAAAAGTATCGAAAATGACGCAATACTTGGCTTGGTATGAGTATTCGAAAACAATACATTTTGGTATCGTGACAACACTACTCTGAATAAGGATTTCGTCTGCCAAGCTCCAAAATGACACAATTAAAGCCATATGATAGCTTGCAAACTGACCAAAAGTCATATTTAAAGGAGCTGTATGCAATCAATTTATTTCAATTAATCATGCATTTTCTCTGATATGTCACTAGACATTAAAGGGACACTTCACCCATTTGCATTTAGCTTTGTATCTTTAGAAACCCAGTCATATTTTCTAAATGTTCATGGTTTATTCCCTTGTTTTCCCCTGAGATGGGAGAAATAAGGATTTAAGTGTTTTACTTCCTGCTTATTATGACGTAAAATTCGTCATTTTGCGTCATAATAAGCGATCTGCCGTTTATGCTCCCGCTAGCTCTGTGAGAGATACGAGATCAGTCGGTGCAGCTCTCTTGTCTTTCATTATCACTCACGACCACCAGCCTCGCGCCGTCCTCTCGCGCCGCTCTCACGTCCCTCGCCTCGATTCGTCCTGCTCGCCACAGCCAACTAACTAGAAATTTTGCGTGAAATGAATTTCTAACGTTAGCCTTGTTGACTAAAGAATGATTTCTCTGATGTGTGCGCAGTTCCGGATTAGTGGGTGTGGCTTGCGGAGCTGTGCAATGTGGTGCATTGTGGGTATTGTAGTCTTTCATACAAATGCACCCTTCGGTACTTTCTCGGTCAAGAGGGCACCAAATTCAAAAAATTCTTTTACATTTCGACTACATATATGATCCACTTTCAATAAAGATTAATGTTGAAATGGGTGAAATGCTCCTTTGAAAAAAATGTTCATTTCAAATACTTATCACTAACGACAGTAGTCCGGCCAGGATATTGTCAATTAAAAGTGAAGTCGCAGCCCTCGACTGATGTTGATGTTGTCAAGTCGTGTTTTGTTCTTATGCGTCACCCTCCACCAATATACCAATCACGACTAAGTAGTGTTGCGGCATTTGGGTTGCCAGCTCTGCTCTAGTTACCGTAGCTGCAGATACAAACGTGTCGGAATCGGATAAAAAACAAAATTCTAACGAAACCCCAAAAACTCGATATGATCGAATACTTAGTCCAAATGAATGAATTAACAGAAAAATCACTGTGTAGGACTCGTCACTTGCCACTGGAAGCTTCTTGCAGCAGCCTACATTCCTGCTGGAATCTGCAGCATATCTGGCAACCTCGAGTCATGGGGGAAGTCGGCGTTACACCCTAATTTAAAAGTGATTGCAGTACCAGTTTTGGCCACAATCTTGCATACAGACTCTCTTAATTAAAAATAATGACCGTCTATAAAAATGGATGGTTTGTTTAAATTATTTTTCGGTTTATGCGACTAAACACATGCAATGTCAATATAAGGGAAACTGACAGTGAAAAAATAATCACAATGTCAAAACAAAACAGCTAAAGTTATTTATTTAGTTATTAATTTAGTAAATGGAAATCTCAATAAGTGTGTAAAATAAGTGAATGTATGTAATAAAAGTTGAAGTGAGTGTTTGACTTTAGGTCAACAGGGTTTGACACAATTTAGCCCTTTTTACTCTCTCCAGTTGTTTGCAGTGTGAGCAACTCATATTTTAAAAAGCCAGCAAAATGAAGAGGCAATGTGTTTCCAAGTCCTTTTTCTTCTTCTTCTGGTCACCGAGTGTTGAAAAAAATCCCCTGCTCTAACTCAATATTAATATAAAAAAATTTGAATAACATTTCGTTCATCGTAAAATATGACTTTTGTTCTACCAGGCTCTCGAGGACTCGAGCACCACCCACTGGCTATTTTTTTAGATGAGAAAAATACAAAACTACAAAATACACCGGCAGATAGTCATATTTATTCTTTAAAATCAACTAGCACTGTTATTGTAGGTCTGAGTGCATTCTTGTTGATTCATTGTTAACGGGGTGGTGTTACCTTTTAGCACATGCTTTACCGAATGCAATTAGACATGGAAAAGTGCACAGCACTCAGCGAGATAATAACCTCCATCATTGTCCTTCAGACTGGATTACTGTGAGGCAGACAGAGAAAGAGGGTGTAGGAGGAGAGCCCGGCATTAAAGTGTTAATCTGCTCACTCATTACCTTTTCCTCTCCTAAAAGGCAACCCATTAAATATACAGTAGGCCCAATAGGTATTTGAACACTTGAGCCACACTTAAAGATGTTATGAAATGTCATCGCATTAGATACATAAATATCAGTCCAACACAGTGTTGTTATTGTAAACTAAAACTATAAAAATATATAAATATAAATAACAGTTAATAGTAAAGTAAACCTAAATGAAAATGTACTAAAATGACTAAAACTTAAACTAATATCAGAATGAAAGCTGAACATATAAGCATCATTTAAAAATATGAATACTGTAAATACTATATAAATAATACTAAAATAACACTGGTTAAACTGGCATTTATTTTAAAGAATTATAATCAGACACTGCAAGGGAGCAGAACATAGACAAAGATAAGGTTAGACGACTTCTATAGACATCATATTCGAAGCAGTTTAGTTTATACCTATGGATCCATACATTGGCAGCAGACGTATAAGTTACCTTTCTATGTATGAAAGCTTGACATTATATCAGGACTTTAGTGTCAGATAAGCGCTTCAGCGCAAGCTACATTTCGTGAGAATGAAAGATACTGGAGTTCGATACTGGAAGGGGCGAATTTGATCAAGTGTCAGCAGCAAGGCGGGCTACGTAAAGTTAGCATATGCCTATATAACTGCGCAGCAACTATCTTTGTACAAAGACAACTATACATTTGTTTTTAGTAGTTGGTCATTTAGAACATTGATAGTTTTGAAAGTTTGTAATGGAGAAGGTGTACAACATTCGCATATAAATGTTAAACAACAAACAACCTAGAAAATGGGTTCATTTCCAATGTATTAGTTTCAGTCATACTTCGATATGTTTCTGCAAGAGACTGATCTCATGAAATGGCGTGTGTATGACACGCCAATTCGTATTTGCATTTTTGGCATGCTATCAACACGCATAATTGATTTTCAGCGTGTTTATGAACGCCATTGACTTAACGTTACATTACTGTATAAATATATGACCTACCCAACCTGTCCCTAACCTAGCCGTCACTGAGGTTAATAGCATTTATGAGTCTTCCCCAACCATCCTAGGGAAAAAATATCGCTCCCCAGATGTAGATCTACATTTTGCTTTTTTTCGCTCGCCTCGGACATTTAATGGTGTGTACATACACGCGGAATCACTCGGACATTTAATGGCGTAGACATACACGCATACTCAAAATGCGTATATATAACGCCACTTGACTTGAAAGTCGTGATGGCATGTTGGACACAAATAAACCACACACTCAGGTTTGATTTGGGTTGTGCTAGCATATGTAGCTGTCTGTGTGTTACATAAACTAAAAGAATGTTTATATATAATATTTTCTGGCTAGTTTACTTAAGTTTTTATATACAGTATATATATAATATACAACATTCACCCAAACTTAATAATTATAAAACACGTTTTTACCGGGTAGCCTTATTACACTAGACATGCGTATTGCTGTGCGTTTTGGACACTTTTTTGTGTGAAATCATATTTATTTTGGTCTATCAAAAGTGTGCTTTCACTTTAATTGAGCGTGAGCAGTGTAGCAAAAACAGATATGATGCCGAAACCCCCGCTTCACTGCTGCATCACGCACTGCTCCTGCTCCCGGTGTGAATGCACTCCATGAGACTTTGGGTCTGACGTTAGCCAAGCTATGAGAGAGTGAGACATGGCAGATGGAGATTGTTTGGAATCAGGTGCATTTTTCTCTGGGGCTCCATGATGTTCTTTCAATGCACCCAGAACTTGTTTACTCTGAATTCTGACACCAACCCATTTATATGTTTATTCTTGCATAGAAATAAGTACTTATGCATATTTTATAAACGTGGTGGACATCTGAGAATGGTGGCTTATAGACGAGACAGATTGCCTCTGTCTTCGGTCCGTTTAGCACAGAGGACCAGGTGGCCTGCCAAAAGATGTGCCAAACCTGCAACAGATCAGAGCTCAACTGGATATTAACCCCTTTAACTCCCGTTGCTGTCTACTCCACACCAATTGGAAATGACTGGCACCATCCAAGGGTGTTAATCCCTATTTGGATCATGCAGTGGTTGGTTCACTTACCTTGGATGGTTTGGCCGATCGCCTGACCAACCTTGACCAATCAGTCAGTCGGGTTGAGCATTTAAAGCTTGATTGATTGATCTCCACTGTTAACCCTGAGGTCCACAGAAGTATGGTAGCAATGTATGTCAGCATCTGCGAACTCAAACGTTTAAAGGGATAGTTCGGCCAAAAATGATATTTAAACCATGCATTACTCACCCTCAAGCCGTTCGAGATGCATATGTCAATCTTTTTTCAGACGAACACATTTTCAGTTATTTTAGAAAATGTCAGTGGATATAATTTTGGGACACTTCAAGTCCCAAAAATGTGCATAAATCCTTCACAAAAGTAAATGAAATATCTGACTTCCGGCAACGTATCGCTACATTCACGGGTGATGGAAGTCGGCGTACGAGGTAGGACGTCAGCGTAGGAAAACGTCGCGACGTCACGATGGTTCCTACGATACGTGCACGCTGACTTCCATCACCCGTGAACGTACAGCGATCGTTGCCGGAAGTCAGATATTCTCATTTATAAAGTTTTAAATATGTACATTTTTATGACAATACCACACGGATTACCCTCAGAAGGCCTTCATTTATCACCCTGGAGCTGGATGGATTACTTTTGTGAAGGATTTATGCACATTTTTGGGACTTGAAGGAGCTGGACCCCATTTCTTCACATTATATCCACTGAAGGGTCAAAGACATTTTCTAAAATAACTGAAAATGTGATCGTCTGAAACAAGATTGACATATGCATCTCGAACGGCTTGAGAGTGAGTAATACATGGTTTAAGTATCATTTTTGGCCGAACTATCCCTTTAAGTTACGGTCTTTTATACCGCAGGTATTAGACATGATTGGATAGATGAGAAGGTAATAAGTGACATAGCAATTGAGTCTTCCTGGTAGAACTTAACTTTAAAGCTTCCATTTTTTCCTGCTGTGACAAGATATTCAACCAGAATAATTGAACTATTCAGCTGGAATTAAACTATTCAACTGAATGATTCTGGACAAGCAGATATGCAAGTCAGATTTTATCATCCCATTCAGATCTTCACAGAGCTGAAAACAGATCTATAACGTCTCTCTATTTCCATATCGCCACCAGTATGGTGTGTCAGTCATTTTTTCAATAGTGTGTAAGCAATTTCATTACCTATACCAGTTTTTCCTGTTATACCTGTAATGCACACTGATTATAAAAGTAAAAGTATAGTGTATAAAACCGATGTACACTAACTAATGCTAGTGATGATGTCAGATTTTAAAATTATATCATATGTAGGGTTGTATGTTTTATATGTTACACTGTTAAAAGTTATGTATAAGTGTAAAAGTTAAGTAAAGATCAATGTAATGTGCAAAAAGGGTTTTATGCTCACTAAAACAGCATTTATTTGATCAAAAATAATCTATGAACAGTAATAATATTGTGAAATAATAATTAAATTTAAAATAGCAGTTTTCTATTTTAATGTATTTTAAAATGTAATTTATTAATGTGACGTCGAAGCTGTATTTTCAGGTATCACATGACTAGGGTTGGGTATCGTTTGAATTTGAACGATTCTCGAATTCCGTTTTCTTTTAAGAGGCAGGGTCAAAAAAGTTTAGCTAACCTTGCTAACCAACGGTCTTTTTGAAGGAAATACTCCTTCTGTCACAAATACTCCTTTTGTCACAAATTTAGAATTTTGCAGAGATTTCGTTATTTTTAGAAAAGTGAAGCCACACTTTGGACCACCGACGTAAGCTACTCATGTTCGAACTCGCACGGTTATGCCAACACTTCTGGTAGACGCTTCTTCATTGGTGTTGTTCAGCGGTTTCTTCTTCCGGTCGGCGAACTGTGAATATTGAAACTAGGAATCGAAATTTTTACTTTTGAACGATTCCGGGAAAAACAAAAAGTTAGTCCTGGTTCCAAGTCAGATTTCGATTCTCGATACCAAACCCTACACATGACCCTTCCATGACTCTTAACATTCTGCTTTGGTGCAGAAATATATCTTACAATGTTGAGAAGAGTTGTACATTATACATTTTTTACGTTTAGTTTTTGTTTTGATGAATAGAAATATTCAGCATTTATTTGAATTATATTAGATTTAGTTCTCCTTGCAACATTAAAAAACAAAAGGTTTTTATTTTGACGAAAAATGACGAGCCTCTGTCACGTTTAGCTTGCTCCTTAGTATGACACTGTTGTCTGTAGTGAATTGTGAATGAGTAAGCAATTCAGGCACGTCATGAGCTTTGTAAAAAGCTTTAATTGTAACAAAAACAGATGTGCAATGAACAGATGTGCAATGAACAGATGACCCCTTTGTTTATCACTTTTGTCATGTATTTGTGACATCACAAAGGCTTTAAAGGCTCTGCAATGAAACTATGAAGTTCATTGTGAGTTTTTTTAACACCCACACATCATGACTAATATGATTTTGACAGCAATTTAAGTGACAGCCACATCTATTCCTTGCTGTAGCCTCTATTGCTACATAATAACAGGATTTTTTTAAACCCATAGGTATTAAATGTACAGCTTTACCAGTGAATGAGTCATATACTGTGTATGAGCAAGTAAATGGAAATGCTTATATAATTAGGCCTAATGTTACAGTATATCAACGCTAATGTAATGCTAATCTCAAAAAGGATCCCAGGTCCTTTTCTGGCACTCAGTGAGTGATCTATTGAATGTGAGTCCAAGCTCTGCAGACAGTATTATCAGTCACACAGGATATAGACCCATTAGGATTTGAATGGCATTACAAATCCTCCTTCCTCTGTAGATTGGTTGAGCAATGTGGGACTAAACCAGACTCCGAGACGCTCTCCCTCTTCTCCCTAGGTACTAATTAAAAGGCTCTTTTAGTCTTGATTCTTTCCTCGGTGATGACACACCATAGTATTTACCCAAAATGCACTGGCAGTTGTCACAATACACCTACTTTTCTAATGTGTTTGAACACGTGTAAGGGTGTTTACATAATTAGCTGGAAGTCTCTTATCCGTTTTGAAGTCTCTTGAGTTATGACGGAAGTATTGCAGCTCGACTTTACTGAGATGTCCCATCTTACTCCGTCAACTCATGACTGCTGAGTCTCTTAGGCCTGCGGTAATGTTGCTCACACGCTTCTGGAACATAATATTCTTTCACTGCTGAAGTGCAGTGACCCCAAAACATTAATGTAGACTTAGTTAGACAGGCTGGCATTTGCAAGCACAGCGATGTGTTTGGAGGGTCAGTAACTAGAAAATCAGGTCACCTTTGAAGAATCTCGCAACCTCTGAAGCCTTTTCTTCCTCGGTAGAAATTTGCTCAAAGTTGAACAGATCAAACAACAGACCGATTTTAAAGGACAACAGGGTATTCACGAGAAGTTATACTGTGAGAAAACAATAAACTGTGTGTGTAAAACATATAGATTATGCCATCACTATTGGTTACATTTTAAGTGCACAATGGATGGAATACATTTTCCAACATCTTTATACCATCTTGCAAGTTTCATGTCATAAAAGGGTAGTTGTCATGACTATACTCACCTCTCAAGTTGTTCCAAACTTGGATGAGTTTCTTTCTTCTGTTAAACATAGATAATTGGAAGAATGTTGATTGATGGTAGCCATCAGTGTTGTGTTCAACAGAAAAAAGAAACTCATACATGTTTGGAGCAATTCGAGTGTGAGTAAATGTAATTTTTGGGTAAACTTAACTATCCCACTAATGCCTGGTTCAGATTACACGATTTTAGCCCCGATTTTGGCACGATCCGTTTGATGTAGGGTGTCGTGGGGATTTGTAAACGACAACGGGTGTCGGGACGCAAAGATTTGATCGTATCATCTCGTATAGTGTGTCAAAGTGGGCGACGACCTATGTCGCGTCTGCGATGCTCCACGACGAAAAGACTAGCATGTTTAATTTTTTTAACGGTCGTCCACGACGGTTGCGTCACATGTATGAGGTTGACCAATAGGAGCACAGAAGCTTTTCCGTACACAACTTTCAGAAATGACGACTTTAGACGAAACGAAGAGAGACAATGGTGCTAACGTTAAAACTAAAAGTGAAAATATATAAGAAAACAATATTTTACCTCAAGTTCTCTTTTGAGGATTGACAGCCCATACTGTCCTCTTCGAGCAATCCAGGAATGTGTCTATTGTTCGGGTTTTCTTCTTTTTTACTTTTTTTTTTAACACTGCTTCATCCATTGTTTGTTTACGTTCGTTTACGGAAGTCACTCGCTACTAGTTTAGTTTCGCCTTCTCGATGACATCACGTGCGCCGTCAAGAGACGACATGGGATGACTGGTCAGGAAGCATTGTGTAGTCTGACATGTCTTGTCCACGACACGACAAGATTTTAGGACTCTAAATCTTGTAATCCGACACGATGACTATCGAAACAGACAAAAATAACCTCCTCCTAAGCTTCAAAAACACCTCATTTTAAGATTGCAGGATCAGCGACATCACATGAGCAAATTTCTTTGCGTATGTCTGCCTCCAGATCAAGACATTGGACAAACAGTCATACATGATCGCACCATTGGCCCCGCCTACTGGCATTCAGCTGCTTACTGGCTGATATTTGCCTACAGTGGGTGTGTAGTGTCGCGTCACTTCAAAAGCAAACAGAACCCATTATAATTACTGACACTGTCTACACTGAATACAGTGCACATTGAGTTTCTGACATTTACCACGCACTTGAGTCTGTCGACAAAGGATAAAGAGTGAAAGCACATTTTGCTTTGACAGTTTAAACAGCTCCTTTGCCTCTCTGTACAGACATTAGATGGATCCCTGTGTTCGGAAATACTTTTATTTTAATGCCGCCCTGGATCGCGTCTGGGGACTACATGTTTGTTCGGAGCATTTTATTTTATAAATGAGGTATTGTTAAATGTAGAATCGGCAAAGAATCTTTTGTTGAAAGATGAAGCAGTCATCTGTATTGGATATGGGGAACCATCCCTCTGGATCAACTTATTGGAAAAATTTATGTCAAGTTTAGGGTTTCAACCAGGTTAAGGTGCTTCTACATCAGTGTTATTCACCTATCATTTCATCTTGATTTTAGGGATAAATTATCGGTAGGGTTAGGTTTAGGGTTAGGGTTACAATTTCAGAATATTGTTCCAGGATGAAAAAAATATGTTATCTTATATTATCTTATATATTATATATCTTATATCAGTGATCTGACAGCAGCTGCATCACAAACCAAAAGTAAATGATTTCATTATGCTTCGTCTCTAAATGAGAGTTTTATGGATAATGTTTTCAAAACACTTACTCACATGCAATAGCGAGTGGGCGCTGATACGGTTTCCTATTCAATGACGTTAGCCAATCAAAAACAGTGGCCATTTACTGACGAGCCTTAAAGGAGCCATCCCTTAAAACGAATCATTTCAGACAGAGGGTCAGAATGAGGGTTGAAAATAATCTTTTTATTCACATATATATTTGTTTTTGTGCAAAAATGTTTATTACCAACATAAGTGAACCTTAAGGAACATATTAAAAAAATAGTCCATGTCGTGGCCCCTTTAAGTGGAAATAAAATAAACTTTTTTTGCAGGGTACAGGTTTGAGGGATGTGTTAATTATAGACAACAACAGGCTTTGGTAATGTGTTAAATTTGTAATAAGAGCCTGATTTTGGTGTTGAGGTCTTTAGGTTAACCCAAAGACCTACATTTGTAATTAGCGTTGAATAGTAGGAGGAGCGTCCTGATCTGCTCTATGCTTTCATGCTTTTCAAATGTACAGCATCATGTAATTATCTCCGCTTACTGCATCATTATTTGGTGGTCTGGTTCATTTCTGGCTCTATCAGTCCTTACCATATGTTTTAGGAAGTCTGCTTTATGCCTCCACAACCTTCTGTTGCTGATTGTGTTTGTTGGGTAATTTCCAAAAGAGTGTGAGATCAAGAATATTCCAAAACCGAAAGTCCCCAACTGGGCAACCTAAAACCAGTACTGACCCAGTAGACCATTTTAAAAGCATGTTACTACTGAGATTTACTTTATCAACTGTAGTGAGTACTTGGCAAACAAAAACACACTTAAATGTTTTTCTCATTTTTTTTCAGGTCATGTTTGCGTGACTTGATTTATTAGGGCATTGTACTATTTCCTGCAAGCTTTCATTAAAGTGAGCATTGAATAGATAGAGTTTAATCTCATTGTTTAATCCTTCCTTGGAACATTTCCTCTGAATTTTTTCTGGCAAAACCTGAACAGAAAGCTTAAGGAGGCCAAAACCTAAGACTTGAATTGACTATGATTTTTTTCCTTTGGACAGCAGACACATTTTTTAAGTGCAGATTTGGTCTCAGTTACGATAAATAGATTTTAGCTCTGTAGCATCCTCATTGTTTTACCCAGTAGCAAATTGTTTATTTTTTATTTTATTTTTTTGCAATGTCATGGTGAATAGGTAAATGGGTGTAAAAAATAAAAGACTGAATCACAATTCAATATAAAAATTGTGTAAAGAAATCTCAAAATCTAATTTTATGATCCCATCACTATGCCCATCTACAGTAATTGGAAACACAATGGAACATTTTTCAGCGTTCGTTTTAAATAAACAAAAAAGCATTGAATAAAGCAGATGTGCCCACATTTTTCTCCGAAGGGCTAAAAATTTAAATGATTGAGGTCCTTGGTCTAAAAGTTAATATTGCATTATAAACTATATTATATATATTATATATATATATATATATATATATATATATATATATATATATATATATATATATATATATAATAAAAATAAAGACTTATCGTGACAGGTTGTCCCTTTACTAACAATATAGCAAACCCTCTTTTGGTGTTAAAAAAAAAACAATGTCAGGATTTACTAAAGATTAAAAAATGAGTGCTCAAAAGGCGTGTGGACAGGGTTATTTTTGTGGCTGACATTATTGCATATGCATTTGCAAGATGATTTACAAAGCGCTTGTCAATTTACTGGTATTTGTATCATTGTTTACCACCCCAAAAAGACACTAATTTGTCCTGCTCTTGATAGATTGCGTTGGCCAGTATAGAAATGATCCGTCTGCATCTGTGTTCTTTAATTTGTGTCAGTAGATCGCGCGCAGAACTTTCCACTTCCATCGACACTGTTTTGGAATTGCACTCTCACGCTAATTTGCACTGTTTAATCTGGCCTTTAATGTGTGGCTTTCGGCTGAATTTGGTTCTGAATGTGTTCTACGTCAAACCCTGTTCAGAATGTTTGATTAATATCAATTGACTGCTCTGTAATTAGCCAGAACAGATGTAAACAGTGATGTTAAAGAACAAAAACAGGTAATATGATCATGAGTGTACAATAAGTTGACAGTGACTGACTGGTTGTCTTCTGTCAGACACACTTGTGGGCCCTGTTCACGGATAAAACACAAAGCCTCCCAAATCCTTTTCATATAATTTAATCCTAATCCCTATGATCTACACAGACAAAAATCACTGTCATGTGTCCAAGTCTGAGGGAATTATAGCAGGACGTCAAGTGAAGTCCTCAAATGGCAGCATTAACCTCTATAGCACCCTTCAGAGGTCTGGCACTTACTTTAATGTCTACTAATTGTTAAAGCAGCTGGTTTTTGCAGACTGCATGTGCATTGTCCAATATTTTTCAGTGACTCAACATATTTAGACAAACGATTTCCTTTTTTTCTCCGTCTCCCCCTCAGATCAGTGTAGTTTTCTTTATTCATCTGGCCACCCACAATCTCATGAAGAGAAGGGTTTCTGTTGAATGGATGAGAGATTCAACACATTCTTTGTGAGTCATCAGGCTCTGCTTTTAAAAGTCTCTGTCAAGAATTCATTTTATTGAGAAATTACTCAGATTGTGGGAAATTGCAACAGCCAATACCCGGTGAGTTATTGGCACGCTAAAGCAACAATATTTTAAGCATAGAAATGCATCAATATACACCAATTTGCATCAATATACACTTTAAGCTACACTGTGTGATTTTTACCCCCATCTAACTCAAACGTAAACGCGAAAGGCGAAGCTTGAATTAACGGGTATGTCCCTCTTTGGCTAATGTACTTTCAAGATGGATGGGCAACATGGCGACCGACATTAGAACCCCTTACCCGTATGTATTTTCAATGGCATATTATACACTCACGAGAATACTTTATTACTTGAACGAAGTAAATATACATTAATGAGTACATATATTTTCGAAAGAACTAAGTGTTTTAGCTAAGAATAAACTAAAAGAGTTACACAGTGTAGCTTTAAGTGAAACATGTCAGTATTAAGTCTTTACCCGCCATTGGCGGAAATTTCTGTCAGTTGTGAGACAATGCTTCTCCGCTATTAACGGAAATGTCCGTGTTTTCACTGTTATACAGTATGGACTCTATTGGGCATCTTCAGAAAGAGTACAGAATTTCCTGATTAAAACAGCTAACATACTACTGACAGCTGAGCGTAATATAGCATAATGAAAACCAATCAGTTTCAGTTACAAGGGGCACTGCAGAAACTGACTATGTTTCAGCCATCTTTCATTTCATGAGCAAACATGTCCAAATAGTAGGAGATTTTGAATTTATATTATATTTTTAAAATCCGGAAATGACAATTGGACAATTGGTTACAATTGGATGGTATTACTAAATAAGATTCCAGCAGCACTTTTAGATTGAAGTTTGGGGTGTGAAAGGTCGGTTGAATAGCATGAGAACTTAAGGTTGTCAAATGACATAATAGCACATTTATTTGTCAGACAGTTGAAGCATGTGAAGGTGTGGTCTCCTTCAAGACATGAGAGACAAAAGAGTTGTAGAGCAAATATTCTTGTTTTCCAGAACTCCCTTGATTATTCACAGATAAGGCATAGACGGGTGTAAGTGTGCATTTGCACGGAAGATGGAACAAATAGGACATAAAACTGATGTTTTGGCATATTGTTGCATATATGATCTATAATAACCTGCTGACTCGGCACACTGCTAAAGCTGATAGCTAACTCTTATCTAACCCGCTATGATTATTTAGAACTTTGAGAAATTTAGCCACTGTCATCCAGCTTCCAGATATTCTGTTTTATGCTGAATAACAACGATTCCTTTTAATCGCAGACTTTATGTATACAAGGTAAGGAACTTCCTGTTACTGATAAAAGTTTACATTTCATCATAATCTTATCTCACTCTAATATTTTAATGATCACTCACGTAAAATGTATTTATGCACAGTACATTTTGTTTCTAATTCATAAAGGTGCATATTTAAACCTATCTGACAAGTGTTTTAGAATAATGTTTTGCTTTGTTTTGTTTAAAATCAAGTTTTTTTAATTTTATTTTTTTATGTTTGTAGATTTGTCCTAATTGGCACTTTTATTTATAGGAACTGTAGATAGATCAGGAAATTATAGTATCACTCTTAGAAAAAGGGGTTTGTTGGGGTTCCATATATGAAGATATGGATCTTTACTCAACTCCAAAGAACCTTTTATGCTAAAAAAGGTTCTATAATGACAAGAAAGAACCCTTTTGGCACAAAGGTTCTTTATAGGCTATTATTCATTCATATATTACATTATTCTGCAACATTTTGTAGTTGTAATTAAATTATTGTTTATTAAACTGTTTTAGTAACTCATTTTAATGCTGATTTTTGGAGGTGAAAAACTGAAATGGCACTCATCGTGTGATATGGATTAACCACATAAAATTATATAAATATATACATATATTCCATATAGAACCTTTTTCCTGGTTACAAAGAACCCTAAAGGGTTCTTATTATTGAACCCTTAAAAAGGGTTGTGGATCGAACCTTTCAGGGGTTCCAAATATATAGCGCTGATAGAACTTTTTAAAGTTCTATATAGAACTTTTTCTAAGAATTGTGGACTTTTGCTTACCTACATTGCTATCATTGGCTTTCCTCCAAATATATTTTTGCAGAACAAAGGTCTAAATAATTTCATTTAGTCTACTGATATTACTGTTGTGGGGTTGCTTAGAAGAACACACTTGCAAAGCAGTTTTGATATGGAAGCTGTAACATTGGTTTATCCAGACATGTGTCTCATTTACATGCACTGCAAATGACAGTCATGTCCCAAAGCTGCTCATTTGAAAAGCAGAACTGAACAGATAGTCAGCATAATATCCTCGTGGGGGTGTGATTTACTGTGAAATGACTGGCTGTCTGTGTCAGCAGAGAATGATGGGATGTGGATTCATGGTGCCCTACTGGTTGAGCTGGAGCCAGTTAATCCGCTCCCTCCAATGAATGATGTAGATAGGCAGTGAACAGGAAGAATCTGTGAGTTACAAGATGCTGGAGTCTAAACTGCACCATCTGGTACCCGAAATACAGTTGTTGCAGCAGTTGTGTTGTCTGTTTATGTCCTGTAGAGAATCTTTTCAAATGAGTTTCAAATGAGATTTTATAGCCTTGTCTTTAATTCTGAATGCATATATATATATATATATATATATATATATATATGAAGAGTTCAGTCTGCAAAAGCCTCTAAATGCCATTTGAAATGTTCTTCTAAAATGACCATTTTTATCATTCACTTAAATGACAATTAATTTCACAAGTAATTTCACTTAAATGACAATTAATAGGTAATCTTCTTTGCCATTTAAGTGAAATTACTGAACTTAAATTGATAAAAATTTTAGAAGAAAAAAAATTTTATGTAAAAAATTTTAGAAGAAAATTTCAAATGGCACTTAGAGGCTTTTGCATCTGAGCTCTTCATATATATATATATATATATATATATATATATATATATATATGCATTCAGAATTAAAGACAAGGCTACTATATATATATATATATATATATATATATATAAGTTATGATTTTATAAATATATATATATATATATATATATATATATATATATATAATATACATACAATTATTTTATATATACAATAAGTTGACAGTTTATATATATATATATATATATTCATTTATTTTATTATTATTTTTTAAATGTTTATTTATTATTATTTATTTATTTATTTATTCATTTATTTTACATTTATTTAAACAAATTGGTTTTATTTTTTGTCATTTATTTGTTATTGAATGTACAGTATTGTAATTTATTTATTTATTTTACTTTTACCAGCTGGTATAGCATGGCAAAGCCAATGACATGGGTTCAATTCTTAGGCAAAAATAGTTGCCAATAAATAAATTAAAACTTTTAGTGCATGTAAATCATTTTGTATTAAAATTTTGGCTGTTTTACTTTTTTTTTTAATCATATTTAATTTTATTTTCGCCAAGGTCATCTGTTAAATTCACTGTAATGCATTTTTGATTAAAATGACTGCATAAAATGATCACCACTAGGTATATCCAAGGCTTTTAGCAATTGCATGAAAATATCAATTTTACAATTATAGCATGTTGTGCTAAAATAATGACCAATTACACATGAATAGTAATGAAGCATCCTTTCTTTGTCCTCTGTGTCTCTTCCTTTTGTGTTCAGTTGATCAGTGGGTGGGGCAAAGAGATTTAGGAGTGGCTGTCATTAGAGGACGGCACCAATAGCAGCCGCTAAAACATAATTGACTTGAATAGAAGCGCCTTCCCTTCCTCCACTTCCACACAAAGCCCCATGCTGTGATTGCCTCCTTTTGTTAAGCTCTTTTTTTTTCTCTATGGCAGCCTCCTTGCCACGTGCCAAGTGTTTTCGTCACGGCAGATGTCTGACACAATCTGCTCTAATCTTTGCCTTGCTTCCTTGACATGACTATGCAATGACTCGTTTTGAGTTTGATGTGCACAGAAGGGAAGATTATGTATTTGCTTAATTTCATTTTAATCTAAATACTATTGATTGAGCTAATGGCCTGAAAAAATAAAGTCAGTTTAATTAAAAGTGACAGGCAGGGAACACATCTCTAAATGGATCTTTCCGTAACGTTAAGACGCTGCTCACAGCAAGGACAAGGGCGAGTGTAGTCAATAGACAGGGTGTGTATTTGCTACGGTCCTCGCTAATGAATTTAGAGGCCCTCTTTGATAAAGGCCAGCATGAGGTCTAATCATCAAAGATCCCTGAAAATACGCTGGCTAATTAGATTAGCTTTTCCATCCGCTGTATAAAACAGTTGCCTGTCTTTACTGATGAAACTGTGAAAGCAAGAAAAGGCTTCCGCTTTATTTTTAACACCCTGTTCTACTTTGTTGTAAGCTGAAAATTGACGCTTCTTGTTTCTTGAGGTTTTTGGAGAGGTTTGGTCTTGCATGCTAAACTACAGATATGGAGCTGGATCATATCAGATTTGTGTGTTTTAGGTTGTGAAATTTTGTGCCCTCACTCTCGACCTTCCACCTTTTCTGTTTGACACCGTCCTTCGTGGCTGTTCATCCTCACTGCGGGACTGTTATATAACTGTGACTCGCTGACTGATGATTCAGTAGATTTGGTCTCTGGTTATCTTTCCCAGAGGAATTTAGCTAGTGACAGTATCTAAGGCTATAGATTCGGGCTGTGTGGCTTGCTACCTTATGCAGTGTGTGAATTTCCTGTATGCATACATATATTTGCTAAAATGTCCAGTGTAAAGAATGCTGAATGACATTATATATGATGACATAGTGTGTGTGTGTGTGTGTGTGAGTCTTCCACTATTATGAGCCAATCTTAAGCCTTTTTTCAGTCAACACTCCAAGTTTGAGGAGCAGTCTATGGCACAAAGAGGATTTAGATGGACTTTAACGGAAAGAGGACATGTGTCTTTCATGTATTACTGCTGGCCTACTTTCGATAGTTCTTTAATTGCTCCAGAAAAATCTGCTCTTACTGTCGTTTTTCATTTAATATAAGGAATTAACTAAAGGAACTGAAGAAAATGAAACACATGAGAAGTGAGTCATACCCACTTGTTACTGTATAGTGCTGCGTTCAAGTTCTCCTGGGAAGTTCGTATGTACGAGGTGGGAAGTCGTGTATGACGTGAGGTGCGTTCAAGTCAGTTTTGTCGGATCAAAATGGCGATGTACCTTCTTCTAATGAATTACACGAAAATACAGCAAGGTTTGTTAACTCTGCTAATAAAAAAAATGAAGAACAAAGAATGGGCATTAGGTGTGTTTCTTTTTATGTTTTTTATTAGCTTATAAAGCCAATGTAAACTCTATCATTAGGTATCATTTTTATATTACAATGATATCATATTTTGTGCAGAGAGCTTGCTTTATAAATGAAAAAGCCTTACAATGTCAATGAGTAAACATTGAAATTCAATTAAAATTTACCGTCAACAGACGTTGAATGAACGTTTCTCACTGACACGCCCCCAACTCGTACAGATCAGGGCTTAAAGGGGTCATGAACTGGCTTTTTAAATTTTATTATATTGTTGTCTGAGGTCAATTTATGACGTTCACTTGGTTTTTGCATTCAAAAACATCAAAATGAATAAGTAATAGGCTATTTTGTACCCAAGTTGTGAGCCTACCTGAAAAACGGTCGTAACGGTTTTTATGGGCGTGTCGCACTGAAGACTTGGAAATAAACGCCCACTGCTGTGAGTGGATAACAGTTGTGCATATTATAATGAGTTTACAGGCATGAAAACCACTCACCTTTCGGCGAAATTCGCCGTTTTGAAACCAAAATAAGTGACCTACGTGAATCGTGTAGATTCGATGAGAAAATGTTTTGAGGGAGGGGGGGGGGTATAATATATATGAAGCCAAATTAGTATAATGTGAGATAGAAATTAATATCTAAGTCATTAAATTCAAGTTCACGTAAACTTTTCCCTCCGCTGCGGCTGTCAGAAATTCTCCATTCAGTTCAAACAGCGCGTCGACTCCTCAGTCATTCTCCATTCAACATTCAAACAGCACAGCGCGTCACATTCGGCAACAATGAAACTCTCTCCTAGATGATTAAATGTTAATATTATTATACTTGATCTGTAGATAAAGCTCTATGGTTTCGCATAAATTGACTGTAGTACCTCAATCATGTTTATCATCCTTTACCGCATGTCTAGATCACAACACTGGAGAGCACTATCATTGTTCTTCACGCGCACAGTAACTGAAATTTAAAACTGTTAAAAGAAAAGGCTCAATAAACTATTTCATAGATAGTTGTATAGTACACTATGCATCGATATGTATTTCCTTTGTGCTTAGAACTTTCCAATGCGGACTCGAAGAGCTGCGCGCTGTGACTCGTGTTGCCTCAAGCGCATCATTCAGCGCTCGTGATGCGCATAAGAGCTGTGTGCCGCACTCAATTGGAGTCTGTCATAATCAAATCATAATACTTTTGCGCAATGAAAAAATATTAATAGTATTTTTTGTTCTGTTCTGTCTATCTATAATATGTTGCTGCCTCATTAAACAGCTGTGCTATGCATTTGTGCTATATATATTTTCTTAAGTTTATAGTAGACTAAAATAATTGATATTTTTGATTTTTATCTTGTTTTTCATGAATGCATTTTACATTAATACAAAGAGCAATGTGTAACGTTTTACCAGATTTAATGCTACAGTTATTGTCTCTAATTTGTTCCCCACTAATTTTTTTTTTCAGTAAATGTTCTGATTTTATACAATTATTGTTTTTCTAGACTAAATTTGACTAAGTTACCCACTAATCTAGTTTATAATATAATTTTTGTCATAGGTTATGATCATATATATTTTTTTCTTTATAAGGAAGTTGTCTGTATTAGGTAGATTGTGTTTAACACACAAAAGAGTGATTATCAGTTCAACACACAGTTATAGAAATTCTACTTGATTTTTTTTTTAACTGCGTTGGTAACGGATCGTTATCGTTCTTTTTTTATTATTAAAATAAGGCCATAATATTTTTGACTCATGGCTGAAGTTAAGTTTCTCCAGCTCTCCCCAGGTTGGCAAAATATGCATCTCAAAATACATCAGATTGATGCTTTAAAATATGGAATATTTACAATTTTCTGACGGGGGAGCATGCTCCCGAACCCCCTAGAGGAGTACTATCCTTCTCACCTTTTTCACCCCTGACCTGTTTTCATGCCTGAGTTTAACTCACCCTGTCGGTGCATGTGAGGGAAAACGTCCAATGTTGTCAAATGGCAACCGGATTCGCCCATACATGTTCAACCAAGAGTCCGTGTGTTGTACAATTCCTGTCAGATCCAATATAGACGGCACAGCACATTCTTTACTCTTAATCGGTCTGCAAATCCAGTCTTGTTTACAAAACAATCCTCAGTGAAATGAAGCGAACATACGACAATGTTTTACCTCATCAGCTGGAACGTCATTAAAAATAAAGTTTATCCATGCAGTCCTATTGGAATCCAGAGGAAGCTTATGCAGCGACTGTCTTCCACAACACAGGCACTGCACAATATTCTGTGTTGCTCGGTAGCTGGATCCGGTTTGTCATCACGAGGTAGGCATGTATGTTAGGCTACTTAGCTATGCGTGTAATGCGCGAATCGGTGGGCGGGGCTAAACCAGCAGTGTTGAAGTAGGTGTTGATCTTCTTCTGCGGGGGTGGTGTTTTAACAACTTTGACGTCATATTTCCCCACTTTTAAAAACGGGTCGTTTGTTGAGGCTGGTGTCAATAAAAGCTTTTATTGGACTAACAAGGACGTATTCAGTTCTGAAACTTACAGGATATTCTTATATGATGACCTCTTAGCTCAAGGAAAATTTGATTTCTCAGTTCATCTCCCCTTTAAAGAAAATCCCGAGCTCCCACTGGTATTTATGACATTGTGGTGGCGTACAAGTGCGTTCAACTCGTAATTATGATCTATACGAGTACCGAGAATGACTTGAATGCAGCATATGGGGAAGATAATTGTTGCTTGTCATTGGGAGGATTCTGGGAAATGGAGTTCATAAATGAAAATATGTGGATAGGCAGTACACAATGATGGAGAGAATAATAAACAAGAGTCATCCTCACTGTTTCACAGCCCAGAGAGGAAGGAAAGGGGGGTGACGGGGGGTCGACGAGGCAGTGCTAAGTATAGAACCTGAACCACTGGAGCTTCATCCCATCGGGCACAACCACAGCCAAACAGCCTCCCATGATGGCATCCTCTGGGGAAAGAATGGGCCATAGGTTCAAACCGGGTGTATACTGTATGGTTTAAGACACAATTTTGCTGTGTGAAACATATTTAAGGACCCATAAGAGATTTCATGTGCCGTTTAGGGCAGTGTTTTTTTAACTGGGGTTCAGAATCCCACAGGGGACGCAAAGGAGTGCTGGGGGTTTAAAAATGTATGTAATTATGTTTTTTTCACACAATAATATTATTTATAATTTATTATTCTTGTAAATCAACGTGAGAGATGATGGCATGATTTTTTTGCAATAGTTTTTAAAGGGATACTCCACCGTTTTTCATATTAAACTATGTTATTCCCTTAACTAAGACGAGTTGATACATACCTCTCTCAGTGCGTGCCCCTATATTACATTAAATTACATTAAAGGGCACATATCATGCAAAATCCACTTTTTTTAGCCCTTAAATGCATTTTGTTGTATATTTGGGAGTGTTTATAAGTACAGAAAAGATGAAATTATTCTCTTCAGGTGCTTCGTTTATATCTTTATATTCTGTGTTGGTCCTATTTTTCAACCTGTTCCAATTTTTCTGTTCTCTATTACGTTTTTTGAACAATTAAAAATGCAGCGGAACTGACAAATAAGGACATCGACTACCGCGTCCAACACTTCGAGCAATCCGCCATTATTATTATTCTCGCTCTGATTTTGTAGTCCAAGCTCAATGATGCAGAAGTTACGGTTATTTGAGGGCAAGTCAAAATGTTTGGTTGTTGGATGTAGTGACCTGTAAGCACTTTCAAGGATTCCAACTTCAACTAGTAAAAGGGGCCTGTGCAACTGATAATAATGAGGATTTCATGACCCAAACATTGATAACTAATGCTTTATATAGACCACGAATGTATGATTTATAAGTAAAAATGAATTATTTAAAAGCATGAAAATGTACCCTTTAAGGGATGTAAGCTACTAGATAGTGAGAATTGGACCCTAAACTAAAGTGTTACCAAATTTCCTATTGTAAAACACTAGGGCTTAAAGGGATACTCCACCGTTTTTTCATATTAAACTATGTCTAAGACGAGTTGATGCACACCTCTTTCGTCCTACTGCATGCACTCAATCGCTCTGGCACACGAAACACTTTGATAGCACTTAACTAGCCCAGTTCATTCAATATGAGCCAAGCAGAGAAGCGACCAAACACCTCCTCATTTTCCCTATTTAAATACAGTTACTCAGCAGTGTAACTCAACCTAGGATGGTGACACAAAATAAAACGTTGCGCTTTTCTAAGCGTGTAAAGTATAACTTATATGGCGAAATACCACAGCAAGTGCTTGGGAGCCCTTCGACTCAGCGCATATACACTCACCGGCCACTTTATTAGGTACCCCATGCTAGTAATGGGTTGGACCCCCTTTTGCCTTCAGAACTGCCTCAATTCTTCATGGCATAGATTCAACAAGGTGCTGGAAGCATTCCTCAGGGAGTTTGGTCCATATTGACATGATGGCATCACACAGTTGCCGCAGATTTGTCGGCTGCACATCCATGATGCGAATCTCCCGTCTCCACCACATCCCAAAGATGCTCTATTGGATTGATATCTGGTGACTGTGGAGGCCATTTGAGTACAGCGAACTCATTGTCATGTTCAAGAAACCAGTCTGAGATGATTCCAGCTTTATGACATGGCGCATTATCCTGCTGAAAGTAGCCATCAGAAGTTGGGTACATTGTGGTCATAAAGGGATGGACATGGTCAGCAACAATACTCGGGTAGGCTGTGGCGTTGCAACGATGCTCAATTGGTACCAAGGGGCCCAAAGAGTGCCAAGAAAATATTCCCCACACCATGACACCACCACCACCAGCCTGAACCGTTGATACAAGGCAGGATGGATCCATGCTTTCATGTTGTAGACGCCAAATTCTGACCCTACCATCCGAATGTCGCAGCAGAAATTGAGACTCATCAGACCAGGCAACGTTTTTCCAATCTTCTATTGTCCAATTTCGATGAGCTTGTGCAAATTGTAGCCTCAGTTTCCTGTTCTTAGCTGAAAGGAGTGGCACCCGGTGTGGTCTTCTGCTGCTGTAGCCCATCTGCCTCAAAGTTTGACGTACTGTGCGTTCAGAGATGCTCTTCTGCCCACCTTGGTTGTAACGGGTGGTTATTTGAGTCACTGTTGCCCTTCTATCAGCTCGAACCAGTCTGGCCATTCTCCTCTGACCTCTGGCATCAACAAGGCATTTCCGCCCACAGAACTGCCGCTCACTGGATGTTTTTTTCTTTTTCGGACCATTCTCTGTAAACCCTAGAGATGGTTGTGCGTGAAAATCCCAGTAGATTAGCAGTTTCTGAAATACTCAGACCAGCCCTTCTGGCACCAACAATCATGCCACGTTCAAAGTCACTCAAATCACCTTTCTTCCCCATACTGATGCTCGGTTTGAACTGCAGGAGATTGTCTTGACCATGTCTACATGCCTAAATGCACTGAGTTGCCGCCATGTGATTAGCTGCTTAGAAATTAAGTGTTAACGAGCAGTTGGACAGGTGTACCTAAATAAAGTGGCCCGTGAGTGTATATCTATGTACTCGGCGCAGTAATATCATCAACCAAACAAAAGTGAGCCAAGTCGAGTCGAGTCGAGTCAAGCTGGTACTGTGTCGTGGAAAAGCGCCATTTGAAAAGCAATAATCGTAAAATACGATTTTTGCAGTGTGTATCTGTCTTCAACTGAAAATAATCAGACTAACCAAATGTCTGAGGCAGCAGTGAACTAAAGAACTGTTTCAAGAGCTAATTTGCTTAATCGTTCTTTGGCCTCCAGCTGCATCTGTCCCCATTTGCACAGTTGTTTACTACTTCTGTGGCATATATGATGACTTCCATTGCTAATATGGCTCCCCGGTTGGGTATTATGTTTTTCTAAAAAATCTGACACTAAGAGAAATCAGCAATGAGATATCTTTACTGACTGCTGGTAATGCTTTTTGCTTTTGTTTTCTGTCCACTCTGAGATCTCTTGCCCTTGACGTTGCCAGCAGTAGTCATGGCACTGCAGTCCAGTGACGGACATTGACGGTTGGCTTTATTAGCATGCAGTTAGCACATGTCCTGCAGCCCATGTCCTTCTCGCTTACAGACTCATCTCTGTCAGGCACTGAATGGTCTCTGCTCATCTGTCCTGATTTAGCACAGCTCTGCTGATAGGGCATGGGAAAAGAGCCTGCTCTCATGTCTTCGGAAACATTAAAGTCAACGGATGGCTTCCTGAATATGGACAAATGTCCAACGTAATGTCATTGCCTCTGTATTTTTCCAACGAAACCACTCTCTCTTATCTAGATTAACATTGGTATTTTAAATGTAATTGTTGATAGTTGATAAAATTGATAGATATGGCCCTTTTATATTACACTTATATAATATTAATGGTAATATTAATTCTGTGTCTCAATCAGGAGTTTTGTGTCTCTGTTGGGTCAAGACTATAGAAGACTATTTTGATTGATCAGACTTTTAAACTTTGTCATGTTGCAATGTTGCTCATGGCCATGTACAGCCTGTTCCCTGTATGACCTGGTTAATGATCACTGGACAATCCAAAAGGTCAGTTTTCTAACCTCTTTGGATCACGTGTGCTGTAAGTGACAGCATCTGGACACTGTCTAAACTTTATGGGTCATAATACTGTCAAAGCAGAGTACACCGTAATCTCTCTTGCTCTGTTTTCTCTCAACTAGAGACACGTGGTTGTTTTAATGTTAAGTTCTACACCCTCGTAAGGGCGCTAAATGTCAACACTCTGCGGTACGGTTGACCTGGTCATCTTCTGTGGGAGAAAGAGGTCTTTCTTGTGTCTTTTTGTTCTGTTAAACCAGGTAAAAAGCAGATGAGAAAGATATAATTATAGGAGCGGCAGCTGGGGGAACGTGGACCTCCACAGAGCCGCGAAGATGCGGTAACAATAGACTTGTTTTACTTGAACAAAGAAGTTATGGTATTTTCCCACCATTCTCTCTTGGGCTGAACACACTGATTTAGTTACAAAGCAGAGTAACACCAGATACAGATGTGTTGTGTAGGTGAAGCTTTGTTTGTTTCCAATGATACACGAACTGTATTCAGAGCAGCAATATCTTTTTTATCCCAAAAAAAAAACCAGCAAAAGCCAAAGCATTTTATTGCGAACAGAGAAATAGATGAGAGGTTTTTGTTGTAGTTTATATATTGTGCCATTTGCCACAGTGTTCTGAAAACAGCTTCATAAAATATGAAAAAGTGTTACAGCACTCCCAGCTGGCCTGCAGTATCTCGTTGTGTATGTTGGCCATTACAGATACTTCCCCGCAAACACGGCCACTCTACGGTAGTGGGTCTGACAACACTTAACCTCCAACCTTGCCGAAAACCGTAACGTTAAACACGTGTGGAGGGTGTCGGGAAGTCTTGTGGGTGTGTGTGATTATAGGGAAATAGAAAGACTCAGAGCACTCCAGTAATTACTCACAGGCGCACTGACGCATGCTGATTTTTTAATCTCTATCTATCTATCTATCTATCTATCTATCTATCTATCTATCTATCTATCTATCTATCTATCTATCTATCTATCTATCTATCTATCTATTATCTATCTATCTATCTTTATCTATCTATTCTATCTATCTATCTGATCTATCTATCTATCTATCTATCTATCTATCTATATCTATCTATCTATCTATCTATCTATCTATCTATCTATCTATCTCTCTATCTGTCTTATCTGTCTATCTGTCTGTCTGTCTATCTGTCTGTCTGTCTGTCTGTCTGTCTGTCTCTATCTATCTGTCTATCTGTCTGTTTGTCTATCTGTCTGTTTGTCTATCTGTCTGTCTGTCTGTCTGTCTGTCTGTCTGTCTGTCTGTCTGTCTGTCCATACATCCTTCCATCTATCTGTAATTTTATTTGTCTTTAATTCAATCTGTCTGTCTGTCAGTCAGTCTGTCTTTCATTTTGTTTTTAAACTCACTTGTTGCATTTAAAATGATTGATTAATTTTTTTTTTTTTATTTTATCTATTTTTTTTATTTGACAGAATGGAATAGAATTTTTTTTTAATATCAGACATTTATCGGTTATTGGCTGCTTATCAGAATATTGCAGAATTTCTGTCTAAATTGTTTATTTTTGTAAAAAAATATCTAAATTTAAAAGTTAAAAAAATAATAAACTGTCTAAATGTATTTTTAAATTTAGATATATAAAATGTCCCTGTTTTTGGGATTCCCTTTATGGTGGACAAAATATATTGCTTTTTTTCTGTGATTTATTGGCTGTGCACATTCTCACTGCACGCACACACAGATTTGATTGGGTGTTTCACAGGGGCCTGTATGACATCATAAATATGTCTTTATGTACTCAGTACATGTCTTTGTGTACATGCACAGACACGTGAGGAACAATGAAAAGCACGCTGGGAGAGCAATAAGAAGAAGATGAAAAGTGTGCAGTGCAATGTAATCACCACCTATATCCCATAGTCCTCCATGCCTCTCAGGAGACCACTGTCTCTAGTACGGTAGTTAGCCTTTCCCAAATGCTCAGTCAGACACTCTCATGGCCGGCCACAGTGCACCTGACCTCAGCCCTTTCCTTTTATTAGAAAATGTTGCCATGGCTTCTCCTCTCTGGAAGAAAAATACTTTTAAGAGCTGAACCCGAGTGTGGGAAAATGAAAACCGCTGCATTTCTGTATGCGAGTGTGTGGTTTAAAAAAGGAAGTCGACTGACAGGTTGTATTTTTAGGTACGGCCCAGCTGGATGTACAATTCTCCTATTCATTTTCTTTATTGAATCTGGATTGGAGGGAAAAAAATAGCTGTTCTTACGCACCAGGAAGGGATTTACTTCGAGGTTGATGAGTGGAGTAGAGAGAAAGGAGAGGGGGAAATGATTGTCTGAGAACCAACGGTGGTTTCAAGTTTCGCCGTCTTTACCCTGGAGCTTTGATTCTTTGCTCTCCCTTCTCTCTCGCTCACTCACCCTCTCCCTTCCTTCTCTTCACCAGCCACCCCCTCATACCACACCACCACGCTTCAGGAGCACAGTAACAGGGAGACGAGAGGAGGCAGTGAAGGAAGCGCATCGAGAGGACTTAACCGAGGCTATTCTCAGACACTGAAACCACTCTCAGCAAGGTAGGTTCACTTCTTTCCATTGGGGAATCTAGATGGGTGTGAAAAGAGAAGGAAAGTCATCCATTCTACATCCAAACCGCTGCTTTCTGTTCTGTCATTTCTCTGTTGCTAGCTCCAGGAAAGATGTGAAGTAATCAATGGATGCATGAGCTTGTGTGTGTGTTCGATATGTGATACAAGGTGTCTAGACTGAGAAGGGGGTTTTGATACATTGTCCAAAGAGCAGAAGACGCTAGACCAAATGTTTCCTGTCTTAGAGATAGCATATCTTGCAGAGGGTAAATATGAAAGATGTGGTGGGGTCATTTTAGGAGTGATCTGATTGATTTAGATCAAGTGTAGATGAGAAAACAAAATTGACTTTTTCTAGTCTTCTGAAGCATTTGAAAGATCCAACATACCACTTCAAGATTTCGAAATTGCATTTTTTATTATATTTTCATTTTAGTTACATTGGTAACACTTTCATATGTTAACATTCAGTTATTACTACATTAGTTAACATTGAACTTACGATTAGACGATACATATGATTTTGATCTTAGATGATGTTAATTCCTACATTTAGTAATACATTATTCAAATCAGAATTTGTATGTTAACATTAGTTCATGCACTGTGAACCAACATGAACAAACAATGAACAATTAGATGTTTATTAGCAACATCAACAAAGGTTAATAAATGCTATAAAAATATATTGTTCAAAGTTCAAACATGTAGTTAGTTTGTTAACTAATGCATTCATTTTTAACATTTGTTTTAAAGTGCTTTTGTCATTTTTTTAAATATTTTTTTAAAAAAACGTATATTTAGTCTTCATTTTAGTTTTAGTTTTTGTTCAATTTTACTTTTTTAAACTACGGTTAGTCATTGTATTGCTTCAACTTTTGTTTAGTTTAAGTTTTTGGTCCCACTTTATATTACAGTTTTTCTCAGTTCGCTTTGGTGCATTTCTCACATCTCTATTTACATTTGCACAACAGTTAATGCAGTTCTCAAAATAATTAGTACAAATTGCAAAACTCAGTTGATAACCTGCAAAAGTGTGTCACTTGCTCAAAATGGATAACTCATTCCTCAAAAGCAAGTATTCATGTCAATGAAAGTGTCAGTGTCGTCAAGATGAAAAGTCCTAACACCAGTGTTTATGAACAAGACAGTTTACTCTGTAAGAGTTTGCCAATGCAAAAAAAGTCAGATCTTGGTGACACTACCTGAAAATGCTCAAGACAGTCCTATAAACTATTTGCACAGCCATTTGAAAACTACAGTAAAGTTTCACATTACTGTATTTAGTGAGGTACAGTAATTGAGTACAAGACAGTGAATATGTATGTTTCACATTTTTACTGCATGGTCTTTGCAATTCTAATTTGTTCAGAGCATTGTGCAAAAGAAAAAAATACACCTTTATTTACAACAAACATTACAGTAACTCCCTTTGGGTAGATCGGTGCACAACTGTAAACAATATCACAGTACATATTTGAACTGAACATTCAACATAGCCTACATATACTGTAAATCATTCATGCACATCTCTTCTCATCAGTGAAAGCAGAGGTTCACCTGAGAGAAATTGTTCAATTTAGGATAAAAAGATTTTTTTAAGATAAAAAAAATTAAAAATTACAAAAAAAAGTCAAATTTGCTTGACGGATTTTGACAACTAGTTCAACATTTTTGTATGTGATGACTCAAGCAATGAAATGAGGACTATTCGTTTTATATGGAATGACTATTCAGCATTCACAAGTATAGTTAATTTGGACTGATATGACATAAGCAAATGATAATGTTATGAAACAGCAGAGAGTTGTATGAAAGCAATTGATGCATGTCCAAAAGCATTTGAAATTTGTTGGAAGGAATGAGAAACTGCTACTATGATGTGCACAAACGACAAAATGTTGTGGAGGTTGAACTAACTGTTGTGCAAAAGTAAATAGCGATGTGAGAAATGCACCAAAGCGACTGAGAAAATCTGTAAGTGGCTTTAGGTACTATGTACTTACATAAAAAATAAGTACAACATATTATTGTGGTCCTGTTCTATTGTAAAACACCTTTAATTAGTAAGGTTAGGGACAGGTGTGGTGGTATGGGTAGGTTTAAGGGTAGGTTAAGGTGTGAGGGATGGGTCAACTGTGTAATTACAAATGTAATTACATAAATTAATTACAGCTGTAATTACATGCTGGTATTTATAAAATATAAGTACAATGTAAAAACATGTATGTACACAATAAGTCCATTGTATCAAATTATTAATTTCAATGTAAGTACATAGTACTTAAAGCCACTTAATATTAAGTGGGACCAAGTTTTTTAATCTAATGTTTACTCAATTTCTACTTTATTTCTAATAACAAAAAAAGTTTTTAGTGAGCGATAATAAACCTCTGACACACATGAGTAGATGAACTGACAAAGTTATGATTCATCACGTTAGCTTAAAGGCAGCAAAAACAGATGAACGCACGCTAAGACAGATGTTGTCTGAGGTTATCCAGGTGTATAGCATTCAACAGGAATATGCCCTCATCACCTCAAACCAAGCAAAAACACATAATTATAGACGTGGATCATTCCTGAAGGGTCTTTCACCATCCCCTGCTTCTTGATTTACTCTTTCCGGCAAGGACAGAGTACCTGCATACCTGCGTCTGCGGTATATGTCGAAATCTGGAAAACAAACTGACTTATAAACGGCAGTTGGTTGAAGCTGTAGCCTGTTGATATACATCAAACCATACTGAGTTTAAACCTCTGATTAGCATAAGCCATGAGGCAGCTTCACATTTTTAATGGGAGACCGTAAACTCCTGGGCTTAATTTTAGAGAGTTTAAAATCTGGAGCTCAGTGGCATGCGGTGGAACTGCGGTGCTGGTGCGAATTTCAGACTTGCTAATTTCTACGCTATATTTGGATTTCAGGGGAAATGCAAAGATGCTCATTTGTGATCGGCAGGCTGTCATCATCTGCAGAAAAGACATTAAACATTGAGAACGGTGCTAAAAGTTATGACTGCAGTTGGAATGCATTGTGGGTTATAATTCCTAGTTTTTGCATCCACATTCAACGAAAAGCTAAACAACAGCATAAATTTCAAAGATCCACCCATGCTGTTGTTGCATGTTATATTCGATTTTTTTTTTTAGCGTTGTTGCTATGGCAGAAGTCAGTTGGCAGAAGTTGGTTTGGCAGTCGTCAGATTGGCCGCTCTCTGGACCGGGCTGGCGTCCCTCGATGTGACTAGCACAGGGTGAATAGTTGCCTCGGTGTCTGGATGGGCAGTCTTGGCACTGGTCGAAGGATCAGGAGAGGTGAACAAAAAGCTGTAAGATGACAGACGGGAGAGGGGAAGAATACCCTACTTGTGTCCAGTGTCTAAGGAGCTCTTCAGTGTTCAGTGTGATGTTTATCTGAGTTTGTGCTGAGATAAAAGCTCATTTAGACACACCTTTCCCCAAAATACCCTTGCAGCACATAATGTTTGAGAATAGTCTCTACATTTTAAGAAATGTCTTTCCCCTAATTTGGTGAATATAAAAATAAAAAAAGCATATCAAGCTGACAAGAAATTATAGAATAACAAATTAAAGGAAAACAATTGTTAAATAAAGTAACACTATGTAGTTTTTCAACCTTCATAATATATTTCCTAAACCCTTGTGATGGTACATCGACTTACAATAGGTTAAATGACACGTCTGCCATAGCCATAGCCAATTCGACTGCTTTACGGCATATGTCACTTTCCCACCACTTCCTCAAGTTGTCTATGTGGCCATAGAGAGCCTAAGTCCCTCCCTTTCTGTCGACCATCATGGGACCTTATTTCGGAAAAATATTGTATGGTAGTCAATGGCAAGTGTCAACAAATATTTTGATCTAGTTTTAATAGTGCCTCGTCAGTGCCTAAATGTTTTGTACCAGACTGCACATATACAAGCAACGGATCTTATTCAATTAATGCTTATTGATCATTAATGCAAAAAAATAAATGTTGAAATTAAAAGTACTTAACGTTTTTTTTGTGCTGAATTCTTTTGCGGTTTTAAAAGTTAATTATAATAACATTTTTGGCAGAAATGCATCCTAAAAACAATTTTAAAATTAAAAAATGTTAATTTATTTAAGAATAATTTTTTAAGCAAACCTACACAAATTTAAATTATTCATTATTTCCACAACATAATAATACAGTAATAGTAATGATAAATATACTAAATTAATAAAACAAATTATTTTGAATAATGGTAATAGTAATATTAATAATAATATATACTTTTTTTATTTTGAGGTGACGGTAATATATTTACAATCGCTATGACAAATTTTTCAATACTTTTAACAAATTTCCTAAACTCTTAACGCAAAACAACACACCTTCACAATTGGTAAAATGGTTAATTTCATGCTCAAAATTACAAACTGTAAACTAAACTCCAACACTAATTTTTAAAAAACAATAATACTCAAACACTACACTACCAAAACACTAATACATTCTCTTCCAACAGGGACATTTAGTAAATCATAGCACACTGTCGTAAAAAACACTAACATGTCGAGAATGGAATTACAGAAACTGCATTATTGTGTGCAAATATGTGCATTTTGTTTCCTTTGCTGTACAAATTCCAAAAAAAAAAAAAATGAATGACCCTTCTCTGTGTAACAGTATAGAATATAGGGTTTATGAAGAAAAAAAAGAAGATAGAATTGGTGCAGTAAAGGCTTTATTTGCAACAGGATATTTCTACAAGATATCAAAAATACTCAACAGCTGCCATTTACAGTATTACTGTATGTGAAAATACAAAATATACAAACAGAAAAAGCCATCTGGCCATCTTCTAATCATCCTGGTCTTCTCCAATTGGCCACATACATCACACACTTCTCTGCCAAGGCTTTTTGGGAAGAATCATTTGGCATTCGTTATTTACCTCTGGTAGTGTTCAGCTGGGATGTCTTGACATGCATCATCCATTGCATCCAGGAGGGACATTTGGTCCTGTGAACGATGGTCAAAAACCTTCCATCTCCAGGCTAAGAAAGGGAAAGGGGAGTAATGGGCAAGGCAAAGGGACTTCATTCTCTGATGGGATGAAACCAGCCTGTGACTGCACTAGAATTGTGAGTCACATTGTCCCATATTTGCATAATTCAATCAGCTGTTTCTCAGTAACAATAGATTTAAATACAGGGGATACATTTGTGTTTCAATTCACAATATAAACAGCTGTTTACCTTGACTTTAGCCTGCAAGGTTAGGTTTAGAACATGGTGTTATCTGTTCTGACAATTTGGCAGTAATATCCATTGTTTTGGTCTTGTTTGAGCTTTTGTGTAAAAGAAGTTCAAGCATTTTAAATGTGTGTTAATTGTATGAATTTTGTGTTAAAGCAACAAGATATGTGTTAATAGTATAGCTTACACAGACGGATATAGTGCGAACTGTGTTAAGAGTTTTGGAAAATTGTTAAAAGTATTGAAAAATCTGTCATAGCAATTGTAAAAAACTCTATTATAATTATTATTAGCCTATATATTTAAACAATTATTATAAACCATTTATTTATGAAATGCACAGATATTTAACAAGTTGATGGATGTTCTTACAAATTAAGGAGGAGTATGTTGGTGGAAAAATATAGAATTTTTTGAAGTTTTTAGTAAAAATTTTTTTTTAGTAGATGAATGAACACATGCAGTACATTTAAAAGTAAGCAAGTATTACCATTACTTTTCCAATGTACCACTACCACAGTATTTGTTTGCAAGGGTTATGAGTCATAAAGATTCCAGACAGAGATCCTTAAAGTCGGGACTAAATAACAAGGCAAAATTCTTTTTTCAACAAAGAACACAATCCCGATAAAGGGCTGACGCTGTGAGATGAAATGGCAATCTTTATTGTCTGTTCTTGATTTACTGTGCAAGGCCATCTGGGGTCCTAATTAGCCACAGCATTATTAGCAATAGCCAGTTTCCATATAACATCCCCACCCCACCCACAGCCACCAAACACACACACCTAGTGTAAATTAGAGGCTTTAGTATCTATATGTGCTGTCTGCACAAGTCACTTCCTCCCACCTCTGTCTCTGGAGTATCATTTAGATGGCTAATATGAGAGAGAGAGAGAGCGAGAGAGAGAGACAGAGAGAGGAGAGATGAGGTGGGTGCAGGAAGTCATATCAGACATGGATTCAGGAGAGCGGGGTTGACATGGTGCTTTAGTGATATGGTTCCTTTGTTCTCTGAACCACTTTGGCCAATTGAATTGTTCTTTGAGTGGTTCTGCACTTTCTCTGCTGAGCTGCTCTTCTGGCGTAGAGATATTTTTGTCTGGTGTCCAGTGGGGGAGCTGTTATGTCTATTGTGTTACACAGAGCGTAGCTGTGCCTGTGAATGAATGCGTGGTTATAGTACACTAACTCTGACAAAGTCTTTTTAGGTTTTATAAATTGAACAAAGTTGCAGTAAAAAACATGCACGTTAACTGAAATTGCTAATATGCCAATGTACTGAAGTATTAAAATATGTTTTGTACCTTTTGTAATACCAATCAAAGCTCATCACAAGTTGCTTTTCTACAATGTACCAGTATATAGAAGGTGCATGTTTTGTACACAAATACACAAACACCATTATGGTAACAAACATGATATTAAAATAATGCAATTATTATTAAAAATATAGTTTTGTCACTCCATTGACAGTGTACGCAACTACCACTTTCAAGTCCCAGAAAGGTAGTAAAGACATCATGAAAGTAATCCATGTGACTCCTGGATTTTTTTGGGGGATTTTTGGATTTTTTTTTTGAAGCGATGCGACATGCATCCTTGTTTTACGCAAAAAAAAAACACCACTTAATTTATAAAATATTTGGTCCCACTTTATATTAAGTGGCTTTAAGTACTATGTACTTACATTGAAATTAATAATTTGATACAATGGACTTATTGTGTACATACATGTTTTTACATTGTACTTTTAAAAATACCAGCATGTAATTAATTTGTGTAATTACATTTGTAATTACACAGTTGACCCATCCCTCACACCTTAACCTACCCTTAAACCTACCCATACCACCACACCTGACCCTAACCTTACCCGTATCACACCTCAATAGCAGCAAAAGTGTTTTACAATAGAACAGGACCACAATAATATGTTGTACTTATTTTTCGATGCAAGTACATAGTACTTAAAGCCACTTAATATAAAGTGGGACTAAATATTTATATCCAAGGCGTGTTCATGAGAGCAGATGTTCATGAACGTGTGTTGGAGATTAATAATTTGTAAATAAAGTGGTCAGTTATGGGTTGTTGTTTTTTGCGCAAACAAAGCACTTGTGCTTCATAAAATTGAGGTTAAACCACTTGGGTCACATGGATTACTTGAAAATGTATGTGTTTTTTTCACAAGGAGGAAACTTACTGTTTTTACTGTAGCATTTTTACTCTTTTACCATTGAAATGACAATAATTTTACAGTGGTGAATTCGAAAAGTCATACTTGTCTACTATAATGTAGGCAAATAAAACAGTATGCGAAAAGAGTACTTATGTCCAAATTTATAGTTCATAAAACAGTCAAAAAAGGTATCCAGGTGACGAATACAACTGTATACTGTTTTCTTTTCTGCATTACTGAAAGTAATTTTATGCGTCTGGCCAACTCTGGAGCCAATCATTTCCACTGATCTGCAGTCAGCTCTTTAATTAGAGTTTACAGTAACGTTTAGTGTGGAACCTGGTCCTAGAAAACAAAGATGACATGTTTCTGGAATAATATAGATGTTGCTTGTAGAGACCTGTTCATCACACCTCCAGTATTTCGCCTCAGGCAAGAGGAGGAACAGGACAGAGTTAAATACCTCTCTGATGAGACGTCAGGCACATAGAATGCACCTTTGTCTAAACATGGTCGGATGTCATCAGGAGAGAGGTGTTGACATCTTTTAAATTGCACACAAGAGTCATACAAGCCACTAATACACACAGACAAACACGCGCTTGCCAAAACAAACCTACACCCTGAGATGAAACCTCATCCATCTGGACATGACCGTTTGTAATCATTTTCTAGTCCATAAAGAAATCCTTTTAATCATTTCCTATGACCTGCTACTACACTCTTAAAAATAAAGGTTCTTCAAGGGTGCTTTGTTGGGGTATACGGTTCCATGAAGAACCTTTAACATCCAAGGAACCTTTCCATTGCACAAAAGGTTCTTTGTAGCACCAAGCGGTACTTCAGATTATAAAATGGTTCTTCACAATCTCATGACCTCATATTGTTGGAGTAAATTTGTGTTTCCCATACATTGATTTATTTATGGCAACGTATTTTCACATTTGCAGTTGATGATTACAGCATTTTTTTTTACTAGATCTGTAATGAAATGAGTTTGTAAACTTGTTTTTTTCCGCCTAAATAAAAGCTTGACTGTTTCCGTCGAAATACAATAAATCAGTACATGCCCACGTGCATATAGAAATTTGGACAAATCTAATTTAATTTTTCAGTGCAGTTTTTTTTTTTTTTACAATATAGGGCTACTGTAACACAAATAATAATAATAATTATTAGTATAGTATTAAGACTGAGACAATTTAAAATGAGTTCGAGTCCCCATTAGCCTACAGTTCAGGTAGGCCAACAAGTCAGTGCAAATACTTTTTCTACACAGACTTTTTCTTTGTTCAGTTTGGACACCGAATAGCCGTAGGAGCTCGATCATTTTGAACTCTCAAAGTGTTGATTAGATTGATTAATCAAATTTTAAAATGTAAACAATTTTCTTTGTACAAAATGATGCTGTTATTTTGTTCCATGTGTTTGGAACGGACCTGTTGAATTAATTCAAATAATTCTCTCGTAATACTCAGACGCTCACTGATTGCCACCTATTGGTGTTATTCTATAATCCACAGAAAGAATCACGAACAAATCAGTGAATGAATCTTTTTGGATAGCAGGATTGAACAAAAAATCCCCACTAGTTGCTGTTATCCTTCTTCTGAAAATAGTTTTGTAATTGAAGAAATGCACATAATAGTCATGTAACGCACGAAATGACTGGCCTTGGTTTACAGTGACTTTATTATTAGTTTGGAATCGATTCTCAATTCTCGAATCCTTTGAATCGACAAAGTGATTCTTTTTTTAAGAATCTGACTTCCAGCAGGTTCATCCCCTCCCCCTCCTTTCAGTTTTTCGCGCGTTGCTAGTGACTGCTTGTTGCCAGTTTTTATTACCGAGGAGAGCCTGACAAGCGGTGACGTTGAAAACTAATTTAAATAAGCATAACATAACAGGATGAGTTATCGGAACTTGTTGATGATGAAAAATCTTTTGTGTGTGTGTGTGTGTGTGTGTGTAATTCGATGGATTTCTTCCCGCTCCCTTAAATTCCGTTAATGCGCGCACTGACAGGGTGGCTGCGTTTTCTCTGAGACTCTTGACAGAAGTTCGAAGGTAACGTATTTGTGCACAAAAACTATTTTAGATAGCCAAAACAAAATATCAAGTACTATGTATCGTTGTTGTTCTAAATGGTGGGAGATTATATTATTTAATGGTCTTATATACCCAAATGTATGTAACGTTAGGCCTATGATCGCCTCAGTTCGACGACGGAGAGAAGCCATTTTGTTGCGAGTCTTCACAGAAATCCAATGGTAAGTGAATTCGTTAATTAATTAATTATCTTATGTACTAGAACATTTTTAGATCATTGCTTTCTTTTTATGTGGTCGTGGTATCCAGTGAGTTAGACAAGATTATGGTAGTTTCCGATTGAAGCGAAGCGACAGCATTATTAAACCAGTTTGCGAAATTCATATGCTTTTTATAAACGTGCCTAATAAAGAAAGTCATTTAACGTTACTGGTGTCCATCTTCAGACAAAGCAGTAAGGTTAGCTCTGCCAAATTTTAAGAGATGCCAGTTTTCCTTTAAAGCAAGCAAATCATTTTTGCCTGGTAATTAAAAAACTGGCCTTTAGAAAATTCATCCATTCTAAAATTTAACAATCACCTTTAAATTATGAAGACCATGATTCTGCATTCACTTTTCTTATTATCTCTTTTATTTATCAGCTTCTGGAGGAAATGAAGAACTCCACACATACTGATATTGACAAATGTGTCCTCACAAGTCTGAGAAAGCTTTCTTACCAAATTGTGGAGAAGGCCCCAAATACAGACTTCAAACAAATGTTGAAGCTGACATTGGCTTCATGCGAGACAGAAGTGGAGAGAAATGGTGTGTATTTATTAACATAATTTATTTCATTAATATGTGCAATTTATAATCATGTATATGGCTTTGTTTTTAGGCCAAATGGTTAATGCTGCCATCCTCCTTCTGCCATCCCTTTTCAAAGAAAAGGAGTCAGCACTCTATGTCATGGATCAGGTATAATATTCACTTACACTAGTCCATGTCGCAATTTCATTTAAGTGTGCTGACTTATTTTTCATTTATTCGTCCAAACTTTGATTCTGTGATATTTCATTGTATTATAGACGCTTTCAGCAGTGACAACATAAACAAATGGTACTGCGCATGTGCATTAATCTGGCCCAAACTTAACTTCCGGCAGACTTGCACAGACAATCCATAACAAGTAAATAACCATAGTAGCTGGTATTTCTTGCCAGTCAAAGAAAATGGCCAAACTGAAATGTGACACTACCAGATCTGTTGAACAAAAATTGAAGACAAGATGTTTTTCTACCGTCGTGTCTGATTTACCACAGTGTTAAAAAAAAAAAAAAAACTGGCGAGCGCGACGGCGGGGTTTGATAAGGTTAACATAGCTCTCCTTATTAGCTAGGCTTCTTGCATGCTTGCTAACCATTTCTTAGGATGGGTCTCCACATTGACAGCATGTTGGATGGATCTGTGCCGCGCTGTTTATGATACTAACCCTTCAATACACAGACTGGTCCGCTGTCAAAGTGTTTGAGAGAGGGGGAGCGAATATACTCTGCAGTCAATTACAACTTTTCCCATCTTAAATTGTTAAAAACATGGAAATCAATATGTGGCGGTCAGCGCTGATAATGTGGTGGGCTGCCACTAATAAATGTATGGGAAACACTGTACTGGTTATCACTCAGATAAACATAGCTAGGCTATTTTAGTACCGCCGTCTCCCTCATAGGAAACCTTGACATTTTTATTTTTAAAAATTGCGTTTGCTCCCAAGGTCAGGTTGCACCCCACAGCTCAACAACCTGCTCATCACCTTAACTTTCACTGCATTTGTAGTCAATGGCATATTATCCAGTAAACACTAATAAAAAAACAGAAAGGAAGTTAACTTTGGGCCAGCTCATCACCATGGCAACGCGTCTGATGAAAGCGTCTATACAGTTAATTCGGTTTGGTCCTACTTTATATTAAGTGGTTTTAACTATTATATACTAACATCGAAATTAATAAATTGATACATGCATGTTTTTACATTTTACTTGATTTTTTTTAAATACCTGCATGTAATTACAGCTGTAATTAATATTCCTAAAGACCTCTTACCAGATTTACACAATAGCAGCTAAAGAGTTTTACAATACAACATGAACACAATAAGTACATTGTAGTGTACTCGATGTAAGTACATTTATATTGCTGAAACCATAGACCCCTAAGTATGCTCTTTTTAATTATAACATTGTTAAGACAAAATAATATATATATATATAAATAAAAAATCACCATATACTGTTATGTTTTTCACAGGATCCTCCACATCCAACCCCAGCAATCGTCCTGAAGGACTGCGAGAATGGGAACCCTTTAGCCAGTGGCAGTGTTTCCATTTGGATGGATGGAGAGGACATGGTTGAAGATGATGGGGGCATTGACGTTTCCCTGGGTGTTAGCCTGCTCTACTCGATGTATCAAATCTATAATGTCGCTTACCCAAAGTGCCTGAGAAAGACAATGTCGTTTTTGGAGGCTTTTGTTTTTAAAAGGAGTGGACCAGTCCCTATTTGTGTGAGGAGAGTTTATAATTCCCTGTAATACAGTTCTGTCTTCTTCTATTTCTCTTACAATTAAAGGGATAGCTCACCCAAAAATGAAAATTGTCATAATTTACTCACCAGCAGCCATCAACTGTCTGGCTACCAACATTATTCAAAATATCTATTCTGCTTTGTTCAACAGAAGAAAGAATTGCGTGCAGGTTTTGAACAACTTGGGGGTGAGTAAATAATGATAATTTTCATTTTTGGGTGAGCTATCCCTTTAATTGTAAGCGAAACAGAAACCAAGCATTGTTAACCATGTTCTCTCCATCCAACTATCTTTTTAATACTTTAATTTGTAGTTTTCATTTGGAGTGGACTTTGTAGAGTCTGGTTTATTGTTGAGTCTGGTTTCTGCTGATGTATAGTTTACTGTGGAGTCCGTTTTCTGATGATTTCCGGTTTATGGAAGTGTTTCTGCTGTCTTCACGTTTTAAGAATGTCTGATAAATTGAAGTGAAATGTATAATGAAATGTTTGTCTGATTCATGAAATGAATACATTTGGCTATATAAAAATAAAATAATTTTTATTCCTGCATTTTCTTTGTATGTTGTTTACTATGGGTGTCATAAAGAACCTTTTCATAAATGGTTCTAAAAAGAACCTAATAAAGTGACATGAAGAACTGTTATAGGTTCTTTAAAGAACCTTTGAGAAGGGTTCTTTGCAGTACTGAAAAAGGTTCTTTGTGGCACTAAGAAAAAATAGGTTCTTCAAGGAACCTTTCAGTGAAAGGTTCTTTGGGGAACCAAAAAAGGTTCTTCTATGGCATCACTGCGAAACCCCCTTTTTGGTTCTTCCTGGCACCTTTATTTTTAAGAGTGTAACCTGACCTGGTCACTGTAAAGGGTTCTGGATTAGAAGTTACAGAGAGCTCATTATTTTTTTTTCATTTTTTTTTTATCTCAGCCCTTGTTGTTACTGAATCGTTGCCAAAGAATGGTTTTCCCTCATGAAAACAGAATCTAATTAATGTAATCTCTATTTGCCAAGAGAGACAGTTGAGTTATTCTTGCAATATGGCCACAGGGTGTCCGATGTTAAGCATAAGGAGCTAGTGTACAGTTAAAAAAAAGTTTGTAGAAATGCATTTGAAACCAAGTGGATATTAAAAGGAATTTAGGCTTTATTCCTGGGATCCTTTTAGAATATTATTGTTGGAGTTTCTATGCAGACTGGTCACTTGATGGCCGTTTGTGTGTCCAAACTAAGACTGATTTAAATCTAGATGAGCTGAAGAGAACCAATATGAAATTTTATTGCAGGCCAGTAACATTCTGTTCTCTCATGCTCTTTAAATCTCTAGCTTGTTATCAGCATTTAAACGCACCTCACTGGGGATTCCAAAATTAGCAACACCAACGACAAGATAAAAGGTTTAATGTTCTTTGCCTAGTGGGTTAGTCCATTCAGGGTAAGTGGCATACAGCCACAAATAACCCAAATTACTGTTCAAGGAACCTGTCTGTACCTGTTCCATCTTAATCTTGCTTAGGCTTGGAATAATGTGTCTCTCTGTGGCCAGTTTCATCCCTCCATCCTCTCAAAGTGCGGTCTCAAATGGTTAATGAAAACCAAACTTGTCACAAATGGCATTAGACCATTCTTGTTTTACGGTTGTCAACATACACTCTAAAAATTGCTGGGTTGTTTTAACCAAACTTTGGGTCAAATATGGCCATTGGGTTACATTTTTTAATTACATTTTTAACCCAACGTTTGGGTTTGTCCATATTTGACCCAAAGTTGGGTTAAAACAACCCAGTATTTTTATAGTGTAGAGCGACAGAAAATTAGACAATTTAGGAGATTTATGTATACACAAGGCTGTATCAAAAGGTAACTTCGCATCCGCTTCCATGATGAATCCATAAATATAAACAAACTGCTTCGGTGTGTCGCACGTACGTCGTCATTCGTCTTGTTGCTCCCTCTCTCGTTCTGTGATTGGTTCCCTATCTCAGACGAAAATTAAGTTCATTGTGTCCAGGCTGCCCAGCAGAGTGAATAAAATTGCGCTGCGGCAAGGCAGCATGGCGAAACCCAGGCTAGACAAACCCAGTAATTGGGTTAACATTTCACATTTTTAACCCAAAGTTGGGTTTGTCCATATTTGACCCAAAGTTGGGTTAAAACAACCCAGTATTTTTAGAGTGTAGAGCGACAGAAAATTAGACGATGGGTCAGATTTAGGAGATTTATGTATACACAAGGCTGTATCCAAATGTAACTTCGCATCCGCTTCCATGATGAATCCATAAATATAAACAAACTGCTTCAGTGTGTTGCATGTACGTCGTCATCGTCTTGTTGCTCCCTCCACGTTCTGTGATTGGTTCCCTATCTCAGGCAAAAATTAGGTTCATTGTGTCCAGGCTGCCCAGCAGAGTGAATAAAATTGCAAGGCAGCATGGCGAAACCCAGGCTAGACAAACCCAGTAATTGGCTTAACATTTCACATTTTTAACCCAAAGTTGGGTTTGTCCATATTTTACCCAAAATTGGGTTAAAACAACCTAGCATTTTTTAGAGTGTAAGAACCATAACTGAAAAAGAGCAGGTGTTTTTATTTATTTATTTATTTATTTATTTTTTAAGGACCCTGCGGTTTAAGAAGAGATGCTTGTGGTTGTGTTGGTTTACAGATTAGTGGTGAATTACAAGTTAATAGTCTTTAATGAAAACAAGGGATTGTCCTGCTGGAATGTTTTAATTGGCCCAAGAAGGGGGGAGATTTGTGGGTCTTACGAGTCATTGGACCCCAGGCAATGAATCAAGCCGCTGTGTGGTCGGACAAATTGCGATAAATAACATTCCCCAACGGACCTCGCCCGAGCATGCGTGTGCCTCAGATTATCTGTATGTGTTGAAAGGACTCAACGTGTGTGTGATTGTTTGTGTGTTCGGTAGGCCGGCCATCTGTGTTAACTCGCTCTTGATAAAGGCGCTGGATTTTATGTCCAAGAGGCGAGCCATGCCAGGTTGACGACCTTGGTTAGTGTCGAAGTTGAAAGCATTCTGAGACATCGCAGACAAGAAGTGGACTGGAATACCAGACCACATCAATTCAGTGAAACCTCCCCCTGCTGTCCTCAAATATTTGCCTCTGGTTGTACTGTAGATCTGCAGGGTTTCAATTGTATGCTTGAGCCAATTCAAGTCCTTTGTGTTTGATCCTGTCCAGCTACTTTTCTTCTTTATGAGCAGATTGTATGTTGACTGTGTGTATGGACATTTGCATGTGGTTATGTTTATGTAACCAGACAGAGCAAACAAAGTGTCCTCGTACTGTTGCTCTGTCCCTCTGTTGGTTTCTCTCGCACCCCTTATCCACACACACACACTGTCCATTTCCAGTATAAATGTGTGTGTTTGTGCAAGGCTAGAGAGCTGGCACTAACTCCATGGTGACCAGGGAAGCATAAAAAAGCCACCTGTCTAAAAGCTCTGCAGAGCATGTGACAGAGTGCAGTCTGTGTGGACTCTCACACGTAGAGTAAAAGACAACGAGAGAGTTCACACAACAACAACAAAAAATTTATCAATGACTGTGCTGGTTGCTCTTTTCCTTGTGATTATAGAGAAGTGATTCTTTTTAAGCTCTTTAACGTTATGCTAAAGCTAAAGCACCATAAAAATGAACCATATGACATGTGAACTATATTCCGGACCGGTTGTTATAAAGTCATACAATAGCTTTGTGTGACAAACACCAAAATTTAAAGGGATACTCCACTTTTTTTTGGAAATAGGCTAATTTTTACAACTCCCCCAGAGTTAAACAGTTGAGTTTTACCGTTTTCCAATGCATTCCGCCGATTTTCTGATATTTAGGAGAATATCATTAACCAGACATTTTCTGGTCTCATTGACTTCCATAGTAGGAAAAAAATATACTATGGAAGTCAATGAGACCTGGTTCTTCTAAATAGTCAGAAAATTGGCTGAATAAATTTGTAAATGGTAAAACTCAACTGTTAGCTCTGAAGGAGTTATAAAATTAGCCTACACTCTAAAAAATGCTGGGTTGTTTTAACCCAACTTTGGGTCAAATATGGACTAACCCAGACATTGGGTTACATTTTTACATTACATTTTTAACCCAACATTTCAGGTTTGTCCATATTTGACCCAAAAATTTTCATATATTTGTTTTTTTTTTCCATCTTTCATATTCCTATGCTTTTAAAAATCAGATGTTTTTTCATGAGACAAGAATCCATTAAAAAACTAAATCTGCATTTATACGCATTCATCCCGTTGATAGCCAGCTGGATTTTGGGATGTTTTGGTGTTTTGCCTGCATGGCTCCCAGGTCTTGAACCTGAAGTGTTTGTGAGACGGCTGCCAGAGTGTCTGATAAGAGAGAAGGAGCATCACTGAAGAATGTGCAATGATACGGCATGGACACTGGGAGAGCTATGTTTATAGATCAGTGTTAGAATTTTGGAAAACAAGTGGCTGCATTGCAAGTAAGACTAATAGGATATCCATGGCCATCAGACGCCAGGATAAGTTATGAGAACAGTCTTCATTAGAAGTTTGTTTTGGCAGTGAATAGCTGGGACAGAGGCCTTGTGTGTGAAAGTTGCAACTACTTACAGGAATCAGAGATGGACTTAAAGTGACAGTTCACCTAAAAATCCTCATGTTGTTCGATTTTGTAGAACTCGTAGCATAGAGATAATAGACATGATGTTCATGATGCTCTCTTCCATATTTTGGAAGTGAATGCTAACCAGGGGCTGTCAAGGTTCAAAGGCAACCATAAAGTTGTCCATTAGACTCCTGAGGATGAGTAAATGATGACAGAATGTTCATTTTGGGGAGAAATATCTCTTTAACTGGAGCTGTGTTAGGAGCAGAGGAAGATACATTTTGTAGAACTGCTTTGTACACAGCTGATAAACCAATACAAGATTAATAAAATGGTAACATCAATTAATGTAGCTATCTACACGGGTGTAAATAAACTGTGCTTTGGCCTTGGAATTCTTGAAAGGCCAGAATGCTTGTTGCCAAAAGCCTCATTAGTTTATAAACTCTAGCTGGTAATGGCGTGAAATTATGGAGCATCCTCAAGAACATGACATCCTGTTACGCACAAATCAACCCATTCTGGTCCTGTAATTACAAATTAATGAAATAACCATTATAGGATTAAAAACTGAACATTGCAGGCCAAAAAAAAAAAAATGAAATAGCATTACCAATAATCCCTATGTCATTCCACATACTTTTCTCTCTGACATTATCATTCTACTCTGACTACAAAGATCTGAATGCACATGACAACAATGTGACTTGTCTCACTTTGCAGAAAGCACAGAGATGGAAGCTATTATAGAGGCTAAAAGCTATCATTAAGCAAAGTTGAATTTGGGGAAAATTGAATTGAATTGTTATCATTTATAGCGCTGTTTGTATGATCTGTCTGCATTTTTGTATGTACTTATGCAAAATCGGGAGCAATGGAACAAGCAAATTGGAATAAAGTGCACATTATTTAGACTATTTTATGTTTTTTTTGTAATTGTTGGTATTGTCATCTCCTTTTTTGTTCAAAGGAAGAAAAGGTCATGTGGACTTGGAACGAGTTGAAGTGAGTTGATATTGTCAGATTTTTTTAATTTTTATTAGTAAACAATAATTTAAACTAGGGCTAATACATGCATAGAAATATAGAAAATAAGGTAATGGTGTAAACACGGCAAACAATTTCTGAAAGCAACTTACGCAGGCTGTTTTTGAGCACTAGGTTATGGAGGAAAACGTAGAGTACCGCATTTTGCAATGTTTTACCATTGTTTAGTGTGATTGGATAAATAGTACTGCGTTTGTGTCGTTTAGTGAGAAATTAATTGCACAAAAAAATGTTAACTGTTTATTTAGTGCAGTGTTCATTTCATTAGGGAAATAGTGTTGCTATCATAAATTGTATTTACTGTCATTTAGTGTGGTGTTAATTTCAGGCAAATAGCACTGCATGTTTGCACTAAAAATAATGAGAATTATTTAATTATATATTGTACACTGGACATCTGCACAATTTTTTTTGGTGCTGAAAGTGGTGCAACTGTAACATCCAAACTAGCAAACGTTAGTGTCTAATTGCTTGTTCCCTTCAACCTTTTGCGACAGTCTGGGCAGTTTGGACAGGACATGATTACACTCCCACAAACCCATTACAACAGATTACAGGGAAGCCCTAGCATCATAGTCCATCCAAACCTCAGATGAATTGCCCTACTTCACCATGTTATGTAACATTCTGCAGCCCATTAGCACTGAAACAGTGGCCCTCATGTTCACTTCCACTATCCTACTTGATGTTACAAAGTATTGCAGGAGTAAGAACAGTCTTTGTTTTTATAAGCCATGAGGAATGAGTGACAGGAGGCCACCGAAAGGGTTAAAGGACGTAGTGCCGCTCCAATCAGAGTTAATGATTAGAGTAGAAACAGCACCACAGAAATGAGGGAGCGGACAGGGGCTGTGCTGTGGGGGGATTCGTAGGGGAGATGAGAGAGAGAGAGAGAGAGAGAGAGAGAGAGAGAGAGAGAGAGAGAGAGAGACTGTGCTTAAATCCAGCTGGTTGCCTCCCTGGGAATGTAATCCATATGTGAGCACGAGTTCAGCTGCAGGAGAAAGAAAAGATATTACCCGCAAAGAAGCGATTGTTTCTGCTTTTCTTGTTTAAATTCCACTCATTCTGGACCCTAGCTCTGGTTCAACAGCCGACACAAAAAGAGAGATATAGTGTGGAGGACGACAAAGTGAGAGTTGAAAGAAAGTTGGAGAGGGATAAAAACGAAGGCAAAAGGAACAGTAGAGAACAATATACAGATTAGGTAACCGAAAGAAGAATGAAAGAGGACACACAGGAAGAAGGCGTAGAGAGGTAGGTCATCTAAAGTTTTGTTTTTTAGTCAATGGTGGATTTGGTGCAGAGGTAGTACTTTGTGCTGGGCTGTTTGGACTACTTCTGGATAGGAAGCAAGAGACCATGTGTTATCTATGTGTTTGTATCGATGGATAGATGGGGGCGTGGGGCTTCTGCAGGATTCAGAAGCCTGGAATATAGCACCACAACAAAGATCGTTCGATCTTAAAGCATGTTGAAGCACGAAGTCTGAACTCTTTTAATTCTTGTAAACTTTCATATGTGTGCTTTACTTCTGTGACTTCCTTCACTTTTCATTCAGGAGTAATCTTAGCAATGGTCTCTCTGTTCTTGGTATAACCAGTTAAATTCTGAATGTTCCCCATGGTTTTTTTTGCTCAGCGAATTTGTCAAGTGATTAATTGACTGAATAGCTTTTTTAAATAGCTTTTCTTTTACTATGGTATTTTTATTTTATTTTTATTTTTTACTGTGGCGATTATTTGTGTTGCCTGACACTCCCTTTGGCCATCTTTGACCAAGAACAAACCAGCTCATCAGTCAGCATGCCACCTTGAGGTATTTAAGGTGGATTTTGGAAAATGGTGGCTGGTCAACTGGCCTCAACCAACTAATAACCAGCTTGGCCAGCTAGCATGCTTTTAAAACACAGATACCAGCTTAAGCTGTATCTTTATACTAAAACTGGTAGAAGTTGTACACTCACAAATAGTTTCTAATGTTTCATACCAGGAAGGTTATCAGGTTTAAGAACCACCTCCCATCATTAACCCTTCACCTGCCTGTAAAACATTAGCAATAATGGCTCAAATGTGTTTACTAAAGGTGTATCTTCAATAAAACGTCTGGTTGCAAGGAATAGTGAACAAAGTGGGAATGGAGTTTTTACTTATTATAGTTCTCAGATAGGAAATTTGTGTAGAGTGGGAGTTTGCTTGCATATGTGAAGGTGAACCTCCAAGTCTTGATTACTCTTGGGAAACACAGGGCAGGCCTATTTTGACTAGAAGAACTTCATTCACTTAAACAGTTTGCTTGCAGTAAAGTTCAAAGCATGAAATTGCTTCAGGAAAGAACAATAACTTGCAGAATAAAACAATCAGTCTGGTGGTGTAGAAATAAAACTAAGTACTTTCAAAGTACTCAGATTTTAAAGTTCAGTAACTCGCAAGGTTCAGAATGCTAAATAAGGGGTGTCCAATCTTGCTCCTGGAGGGTCAATGTTCTGGAGAGTTTAGCTTCAATCTGCTCAAAACACATTTGCCTGAAAGTTTCAAGCAACCCCACAGACCTTGATTAGCTGGCTCAGGTGTGTTTGATTTGAATTAGACATGAAATGTACAGGATAGTAGCCCTTCAGCTGTGCTATATAACTATCCCAAGGTATTTGTATCTGCTAAATGTGATATCATGCCACGAGTGGAACCCATCTATTGATAACTACCCAGGTTACCAGTTCTCTTATAGTTAAATAAAAGTATGCTGACAGTGTTTGTAAGGATGGAAAGACCAGCATTCCCTGAGGCTCAGTGTTTGGCAAGACTTTAGAGGTATAGTCTGGAATTATTATTATTATTATGTTCTTTTTTTTGAAAGATTGGAGCCTGCTAGCCTGTTTTGTGTCCCAGAACCCTCACCAAAGAGCAAGCATCCAAGGAAAGAAGTGTGTTTTGCCCACTGGAGGTGGTATTGTGGAGGTGGTATGCCCCTCTCCAGCTTGTGTGTGCGAGTGTCTAGAGCCCCTTTCACACAGAGATTCCGGAAAATACACGGATAATGTGACCCGGCATTTGTCCCGGGATTGTTTGATTTCGGTTCATTCACACTACCAGTGATTTGCCGGGATCTGTGAGTGTGTTCACACACAACCCGGAAAGATCCCGGAAAGACACATGACGTCAGGATGAGACGTGTAACGCACGTGCCGAAAAACATGTACACGCGCGCATAGTCGCACACCGTTCCACAAAACTGGCGAACAATCTCAGTATCAGCGTGGATACTGAGGAGCTCCTGCTCTGTGCTTCATTCCAGTTTGCAGACATTGGTCCATCCTTTCTTTGTTGATGACGAACACAAACTTTCTTCAAAAAGCAACGATAGCATGAGCGTCATCACTATGACACACCCCTTATGGCATTGGTCCTGGCTTTTGTTCACACAGCGCGACGTTCCGGGACTAATTCCAGGCAGTGTCACAGCACTAGGTCCCCAACCCCGGCATCGATGCCAGTATCAATCCCGGGTCGTGTTTGCGTTCACACAAAAGGCAATCTGGCAATTTCCTGGCAATTTCCCGTGATCAACGCGCGAAAGGGGCTTAGGTCTCATCCATCAATAAGGATTTGTCCGTGGAAAAAAACAAGGCCAGATTCAGGTGGTTTAAAGTGCTTCTTGAGTCTTCAGGAGTGTCAGGAACGTATCATTTCAATGTATTGTACGTGTCTAAAAAAGCTATTATCCTAGGTGCATGACAGGCATTGCAGTCTTATCAACATATCTCACGTGAAATGTAGACATGCACGTCCTTACCCAGTTTAAAACAAAAGTAATGCATATTTGTTGAGTACAAGTGTGTCATTATCTCTCATGTTCCACTGCAATCTTACTATAGTACGTTATCTAGGAGGGGCATCTGTTGTCTCTGTTGTAGCTTGGCCTATTTCTTCTCTGACCTGACAAGGGAACAGATGCACAAATAGGACTTCTGCTGTATGGCCCAAGACCAATCTCATTGGCTTGTAAGTGATCTAGGCTGCCATGTCACTTGCCTGTGAGTAATTTTACCTTTTTAAGTTTTCCACATCCAGTTCTCTAAACCCCTTCTACTATGTAATTTAATGACAATACTGATCTCAAATCTGCTGGAAAAGACAAATCTTAACAGATTGTAGTTACAATGTGGTCGACTAAATTTATCCCCTTTAAAACGTCACCACTGACTGACACATTAAAACTTTAAATTGGTTCACTGTTTTTAAATGCAATAATGCATCTTTTGTAATTGTCTCTTGGGAGACATTTCTGTTCAGGGTAAGGTGAACCCGAAACCAGCCTAATTATACAGGGACTCCTTAGCTGACTAGTCATTCAGGCAATCCACCAACTAGTCATTTCATTGCAAGTGTCCTCTAAGAAGCACTTACAACTTTGTCATATCTTATTTCACACAGGTCCCAATAGACTTCCTCTGATAGCTAATTGAGTTCTTGTTTTTTCAACGTTTGATATGTGCTATACACTGGGAGCATGTTAATTACTTAGCTTAGTCCAGAATTGCAAGTAATTGAATGAAAAAGTTGTTCAAACCTAAAATACATTTAAATGTGTTAATTTATTCTTGCTTAGGTTATGGAAACTTTTAATTAGCACTTGTTTCCAGTATTAGCTCCATTTGATTGATGTCATCACCCGGGGAGTTTTGAACAAATCACTTATCGCACTTTAAATTGCATAGAAAAATGTACCATGGTAAACATAGTTCCCTTTCGTTGTCACTCCGAGTTACGTCAGATGACGACGAATGGTCTTTCGCTTAGAAAGCCTATCGACTTTGAATATTACAAAATAGCCAATGGCAAAGAAATGCCATGGGTTTGGGAAATTTGCATGGCGCAACTTCGCCCCACCTCATGGGAAAGGAAGACGCCGGCAAAATGCAGATATGTTTTTCGCTTCGGAGCCAAGAGTTGCTCTTCACTCCACAGCCATTTTTGACTTCACCCTACGAGTCGAGCAACTCTCCAGTGTTAGTTTGACGTAGCCTGGCCTCAGCCAGATGAATATCGCTCCGCCTAGCTCCACTCATACATCTGGAACCGATCCATTGAAATGGCGTTTCAGAAGGCTGGGCCTTATCAAAAATTCTTGCATACGATTGGATAAGCCACGTGTCTGTCATCTTGATCGACGTGCTATTTCAACCACTCACACCAAAGCCAACCCGTGACGCTGATGGGAGCGACGCAGGAAAAAACAAAACAGAATAGCCATCAATCAGCGCAATGTCGGTAAACGATCAGATGTCCGTTCTGTGCCATGAAAATGTGCGGATAAAAGGCAACATTATGCACAGCAAACTTATTTTTAACAAAGAAGCCAACCAAAAAAGTATACACAAACAACTTACAGAACTCGGTTTAACATTGTTACAAGTTCAGGTAAGATCATGTCGGATATGCAGTCGGTGCTTTCGCTTTATCGGCAGACTCGAAGATGCCGTTCTCTGGTGTTCTTTTAATGAAACAATGTTATGTAAATTGGACAACACGGATGAAATAGCAGCATCAATGTTAACGCTTGCTTCCTCGATGCGAGCCGCCATTGTTGTCTGAATCAAAACAGTCTCACGCACTGACGCACGGTCGCTTCTCCACTACGTCACATCTGTGATACTCCCGCCCTGCGTCCTGATTGGCTAGGCCATAAAATTGCTTGGAGAAATCACTCTCAATGGGAGAGGTTCCAGATGGATGTGAGTGGAGCTAGGCGGAGCGATATTCATCTGGCTAGGGCCAGGTTAAGTTTGACGGCGATCTCTAGCGAGTTCACACTACCTGCTCATCTATGCAGTGATCTGCCTGAGTGTGTTTCTCCCTGCTCGCTTCAGCATCCATGGAGTTTTTTTTCCTCTCACAAAAGAGCTTGCATGCTTCACTATGGTGGGTAGCAATGCCCCTGTCATGATGCTACCCTACTGACGCCCTTCGAGACTGATCGAGACTGTCCCTTGATAGTATTCCCTCCAGATTCTACAGCCCCTACTTCATTGTCCCAAAGAAATCCAATGGGTTCGGCCAATCCTGGACCTGCCACGTTCTGAACCGCTTCCTTCACAGGCTGCCGTTCAAGATGCTCACAGCCAGACGTATGTGGCGGTCCTGAGGATTGGTTTGCAGCGAGTCGACCTGAAGGATGTCTCCATTCTCCCTGACACAGACCGTTCCAATGGTTTTTAAAGGCGGGGCAGGCATACCAGTACGCGGTTCTCCCTTTCCGGCAAATCCAGTCTCCTTGCCTCTTTACAAAGGTCGTCAATATAGCCCTTGTACCCCTTCGGGAAAACAGGGTTCGCATCCTGAATCTCGACAACTGGCTGATACTAGTCACTCTAGTATAGACTGTCTTTATAAAGTATCTTCTTCTTATTAAACAGTCTGTACACTTACAATGTTCTCAATGCTTCGTTTTGCATGCAGGGACCCTCATTATGTTACTGTGTTAGTGTGGGGCTATTTTGAGACTTGTTAGTGGTATTAACTAGCGATTTCTTATTACTTATTATACTGTATGCCCCCATATACTAGCATTATATGCTAAACATTTTTAGAGATAAAACTCTTTACATTCGTTTATCATGAAAACCAATCCCAGAGAATGGTCGACAAGGTACCAATGTTTTATTAGATCTAAGGTTCATTTTGCGCCGGAGTTCTCCTTTAACAAGTTTGGTAAATATTTTGTAAGGGATGTCTTGTGTGCTTGTATTCACGTGATTTATTAAGCTTTCTCAAACATATTCTCATATAGCTAAGCTGGAATTGTTTTTTTTTCTAGCATTGACTTGGGCTAATTAGTGCTGTTGCATTGCATTGAATTTATTTCCACACAGTTTCTGGAAAGTTAAATTAATTTTCCATCAAAGTTTCAATTTGGCCTCGAACTCTATAGTGAGGATGCTTTGTGTTAACGCAAGGAAGACATTACATGAAATAATTATCGAGGCCGTGGGTGTATTTGGATCCTTTCCAAGCAAATACCACAGTACATATCCTACTCTTATCTGTAAATTATTAGAGTTGTGTTTACATAAAACCCACCATAGCATAGTGAGCTCTGGAAACATTTTGAGTGCATTTCATTTGGATTAAAGCACGTGTGGAAAATTTTGATCTGAATTAATTGAGAAAAACTCTAGTATCCATCAGTAGTGAGAGCATTATATTGCTAAATAACTATATTGTCAGGCACAGTGTCATGGAAAGTGCAAAATAATTCAAAACACTTTCTACTGGCCATACAGGTGTGTAAGTTTTTGAACTCTATAACTTTGACACTTGTGTCGTAATATATATTCTGATCAAGCTCAAACACTTTATTAATTATAGCAGAGTATTTACACAGTGTCAAGAAAAATATAAAGAAATTATGTGATATAAATAATAAGTAAATGTTTATAAATAAAAGTTTTAAAATGTTTATTTATTTTCTTAATTTAGATTCAGGAAGGAGAAAATACAGTGATTTTCTCTTCATGAATCATCATTTTTTTTAATGTTAGCTTATGGATTCTTACTTGTATCACACCGACAGATGAACTTTTTTTTTCTTGCAATCAAAGTTTGGAAGGAAATGGACTTTTTATAAATCTAATAAACTGTCGCTTTAGTACATTTGGTCCCAAACGCATTTTAAAAACTGCACTCAACCACATAGCTGTCACCTTGGGGAACAGGAACTGAGCACTTTCCAACAATATTATTTGATTGAACTGTATTGTTTTTTATTGATCGCCTGCCTTTGTGGAAGTATGCTTCAGGTTTACAAATCGAATGCAAACCTGGTATTAACTAGCTTGTTAAGCTCTTTATGTTCACTTCGGACTCCCAATGTATAGTGCACTGTTGTTTTTCAGGTAGAAAAATTGTGATGTTGAAATCTGGATTTGTCTGAAGTTGTAATTGTGTTTGTCTCTCTGAGATGCTGGTCAAAGGACACATTCTTCGTATGAAGTTGTGTTGGCGTGTGTGTACTTACATTTTTTGCCTTAACCACAGTCTCAGTCTTAAGCCATGTCTTGTGGTTGGGGATTTGCTAACTCCCTTGTGTTCCTAAAAGGATATTGCCTCATTCTTAATCTCTGGTCTCAAGTGTACAAGGTCCTCGATGGACCTTAAGTTTAAGGATCCTGCAACTCACAATAGGTTACGAGAGCATTTTTCCAAAACAAATGTTGCATTAGCTTAACACCAATGTCCTATACTATTTCATCTAATCTTACAGTATGCTATTCATTGTTATATATATATATATAAAAATAATAATATATATTTTTTTAATTATTAAAGATTATTATGTTACAGTTTTATTTTGACGATTTTTTTAATAAAACTCCTATTTGAACATTACTCTCAACATAATACTTAATTGTTTGTCTTAATTGTTTTAAATGCTGTCTTAATTGTTTTAAGCTGATATTATTGTAAATAGACAAGGACACATGGAAGTAATATTGAGACAGGCAAGTTTTACTTTCACGTTTTGTCTTTGCATTGGTGAGCATAAGATACTTCTTTTAAAAACTGTAAAAAAAAAATTAAAAAAATCTTACAGATCCCAAACTTTTATATGCACTGTAAAAAATGAATATACTATATCTAATCAAAAAATTGTGGCAACAGATTACAAGCAATATTATTAATTCAATTTAACTAATTAGAATTGCATAATAATTAATCAAATTAATTCCTTAAAAGTTAACAATTTAAAATGAGTAAAATTAACAACAACAACAACAAAAAAACCCCATACATTTAAGTCTTAAGTCTAAAATTTAATTATGGTGATCAGTGTTTGTTTTAGGTTTGTTTTAAAATTAACGGTTTTCTCCTTCAGTTATTCTGCTTGTTAACATCAAGTGTCTTCAATGTTGGCAATATAAAATAAAGAATTCTTAATTCAAAAATAGATATTTTTGTAATTTTTTTGGTGTAAACTTTACTCATTTTAAATGGTTAACTTTTAAGGAATAATTTGATAAATTATTACTCAATTCTAATATGTTAAATTTAATTAATAATATAGCTTGTAATCTGTTGCCACAATTGATTAGATAAAGCATATTCATTTTCACGGTGTGGTAGTTAAGTTACAAAATGAAAAACCTTTGGATATAGTAAGTCTACACACATGATAGTATTCTCTCATATAGCAGTTATAAAAGCAGAGTTGTATTTTTGCCAACAGTGGGATTCAATGACCCATATCTCCTGATTTTACTGTAACACCTGCACCTCCATCAACACTTGACTGATTTCTGCTTCAGTCAGGCAGCGAATGCCAACTTTATTCATTCTGTCCAATCTAAATTTACGCACAGACCTTTTTGAAGTGTTTGTGAGCCTCTGTCTTCCTATGATCCTCCTTTTGTAATGAAGCCCCTATTGTTTGTTTAAATGAAACAGCAGGATGTGGCACAATTATCTGGCAGAAATCATAAATGACATAATGTTATCATAAGCAACGTGTTTTATTGGAATCATAAATGCGCATATATCAGTGTAGAGTCGAAATGATTGCCAGGTCTCTTCTTACGTAAACATACACAGTTCCACCTGAAATTACAGGAATATTGTAAACACTGCTGAGCAATGAATCTCACAGATGAAAGCAAGCACAGCTCAGCAATGTTCTGGAAGGTATTGTTTGACTTGGTCAGGGAGAGCACAGTGCCTGTCTGTGTTTATATCTCCAATAGAGAGAGAGAGAGAGAGAGAGAGAGAGAGAGAGAGAGAGAGAGAGAGGTGGATTTGAGCTTTGGCCAGCAAACCTGACAGTGGGCACTAAACACTCTCCACTACTGTGATGTCATCTGGGTGTGTCTAACAGATTTACTGTCTGCTGGACGGATAAAAGGGATATTCATCTCATCCTGGAAGGAACCGATCTTCCTATTTTCTTCCTATCATTTTACCAAACCGCTTTGTGTTTTTGTGGCTCGGAGCAAGTTTCACCCATGTGATTTATCCCGCCATTGGGTGTACGTTAAATATTTCATAATTTATTGAGTCTGTGGCAGGCTGTGTGAAACTACTTACAATCAAACTAATAAACAAAATAGACAGTGGTGATAAAGCCTGAGTTATGAGTTTATTGTAAATTTTATAACTTTAAAATTTCATTACTGTAGCTTGCGGCGTAAACATTTTCATTGCAACAGGGCTACCTGAGCATTAAAGAGAAGTATTACCTAAAAATGAAAAATGTGGTTATTTATTTAGCCTTATGTCAGCCTCATGCTGTATGCAAGTATTTTTTTTTTCCTGGAATGAAGAGTCAATCTCAAAATGAAAATGAAAACTGAACAAAAAAAGAAAAAAAAAACACCATAAATGCACGAAAAATGTGGTCTGTATGATTTGTGCGCCAAGTGATTTGTTTTGTGTGAGAAACCAAAATTGAAATCTTATTCTCTGTGTTTTCGGAATTCGAAAGGTATTCGAAAAGGTCAGTATGGAAAGAGTTGCGTTAATATCAGAATGTTTTACTTTCATGTTCCACAGAAAACAAACTGCATATGGGTTTGTCATGACATGAGAATGAGTGATGATTAGGTGAATTCGTTTCCTTTAAAGTCAGGAATTAAATGCTTTTACGTTTGGTGAAAAAGCAGTTTAATGGAAGGCCTCATGCCACACTGAGCGCACTACTCAATGGGATAGTCTTGAGAGAAGGCTTTGTCAGCAGCCATTTTCCACATTGTGCATTTATCCATTTGGGTGAGTCTTAACAATCAATACTCACTGCAGCCCCATCATTAATTAGACACAGGTAAATTTCCCCACCTCTGCTCTTTTCTTAGTACTGCTGCTTTCCTCCCTCCCTCTCTCTCTCTCTCTCTCTCTCTCTCTCTCTCTGTGACTTTCCCTCGTTCTCTCGCTGTCTTTTTCTTCCTCCTCTCTCGACTATGAGATTACACTCGTTGAAGGCATGGAGCCCTGGGCAGCTCTTGGCAGTCAGAAAATGTAACCTTAGCTTTGAAGAACATGAAGGGAAGTAGTGGGAACTCCCTTTAGTTCCCATGATGCCGCCCCCGAGGACAGCCCACTGTGAGCAAATGTAAGCTGCTCTAGAATCACCCACTCTTGTTTATTGCAAAAAAGAAAAGAAAAAAATATTTAGTCTTGTTTTCCTATTCTTAAACCAAGATAAATTTACTTGAGGAGTATCCTTTTTTTTCAGCCCCTGGCTTTAATATCCCAACCTTGAAAGGAAACATGTTGCTTTCAACTCGGATAAGAGCTGTATTCAAAGAATGTGTTTTGAATTGAAGTTGTTCTTGTTTTAAACATTATCCTCACTTAATTTTGATATATGTAGCCTACACTATACTATTCAAAAGTTTGATGTCAGTACTTAAAAACAATTAGTATGCTAATACAAGACTATCAAAATGTACGCAATAACAAATGCACATAAAATAACATTATGTTGTCCAGAAATCAATTTCAATAGTACATTCCTGTTACTTTATCAACATAAAGTTAGTAGTAAAACTAAAATAAAAGAAGTAGTTTCATCCTTACTGTATATACTATATTGTATTAAAGTCAGTGTTGGGGAGTAGTTAACTACAAGTAGCGTAGCTACTGAACTTAACTACATTTTTCAGTAGCTTGGCTGTAGCTCAGTTGCTTTTTAAACAGTGTAGCTTTTGAGCCCGTTCTCATCCTTTAGCGTCACATAAAGCGCTTTATGACAAAACGGCGCTATACTACGCACATGGTACCCTTTATCGTTTATATAACACGCGAACTCAAGGCGTCATAAATCCTTTAGCGTAATATGAGACTACCCCACACCTAAACCTAACCATCACAGCGCGTGTTATATAAACGATAAAGGGTACCATGCGCGTAGTATAACGCCGTTTTGTCATATAACGTTCTATATGACGCTAAAGGATGAGAACGCGTTGAGCTTTTCCAGTAGCTAACTACTTTTTGCAGCAAGTAGCGGTGTAGCGCGAGCAAAAGCTACATTGCTACATTGTCGAGCCTGCACGAATCTGCGCAATGCAAGGATATTCTTCTTCTTGTTAGATTACAAACTCATTTTTTTGCCATTACCGCCACCTGTTGTTTAATCACGCATCTTGCGGCTAACGGTTCACTGATGTACAGAAGTGGGTTGACACACCCATATTATGATTAGACAAGACACGACGGCAGATTTGGAGGATGGAGAAACAACTAACGTTAATTCCCATGGCCTTATTTGTCCAAGTTCAATCAGTATTTTTGAGAAAATGTTCTACATGCAATTTACGTTGGATGTATATTTCGTTCTTGCAATGTTGTAGGCTATTTGTTGCAATTTTGCACTTTTGACAAACAGTCAGAGATATTTTAGTGTTGTGTGTAATAAAACAATACTCTTTGAAATCGTAATTGCATTGCCTTGTTTTAAACACTAAATATTTTACTTAAAACATTCCTCAGAGACTTATTCAGTTATTTATAATATATGTTGTTCAATGTAGTTTCAATGTAGCTAGCTACTTTTTGATAGTAACTTGTAGTGTAGCTAACTACTTTTCTAAACGGGTAGCTTGACTGTAGTTAAACTACTTTAACTTACGAGTAGCTTGTAGCTTGTCAAACTACAGTTTCAGAGTAGCTTCCCCAACACTGATTAAAGTAGATGTAAGTGTTTAAAACAATATATGGTGAGTCTTGAGACTTTAAAGCTACACTGTGTAGCTCTTTTAGTTTATTCTTAGCTGAAAACACTTTGTTTTTTCCAAAATATATGTGCTCATTAATGTATATTTACTTCGTTCAAGTAAAGTATTCTCGTGAGTGTATAATATGCCATTGAACACATACGGGTAAGGGATTCTAATGTCGGTCGCCATGTTGCCCCTCCATCTTGAAAGTACATTAGCCAAAGTCCATTAATTCAAGCTTCCCCTTTCGCCTTTACGTTTAAGTTAACACTCATGGACAAGGTCGAACTGGAAGCCATGTTAATCTCTGGACTACATTGGCCACCGTAGGAGTTAAAATGAAATCGGAATTGAGAGGTGGGTGGTAACCGCTAGATGGGGGTAAAAATCACACAGTATAGCTTTAAGTCAGTGAATATATAGAATATATATATGTGTATATATATATATATATATATATATATATATATATATATATATATATATATATATATATATATATATATCCACAGTTAGTGTTTGTGTCCAAATGGAGTGGTGGTAGATCTTTTGTTAAAGGTAAGGTAGTTGTTTTTTGGAGAGGCTTGCAATAGCGAGCTAGCATTGAAAGCGTAAGATCCCATCCCCCCTTCAGTGCGTCTCAAAAAGCACGCCTCCTCCAAAACACATGAATGTGTAATACTACCTCATGTCTAGAAGCAAGTAACATTACAATAATGATGAAAATAAACTACTTCGAGAGCACTGACCTGTACCACCTGACTGCTGCAGATTAATTTTGCCATTGATAGTGTTGCAGTTAAAACGCATAAATTCGAGTCACAAACCACTTCGCGTATAACGTCACAGATTACACATCTTCCAAATTACAGCAGTTATGGTGTGAACGCAGCATAAGCTCATTGTTTTGGTTCTGCAGGAACAGTAAAAGGTGGCTGCTGTTTATTTGTGCGTGCTCGGTGACTGATGTGTTTAACTGCATGTTCAAAACTAGTTATCCTGTGCCACACGTTTTGCTTACATTTAAGGGCCCTGTCTCTGACATCCTCAGTGCAGGATGAGTCATTGCATGCGAGTGTGAACACGTGTGTACTGCAATCTCAGGATTGCTGTTGCTAGGAAAACGGCTGAAAAACCACATCTGCTCTTTCTCACTTCTGACCATGAGTGATTTAAAGCAGTAATTGACAGTGTCAATTTATTCATTTAGTCTATGATATTAGTTTCTATTCACGTACATATTCTCTCACAGATATTAGGATGCCATTCACTCCATCTTTCTCGTTGAAATAGACTCAGCGGAAATGTTGCTGTTGTGAGCTTCAGAAAACTGCCAGTGATCAGCGCATCGCTTTGTGGTTTGCTGTGCCATTCTGCCGCTGCAAGCTCATTGGAGGCAGCACTCAAGTGTAATTATTCATCCCCCATCCCTCCCCTCCTTTCCTCCCATCGTCCCTCCAACCCACTCTCGTCTTTCTTCCCACTCATCCTCTGGCAAGCGGGCTGGCGGTGAGGATGTGGTCGCTGTGATGTGGCAATTGTGATGTTGCTCGCTGCCACCATCTTGGTGGTGATGAGGTCAGAGGTTTGGGTTGTGATTGCATCATCTCAGTAATGATGACCGAAAGAATGAAAACACACGTGTGCACATTTATATGCACAGGCACGTACAAGCACATCCCGCTACGCACTGTCCTCAACATCTTTTTAACAATGTGCATTAGAATGACATCACAGATACGTTTAACAGTGTAATTGTTCTTCCCTTTGTGGTTTAATGGAAGTCCACGAGCCAGTGTGAGGCAGTTCCTTGCACTAATTTTTTTGATTTATCTGACCTGTCTGATGCAATGACAGAGATGAGAAGCTTAATCCTGCTGTGCCATGCTTCTCGTTTCTCTCTATATGGCAGGGGAACAAGAGACTGTCAGGTTTAATGCTGGATTTTGCTCTCAGCTGAAACCTGAAAACCTGTCTGTGTGCTGAACATCAGTAGCCAAAATACGGTGGTTCCTTTTACAGGAGCACAGTAGACCTGACATCATGAAATACTAGCAGTGATGTTCATGGGTATCTTGCCAAACATGTTGTTGGGTGTGTTTTAACGGTCTCAAGCACACAAAAATATTATAAACACTCTTAAATACTCTATAAATGTGACAAAATACAGTGGCACCCAACAGCTGAGTCTTCTATTTTGCATGTTTTTTAATTTGATGCAATGTTTTTCACTACAAATTACGTTACGAGCTGGACAATTTGAGTGGCCTGGATGCCAGCCCGAACTCCGCCCACAACATTTTTTGGTTGGGAAGTTCGGTCTGGACTCGATCCATTGAGGAGTAGTTATGATCAGGCAAAAAATGATCGGGCCAGTCAGTATTGCCAGGGCGGGCTTTATATGATGATGGACAGGTGATCTGCAGGTACGTAATCATCACGTTATCAAAGAACGCTAACTGGTTTCCCTCAGAGATGACTGCAGCTGGAGAATTAAGTCGTATAGATTCCGCTGTCGTGTCTGTTTTTAAAATTAATCGACAGCGCATTAATTTTAATAGACAAACAGAAAACTGCAATCAAGGCATTTGTCGATTGGAAAGATATTCGGCAAAAGTGTTAACTTATCAGCTGGCTCTGACGGTCGCTAAGAAGATGGGACGTAATGAAAAGCATGTAGTCGTTGTGGTTTCTCCTTTGGTCACACTCATGAAGGACCAAGTGAAAGAAGCAACACTCGTTATTTTACTTCTAAAATAAGTAAGTTCTGTTGTTGACAACTATGCTATGCAAAGTATTTGACTTACTGCGTTGCTCTGATTGGTTTTAGGTCTGTCCGACTATCCAATTGAATCCAGAGGTTTTTTGTTTTCCTGGTTCGGTTAAGACACGCCTCATAATCAAAGCCATACGGAGCGGTCTCAGACTCATTTTCTGACCAGAATATGAGTATGACGAAGTCAGGCTACAATTTGAGTGAAACATTAATACATTTATTTCAGAGCTTTTTTGTATTTGGTTTGAACCTTGTTTGCTTTAAGGATGTGCAAAAATCTGCATGGTTTGAGACGCATTTTTTTTTGCTTCAGTGGAACCAAGAACATCTGACTGTCCAACGCATTCTCATCCTTTAGCGTCATTTGTGACGCTATATGACAAAACGGCGCTATACTACGCACATGACACCCGTTATCGTTAATATAACACGCTGTGATGGGTAGGTTTAGGTGTGGGGTAGGGTAGGGTTAGTCTCATATTAACGCTAAAGGATTTATGATGCCTTGGGTTCGCATGTTATATTAACGATAAAGGGTGCCATGCGCGTAGTATAGCGCTGTTATTTCATATAGCTTCACTTATATGACGCTAAAGGATGAGAACGGGCTCGACTGTCAATGGTCAATGTCCAAATTTTAATTAGTGGCCTAGAAATTGTAACGTGCATGTTCAGTTTTAGTTTCACTGTTCCTGTTTGCCTGAGTTCCTAGTTATATTCCTTGTTTGTTAGTTAGTTTCCATAGTTCATAAATCTATCACACCTGTTCAGTTTCACACTAATTACTTCCCATGTATTTAAGCCCTGAGTTTTCCTTTGTGTTTTGTCCGTTATCATCAAGGTTGTGGTTCTGTTTAAGGTTATCTCCTGATATGTGTGTTTCCATTGTGGATTTATTCAGTTTTTGTGCCTGTAATACTTCGTTGTGCACATTCTCTACATCCACGCGTGACAGAAACAGCATAAAATCTTTAATATTATTTACAAAAAAAATATTTCAAAACTGTTTAGAGAACTGTTTATGCATATTAGATTTGAAATATTATTTTTATATTTTTTATTTAGTTAAAAATATTCAGTATTTAAAGATTTTAATTATTCTTTGTTTTAGATTTTTCAAACCCATTTTATCATTTATCATTTTAAAGATAATTTTAAAATTTATTTTTTTAAATTCCAAATTTTCAAATTTCCATGTTCTCACCCCACAGTATTTTTCATTTTATTTATTTATTTATTTACATGTTCAAACCTTAGTGTTGACAGCAAAAATTATGCTACATATGATTCAAAATTGACAAAAATAACAATCTGGAAATGAGTAGACATTATCATTCTTAACTGTAATCATAATTCCACCCCTGCACAAAACAAACCGCATATTGTCTGCGGTGTTCCCAGATGATCTCTGAGTGGGTGCTGTTAGTGGAGACCACGTCATACGAACCATTTGGGTCCCGCAAGCGCAGATGACAAACTGGCTCTCTGGCTGACCTTCACTCTTTCACCACAAGGACGCTTTTAGTTCGAGTGTGTAGCTCTCAATACTAAGCACAGCACTGAAGGACATTTTTTTACAGCACTAACGCAGCAGGTAAATTGTTAGCAAATGGATGTGCTGTTTAGACTCAGCATGCCACGTTTCATCCTGTACAGCTAAAACCAGACACATTACAGGCTTGTATGGTACATTCCATACCAGCTCTGTGTCTTATGGTTAAATGAATGCTTGCTCTTTATATCCAAGGTTTAAGGAGGGATAATGGCAAAGGAACGAATGCTTAAGTCTTTCAATATGAATTAGCAGGAATGCAAATAAGCTTGTAGGCTTAGTTTAAATATTCATGAGTTAAATTAAAACACAACAAGCAAGAGATGGAGATTGGGTTTGAAATGCATGGTAAAAAGAGGGTATCAATATGTTGGTAATCCCCTTAGAGGGGCAGGTAAGCTGTCGCCTTCTCTTTGTATGTGTCCCTGTCATATCTGTGTACAGTGGGGGATGTGGTATGGAGACCATCTGGTGAGACCACATATAATGGAAGCCCACTGATAGACGAACTGGGATGACCGCCATGTGTTTTCAGCAGACTTGACAGCTCTGACATACCTTGACGAGGTAAAGCGTTACACTGACCTCAGCAGATGCCGGGTGCTTCTTTTATATATACCGTACAGTACATAGACAGATACAATATATTTATTGATCTAGTTTACATTTTATGTACACTATTTTTGATAGTGACTGTGGGAAGATTATGTAATATCAAAGAATTAAAAATAACAACTAAACAGATTTAGCAGAACAGATTAGTTCACCCAAAAATGAAAATTAAGTCATTAATTACTCACCCCCATGCTGTACCAACCCCGCAAGACCTTTGTTCATCTTCGGAACAAAAATGAAGATATTTTTGATTAAATCTGAGAGCTGGATCTCTCCTCCATAGACTGCCTAAGGGACTGGCTCTTGATGGCCCATAAAGTCATTAAAGAAAATGTTTAAATATTCCATGTGCCTATAGTGGCTCAATTATAAGTTTATCAAGCGACGAGACTTCTTTTGTGCGAAAAAACCACCCATAAATAACGACTTTTTTCGACTATTCCATTACTTCCTTATGGGCGCATGCGCAAGAACTGAGATAACGACGTTCTTCTTCGACTACTTCTTGTAACCGGCTGCTCACCGCTTAGGAGTGATTACCGCCACCTACCGTATAAGATGATGTGCTGATATAGCTGGAAGCACAAAACTTTCTGTTTACAAGCAGAGGAAGATCTGCCCTGTACATACGCTTTTACTGTATTTTCTGCACTATAAGGTGCACTTAAAAGCCTTTAATCTTCTCAAAAAACGACAGTGCGCCTTATAATCCAGAGCGCCTTATATATGGATCATCATCTTATACGGTAGGTGGCGGTAATACTCCTAAGCGGTGAGCAGCCGGTAACAAGAAGTAGTCGAAGAAGAACGTCGTCATCTCAGCTCTCGCGCATGCGCCCATAAGGAAGTAATGGAACAGTCGAATAAAGTTGTTATTTATGGGTTTTTTTTCGCACAAAAGTAGTCTCGTCGCTTCGATAAACTTATAATTGAGCCACTGTAGGCACATGGAATATTTAAACATTTTCTTTAATGACTTTATGGGCCGTCAAGGGCCAGTCCCTTAGGCAGTCTATAGAGGAGTGATCCAGCTCTCAGATTTAATCAAAAATATCTTCATTTGTGTTGCGAAGATTAACGAAGGTCTTGGGTTGGTACAGCATGGGGGTGAGTAATTAATTAATGACATTTTTGGGTGAACTAACCCTTTAACTTCGAAACAGATATAATAACATTTTTACATTTTCTGAAAGAAAATTGCTTGCATGTATAAAAATTACTGATGCAATGTTAGACTGCTGTGGATGGTTGCCAGGGCATTGCAAAGTCCTCCAGGGGGATGTTAGGAAGCTGCTACATGAATTATCAGTGGTTGATAGGGGGTTTTGCGTGATTGCCAGGTTCTCAGGGGTTGCTGTTGAGTTCTGGGGGGTTGCTAGATAGTTGCCATAGGGTTCTAAGTGATTGGATGGTTGCTAGGTGGTTAATGGTGGTCCAGAGCAATTGCTTGGTTTTTCTGGGTAATTACTAGGGTATACACATGGGTTTTCTGGGGTGTTTTGGATTGTTGCTAGGATGTTCTGTGTGACTGTGTTCTGTGTGGCGTTCTTTGGTTCATGGGTGGTTGCTATGGGGTTCTGGGTGATTTTTAGGGTCTTCATGGGGTTGATAGGGTGTTCTAGATGATTGTCATAGTGCAGGGTTCCTCAAATCTTGTCTTGGAGGGATGCCCTGTAGAGTTTAGCTCCATCTCTGATCAAACACACCTGAACAACCTAATCAAGGTCCTCAGGATCACTAGAAAATCACAGGTAGGTGAGTTTGATCAGGGTTTGAGCTAAACTCTGCAGGACAGTGGCCCTCCAGGACTGGATTTTAGGAACCCTGCTATGGGTTCTCCAGGGGGTTCCTTGGGTTTTCTTGTGGGTTGTTGCTAGATGGCTGCTAGGGATATTTAGATGGCTGTAGTGGGTGGTTGCTTGGGTGTTCTGGATGGTTGTTAAATGATTTTTACTAGGTCAAGTGAAAAAGGGTGGGATTATTCTGATCTCTAGATATGGCCAACCCTTACTCTATGGGATTTATTAAAATCCGCCAACATATGAAAAACACCTTATCATTAAGGACAGTAAAGTGTCACTCATGATGAGATGCAAGTCAAAGTTTAATACTTGAGGTAAGGGTCTTGCAGTAATATTGATACTTGCCTCATTTCCATATCTTTTCTGTAGTTACCCAGGAATCCTGCTTTACTCAGAGATAAATGATTGAGTCATTAGAGTCGGGGGAATATCACTGGGTATATATCCATAGACAATATTAAAGGGGATTTGACGTGCTGAATATATATGACAAAATTACATTTTAATATGCCAGACTCTTGCTTGGTGCTAACGTTGAGCTTGTCTCAGTGTAAGATACAGATCTAATGATTTGGTGTGGTGTGATCTGTGTGTCTCTGGGTAAGGCTCGGCAAGGGGCGGATGCAGATGCAAAGCCGTCTACCTGAGTGGATTGTGACTTTTATTTTTTACCTCGGCCACTCCCCTTCACCACATCCAAGGCTGTCATGGCTGTCCCAGGGGAGTTCTGGTCATAATTTCTCCTCGGGTAGGCTTGGGGGTAGCATCTACATCTCAATCTGATCTGTGATAGGAGGCCCCACGTGTGTGAGGAGAGAGAGAGTCCGACAAAACCAAATAAGCTGAGCTGAGCAGATCTAGAAGGCAAGAGAGCCAGAATGAGATATAGAGGTTGAGCAAGTGAGAGAGAGAGAGAGAGAGAGAGAGAGAGAGAGAGGGAGAGAGAGAGCTGGCTGGCAACAGCACACATGCTCAAGGAGAGAAAAGAGGACAGCAATTATTGTATCCAACACCCTACAGCTCCTGCAATAAAGGCTCGCTATTGTCGGCATCACAAACCTGCTATTCTCTCCACCTGGCCTCATCCCACTGACTTATATGATTGATCCGGGGGAAAATGCTGAAGTTCCGCGCGGACCTGGCGAGTGAGGTAGGTAAGGCAGGATGTTGGGAGAGAGTTTATAGCGGCAGCCAGCAGTGTGAGGGGAAACTCTGAGCTGGAGGTCAGGCAGGACTGCAATGCAGTGCTTGCTTTCTCATGGACCATCTTTCCAAGATATTGAGGTTTATTTGTGTAAAGTTTGCGTGTTTTGTTACCAGTGCATGTGTTGGCACCTCATTTGTGTCCTTCCTTGCTGGATTCCAGCGTGGTTCCGTTTACATGCTCCATTCCAGAACTGCTAAATCATTTCTTGTTTGCTAACAACTCAATCATTGATTGGTGGTCATATTAGCAATGTTTATAGCAGATTAATGCCTTGTGCCTCTATGTAGGTTTATAGGTTACACACATGAGCGACCGTGCTCAGTGGCAGGACCACATTGGTGCGCGCACACGTGCACTCACACACCTCAACCTGATTTCAGTGGCTAGGCTGTTATGCTAGATTTATTTAAATGTTTGTCCTCTGGTGTTATATGGAACACAGAGCTCTGGTGTGTGTACCTTTTTGGTGTCAAGAGGTAGATGCCTTCAGCATGAGTGTATTCTTGGCTTGTGCTTCTTGTCCCCGACCTATCAGGCCACATGTATTCTGTGTCGGTGTATACAGAGGCTACACAGACTTTGAGTTCTTGTGTTATCCTTAAGTGGTTGAATTTGGCATATTGTTCGAGTACACATTGCAACAACATTTGAAGTCTGCTGTATGTAGGAAAAACATCAAACTGAAGAGATAGGACTATAGGAAGATGGATATAAGGACCTTAAGTCTATTGTTTTTTTCATAGATCCAAAAAACAGGCTTTTCACACTTGAATCTAAACAAGGTCGATTTTAGCCCATGTTTAATGCTGGATTATCTTGTGCCATCTTAATGCACAGATTGGTTGTGCACAGTCAGGTTTTCATATTCCTCATTGTAAACGCGTTACCATAGGAGTTACACTTCTTATTTGCATATTTACAAGGTTATTGTCATTAGAAGAGTGAAGCATGTGATTTGTACACTTGTGGAAATGTCGCAGCATAAATTCACTAAAACAGCTAGCAATGTTTGTAACTTTTTCTCTCAGACAGTGAAACTAAACAGAGTGAATATTTGTGAAATTACACTGCATGAATACTGTGTTTGATGTAGCAAGAATTGTTTAGTTTATAATTAGTTGTTGGTTGCTATCCGACACGGCATAACATGTTAGCACCCTCACAATTTAGTCTGTGGCTCAAACAGTTGCTAGCAAATGCAATACTTGATGTAAGTTTAAGTTTTTATGAACAAAAACATCTCCCAGTTGTGTAAATATACATATTTAGCACTTTGGATCAAGTTAGCACAACATTTAGCAGGGCTTCCTTATCTAGGGTTAAAAGTGCTAACACCCATTCAGTGTGAAGTATTAACGCAAAGTTGAAAGTATTCTTAACCCTGGGTTAACTTCTATTTAACACCGGGTTAAGCATCGCGGGAAAAGCCTTGTAGAGGTTATCGGTTCATGTTAGCTTAGCGATCATGTCTGGTTTAAATATGGGTTTAACTCTAGCTAGTTGTTATCTTCATGTGAAACTCACCACATTTCACAAGCAAAACAATAAAAGCATTAAATTAATTGTCTTTATGTACTTACATTTACCATTGCAGACAGGTAAAATCAATACTAAATGGTGCAAATGGTGAAATACAATTAGCCATATGTGATTAATAATAGACAAAATAAATAGGAAATATTTTCCTCTCCCTTTTAAAAGTTTATAAGCCTACACTGTAAAAAAAATAAACCGTAAATTTTACGGTAAAAACACGGCAGCTGTGGTTGCCAGAACTTTACCGTTAAAAATACGGTAGGAACGTTAATGGTTTTACAGACTTAACTTAAAATTTACAGTAATAAACCGTATTTTATTTTCTGATAAAATGTGGATTTACCAACTTATTGTCGTATTGATATCTGTTTTAGACCATTGTAATACACTGACAACCAACAATCATCACAGCAGTGATGAGAGTTACATGAGCAATCACAGCTCATTACAAGTGAATACTTGTATAAAGCAATACTTATTTAAAGAAGCTGCACATGTCATTCACACAAACATTAAGCACCATCATGGTAACACACATAAAATTAATAAAAAATGCAATAAACATGAATTTAGCAACATTAAATGTAACATAAAACCCTAATGTACATAACTGATTAGAAAAAAAAACAATAAAACTATGAGGAACCATAGTTATTTCAACAAAAATACATAAAATGTGAAGTGTCACACAGGGAATTGTGGGAATGTCAATTTATGGTTTTTCACTGTAAATTATACAATGATTTGTTCTTTTTCACTTTCAAAAACTGTAAATTTAACGGTATTTTACTGTAGAATTATATCACAGTTATTTACCGTGTATAGTACGGAAACTTTCTGTTTACCAATTAACAGTTTTGCACTGTAGCATTTTTACAGTATTTTACCGTTAAAATCACAGATATTTTTTTACAGTGTATGTATTTTACTGTTGGTGTCAAATGCTATGCATCCAATACTTTTAGCTTTTTGGTACTGTGTTGGGTCACCACTTAATCAGTGTTATTTTATTATTATTATATATTTATAGTATTAAGTTGAGCTTTTATTTTAATGTATTTTTTTTAGTTTTCATTTATTTTAAGTTTAAGTAGGTATTTTTGTTATGTGTGTTCTAAAGCAAAACGAGTCTAAATTTGACCCTCACGTGTAGCATGCCTAAAATTATACCTTATGGCCTAGATCTTTTATATTGTAAATGCTAGTTTTGATTTGATGTCTGTGTTTTCATGGTTCTCTGAGAGAAACAGGTTAACCAAACCCAAAGAAAATGTATTTGCTTGTTCCGGCTTCTGCAGTTATAATATCAATAGCCAGAAAAATGACACGCAGCAATGAAAACACTTGTAGGATTTACACCCCGAGAGACCAGCTTCAAGCGCACATCCACAGGGAGAACACACGAGCCGAGGTCAGAGAAAGTGTGACAGGAAGTTGAACTCCAGGCTTCATGGGGTTTTATATGGACAAAAGACATGTCTTTTCTGAATATAGACTGAATATAATAGGTGTGTATGAACTCTGACATGTTTTTGTTCAAAAACTGTTCTTGTTGATATTTTGGCATTGAGCGCAAATCTGTCCACACTTAACACGCTCTTTCACAAGCTCCGACAGCCATTAATTTCCACAGCAGTTGTCTCATGTGGACTTACAAAGAAAGTGGCCGTGTATTGATCGGACATGATGTTGTAATGCTGATATTATTAATAAAGAAGGGGATGTGCCTGCTGTGAAACAGGTTTGAAGCCATAGAACGAGTTTGGGAGCACCTTAAACAAATGGAAAATCAGTTCCAGCTGCTTTTGGGTTAAAAATCTTCTAGACAGTTTTTGAAAGATTGTTTTGGCTGGTTTATACAGTGTTTGTCAATCAGTCTGAAAAGTGACTTTTTTTCTCTTATTTTCAGTCAAAATGACCCTAACGGAACAGTTGGACACCAGCAAGTGATCCAGACGTACCTGGAAGATAACGGACCTTTGAAACCCTTGCTGTGAGTGATCTTTTGTTTATTCTTTTGTAAATATGCTGTTAGTTTTATAGTGCCATTGCTGAATCTGTGACATGTTGAATACGAGTTTGTATTTTGAAAAGCATTTCAGCTTGGAAACATACAGTACCTTAAGGCTGGTTCACACGGCAGGATTATTAGCCCGATTTTAGCCCCGATTCACCCCTCCCGACAATCTTAAGGATGCTCCGATTATCGTAAAATAATCTGATCAGATATTCCTGCCGTGTGTGGTGTGTTAAGACTGCTCTCGTCTGCTCGGAAGGATGCTGGGACCGCTCCGATCTCAAATCGGGGATATCCAACATGTTGGATTGTTTTGGCCCGATTTCTCCTCGTGTGTGGTGTCCCCCGGGAACGAACGAGCATGCAGCCTGTGAACTGTGGCGTGTAGCCAATCAGAAAGCGAGGTGACGAGGCGTAGAGGAAGCACTGGCGGTAAACAAAATCAAACAGCCGGCGCCCGGCGGTATGGCTCACCAGAATGTCCGGTGGATGGTTTTTTTCCCGTTAAAAACAAACTAAACACTATCGCCACTGCATCCTCTTCGTCCGCCATGATTGTTTACTCTGAAGTCACGTTTTATCTCGAGGGATTTTGTGAGATTTTCCGTCTGACCTGGGAATGCTCGGGAGTCAAATCGGTTCGTGTGTGATGTGTTGATTTTGCCGTGTGGCTGCGCACCACACACTGAACGACCAAAACTGTTAGACCCGTGATTTTTTATCGCCGTGTGTGGGGTCTCTCAGGTTTGGAAAATCGGCCGACAATTTTAAAATCGTCCCGTGTGAACCAGGCTTTAGTGTTTTTATTATAACAAACTAACCAAGGGTCGTCTTTCAAAAGAGACCGCAACTATTCCTTCAGTCCAAAAGGCTCACAAACTCATTCATGTAATCATTTTTGTCTGGCCGTGGTACGAATCCTCATGATAGTTTGTAAATGCAACATCAAAAAACATGTAGGGTTACAGAATTTTCTTTTTTTAAAGAAATTAGTACTTGTATTCATCAGACACATTCAATTGATCTTTTAATTGTTACATTAATTGCTAATTTTAATTGTTACTTCAATTGTTACTTTTTTTAATTAATGCTGCTATTTTTTAACTTTATATTCGTCAAAAGAATCGAACAAAAAATATTTATACGCAAAACTGGTTTCAATATTGATTATAATAAGAAATGTTTCTTGAGCACCAAATCAGCATATTAGAATGATTTCTGAAGGATCATGTGACACTGAAGACTGGAGTAATGATGCTGAAAATTCAGCTTTGACATCATAGGAATAAATTATATTTTAAAATATGTCATGCGATCTGTGAAAATCCACCACATGGTGAAATTTGTCATATTACAGGTTTTGAGACCATATTAAAGCTGGGTTCAAGCCCTTTCCAAATCTGTTTTTATTTATTTTATCAGTTTATTTTGTCTGTAACAAAAGTTATGGTTATCTGAAGTCGGCTGATCGCTATGATTTTCAGCAATGAAATTTTGAGAAAAACAGGTTTAATTAACGGTCACGTCCTGCTAGCGGGACGAACTGGCTCTCCCTTTTTATTGCCTTTTTCATTTTAGTAATCATCATAGATTAGCCCCTCCGCTCTGCCTGCGTGTTCTTAAAGAGACATTCGTCTTTTCAGCTGGACATTATAAATCGCTATTTTTCTGCACTTAACTAGTGGATTTTCCCAAGATATATTCAGAGATGATAAACAAGTTGTTATAGAAAAACAATTTAATAAAAAACTAATTTTGACAAAAAAAACTGACATTCGATCTATATTTAGACCTTACTGAAAACGTACCAGCGCGCACATCCCACAGGTTTTCCCAGATCGCATCACATATATTCAGAGGCGGACAGAGTACACAGCTTTATTACTTGAGTAAAAGTACAGATACCCCTTGCTAAATTTTACTCAAGTACAAGTAAAAGTACTACAGTCAGATGTCTACTTGAGTAAAAGTACTGAAGTACGTGTTTTTAAAAGTACTTGAGTATCAAGAGTACAAGAGTACATTTTCTAAATATTGCAATACTACTGCCACAGTGCTTACATTTATGAACAGAAACGGCCTACATGGAGTTATGAAAAATGTTAATGTCAATACCTTGGAGAATGTAAAAGGAATTTAAAGTAAAATCAAGTCATATATTTACCTTTTTACCATGTTGCTTTACTTAAAGGTGCAGTGTGGGATTTTTAGCAACATCTGTCGCTAGAGCGCCTATTGAGATCAGGGGAGTGAGGTTTACTCGCACAGCAACTACTAGCTGGCCTCTGTTACACTCACTCCCCTTAACCTCACTCTCATCCGGGTCACGGCACCAATGTAACCCTTCCACCCGGGTCCTACTCGACCCGCTCCGAGCGGGCCTCGAACCCGGGTCTCCGGCATGAGAGTCAGTCGCACTTACAAGGAGGCTAAAGACTGCAGCCGCTAGCGTCTGTCGCTAGAGCACCTATTGAGATCAGGGGAGTGTGGTTTACTCGCACAGCAACTACTAGCTGGCCTCCGTTACACAACATTCGTTTGAGAGCGAAACAACAAATTGAGGGTTTCTGAAGATTTTTCTTATTTCCATTTTTTTTTAAGTAGTTACTTTTTACTCACGGTTATGAATAGAAATGTAGTGGAGTAAAGAGTACAATATTTACCTCTCAAATGTACTTGAGTAAAGTCATGAGTACTCCCCAAAAATTATACTCTGAGTAAAGTACAGATCCCTCAAAATTGTACTTAAATACTGTACTCAAGTAAATGTACTCCAATACTGTCCGGCTCTGCATATATTAAAACAGTTATTTTAAATTGTAGATATTGTATTATAAAAAAATATATTTTTAGAAGTCAGTTGACTTAAAACATGGTGTTCCCAACAGTCACTGTTAGTGTCACTCATGTAATACTAGTGTAAATAATCAACTCTCATTGAAAATGAATAACATCTGACTCGTTGTTTCTGAAAATGTCAGTGTGAACGCCCCTAAGGAGATGAGGAGACAGAAAAACAGTTACTTGTCAGACCAGCCCTGTACTGTCTGGCTTTTTGTATAATAGTCACTAAACAATAATTGTGCACTTGCGGAAACATAAATACAATCAAATGGCGATGTCAGGATAAATGACGCTGAGAGCATTTTATTAATTAGTTTTAAGCTGCATCAGATAACAGGTAGAGGATAAACGTGTCAGGATTTTCTTGATTTCCTCCATAAATTTAGTAAAACGTTCCTTCAGGACAATGAGAATGCACTTACCTCTTGTTCTCCTCTGGATCAATATAATGAGTCAAGAGCCAATAGCACATTAATAAGAGGCGATGCCATTAAAGCTGAGATCCATCCAGGATTTAATTGTATTAATTTCCATTTACGAAGCAGGAAGCTGCTTGAACATTACCGCTGTTTGCAACGGTAGCTAAATAAAGCCTAGATAATTAGCACAAAGATGTTTGTATCGTGCCCTAATGTAGTAATTGTTACTGTCGTGTGTGTGTTCCCACTTTGCGCTAATGATTGTGTGTGTTTTTATGTCCTTATTTGATTTATATGTGCATGCTCTGTTCCATATGTGTTTATGTAATGTTCTTTGCTTCAGAGGCTCATAATGACTTGCGGATGGCTATAAACTGACTGCGGATGTTAGCATGCACTTCAGTGAGCTTTCCAAGATGGAAGCTTCAGCCACCGGGCGGCTCTGAGGGGATTGTAAATTAATCTTGCTGGTCGGTGGATCGAAGGCTGTTGGAGAGGGCCTGGGCGGCCCAGTAAGGAGATCAATACGATTGACCCGAGACTACAGGCCTGCATCCACCAACTCTTTCTCTCTTTCTTTCCTCTATTCGCCACTCCAATCACATTCTTTGTGAACCATCGCCTGTTTTTAAACTGCAACCTCAGGGGTGCGGCCTTACGACGGTGCCAGTTGGGAATAAAAATAGCTGCTCCCAAATGCCTGTGTGCTTCCTTCCCATAATCCCTCAGTTTTCCACCAGATTGAGTGTATTAGTTTGAAAATGATTTCTCTGCATTTGTGCGTTGTACGCCGGCAGATGAGAAGTTTGTTACGTGATCAAAGGCTGAGATGATTCAATGGCTTTGTGTGTGTGCTCACAGGAGCTCTGATTCGGAAATGAACGGCAAGGCGGGTGGCAGGGGGCCCGTGAACAAAGCCAACGAAGCAAACAGCAACACCAACAATATCACCATGGTTTCTGGAGATTGCCCCGGACTCCCAAAACCACACACGGGTCAGTACATCTGCTATAGATTATCTAGTTTCTAGAAATAGAATTATTACATTAACAATATTTATTCATTTTTATTATTAAATATGAGTTTTGAAGCAAATATTATATATTGTTTTTATTATTATATTACTTTAGATTATATTTTACGTCATTTTTATTATATAGTATATTAATTATGAGGATGCAAAGAGACAATTTTATTTAAAGTTGTTATAACAAACAAGTCTTTATTTTAATATTATTGATATATATTATTATAGAACTTTTGAATTAGAACATTTGAATTAATATTTTAAATTAGCTTTTTATTTTTGTAATTTTATGTGCTTTATTAATTTTATTAGTTTTTTAATGTTTCTGAGATTAGCTTGATTTTTTTATTTTTTTATTTTAGGTGTAGAAATTTTAGTATTTGAACTTAAAGACTTAAATGAAACTTGCCTTAGCATCTTACTAAAATAAAAATAAAAAGGTTATATTTATTTAATTTTACTTTGGTTGCGCTTTATTTTACAGTGCATGCACTTAAATTGAAGTTAATGTAGTTACCCAAGAAAGTACTGTAATAAAAGGTAACTACATGGGTTAAAGGAGTTGTTCACTTTAAAAAAAATAAAATTTTGCTGATAATTTACTCACCCCATGTCATCCAAGATATCCTGTCATTCTTTCTTCAGTCGAAAAGAAATTAAAGTTTTTGATGAGAACATTCCAGGATTTTTCTCCATATAATGGACTTTACTGGGAACCAAATGGTTCAAGGTCCAAAAGACAGTTTCAGTGCAAACTGCAAACTGTTCAAAGGGCTTTAAACGATTTCAGACGATGAATAAGGGTCTTATCAAGTGAAAAAAAAAATAACAAAGCTGAAGTTTTATAAGCTCAAATGCTCACCTTGTTCTGTTCTGTGATGTGCGTTCGTGACTCTCCTGTTCGAACTTGTTCATCAAAATGAACGAATCTTTTTCTCGAATCAACTCGTTCATTTCATTTGTTGAATAAACCAAATGACACGAAAAAAGATTTGTTCATTTTGATGAACAAGTTCGAACAGGAGAGTCACGAATGCGCATCACAGAACAGAGCAGGGCGAGCATTTGAGCTTATAAAACTTAAACTTTTATTTTTTTTTTTTTTAAATGAGCCATCGTTTTGCTTGATAATACCCTTATTAATCGTCTGAAATCGCTTAAAGCCCTTCTGAACAGTTTGCAGTTTGCTCTGAAACTGTCTTTTGGACCATGAACCGTTTGGTTCCCATTGAAGTCCATTATATGGAGAAAAATCCTGGAATGTTTTCATCAAAAACCTTCATTTATTTTCAACTGAAGAAAGAATGACATGGATATCTTGGATGACATGGGGGTGAGTAAATTATCAGCAAAAGTTTTTTTTTAAAGTGAACTACTCCTTTAAGGTTAGGTTTAGCGGTAGGTTCAGGGTTAGTGCTTAGTTATTACCCAATTAGTGTCATTACTACAATAAGTAAATAGTATGTTCATGCGAAACAGGACTGTAACAAAAAATGCTACCTTTATTTTTTAGTCAACAATGGTCTGGCTGTGGTGGATGTCTTTCCTTTGTAATTCATTCACACTGTCATTCATTACCCAGATTGTGTTTGCCGTTGGTGTTATTGTTTTAACATCCTCCGTGACTCTCCCAACAGGGCACGCGCACACCCAAGAGAACCGCCACGTTTGGGAAGCGTTCCAACTCTATGCGGCGCAACCCCAATGCTGAGGTTGCCCGGCAGGGTTGGCTTCACAAGCAGGTACTGTTGCTCATCCTTAAACCTCACCATCATCCACACAGACACAAACAAGAACACGCTCTCACAGCCTAAAGCCTTAACTCTATAATCCACACTTAAGCCACTCTCTTTCAAAAACGTGATGCAGTTTCAAGGCCTTGATTTTTTATTTTTTTCTGTTATGTAGGCAAGCAGTGGTGTGAAACAGTGGAACAAGCGCTGGTTTGTGCTGACAGATCGATGTCTTTTCTACTATAAAGGTAGGTTGTGTATGTAAATGCTGGTTTATGCATAAGTTCAGGTCTCGTGAATTTGGTTAAATATTTTAGTGAGCTCCCCAGAGGCTCAAAAGTTGTATTTAAATGGATTTTTTAAAACCAGTTTTATAAAACACTATTTGAATTTGTCCCAGGCTGTGTGCTGCCAGTAGCAAAGAAAAGTATAAAAGTAGATCTATAATGACAGTCTAGCACAAGCACTGATACAGTATGAAGCTCTATGAAGGCCTTAGAAAACTCTACTATCTATATTGTCAACAGGAAAAGTACCATGGTATAGATTTTAAAGCATTGTAAATCTATGGTATTTTTTTTTTAAGAACCATAAAATAGCATAGAAGTACTACCGTTCAAAAGTTTGGAGTCAGAAAAGTGAAATTAACACTTTTATTCATGGTTAGTTCACCCAAAAATGAATTTCATTTCAATTTTAGCTTTAGAAATTGTAGTACTTGAACTTAAAAAAACTTCCCTTATAAATAAATAGAGGATTTCTATAAATAGAGGATTTCATGTTTAGACATGTTTTGTTGTGTGTTGTCTCACATGAACTTGCTTGTGATGTTGCCTTGACAACCACACTGGCTGATGTTGTCGTGGTTTTACATACTGTAAAACTGAAGCATCCAACTTGTGGTTTCCTTCCAACCGAGGCATATACAAGACATTAGTAATTATCTTTAATTTGCTTTGGGGTAATTACATGTTTTTATATGACATTTCAATTTGCACATTATATTCAGCTACTTTTCCCCATATTGGAAGGAAACTAATGAAGTGTAGCTGGATTCCTAAAGAGTGTGTAATGTTGGGGATTAAAGAAAATAGGTTTTACATGAAGCGTAAAAGTATTTTAAATGTTCACATAAATATCCATAATGTGTTTGAGATTTAGCTTTAGTGAAAATACACTGAATTAAATTGTAAAATCTAGCGCACTGAACATTGTTCTGTTTAAGCATCCCGACATTTGCTCAACCAGTGTGAGTTTGGGATGTGATTATCCACTGCCTATCTGTTTTGTTGGCCAATGGAAGACATTTTTGCAATTCAGTTTGGTGCAAGAATGACACATTACAAAATTAAGTGTTACGCAAATTTGTATTGAGCTGTTCCCACACTATTCCCACACATCAATCACGCACTCTCAGAAAGCGGCGTCTGTGATCTCCGTGACGAGAATATATGACCGTCTCCTTTAGACCAGCCGTGAAGGTCAGTCAGCTCATGCGTGGAGAATCAACATCACCCAGAGGCATTGTGGGATAGAGGAGGGTGTTAAGATATTTGGGATGAAGCGTCGCCCAGATGTTCCTTCATGTTCTTCTCTCATCTTTTTTTGCTCAGTTCTTTAGACACTGGTCACATCTGGGGTTTCAATCCTTTCAGACTTAATTTATATTTCAGAGACACCAGCATTATATCTATGCTTTACTTGTACTCTAAATGATCATTTCAGAGGAAGATGAATTCCTAGAAAAGAATGTCAAATTTTCTATTTTTGGGTTTGCAAGATAAAGGAACTCTTCAAACCTCTCTGTCACCTAAGCCCCACCCACTTTTGATGGTTCAATTTAGACTCCATAGGCAGATAGTATTCTCTCTAAAATGAGTGGGTTTGCATTGGACACATCAGCATATGAGCGGTTGCCTGCAGGTGTGGATAATGCACATCAGCTGACCTCATGTCCAGCATCTGTCCTAGTCCCTTCCCTCCAGCCACAACAATACACTGCCTTACTGCTATTTTATCCATTAAAAACATTCTCATTTGCTTGTACACTTCAGAGAATGTCTTGAATTGGGTATCTTTAAGGGTTTTTTTAATGAATGAACCTCAGAAATTGTTTATATATATACACTCACCGGCCACTTTTGAGATTGAGATCTGGTGACTGTGGAGGCCATTTGAGTACAGCGAACTCATTGTCATGTTCAAGAAACCAGTCTGAGATGATTCCAGCTTTATGACATGGCGCATTATCCTGCTGAAAGTAGCATTCAGAAGTTGGGTACATTGTGGTCATAAAGGGATGGACATGGTCAGCAACAATACTCAGGTAGGCTGTGGCGTTGCAACGATGCTCAATTGGTACCAAGGGGCCCAAAGAGTGCCAAGAAAATATTCCCCACACCATGACACCACCACCACCAGTCTGAACCGTTGATACAAGGCAGGATGGATCCATGCTTTCATGTTGTAGACGCCAAATTCTGACCCTACCATCCGAATGTCTCAGCAGAAATCGAGACTCATCAGACCAGGCAACGTTTTTCCAATCTTCTATCGTCCAATTTCGATGAGCTTGTGCAAATTGTAGCCTCAGTTTCCTGTTCTTAGCGGAAAGGAGTGGCACCCGGTGTGGTCTTCTGCTGCTGTAGCCCATCTGCCTCAAAGTTCGACGTACTGTGCGTTCAGAGATGCTCTTCTGCCCACCTTGGTTGTAACGTGTGGTTATTTGAGTCACTGTTGCCCTTCTATCAGCTCAAACCAGTCTGGCCATTCTCCTCTGACCTCTGGCATCAACAAGGCATTTCTGCCCACAGAACTGCCGCTCACTGGATGTTTTTTTCTTTTTCGGACCATTCTCTGTAAACCCTAGAGATGGTTGTGCGTGAAAATCCCAGTAGATTAGCAGTTTCTGAAATACTCAGACCAGCCCTTCTGGCACCAACAATCATGCCACGTTCAAAGTCACTCAAATCACCTTTCTTCCCCATACTGATGCTCGGTTTGAACTGCAGGAGATTGTCTTGACCATGTCTACATGCTTAAATGCACTGAGTTGCCGCCATGTGATTGGCTGCTTAGAAATTAAGTGTTAACAAGCAGTTGGACAGGTGTACCTAATAAAGGTACATTAGGTAATATATACCTAATATATATATATATTAGGGCTGCACGATGCATCACTTTAACATCGATATCGCGATGTGCGCATCCATCGATAGTCACATCGCAAGAATGTGCGATGTCACTAGGAATCGTAGTTAATCCGTGATTCGTGATCAGTAGGCTGCGTGCCAGCAGCTGTCCGGCCCCGTAACGCTTGTGATTTGCGGATTAAATGCAAAGTTTAACCATCATAGTGAGAGTTTATCAATTTGCAAGTCCTGTCAGTTTAAACATCAAGCGCAAGAAGACTGGAACTTGCGCGTGTTATCCGTTTTCTTACTAAAGCGCATTTTTGTTCCCGTCAAACTTGACCGGTGAATGATGTAGATGACGATGAGTGACTTCTGCGCTTGTTTAACTGAGAGAGAAAGTCCCGGTCGCGTGTGCACTCACCGTCTTCAAACTCCCTTGCTCTCCCTGCTCGTGCATATCAATGAATTGAGTTAACTGAATATCTTTGAGAATACATGACGGTAAAAGGTCGCAAGACCTTTTTTCTGAACTACCACTGGTTGCTGTTCCACACATTCAGATGACATTACATAAACCACACGTTAAAAAAAAAAAAATAAATAAATAAAAAATGCGATCCGGTGATGAAATGTTTTCCGTGTTGACAGAAATCTTGTGCGATGTCCTAACCTGCCTGGATAATCACACAGCGGGTGTGGCGTGATCCATTAATGAAACGTCCGATTCGCAAACTAATGACTCATTTGAACCGATTCACTTTAATGAATGGTTAAAACAACTGATCTATTCAACACTGAACTTAAGAGACATAAATCGGAAACAATTTACAATAAGGTTCCATTTATTAAAGCCTATAGGCTTTAATAAATGGAATTTATTAATAAATGGATTAAAAATCCATTTATTAAATGCTTTAATAAATGGATTATTATTAATGTAGTTAACTATAGTTAACTACATTAATAATAATAATTCATTACATGTATATAGTGCTTTTCTCTGCACTCAAAGTGCTTTATATAGGGGAAAGGGGAATCTCCTCAACCACCACTAATGTGCAGTATCCTGTTAACATAACCTGTTAACGACATTAGTAAAGATTCAATTTATTAATATTAGTTTCTATGCGGATATACTCCATAACAAAACCGCCCCAGTCATTCAATGATTCATTCTTTCCAAATAGAACTATTCAAATCATCTGGGGAAATTATTCTAATATCGCAATATATATCGCGGAAATATAAAATATCGCAATGCCATTTTTTACCAATATCGTGCAGCCCTAATATATATATATATATACATTTGCCAAAATAGGATACTTTTTATGCTATTTTAGCATGTTTTTTTTTTTTTCAAATCTTAGAGCTTCATTCTCCATCAATTGTAATTGCATGGAAAAGAATGTCCACATTATATCTACTTTTGTGTGCTACGGAATAAGGAAGTCTTCTGAAAGGAAGGAAGACAAGTAAATGATTAAATATTTTGAGTGAATTATTCCTTTAAGGTCTTAAAGGGTCATTTAATGTGTATATGACGTTCTTCTTTTTAGTCGAACACAATCAGATTAATTTGATTGAACAATACTGGCTCTTCCCAGCTTTTTAATGGCATTGAATAGTGCCTGAGTTTTCTTAAAAATGATAATCACTGGCTTCCGGCAATGGCCATGTGCATGTTTGACTACTTTTATGATTGATGGATGTGCTTTTTGAAGCTTCAAAAATGCGGGCACTATTCAATGCCATTAAAGCTGAGAAGAGCCTGAATATTATTGAATATGACTCTGATTGTGTTCGGCTGAAAGAAGAAAGTCATATACACCTAGGATGGCTTGAGGGTGAGTAAATTATGGGATCATTTTAATTTTTGGGTGAAATTTTTCCAGTAAATTTATCTTCAGAATATTTAGACAATTTTATTTGAAAACAAGACAAAAATACTGAAGAAAATGTATTTTTCATTTCACTCTCTTTCTTACTTATTTATCTCCATACTTTCCTCTGTGTCCCTCATTGCTTTTCTGAAGTGATTTAAAATCCACATACTTTACTGTCTGGGAATATCAGTCAGTGATTTGTCTTCATATTTGCTAAAGAATGCATAACTAGTCCATCCTGAAGAAGAATATAAATCAAAACATTAAGTTATGTAATCATTGTGGATTTTTATTCTGCATCTTATTATGTAATCTTATGGCAATACTCATGTCAGTAATTCATTGTGCATTGTTTTAAAAGCAAACAACATTGGTGCTATACTATTCAGACACATAGTTTTGATTTTAGACCCATTGACTATTTTTGTGTGTTTATGTGTGCACCTGACCTTTGACCTTAGTTGATAGTGATACTGTCTGAGGTAATGCACATATGAGTCTCTCCACGTCTCCAAACATGTCAGACTTCCTGTAAAGTTCACACTTGCTGTCAGTGTTGTTCTTAGTTGGTTCTCAGTTTTCAGACACTGGCTTCTTGTTGCTGTGTATCTGAACACTTGCGTGCTGTGTCAGACACAAACTTGTTCTGTGAGAGTGTATATGCCAATCATCCGTGTAAAAACAGCAACGTTTTCTTGCACCGTGTTTGCTCAGATGCCTCATGCCAATTAAAAGTGATGGGGCAGGTGCCACTTCAGATGTTGAGCCAAAATGGATTTAAAATTCAACTTTGAAAAATTAATTGAAATGATATATAAAAATGCATGATTATGCTCTCATGTTTTGTGTATTTTTATGCAGCTAATGTTTATGCAGCTAAATAACGAATGAAAAAAAAAATCTTAAATGTTTTTTTTCCTCTTCATCCAAAAAATGGAAATCATTGGGGTCTAATGTTGTTTTGGACCCCATTGACTTTGATTGTATGGATGAAAACAATCGAAACATTCTTACGTCCACAGAAGAAAGTAAGTCACGCAGGTTTGGATGTAAACGATGACACAGGGTTCCAGACTGCGACCAAATTGGTCGCATATGCGACCATTTTTTGAGAATGTGCGAGTTAAAATTTTATGTGGTCGCATATGTATGAGTGAACGCTCGCGCAACAGAACGCCGGTGTATCAGCTACTGCAGTCCGTAATTTATGTTCAAAATGAGCGAGCTACATCATGAATCCATTTTCCAAACCGTGTTTTTGACTTATCCTGAATCACTACGGTATGCCTATAATAAGTGTTTATATTCGGACTGTTTTATCCCTGGGTTGACTCGGATGCGGAGATGCCCAGTGCCTGCGTGACTCGCCATAGACATTAACGGAGAGAAGTAGCTTCGGCTAACGTGTTCTTCCGCAACACACGTGCAGTTTATTTATTGACGAACGTACAGTAGATGTCACGCGCATTGCACACCGATAGTGGAACATGCCATTTACGAAATTCACGAATTAAGGCATATAAAAATGAAAATGTCTTACGAAACAGCGTGCCTACGTCTTTTCAGCGGTTAGGTTAGAGTAATCGCTCGACTGAGGAAAAGGAAATTATTATAAAATGGAGAAGGTAAGGAGTGTGAGATTTTTTGTTACTACTATAAACTTTGATAATGACAAGTCTGTATTAGCTTATTATAATAATCTAATCTTTAAAAATGTAATGCATACATTTGAGTGTTTAATGATTTTTAAAAGATAGAGAGATGATGCTGATAGAAAGACGAAAATAGACAGACAGATGATAGATAGATAGATAGATAGATAGATAGATAGATAGATAGATAGATAGATAGATAGATAGATAGATAGATAGATAGATAGATAGATAGATAGATAGATAGATAGATAGATAGATAGATAGATAGATAGATAGATAGATAGATAGATATAATATGATTCAAATGTTAATAGACTGTATATAATTAAAATGTAAAATGCTTAAAATTACAGATTAAAATTACAGTCCAAAATCCATGAAAATCCTGAAATTTGGCAATGATAATTAATATATTACAGGTGTTTATGCTGCAACCCAGAAAGCCTTTGCTAGCTTTGGTCCATTAAAACCACTATTCATCAGCATGCATTGATTAATCCCATGGCATGTAGCCAAAAAAAAAGAAAAAAAGTGCGACCAAATCATATGCTGGTGCGACCAACTGAGAAAGTTGGTAGCACCAGTGCAACCAGTGGAAAAGTTAGTCTGGAGCCCTGTGACCGGTTGTAAATTATTTTACATTTTGGATGTAATTTAATCTCTTTAAGTAGGGATTTGAATAAATTCCATGCCAAAACTAAATTGTACCACTAGACCTACACGTCTTTTTACTTTCGCAAATATCCTCTGAAAATCATTCCTCTCCTCTGAAGACTTCCTTGTCCCTTCAGTCTTCCAGGCCTGTGTTATGGGCTGTGGTGCTTCCTTCTTTAAACTACTACCTTACTGTCTTCGGTACAAGCATCCTCCTTTGACAGGACTCCCATGCATTTGATCTCAGGTTTTCTGAAGGGAGTGTAGACGCTAGACGTCCTCTTGGCTCTGCTCGGGTATGCATGTCATACGGTTTGTTTGGGCTAGAATAAGCAAAGCTTTAAAGGCTGTTGTCTGTCTTCTCCACAAAGCCTATAGAAAATAAAGCTGTCCACACACATCCAGCCTCCCTAAGTTTTATAAGTGGATTCACACATGTGTTTTCTGATCAGAGACGGTGTTTGGTCATTGATTGATTAATTCCTGCTGATCAGATGAGCAAACCTGAATTCTCACTGGCCCCTGTGATGCCTATTTGTTGTGTAAATTTGAGACCCATTAGAGCTCCATTACCCTATCACATTAGATCATAAAAATGTTCCCAGCTCAGGCTGCAATTTAATCATAAACTTGAAGAACATCTGTGCATGCGTCTACCCTGAGGAGGAGGTCTACAGTAATGGTTCTTGGCTGGATCAAGCTTTCTGTGTGGAGCAGGTTTAATTATATCGGCGAATGCAGCAAGGCCTGTGGGGCTACGGCTGCATGATTCAACCCTGTTGACTTTGCCCATGTCTCTCTGCCTAATTACTTCACACTGCCTCTCCATTACCCTCATATACTGAAGGCAACATCAAAACATAAAAAGTCCCCTTGTAGTCAATAGTTTATCCCTTGAAGCTCATCTTTGATCACCAAAATGACATATTTAAACTTTTTTTCATTGAAAAAAATAAAATAATCCATGCCTTAAAATAGCATGAATGTAACTCTACACTCTTGCGCTCATTTAGTATATGCGGTTCTATGAATATGCAAATTAGCCCCGCCTCCAATCACTCACACCAGCTCAGAGATCCACAGTTGATGTGATTGGTTTCAAGGTAGTTTGTGACGTCAGAAACACCAGCAATTTCAAACTGCATTTTGGTTCACTACAGTTTTAAGAAGAAAATATTCATCAATGGTGTAGACTTATAACATTAAAAACACCACAGACATATAAACAACAATACAAGCTTGATTATACACTACTCTTTAAAAGTTTGGTGTCAATAAGATTTCTTTTTTTTTGTGAATAAATATATTACTTTTTCAGCTTTTTCATCACAGGAATAAAGCAAAATTAATTCATTTTAAAAAATATTAAAATAGATTACATTTCAATAATGTTTTACAATATTACTGTTTTTACTTTTTTTATCAAATAAATGGAGAGTTAGGTATAATAAAAAGCTTATTTAAAAAAAAAAAAAAAACTTTTCAATTTTTTCCATTCTGGGAATTGTGTTGTTAGCTTGTTAAACTTTAAAAAACTAAAAACTAAAAAAATAAAAAATTCAAGATGGCTGATGAGCTGAGATAAATGAATTAATGCATTGATTATGAATAATCTTGAATATCATCCATAACAATGTTTGTTACACTCAGTGTAATTTAATGTAAATGTAGTTTCTGAATTTGTGCTTTAATTATTATTGCATAATATAATTATTACTGTAACATGTTGTTAGTTAGCTTAGCAACATGTTAACTATTAAAATTAATTGAGTCTAAAAGACTTCTTGCCAATGTAGTGAGCAAGGAAGTGCATTTTTGCAAAATTAAATTAATAAAGTACAACTTTAAGCTGTAAGCACCAGCACGTCCACACGTTCCAGACGGGTCCGTCACTTATTTGGTTCCCAAGGAAACATTTCCGTTGTGGTCTTTGTAATTTGCAGCGCGTTTCTGTATTTGGTGGTGTTGTGAGTATTCGGAGCACACGTGTGTTGTGAAACTGATGAAGATGTTTTCTTAATATTTGCATGCGGGTTTTTTATATTTGCATGCGTTATATATATATATATATATATATATATATATATATATATATATATATATATTTTTTTTTTTTTTTTTTTTTTTTTTGATAGAACTATAGAACTATTCTTACTTTTGACCTCAATGTCGACAAATGCCGACAAACATAATGCCACTTGCATTGTAATAAACTTTACACAAAGACCATTGTATATTCAAAAATGTAACGCGTAACAACATAATATTTGTGAGAGTCACTGCCAGAGCAATAACAAACACACTCCAGGAACACCAGGAAGTTTCTTTCCTTCTTTGATTGGCTCACTGGGGTGAGAGGGTCATTTATTTAAAAATCACAATCAGCAACACTCAGAAACTGGCTGCGTCCCATACGTCTCCACGGATGCCCTTAATATCTTGGCGACGGCACTGTGTTTGGAGGCACAACACCCTGACGTCCTCTTATCACCCCGCATCCCTCTACCCAACTGTGCTGTGCAAAAGAGTTGGAGACTGTGTGACAGAGCAATTTAATGCCTCAATTGGTATTCTGAACATGGGGAAACATTGAAAAATGGCTCTCTGTTGTTGTCACTGCAGATATAAGAGCTGTACAGTATGCCAGATAACAAAGAAGAGAACTTGGATGAAATGATTGTTTAACCTTTAAAGGGATAGTTCACCCAAATATGGACATTTTGTCAGTACTTACTCACCCTCAAAACCTGTATGAGTTGCCCACCATGAAATGTCACCACGATAATTCTTGTTTTTTCTATGGAATATTTCAGAATATATTATATCTTTATCTATATCAAAATAACTTCCCCTCCAACTTGCAATGAGATAACAGTGATAGCAAGCCACAATCTATTCAATCTAATCAAGATTCACTCAATACTTCACAATAGGGAGGAAAATACTATTGCAACTTCATGTGTTTGTTGCCGAATTTTAGGTACGCTCGTGTTAGTGAAATTGTTGGTGCCAAAAAGCTCCATTATCCATTGCGATGTAGCGTCACTTTTAAACCAAGCATCTTTCTAATGGCCGACATACATAGCAAATCTTCAACCTGTTGCAAAATCTTTCACTCCTCAGGCAAAATTCACAATTGTGGGGATTCCTATTAAAATTGCTGGATTTTGCATGTGAAACTCCACCAAAACAGTAAATGCAACTGCAAATGCAAATGCAAGTCTCTGAGCCTGTGATATCAATAATTATTTTGAAAAGACAAACAACAGATTCTGAGAGAATTTGTAAATTAGTATTATTACATAACCAGTATCAAGACTCACCCCAATGTAAATGTTGTCTCTGCTTTTGTATTGACATGTACCTGCCATTATGTAGTCAGTGATTTTATGTGTGATTGATATGTCAGCCCATCTTTTGTGTAACAGTTCTTGTGTAAAATTACATGTTAAAGTATGCAAAAGCATGTCAAAGCACTTGGACACAGTTAGTATGATTTTCACAGTTTCAGAGTGATAAAAATAGGTGACTGCCAAAAAATATTCTTTTATAGTGATCTAAAAATACATGGTAAGACAGTAAGCTTGAATATATCTCATGTTTCTCACTTATTTTATTTATTTATCATTATATTTATATCATGTTCTTGTTTTAAAACAAGATTTATGCTTAAAGGGACACTCCACCCATTTGCATTAAGCTTTCCAATTATTAGAAACCCAGTTATACTATTGAATGGTCGTGCAACACTCTCATTTTCCCCTGAGATGAGAGAAATCTTCTGTTTACCTCTTTCACTTCCTCCTACAATGAAAAATCGTCATTTTACGTCATTCTAGGAGGAAGCGTAAGAGGGGGGATTTCTGTAAAGACTACAAGCACTAGATCTCACCCTTTCAAACCCGCCCATAGGGGGTTGGACCTAATGCGCTAACAGACCAATCACAGATCAATGCCAGTGCGTTTTATTTCACCGACAGAAACTTTTTAAAAATATGGGCGAAGGTACTGAATAAATACGCAGATGGATGCATTATGGAGGATTGGGATTACACATAGTGTCAGCCATCTTTTTTAGAAGCTAAGTGCTAAGCTAGCAGGCTCTTGTTCTGTGGAGAAAGCCGAGTAGTAACTTTAGGGGTTACCGTCCTCTTTTTCCCGGACATGTCGGGCCGTCGATGTCTGGGATTCAGCTTTTGTTTCTGCAGTCGCCATGCATTGTTTACATGTACAGCTTTTGTTTCAATCTAACTGAATTCATTCTGATTGGTGAATCTGAATGTAGTGTTTACATGAACGCTAAAAAAGTGATCAGTTGATGTGCGTTTTAACATTCCTAAGAAAATTACCGGTAACTTACGTCACATAGGTGTCGCTCATCGGGAATCACGCCACCGGCCTCGCGTTGTTCTCCACACAGCCATCACTTGTCCTGCTCACCACAGTAAACATAATGAATGGCGACTGTAGAACGCAAAAGTCGAATGCCCGGACATTTAGGGCGATCTCGAAACACATTTTCGTACTCACGGAGACTCATTAGACTAGCCTAGACTTGTTGTTTAAGTACTGCACTGTAACCGGTAGGCGTGGCCTCCTAGGGCAGTGAAGCAAGTGCATTCTGGGAGTTGTAGTCTTTTATCCACATAAGCCAAAAACACACTTTCCCAGTGTAGAAAGCTCCAAATTCAAAAATAATTTCACATTTCTTCTACATAAATTACCAAATTTTAAATACACATTCAATCTTTCCAGAGGTGGAATGACCCTTTAACACAAGATATAGCAATATGCCAACAGGGTAAGCAAAATATGATTTATTCCCTGACATATTTAGAAATGTTTTACTGGAAAATACACAAATGTAGAGGGTAAATAAGTAAAGTAAGGATAGATGTTATGCAGACAACTAGTTTTCAGAATGGTAGAGCACCAAGGCTAAAACATTAAAGAATCAACCAATGAAAAAACCTCACATCTAAACTCACACATTTTGGAGAGTGGCATTTCCTGTCAATCTCTGTAATGATTACAACCCTGACAGACTGGTTTAGATTGTGTTTGTTGTTGTGGTTGTTGTTGTTATGTAACCCTCATTTATACATTGTTCATGTGTCATGTGTTGTTAGGTTTGTCGTAGACATCATGTTTTTCCTTATCAGCATACGCTTCTTATTCAGAATTGTTTTGCCTGGCCTTTTTGTTGACATAATACACTCTGATTGGTTGTTTAGTACAGGTACAGCTGGTCGAGAGCCAGAATACCTGCAGCACTGAGTCACTGAGGGATGATAGCTATCTTTTGCCCTCTCTCTCTCTCTCTCTCTCTCTCTCTCTCTCTCTCTCTCTCTCTCTCTCTCTCTCTCTCTCTCTCTTCTCCACCCCTCCTTTGCCTCCGCTCCTCCCTGTCTCTCTCATTCACACAAACACGCACACACAGTGCTGTCAGAACACACACACATGCGCGCGGGTGGGTTCACTGCATTTCCCCGGCAGCAGCTCTCAGTAAGGGAGATCGAGAGCAAGAACACAGGATCTCCGTTGCCCTCCTCGTGATGAAAATTTAACGATGTCCTCCATTATTTAACCAGCACGAGCGCTTCTCTCCCAGGCTGTGCACCGCTGCTTGCTTCAGTGTCATTAGCGTTGCTTTGCGCTGGGATAAAAATGGATATCTATTATGGGATTCACCTGCCGTTTACCTGCTTTTCCATTACCGCTGCCTATCATCACCCGTGTAGCGGCACACAACAGAAAGTTGGACTTTTCTGAGTTCTTTCTCATCTAATTTCTCATCAGCTTTTCTTATTTTTAAATCCAGGTTGGAATGATATAATACAGATGTCTTATTTAATTTTTTGGTAATTTTTGTCTTTGACATCATTTTCTTTTTTATTCCATCCAGACGATAAAGAAGAAGGAGTCTTGGGCAGCCTTCCTCTTCTAAGCTTCAAGATTGGACCAGTTCAGGCATTAGACAACATCACTCGCAAGTTTGCCTTTAAGGTTGGTGATCTCTTTGCATTTTTAATAAATGTTTTGAATGCTGTCGGGACAGGGGATGGGAGGGGTGACAGGTAAACATGGTATCCGGTGTCAGTGTAGATCATATGATGATAGGAAACTTTAAGCGATGTTTCTGAATTAATCATGATTCAATGACCTGTATCTGTTTTTAGTCAAAACCACAGAATCTGTATTTACCCTGATTGCACCCCCACTCATGCAGTGGACTTTGCATCTTTGCATGCGTTCCCGAATATGTTTGCACACCATGTGCCAGAAGGACAAACAAAATGCCAGATTATATTTTCATCAGGGTCCCCTGCGACTGGGTTTGAGTACATAAACCTTTAGAGCATACATAAATGACAGATCACTGTATTTCTGAGTGTATGCACCCCTGGTTGCACTGTGTGAGAACATTGTTGTGGTGAGTTATCATAATTTAGTGAATAAGATTGTGTGAGGCTCTATTAGATTATACAGGGTGCATGCTGGGTAGCATGTGAAGATGTGTTTTGAGCTGTGTTTATAGTATACGGTTGTACTGTAGGTGTGCTTGTTCCACTTGTGGAGAATGTGAGACCGTTATGTGTTTAGTAACTGTGTTTATGTCTCTTGCCTCTGGCTCCACGGGGCCCCTAAGGGCTGGGCTGGAGATGTTCAAGAATCTGATGTCGTGTCTCTGCAGGTTTTGTTAGGTTTCTAGTAAAACTGCTTTTTTATGTATTGCACCTGGCTTTTAAACTGACCAATTGTAAATAAGCAAGCAACAAACGTGGCACCTGAGGAGTTGATGACCTTTGGCAATATTTTATTTTTATTTATTTTTTTATAATTAGCAAGGATGAGTAAGCTTTGCTTCTGTCGGAGCTGTATTAGGAATAAGGTTTTTTTATATAATAATTTTGTTATTCAGTTGTATTCATATATAAATGTAAGTTAACATTTTGTATTTGATAAATGCTTTAATTTTATTTTAAACCATATTTCATTTTGTGCTTATTTGACTTACTACCATTCAGAAGTTTAGGGTCGGTAAGAAGTTTTTGAAAGAAGGCTTTTTATGCTAAGAGAGGCTGCAATATTTTGATCAAAAATACAGTAAAAACTCATATTGTGGAAAATTATTTCAATTTCTATAATAAGGTCATATAACCATCATATAACCGTTTTCTATTTGAATATATTTTAAAAGGTCATTTATTTTTGATGACAAAATTGAATTTTCAGCATCATTACTAATCAGTCTAATCATTCTAATATTCTGATTTGCTGCTCAAGAATTTTATTTTTATTATTATAAATGTTGAAAACAGTTGTGCTGCTTAATATCTTTTCAGGATTCTTTGATTAACAATTTGATTTGATTAATTTATTTTGAAAAATAATTATTTATAGCATCATTAAGTCTTTATTGTCACTTTTAATAATTTTGTTTATTTACAATATATTATTTGTGTTCAAAATACAGTAAAAACATTCATATTGTGAAAAATTATTTCAATTTCTATAATAAGGTCATATAACAGTCATATAACCGTTTTCTATTTGAATATATTTTAAAAGGTCATTTATTTTTGATGGCAAAACTGAATTTTCAGCATCATTACTAATCAGTCTAATCATTCTAATATTCTGATTTGCTGCTCAAGAATTTTATTTTTATTATTGTAAATGTTGAAAACAGTTGTGCTGCCTAATATCTTTTCAGGATTTTTCGATTAACAATTTGATTTAATTTATTTATTTTGAAAAATAATTATTTATAGCATCATTAAAAGTCTTTATTGTCACTTTTAATAATTTTGTTTATTTACAATATATTATTTGTGTTTAAAAATACAGTAAAAACACTCATATTGTGAAAATTATTTCTATAATAAGGTCATATAACCATCATATAACCGTTTTCTATTTGAATATATTTTAAAAGGTCATTTATTTTTGATGACAAAACTGAATTTTCAGCATCATTACTAATCAGTCTAATCATTCTAATATTCTGATTTGCTGCTCAAGAATTTTATTTTTATTATTATAAATGTTGAAAACAGTTGTGCTGCTTAATATCTTTTCAGGATTCTTTGATTAACAATTTGATTAATTTATTTTGAAAAATAATTATTTATAGCATCATTAAAAGTCTTTATTGTCACTTTTAATAATTTTGTTTATTTACAATATATTATTTGTGTTTAATATAAATAATTAATATTGTAGATATAATTACTTTGTGTTAATGGTTGACATCATTTACTTAAATTGAAGGTTTGGAAAAACATGTGGATTTTTCTTCTGTTGAACCACACAGTTGACGGCACCCATTGACTTCCATAATATATTTATTTTCCAATGAAAGTCAATGGCTAACATCAACTTTCTGGTTACCAACATTCTTCAAAATATCTTCTTTGTTTTTATTTATTTTTTTCCTTTCTGATATATGTAACATGTCTGTTGTATAATAGTGTTATTATTCATTAAATTAAAAATATTATCATTTTTTAAGAAGCAGTGGGTTTAACAGTCATTTGACTGTAAGATCATATTTATTTTAAAGCCTTCTTTATAAGTTCTCAAATATCTCTTTTTGTATTTTACGTCACACTTATACTTCTAATGTTCATCCCCTGTGGAAATGGCAGGTTTAGACACACCGTCATCACAGCTTTACTAAAACCCATGTCTGCCCATCCACGTGTTTTTGAAAACATACAAAGCTGTTCAATCTTCTACAAAAGAGAGACTATTTTATACTCCACAGATATGTCTGCACAACAAAGCAAACCAACAGTCAGAGGGATCCAGTAGCCTCTTACAACTGCACCCGTAGGCAAAGGTGTGCAGTGTTTCTTTTCATATCACAGAGACCCCTATGGTGTAGTTTCGGTGTTGAGCCACGTCAGCACAGATCAGGTTCATTTTTATGGCAGCCATAATAAAAATCATGACACCATCATATATGTCACACTATGTCTCTAAAAAACCTGTGCTAGCTTGGTGTTAATAATTAACCAGAAGATATTGAAATGTGTTTGTCATGTGTGTGTGTGAGAGAGAGAAGGAAGGTGTGTTTAGTCGACCATTCTTCATCATGCTCGGTGACAGTGAATGGATCATGTTACCTTCACAAAAGAACCTGAAACATGTCCGATGCAATGCATCGTGCCCTGGGTCTTTTTCTCCTGGAAGTGTTGCCAATTCTTTTATAAAATTCTTCTCCCGTATGCAAGGATCAAAACTGGTGTTTGGCCTTTGTGCACAGGATATTCTTCAGTTTCACATAGGGGAGTTTAATAGTCTCTTGCTCTGTGTGGCTTCAGGCCTTACACGCACGCACACACACGCGCAATTATATGTGTGGACACTTGGATAAACTTTGTGGACAAAACTGACCCATTTAAAATTCCAGTTGGGGACTATTCGCACCAAGAACGATAACTATAACTATAGATAATTATAAATATATTGTCCATGCCAATGGACAGTAACATACTCCTTAAAGTTATGTGGTTTCTTATTGGCTGTGTCTGAAATCACATAATTGGCTGTCACCGAGAAAAAATATAGTATAACAATATTGTTCCAAAGATGAACAAAAGACTTACTGTTTTGAAACGACATGCGGGTGAGTAATTGATGACAATTTTTTGCATTTTTGGGTGAACTAGCCCTTTAAAGTCCCTGTAAAGTCAAAATTAAGTATGTGTTCTGAGTTTGTCACGTCACAGAACAATGTGTTATTAGCCACCCAGCCAAATTTGAATGATAAAAAAAGCCGGCAAGTACATAAAATAAGCTATCAAAATCTTGAAAAAATGAGCAGTTATCTCTGTTCTCAACCACGCCCACTAGCGGGAAAGCTGTTGACGGTGATATTAGGTGATACTGCTTTTGGGACGGGAGGATGAACGCTGAGGCGGGAGATAGTCGAATTCGGCCCCAGTTCACCAATAACAGCTGAATGAATCCCAGTTGTCTCTGAGGAAAGTTTATAAAACGATCCTGTGTAAAATGATCACTACAGAGGCGAGTGTTGGCGGTGATCCTCAGCTCTTCATCAAGGTTGGCTCTATACAAAATGAATCCACCTCTTCTTGATGTGATCGTTTTTTAGGAAATTTAAATAAAGACACCGTTTTGTTTTGTACATGATCGCATCCAGGTAGTAGCCTATGCATTTACTTGTGTCGAAGGCATAGCTAGCTAGCAAACTGTAGGCTGTAGTACTGTAAAAAATAACCGTGATTTTAACGGTAAAATACTGTAAAAATGCTACAGTGCAAAACTGTTAATTGGTAAACAAGGTTTCCGTACTATACATGGTAAATAACTGTGATGTAATTTTACAGTAAAATACCGTTAAATTTACAGTTTTTGAAAGTGAAAAAGAACAAATCATTGTATAATTTATAGTGAAAAAACGTAAATTGACATTCCCACAATTCCCTGTGTGACACTTCACAATTTATGTTTTTTTGTTGAAATAGCTATGGTTCCTCATAGTTTTATTGTTTTTTTTCTAATCAGTTATGTACATTAGGAATATATGTTACATTTAATGTTGTTACATTAATGTTTATTGCATTTTTTTAATTTCATGTGTGTTACCGTGATGGTGCTTAATGTTTATGTGAATGACACTGTGCAGCTTCTTTAAATAAGTATTGCTTTATACAAGTATTCACTTGTGATGAGCTGTGATTGCTCATGTAACTCTCATCACTGCTGTGATGCATACCTGTCAGAGTATCCCGTTTTGGCCGGGAAAGTACCGTATTTTACCCTTCTTTCCCGCCGTCCTCCCGTATTAGTATTTTCCCGTAAATCTCCCGTATTTCACCCTTCTTTCCCGCCGTCCTCCCGTATTAGTATTTTCCCGTAAATCTCCCGTATTTTAACCTGAGTTATTAAAATATAATAATACCCCGGGCGGAGTTAAAAAAAACCAACAAAAAACATTCCCAATCTGAGCTCTGTCACAAGCCTCGCGATAACTACAGGTACTGTATGTGTAGGTGACAGTTGTCGCGAGGTCAGATGATGAGTGACAACGCGGGGGAAACAAGGAGCAGGGTGGGGGACAGTCACACGTTTTGTAACTGCGAGTTTTGCATCTCACACGGGGGAAGGAAGGAATTATGTATGTTAGCACGAGAAAGGGTGTTTTGCATGGTATGAAAGATTGTTACCGAGAATAGGATGGCGCTAGACAGCAGAACTGTTTGCTCTACTCTCATGTAAAATGATGAACCACTGTGGCCCAGCCCACAAATACACTCCTTCCAAAACAGTCTTAAAGAATGCAAAGTCTGCAACAAATTTGTACAATAATATATTGGGCTGTATATTGGGCTGTATATTGGGCTGCTCGTGGTGGGTGCCGGAAAATTTCCCTTATTTTCAAATCCTAAACTTGACAGGTATGCTGTGATGATTGTTGGTTGTCAGTGTATTACAATGGTCTAAAACAGATATCAATACATCAACGAGTTGGTAAATTCACATTTTATCAGAAAATAAAATACGGTTTATTACTGTAAATTTTAAGTTAGGTCTGTAAAACCACTAACGTTCCTACCATATTTTTAACGGTAAAGTTCTGGCAACCACAGCTGCCGTTTTTTTACTGTAAAATTTACGGTTTATTTTTTACAAGTACTGACAGTCATTCGCGATTGCAGCGACGAATGCGAATGTGCTCTCATTGTTAGGGGAGAGATTAGCCTCAGTGCGTCATCAAGTAGGGGCGTGTCCACGAGCTCAGGACTCCATCGAGGCCTTATTTAGTCCCACCCAAAAAATCCGTAAAATAGCAATGGTGAAAAACTCTTTAATGGTCTAACTCCGTATTTCAGTATCAGTTCACAGTCATTGTAATATGGTTTAGCAATACATTTATAATGTGTTTAGAATTTGTTTTGTAGAAATGCCTTTACAGGGACTTTAATGCTTTGGTCTGCGACAGTAATATCAGTAATACCAATTTATTTTAGATGGCTACGTAAATGTGTATTTGTGTTTGCTACTATGTTCTCTTTGAAGTAAGTTCTTTTTCTTTTACTCCCGCTCTCTCATTCTTATAGAGCCAGTATAGAGCCGCTGCAATATTAATGAGTGCTGGTTATGTAACTGCTGTGTGCTTGGAACATTTTTAGCCTAAGATTCATCTTTTCTCCGAGGGATGAACATGAAAGATCAGGAGGTGGGTCTGCCGACTCACGCCATCAGACTTCGAGATGAGAAATCTTATCTGGAGGGAAAAGTCCTCAGCGGCTGAAACCACTGGCATCTGGGATGCACAAAGATAGTTTGTAATAGATTCATGATAGACATATTTTTCCTATAGTTGGGTGGACCATGAAAACAGGGTTTGCGGCCAATCTGGAAGAGCAATTGATGGCAATTTGGATGAAACCCCCTGTTCTCTCCTGAGTTCGCTTTGTTCTTCCTCGTAGCCCTGAGCTGGTTACCTTGTCCTGAGCGTGCTGGGCTGAGGTGTTTCTCTTATCAGACATGTGAACTCTGTCTGTTTGCTGTGTATGAAGTACACATCAGAGTGTTCAGAACAGACACGCACCATCCAGAGAGCGTGTTTGTAAAGTACGGTTGTAGACGGAACAAACACCCAAGGAGCCATCCAGCCCTGTGTGACGCCTAGTCATTAAAGGTTGCTGCAATCATTCATTTTGCAGTTCTCCCCATATTTTTGCTGTTGTTTGAGCTCGTGCTGTTAACTGCTTTGTCAACATGGAGAGCATCACACGACTGCTGTGGCTTTAACCTTCCTGCAATGTTGCATGTGCGTTGTTTCCAGCTGTTTGCCTTCAACCAGCTGTGTTGCTGAGTACAGTACAGTTGATTATTATGATATTATTAACTTAAAGCTACACTGTGTAACTCTTTTAGTTTATTCTTAGCTTAAAACACTTAGTTCTTTCAAAAATATATGTACTCATTAATGTATATTCCCTTCGTTCAAGTAATAAAGTATTCCCGTGAGTGTATAATATGCCATTGAAAATACATACGGGTAAGGGCTTCTAATGTCGGTCGCCATGTTGCCCCTCCATCTTGAAAGTACATTAGCCAAAGAGGGACATACCTGTTAATTCAAGCTTCGCCATTCGTGTTTGAGTTAACACTCATGGACGAGGTCGAACTGGAAGGCATGTTAATCTTGGACTACATTGGCCACCGTAGGCGTTAAAACGAAATCGGAATTGAGAGGAACAGAAACTAATATTCACTGGATGGTCATATACCTTTTCACTGCTAGATGGTGGTTAAAATCACACAGTGTAGCTTTAAAGGAATAGAAACTTAATTGCAAAATACCTGAAAGGCTACATTACTTAAAAATATAGTATAAAATAATATACATATGAACCAATTACGTATATTTATATTTACACTACCAGTCAAAAGTTGTGTTGTTCAAATGTTTTAAAAGAAGTCTCTTCTGCTCACCAAGGCTGCATTTATTTGATAAAAAAAAGTTATATTGTGAAATATTATTGCAATTTAAAACAGCTGTATTCTATAGTAAAGTGTAATTAATTCCTGTGTTCAAAGCTGAATTTTCAGCATCATTACTCTTCAGTGTCACATGATCCTTCTGTAATTATTCTAATATGATGATTTGATGCTCAAGAAACATTTCTCTTTTTTATGTTGGAAAACAGTTCTTACCGATCCAAAACTTTTGACTGGTAGTGTACATTATATTTATGGTGTTCCTGTCTACTGACATTTTTGGTATTTTGACAACCCTATTTGGTCTCATAGTTTTCTGAAAGCATGTTTGTCTACACTAGCATGTCGACATGTCCCTGCCCCCTGGACTCCAGGATCAGCAAACATAAGGATCAAAAACCAGCCAGTTCAGCCTAGCTCAGCATGACCGGGAGTGTGCACCTACCCGTGTCAGAGGCTCAGAAGGAGAAAGACAGGTAGAATGAGAGAAAGCAGAGGGCTGTCATTTCCATATCCGCTGAAGCTTGACTGTCTGCTTCCATTTCCGTCTGGAACTTCAAAAAATAAGTCAGGGTTGCCCTGTTCCTTTAGTTTTTACATTGAGCTGCTCTGGGCATCGGCACCTGCTGTAATATGTGTAGACAGGTGAACTGCTCAATCTCAAGAACTGTTTTTCTCTCAGGTATAGCACTTTCATTTAAGGTGACGTTATTTACACATTACTACATGTACTTACTATAGTGATAACAGTAAATTATGCATAATTACAAGTAACTAACCTTAAACCAAAACCTAACCCTAACTGTAACTCTATAGTAAGTACATGTAGTTAATTAAAGCTGCAGTATGTATCTTTTGTGTACTAGTGCCTATTCTATACTAGTGCTTATTCTTTTAAGTGCTTACTAGTGCATATTCACTACTACTATCATTCATTGATATTATTCACTACTACTTAATCATTAGATTCTAGTGCCTATTAAATTGGTACTAGTACTTATTCATTAGATACTAGTTCTTATTCATTAGTTACTAGTTCTTATTTATTAGATACTATACCTATTAAAAAGACACTACTACTTATTCATTAGATTCTAGTGCCTATTAAATTGGTACTAGTACTTATTCATTAGCTACTATTGCTTATTCTTTTGGTACTAGTGCCTATTCTATACTAGTGCTTATTCTTTAGGTAAGTGCTTACTAGTGCATATTCTTTACTTATTCATTAGATAGTTCTTATTTATTAGATACTACATATTAAAAAGACACTACTACTTATTCATTAGATTCTAGTGCCTATTAAATTGGTACTAGTACTTATTCATTAGATCCTAGTACTTATTTATTAGTTATTAGTACTTATTAGATACTTGTACTTCTTCATTAGTTACTAGTACTTATTATTAGATAGTACTTATTCATTAGATACTAGTACTTATTAAATAGATAGTACTTATTCATTAGATACTATTACTTATTAGATACTAGTAGCCTACTTATTCATTAGATCCTAGTACTTATTCATGAGTTACTAGTACTTATTAGATACTAGTACTTCTTCATTAGTTACTAGTACTTATTATTAGATAGTACTTATTCATTAGATACTAGTTCATATTAAATCGATACTAGTACTTATTCATTAGTATACTAGTACTTATTAGATAGATAGTACTTATTCATTAGTTACTAGTCACTTAGTACTTATTCATTAGATACTAGTTACATATTAAATAGATACTAGCCTACTTATTCATTAGATCCTAGTACTTATTCATGAGTTACTAGTACTTATTAGATACTAGTACTTCTTCATTAGTTACTAGTACTTATTATTAGATAGTACTTATTCATTAGATACTAGTTCATATTAAATAGATACTAGTACTTATTCATTAGATACTAGTACTTATTAGATACTAGTACTTATTCATTAGTTACTAGTACTTAGTACTTATTCATTAGATACTAGTTCATATTAAATAGATACTAGTACTTATTCATTAGATCCTACTTATTCATTAGTTACTAGTACTTATTAGATACTAGTACTTCTTCATTAGTTACTAGTACTTATTATTAGATAGTGCTTATTCATTAGATACTAGTTCATATTAAATAGATACTAGTACTTATTCATTAGAAAATAGTACTTATTAGATACTAGTACTTATTCATTACTAGTACTTTGTACTTATTCATTAGATACTAGTTCATATTAAATAGATACTAGAACTTATTCATTAGATCCTAGTACTTCTTCATTAGTTACTAGTACTTATTATTAGATAGTACTTATTCATTACATACTAGTTCATATTAAATAGATACTAGTACTTATTCATTAGATACTAGTACTTATTTCGATAGTGGCTAGTAACTATTCTTTTGTTATTAGGTACAATATATATATATTTTTTTTGCTGTTGACTTCTATGTGGATCTGTCATTCAGATATCAACTATTCAGTACTGACTAGTATGTATTCTAATTGTGACTAGTATATATCAGATACTAGTAGCTATTCATTAGGTACTAGTACTTATTTTTTTAGATGCTAGTAAATATCTCTCTTACAGCCTGATCAGCCTGTCGAGGTTGTATTCGCTATAACAACAGACTCGCTCTACATTATCCCTTAGGCTATATATTTTAAAATAAATGGCAACTGAATTGAATAGTTTGGGCTCTGTTGTTAACTGTAACTTTTAATATAATGTGCAAGGGCTCCCTATACATAGTTACAGCATTAGCAGAGATAGATTTTCTTTTTATCCTTACGAAAATTATATTTGAATTTATTTATTGACAGAGACACAATTTATTCAGTAAACCACTGTTTACATAAAAAGGAAGCTTTTTATGTTTAGTTTTCTCATGTTTGTACCGAACCGTGACTTCAAAACTGAGGTACTGTATGTACTAAACCGTAATTTTTTGTATACGTCACACCCTAGTAAACACAACAGTGTCATAGGAGATGGACAGAGACATCAAAACACTCTCCGATTACAAACTTCTTTCATTTGTAATAAAAGTTTCAAATGCATGTCATTCTTATCAGATCACCTGCTAGTCCAGTGTATTGCCTTCACTTGCATCAGCAAATGCACAAAAAGAGGGCGTCATTATTAAATGAAATCCTGCACAGATCAGGATACTAATGCATAATTTCCAATTTTCACACGCGTAGGCTTATTTCCTCAGGGTAGCTGCAGTAGAAGTAATCTTGTGCTAGTTCTTGTCTGTGGTCTGACTGAGCCTGTGGAATTCCTAAGGATGAGATTGAGCTCTCATGTTTCTCTTCACAGACCAATGATGACAAACCTTTTCAATTAGGACATAATTAAGCTTTGACTAAAATATAGTCTCGTACTGACATACTATGTCATGGGAAGTTCTTCTTTCCTGATTTATGAAGAAGAAAAGAAGACTCTGTGATTATTTGGGTTGAAGAGTACCTGGTAGTTAAGAGATCAGTCTGACATGTGATGCTACTCTAAACTCAAATGTATCATCTGGAACCTAAATATGTCTGCAGGATGCACCTTCGAGGAAGTGATTTCCAAGCAATGAAGCATCACTAAAAAACCTGTTTAGGTTTATTTAAAGCGATACTTATGTTATCATTTAACCCTCGTATCATGCCAAACCTGTATTACTACTTTTTTTCTTTGTAACGCAAAAGGAAACATTTTTATTGTCAGTATTTTATTGTTTTTTTATATATATTTTTTTTTTATTAAGAACATTTCATCTTTGTTGTGCATCCAATGAAAGTCAATGGTGTCCAAAACAACATATTATAACTAACTGCTCATCTGGTAAACCCACAGTATCAATTTTCACATTATTATATCACACTTTGAATCATTATGTTAGTGACAACATGTCAAATTAGTACCATATAAATCATGTCACTTCATTAACATGGTTCATTTGTCATGCGTTGTCACAAAGCAATGTCAAATATCTTTTACTTCTAAAAATGACCAAACACCTCTTACTCTTGCACTTGTTTACCTTACATAAAGATGTGCTTGAAGGTTGGTTATACTATAATGACTGTTTAAACAAAGGCCAATGGCTTCCCTGTAAAATAATATGTGAACAGTAATCACAAAATTTGCCAAGCCCTGAAATGAATCAATAGTGCGGGAGTGTTTGACGGTTTCCTCAGGGAGAGGTTCAATCAAAGTAAACCAGGCATTCTTTTGGCAAGGTACAAAAGGTAAGCGAAGGATTGGGACAGCCTTACTGGTTTCTGTGCCAGATTTCTAAAGTTGAGCAACCTCCGCAATGCGAACAGCAAACTTTTGTTTTGATACTCCACTTCCTGTGAAAACAAATGACTGTCTCAGTTTCAAGAGAATTTTAGGCATGCAAACAACATCCAGCTTACTGAGAGAATTAACTAGAAAATAAATGATTACTTTAGTTTAGTCCAGGTCTGTTATTCTGGTTGAATGAAATCATGTGAGCTCCCTTACTAGACATTTCACATGAACATGTTCATCTAGTACAGTATATGATTATAATTTGTTTGTGGATGTACAACAAATCCTGTTCATCAGGTGTTGTCTATTCAGAAATGCAATTAGTTCCCTAATGATCTCTGTGTCAGTTAGCTAACTGTCATGTAGAGCAGTTAACTATTACTTTGTATTAAACTGATGTTAGCAGTAGCACACCCTTGGATGACTAAAAGTTCAGGTGTTTGTTTTAAGCAAGACTAATTGAGAGGATTGGCAACGGTAGAGATGCTGAATTACATCATTATATTTTTATGGTAAGATTATTGTAGCTTCCAGTGATTATCAAGTTTCATTAGTGGTAACACACCCTCTCCATTCATTATATGTGCTGTGTTTCCTGAAACTGCCATGTGTGTTTTAGAAACCTGAGGTTGTGTCACAGGCTTTTTGCATCAAAAATTGCACTGAAAGTAAAAAAAAGAGCTTCGATATTTAAAATGTACACAAAAAATACCCCCATAGTAATAGTTAGTATATCCTATAAATAAAGTTGTGTTGCTCTTTTTTCTCAGTTGACTTGAATGAAGTATTTGTCATAAATGGACTAACACACTGTGATTTTGTGTGGTTTCCAAGGCAAATTAAAGGGCGGGTTCACTGCTCTTTTCTTTGCATGATTGTGTTTATGGGGTGCAATATAACATGTATCCGTGGTTTTTCTTTTTTTAAAAGTCTTATTTTTCATAAATTTCACCTTTATTGTCAGCCGCGCTCTCCTCTGTCCCCTGCACGAGCGGATGACTTCCTGAGTCTATGAAAACACTCCCTCAGAATGACGTAGTGGGCTCAGATTGGTTCGTTTGGGCCGGTGTGTTGTGATTGGCTAAACTGTCGCTCACGTTGTCCGGAAGATTAACGCCCATGACCTCTACGGGCGAAACGGGCAGGCATGCCAAAGGTGGATAACATAGACGGTGGATGCACGTAAATAATGATGTCGAGAACTGCAGTATCAGTGAGGCAGAATCAGACCGAGAAAGCCGCGATGAATCGAGTCAAGCAGAACCTCACCACACACGGCTCATAATAAAGGTTTCTGAATGATAATTTGCTTCATTTTTTAACTTAATACACGTTTGATTTACACAATAGCATCTGACTGGCAACGATAGCAACTGACTGGCTAACTAATGTTATACTCAAACAGCGTTTGCAGGTTTACGTTCTTGATCAAATCGAAAATAAAGTCATAAAGCATATATACATGAAAAATACATTTACAACATTAGTACTTATACAAAATTCAGGTCCATAATGTTTGTACGCGTTTGCCGTTGACACAAAATAGCCTAACTAGTAGCCCATAAAGCCTACAAAGCCAGCGCTGGCTTTTGGAAAAAAAAAAAACACAACGTTCCGTCGGTAATTATACATGCAAATACATTTAAAATGATGAAGTCTTAGCCTACTTACAGTGTGGCCAAACAACTGCTGACTTTTAACTGCTGGTTTTAAAGTTGGATCTGCTTCATGATTTAGAAACAGTTTCTTGTTTACGTTAATCCAGTGATGAATTCGTGGAGATTCTGGAAGCTGTCTCTCGTAAATGCGCAGCACAGAGAGCTAGATTACCATCGTCACTTTCAGGAATATAATCAAACACAAATTGTATCCATTGTTGTCGAAGTATAGTGTCCGTGGGAAGCCCGAAACACAGAAGACCTGACATCTGCGTGAACAACTCACTCGACGCATGCCCTTTCCTGCATATTCCGGAGGGAGTGGTTGATGCAAATGTGTGGGTTAGTGACGTACCATAACCCAGCTGTAGTCCAAAACGAGTCGTTTTTGTAGGCAATTTTACTTCCTGATTTTTAAAAGACGATATCTCTGCTTACACTAAACTTTCAGTGCTGCAACTTTGCAGATACTCTTCATGCACCAACAGCAACATTACACACTATTTGAAATCAAAAAAGTTAGATTGCAGTAAACCCGCCCTTTAAGAGATCTTAATTACAGAGATTAGATACAAGTTCAATCAAAAGGCATTAGGTATATGCTTGTAGATTCTGAGCTTTGTTGAGTTCTTTTGAGATATTATAGATATAATAGCTTCAGTATTTTTGGTTTAAGCTGTATAGTTGTTTACTACATTTAAAATCAAACTAAAATACTCAGTTATCTTTTCTGTTTCTTTTTTTTGCTCTTTGCCACTTTAATCACCACTGTATGCAAATCTATAGTGCCCTCGTGTGGTGAAGTTGTCTACTACAGTGTTTAAGACAAGCTAAACTAGTCTTACTTTGTAAAGGTAGCCTAATAATTTATGTTTTACTTACACATTTACACAAAGGTTTTACATTGTCAGGTGTCTACTTGTTTAATAACACACCAAAGCCCCATTTCTACTAACCGCCATCTCTTTCAGAAAATTAGTGCACACTATATCCACTCCCTAGCCCCACCTAGCCCACATCTAACCTGCTCCTAAAATTGATTTGTATACTTGATGTAGTCATCCTCATGTAGTCTTTTCTCCTCTGTTCCCAATCCTCCCCCATCTCTGAGGACCCCTGTGAGTTTTCTCCAATGTGTCGATGATCACCATTTAGTAGGTATTTCAGAACACCTCTTTTTGCTTCTATAACTGCATGACAAGATCAGATTCACCTGCTTATGTTCTTTACATGAGTCGTGCAACGACTGATTAGTTTGTTTGCATGCACTGCAACCTCACCTACCCACATCTCTCCTGGTCTGAAAGGCCTTAAGCCAAGTATAACTCCAAATAATAGTGCTGTTTATGCTTATAACTTTAAGCATGTCCTTCATTTGCCAGGCTGTTATTGGTATACCTGGTCACGTACATATGAGCAATTGAATACACTGTTTGCATGAGCTGTATTGAGTCTTTTTTTTTGCATGCTCTGGTGTCTGTGGTATCAGGTTTACAGTTAAGTTCTTTTGAAATGGGAGTGGCTATAGGACAGTGCAATAATATTCTCTCTTTCTTTCTCTTTCTGTTGCAGGTTTGGCGTGAAACAGAGGAAGAGGAGGAGGAGGAAGAGGGAAGTGAGGATTTAAAGGGCAGTATTGCGTTCTGTTTGCAGGTTGAGCACGCAGGAACTCGTACATATTACTTCAGTGCCGACAGCCAGAAGGAGCAAGAGGAGTGGATCCAAGTCATGAGTGAGGCTGCCAGGGTCCACATCCCAGCCACACCCAGGTACACACACACATCTATAATACACACTGATTCACACAAAAACAACTTGAAAAGGTGAAAAACTGGTTTAAGAGATAATTCTGGTACTCACCCTCTTGTCATTACAAAACCTTATGACTCTCTTTCTTCTGTGTAAAACAAAATGAGAAATGATTTTTCCATATAAAGTGAATGAAGATGAAAATGCACTACATGGCCCTGTTTACACCTTGTATTAAAGGAGTAGTTCACTTTTAAAAAACTTTTGCAGATAATTCACTCACCCCCATGTCATCCAAGATGTCCATGTCTTTCTTTCCTCAGTCGAAAAGAAATTAAGGTTTTTGATGAAAACATTCCAGGATTTTTCTCCATATAATGGACTTCCATGGGAACCAGACGGCCCAAGCTCCAAAAGATCGTTAATAACAGTTTCAGATCCAGCTTCAAATGTCTTTAAACTACACCAGGCGATGAATAAGGGTCTTATCATGCGAAACGATGGGTTATTTCAAAACTTATTCCAAAAATGTAAGTTTTCTAAGGACAAATGGTAGCCTAGCTCTATTCTGGAGGCGCGTTGTAACGTCACGTAATACGTAATTACGTTCAAAAGGTCACGGCGACGTAGCGGAAGTACAGAATCAAAGTCGTCCGACATCGTTATTTTACCTTTTAATTCCTTTGTTAGTTTGCATGTTCAACCTATGTGTTCAACTTACTGACTCTGTACTTCCAGCTACGTCGCCCGTGACCTTTCGAACGTAATTACGTATTACGTGACGTTACAAACGCGCCTCAAGAATAGAGCTAGGCTACTATTTGTCCTTAGAAAAGTTACATTTTTGGAATAAGTTTTGAAATAACCCATCGTTTCGCATGATAAGACCCTTATTCATCGTCTGGTGTTCGCATCTGAAACTGTTATTAACAATCTTTTGGAGCTTGGACCGTCTGGTTCCCATGGAAGTCCATTATATGGAGAAAAATCCTGGAATGTTTTCATCAAAAACCTTAATTTCTTTTCGACTGCGGAAAGAAAGACATGGACATCTTGGATGACATGGGGGTGAGTAAATTATCAGCAAAAGTTTTTTTCAAAAGTGAAGTAATCCTTTAAGATGCGTTTTTGGCAAAATATGTAAAATAAACACGTTTATACTTTAGATAGCACATGCTTGATGCTGTAATCATTTTATGGCCTTTTCAAAAATACAGACATTTTTTTTAAAAACATAACTAAATACAACACTGTAGCCAATAAAACTTACCAGTAATCTGGAACTGTAATAACATTTAAAAAAATTTAATTTATATTTAATAATATGACATAAGTAATATGACCACATAGTGGTCAACTAGATATATAGTGCACCATAGTATGCTCAATTGTGTTTATCCAGCCAAAACTCAATTAGTTGACAGCCAAACTCAATTAGTTTGCGCAGTACATGCATTTTTCCAGTGTGTCTGCACTCTGTCAAAATAAAAGTCCCATATGCGACACTTCAGGACCAAACAGGAAACGTATTGGCCGATGCGATTTCTAAAAAATGTCAAATATCAGCCTTGATGATACATCAGTCAATCACTACTTGAAATAAAGTACATGAGTCATATAGACTACGTTTATTAAACGTTTCTGATGCTTTTATGGATCTACATTCTTCAAGATTTCCACTTTTTGGATTTCACAGAAGGAAAAAGAAGTCATGGGTTTGGACAGCGTCTTAAAAACATGATTCTTGTGGAGCGAAAACAGCAGATGCTAAAAAGATGGATTGCAAGAGTGTATCCTTAGCACTGCTACTCTGAAACAAGCAGTCAAATGCACTCCTTATAAAACAACATTGCATAAAGAAGATCAAAGGCATCACTCTGTTTTATGACAGTGTCTCACAGATGTTTTGTCTTTCTCTCTCCTGCTGTCCTGCAGAAATAAATCTGAGCCCATCCCTACAGCTGACCAAAATGACATGGTAGCCAAACGTCTGGATCCCAACTTGCATGTGGAGAACAACGGGCAGAGGCCAGACTTTCACAAGCCTGTCAAACATGAGCCAAATGGAGTAGAGTCCAGAGACACCACACCCAGCACCCCAGTAACCCCTAATATAGAGAGCAGGATGGGGAGAAAGAAGGCCTGGTACCCCATCACCCTAACGGCTGGGGTAACTATGGTCCCCCCAACGGTTCAAGATACCAGTCCCAAGAGAATGTGAGGGACTTGCGAGAGCCGCACGAGGAGAATGTGGTGATGCGGAGGGGCTTTGTGCCCAGGACGGCACCAGAGAGACTCGCCCAGAGGAAAAGCTCCATGACGCAGCTGCAGCAGTGGGTCAACCAGCGCCGGGCCATGGTGCCTCAGGACGACGGGCGCAGGTGAGGCGTCACTACCTCATCCTTTTTTATAGCATGTAGTTATTTATAGATGGGGTTTTTAAGGAGTTTTATTTTATTTTCAATTAAGGATTTTGATTTAGTTTTTTTGTTATTTTTCTTTTAAATCTGTCTTTGTTAGATCTACTTAAGGTTTGTAATTTTAGTTTTAGTGTTTTGAAAGTATGAAGGTTTTTAAGCGCAGTTTAGTATTTATAGTATTTAATATTAATATGTTGCACTTAACTTAATCACACTGGTACAATTACTAAACTGATGTGATTTGTCTGCTGTTTTTCTCTAATCTTTTTGTTTATAATGTAATTATAATAATAAGGACTAAAATTAGATTGCAAAAAATAAAATGGGAATTGAAGTTCTTTTTGGAATTGTAAACAAATTATTTTAGTTTAGTTTCAGTTTTTTTTAAGTAATGCTTATATATATATATATATATATATATATATATATATATATATATATATATATATACAATATATATATATATACTAGCATTACTTTAAAACATTTTTTTACTTAAGTTTCAGTTTTTTTTAAGTTATGCTAGTATATATATATATATATATATATATATATATATATATATATATATATATATATATATATATATATATATATGTGTGTGTGTGTATATATATATATATATATATATATATATATATGTGTGTGTGTGTGTGTGTGTGTGTGTGTGTGTGTGTGTGTATGTATGTATATATGAAAGAGTTCAGATGCAAAAGCCTCAAGTGCCATTTGAAATTTTCTTCTGAAAATGATCATTTTTATCAAGCTTGTATATTTAGTTTCAGTAATTTCACTTAAATGGCAATGAAGATTACCTATTAATTGTCATTTAAGTGAAATTACTGAACTTCAATATACAAGCTTGATAAAAATTGTCATTTTAGAAGAAAATTTCAAATGGCATTTAGAGGCTTTTGCATCTGAACTCTTCATATATATATATATCCGCTTCTGTTCGTGCCTAACAATGCCCTTGAGCCGTTACTTATTCACGATACAGCACAGCCTCTCGTAATCTTATTGCTTTTATAAAACAATGTTAGTGCAACTTTCTTGAAGTAAAATCACCAAAAGCCTACCTTTCGCTGGAAAAATAGTCTCGAGTGTGAACAGCAACAATCGTTCCAATGTGTAAAATGCATGAAAGCTCAAATAAAAACAACATAAAACTGCAGTGTTGCTGCAGCGACTCAGTAGAACTGTTGGGTGAAGCGGCTCGCAGCCGTGTTTTATCGTGAATAAGCACAGTCTTGACCAATCAGAATCAAGGATTCAAACTAACCGTTTATATATATATATTTATAAAACGGGTAGTTCGAATCCTTGATTCTGATTGGTCAAGAGCTGTGCTTTATTCACGATAAAACACGGCTACGACCGCTTCACCCAACGGTTCTATTGATCGCTGCGCAACACTGCGGTTTTATGTTGTTTTTATTTGAGCTTTCATGCATTTTACACATTGGAACGTTGTTGCTGTTCACACTCGGGGACTATTTTTTCCAGCGGAAGGTAAGCTTTTAGTGATTTTACTTCAAGAAAGTTGCACTTATATTGTTTTTTACTTTAATATGGTGTGGCAACCGTTTTATAAAAGCAATAAGATACTCGAGGCAAGTGCTGTATCGTGAAATAAGTAACAGCTGAAGGGGTTGCAGGCACTCCGCTTCTGTCGTGCCTAACAACGCCCTTCAGCTGTTACTTATTTCACGATACAGCACAGCCTCTCGTACCTTATTGCTTACATATATATATATATATATATATATATATATATATATATATATATATATATATATATATATATATATATACTAGCATTACTTAAAAATTAATAAATAAATAAACTAAAATAATTTGTTTACTATTCCAAACAGAACTTCAATTCCCATTTTATTTTTTGCTATCTAATTTTACTGCTCAAATGTTTGGGGTCAATACATTTTTTTTAAAGAAATTAATACTTTTAGTCAGCAAGGATGCATTAAATTATTCATAATGTTACAAAATATTTCTATTTCCTATAAATCCTGTTCTTTTGAACTTTTTATTAACCAAATAATCCTTAAACAATGTTTCACGGTTTTCAGAAAGATATTAAGCAGCACAACTATATTCAACATTGATAATAACAAGAAATGTTTCTTAAGCACCAAATCAGCATATTATAATTATTTCTGAAAGATCATGTGATGCTGAAGACTGGAGTAATGATACTGCAAAATACTGACAAATATTAACATAGAAACAGTTATTGTAATAGACTTTGACCCCAAACTTCTGAACTGTAGTCTATTTTTTTTTAATTTTCATTAATTTGTTATTAATTATAATCACTTTGCTTCTCAGTCCATCCAGGTACTACACAGTGAACCGCGGTATGCCATCAGACTGTTACAGCGTGTACGGCGGGCCTCCGTTTATGGATGAATATCCCCTCTACCCACCCGCGTCCGACCCGAGAGCATCTGCTCCATGTCGGCTGCGTACAACCGACCATCTCCTCGCTGGACCGTGGAAGAGAGACGGCGGTCATTGCGTGACGGACCCATATACGGTCAACCTCGAGACCCTCAGTGGATGATGGGACCCCAAGGTCCTGCCTATTACCCCCAGCTGGACTCAGCACAGAACTCTATGAGACGGCTTTCCATACAGCCGCGCTCACGGTCAGTCCCTCGCTCGCCTTCTTCCTCATCGGGAGGACCCTACTCTCCGCACAGCTTCGCCCTCTCCTGCCCGATCACCCAGCACCAGGTTTGATCGGACACCCAGTCCGAATTAGAGAGGACGGTATTCATGCCTGACCCCTCGGCTCTACGGACTCCGCAGGTCACTGAGCTCACCTAAGGTAAAGCACCTGTCAACCAACCAATGATTTTAACTACCAAATTTCTTCAACTTTTTAATTCTTTATGTGATTGGTCTGTCAAACTACTATTAGTTTTCCATAGCCAAACTGTACTTTGCCAAAAATAGTCACTTTTGATCAATTTAATGCATCCTTAGTAAAAAAAATAGGGTATATTATATTTATATATAGCATACACTAAATTACCATATTTAATTCTTATTTTTAGTATGATTTTCCTGGAGATCGTCGCTCGTACAGCCAAGGAATGTACCACTATAACTACCCAGCATCCCCAGCATCGCTCCACAGTAAAATGGTAAGTCAACACTTTTTAAGCATTTGTGAATGTATTTAGCATGGTGCAAGCCAATTACAGCTTTGTCAATTGAGAATCAGCAAATCATGTGACTGATCATTTGTATGTGCAATAGCATGTACTTGTCAGTTCTTATGAGTATGAGCGTGATGCACTACGCTGTGTTGTGATTAGCAATGCCGTGATCAGCATGTGTGTGTCCTCTTCTGTGTCTCGGTCTCCATCTCTCCATCTGATGCTTTTGCGTGCTGTATGCTGCTGCTGGGTTTGACACGCATCAGGAGGACATTTTAGACGTCCAGCTTCAGAGGAACCTGGAGTACCTAGATCAGCAGGTAGGAGGCTTGATCCAAAAAATACAACTTTGTTTCAATGCTGAGAGCACATGCTCTGTTCCAAAACCAAGCGAGCTAAATTTTTTATGAAATATTTGTGCCCTCATAATCTTTTAGTCAAAATAGCTTTCCCTCCCTCTTTCAAATAACTTCTGTTCTCTTGTCTGACAACCCGTTTAATGTCGTGAGGGTGGGACAACCTGTCACTCAATGTCATCACTGCAATAGCAAACTGCAACAATCCAATAATTTCTCGAATGAAAAAATCAAGTCCCGCCCTACTTTTTTTTAATACTTTCCAGGTATATGTCACAAGAAATCTGGTATTCAGACATAGACATAAACTGAAGGTTTTCAAATGTTTGGATGCCCACTTAGATAACATAACCACGTCGTAAAATGTAGTCATAGTCCTTTCGAACATTTTGCTCTCACTGTCTTCTCCTCCCTTTCTCCCATGTGTTAGTTCTCACACTGATCTGAAAGTGTTTTCTAATTTCATTACAGTTGCATGTTACATTCAGAGTAGCAACTGCTATATATAGATCCTAGTTTTCACATGGGAAAGCTGTAACAAGGTTGTAAGGTTTCTGGTCAAGAGTTCAACTGTACAGATACAGCAGGTGTTTACTCTAGCAGTGGTTTTTAATTGTCTTTAATTTTTTTTTTTAGTTTTTTTTTCTCTCTGAAAATTATTATTTTTAATGCCAGGTTGGGGAAGGATGCCACATTTTCATTGAGGCGCATTGTTACACCTACTGTGAAATGTTTCTTAAATGTTTCTTCGATAAATGGTTGGTTGGCTACCACTGGTTTATCTCCAAGAAGATGCAGTCTTTGAAATAAAGAACATTTCCAAATCTGTACTCAAATGAATGCAGCCCTAGTGAGACTTCTTTCAAAAACATTTTTAAAAATCCTACCTACTTAAATCGTAGTGTAAAAACATTTGAACGGTAGTGTACCTAATATAGAAAAGGAAAAATGACTAAATTACTACTTACCATTAAATTGGACTTAAAGGAGAACTCCGGCGCAAAATGAACCTTCGGTCTAATTACACATTTTTACCTAGTCAACCGTTATCTGAGATTTGTTTTCATGATTGCCGAATGTAAATAGTTTTATCTCTAAAAACAGTTTTGCCTATAATGCTTGTATAATGGTAGTATATAGGGCATAGAGTAATGACAAATAAAAATCGTTCTAAAATTACCACTAACAAGGCTCAAAATAGCCCCACAGTAACACGGTAGCATAATAAGGGTCCCTACATTCAAACCGAAGCATTGAGAACTTTGTCAGTGTCCATACAGTTTAATAAGAAGATATTTTATACACACAGTCAACTTCGCGAAAACAGGAAGAAGCCATCTTTGAAAAATAGTCTCTACCAGTCGATCTACGAATGCCGATCCAAGTGTGCTGAACTGTGCAGAATCTCATTTGGTCCGTTGTTTCCGGAAAGAAACACAAACACGAACCATTTTCTTCTCTTCAATGTACACGTAGGCTACTGTTCGCGCTCACCTTATCACCTTATTCACATCTCACCAGCGCACTTGGATCAGTGTTCGTAGATCGACTGGTAGAGACTATTTTTCAAAGATGGCTTCTTCCTGTTTTCGCGAAGTTGATTGTATGTATAAAATACATACTTCCTGTTTTCGTTGACTGTATGTATTAAATATCTTCTTATTAAACTGTATGGACACTGACAAAGTTCTCAATGCTTTGGTTTGAATGTAGGGACCCTTATTATGCTACCGTGTTACTGTGGGGCTATTTTGAGCCTTGTTAGAGGTAATAACAAGCGATTTTTATTTGTCATTACTCTATGCCCTATATACTAGCGTTATACTAGCATTATAGGCTAAACTGTTTTTATAGATAAAACTATTTACATTCGGAAATCATGAAAACAAATCTCAGATAACGGTTGACTAGGTAACAATAGCCGCTTTCCGAACCAAGTAGTTACTGGAACTTAGTTATTGGAACTGTCCACTTCTAAACAGTTCTAAGAACTACTCTCCCCAAACTCGGTTTTACTGCTTGCGTTCACACTGGCCAAGTGGCCATAGGAACTGGTAGGAGGGGTAACGCAAGCACGGCAATGGTCTTTATAGCGTCATCACTAGACGTAGCGCGGGCACATACAACAACAAACCAGCATGGAGGAGGCTATTGCATTAATAACGGAGAACAAACGGCGGCGTTTAAAGATTAGGCTTGAGTTCTGTACAGAGAAACACAGAAGACGAAGGCTCCAGCGTAATATGATATTAAGTAATATGATGGAAGAAGATAAAAAAGCAGAGCGCAGGAGGCAACCAAAACGACGGGTAAGTTTAGCTAGCATTAGCAATTAGCTGGTGGAATACGTTATGTTTGTCTTAATCTTAGTTGTAATGTTTTGCGAAAACACAGCGTATGGCAGAGAGCGCTACAAGTTCCGTGTTGACAGTGGGCATGACTTATAAGTTGAACCAATCAACATAGACCTAGGGAAAGGGAACTAAAAAAAGTCCTTGCTCTAGACTAGGTACTGAAAGAGTTATAGGAACTACGGTCTGAGGAACTAAAAATCCCCAATTTAGTCCGGTCGGAACACGAGAAAAAAAGGGTTATAGGAACGTTAGGTTCTAGGAACTGCAAAAGTCCCTCCGGTCGGAAAGCGGCTAATGTGTAATTAGACCAAAGGTTCATTTTGCGCCAGAGAAAAAATCCATTATTGAGAAATATTCACTGGGGTACAAAAAATGCCCCGACTAGCCCCGGTCTCTCTTCTACCTGTTGTGAAGTATTAGTTAGGTTCCATTGAAGTCGGCCATAATCAAAGTCAGGTGTATAGCCAGATGAATGATGGTTTGTTCTGCCCTAGATGACAGATGGTGATCACCTAATCGGCATGGTCACCAGAATGGTTGATCGTTCCTCTCCTCGAACAAAGCTATTCTCACAAGTAAGAGAGTCGCGAGTCCTCTAGAGAGGCAGGCTGCTGATCTACCTGGTATTCCTGCACCACCGAACCTCATTTCAGTCTCTTTCCGGCAAAGTTAGGCTCAAACGAGGCTGTTCTGAGGCTGTATTGGAGCCTGCCTCTCTCTGTGCTTTCTGGTCGATGTGGCATGTTGGATGTTTTGATAGTGCTTTAGGTGCTTTAGAACTTGATAGTTTTCAAGTTCAGTGATACAAGTTAAGCCACAATCTTCAGTTTGTCTTTGGTTTTCGATTGGTTTTCAGCCTTTTTGCCTCATTTATGTGCCAGAATCCCTACATTGCCGATGCTTGTTTGCCCAATATCACACCCTTCATTGTGTAGTCATTGTGTATCGTGTCGTCTTGCTGTGGTCCTCTGTATGTCTTATCCATTCACATCATCCAGCAAGAAAGCCATTGTTCAGTATATAGCCTTCACACAGTGGGGCTTATCATTGATTTAGCAACAAAAACTACCCTATCTTATCGACCAATTCGTACGAATTCGTACGAGTGATTAAAAAGTGGCTAATTCGTACTAATTTGTACGACCTCACTCGTACAAATTCGTGCAATTTGTCTAAACCCACGTGACGGTTAAGTTTAGGGGCGGGGTTAGGGGTAGGTCATTCGTACGAATTCATACGAATTGGCCAATTCGTAAAAAATGTACGATTTAGCAAAATCGTACTAATTTGTACGAGTGAGGTCGTATGAATTGTTACGAATTAGCCACCTTGGTAAAATTCTGTACGAATTCCCGATGATATCGGGTTGACAAAAACCATCCCAAATGCTAACAGCACATTGCAATGGCTAATAGATAATGTGTCTATCTATCTATCTATCTATCTATCTATCTATCTATCTATCTATCTATCTATCTATCTATCTATCTATCTATCTATCATCTATTTATTTATTTATTTATTCTAAAAGTGTTGGTAATGATAAGTGTAATTTATTCATGTGATCAAAGCTGATTTTTCAGCATCATTACTACAGTCTTCAGTCACATGATTCTTCAGAAATCATGCTAATATGTTGATTTGATGCTCAAAAAACATTCATTATTATTATCAATGTTGAAAACAGTTGTGTACTTTAGTACTGCTTTTCAGAATTTTTTTAATAGAAAGTTCAAAAGAACAGCATTTATTTGAAATAGAATCTTTTGAAACATTATAAATGTCTTTACTCTTTTGTAACATTATAATGTCTTTTATTTCTTTCCCCAAGCTTTCTATTAAACTTTGTGAAATGTAAATAACTGTTTTCAACATTAAAAATAATGAGAAATTTAATCATCATATTAAAATGATTTCTGAAGAGTCATGAAGACTGGAGTAATGATGCTGAAAATTCAGCTTTGAATGCATGAATAAATGACACCTAATTATATATTCGCATAGAAAAAAGCTTTAAATTGTAATAATATTTTACAATTTTTTCTTTCCTTTTTTTCAAATTAATCAAATTAATGGTGAACTGAAGTTACTTCTTCTTCCGATCCTAATCTGACTGGTAGTGTATATATTCAGAAGACTAATTTTCAATAATATTTCCATTTTATTTTATCTGGTTATAGGTGCCTCAGTTTCATGATGTGTACGGTGACCTACATCCCACACTGAAGCTAAATGAGATTGAAACCAGTGTAAGTCAATTTGTATGATCAAAGACATAATTTTTGGTGCATATATTTAAAACTTTATAAATCATTTTCATTCCCATAACAGACTCATGAACTTTCATTTTGTCTCTCTAAAGAAACTACTTGGCCGCTTGTGTGAGCAGAATCGTCTTGTGAAAGAGCAGGAGACTGTAGTTCATCGTTTGCGAATGGAAAAGGTAATTTCTGATTAAATGATGTACTTAAACCATAAAATGTAAAAATACTAAACAAAACCTTACTTGAATGTCTTCTGCAATCTCCAGGATAGTCTAGAGGGGGTGCTGGTGGCCACACATCAGGAGATGGAGCTGTACAGGAACCAGCCGCTGGCGATGGAGAAACTTCAGCTGAAGAAGGAGAGTCTACAAAACAAGCTGATAAACATCAGAGGAGAGCTGTCTCAGGCCTCCAGTGTAAGAAAACAGTTTTATGAAAACACATTAGCACATTATCAAAACTAGTGTTGTTGATTAAATAAATGTGAAATTGTATGAATTTAAAAATAGATCTTTTTTAAATATTCTTTGCATGTTTCTTCACAGGCCCTGACCACCACCCGAATGGAGTTCGAGGCACTAGAGGATGATGTGAACAGCATCCATGGGGACCTTTGGGAGCAGCTGAACGCCGGAGGACAGGTATATTGATTTCCTTGTTTGTCATCATGATCATTAGCGGCGTTCATGTTTTCAACATCATCATTAGTTTATCTAAAAACCTTGAACCCTTACACTACAAACACTTAATGATGTCTGCCTAGACAAATCATTTATTATTATTCATTTGTATCATGCATTCGGCATGATCATTTTCACATGATTGATTTACCTTCATCCATCATGACCTTGATGATACTACATTTATTTGCTAGTAATGCAAATTCAAGGACTGCTCACATCTATTGAAATGGAAATTAATTGTGCAATCAATAATTGAATGGCTTGTGATTCTTAATTATTAATGAAAATAAAAATGATCCTGGCAGCACTATTCAATAATGCATGTGTCTTTCCTGTTTCAATGAATAGCTTGTCTAACAGAATCTGTTCTCCTCCCAGAGTGAGCTGGTACACAGGCACATTCAGAAAGAGTTCTGGAGGGTTCAGGACGTCTTGGAGGGGCTGCACAAAAACAACCCGTCTCGTGGAACAGACACGGCCAAACACAGAGGTCAGATGATCTCCATACTGGGTGGCATCACACATAAACTCTATTTACTACTGCACTCAGCAACACTAATAACAGCAAAAAATAGTTCGGAAGAAGAATATTTCTTAAAAGTCAGCATGAGATGAAAATTCACCCTGTTGTTATTTTTCTAAATGCGTCAATGCATTCGTTTCATTTAGTAAAACTGGCTCGATAATTGAATTAAAATGTCATAACTGGATTTTCCGGGTGAAACGTCAGACTTCTCTCTGGTGACGTATGCCGGACTTCTCCAATCATTTAGGGCCCTATTTTAACGATCTGAAACGCAAGTGTGAAAGCGCAAAGCGCAAGTAACTTTGTGGGCGGATCCCGGCGCTGTTGCTATTTTCCCGGCGGGATAAATGCCTCTTGCGCCTGGTGCAAATCTAAAAGGGTTGGTCTGGAAGTAGCCTCATTATTCATAGTGTGGTTTGGGCGTAACAGAAATAAACCAATAAGAGCGTCATAGCACATTCCCTTTAAGAGCGATGATGACGAGGTGCGCTTGTTCTATGGCGCAATTTTATTTCGACGCGCATTTACCAGGCGCGCTTCAGCATCGAGTTCACAGCCGAGGAGATCGATGTCTCGTCAGGGGCCGTAAAAGAAAGAGAAGTGACATTGAGGATGGGACAAACCCACCCAATTAGCTTTGGTTAACCATGCATATAATAATTTGGGTAAATGTGTAACTTTATGCCTATTTTCCCCATCGTCATTGACACAACAATGATTTCCCTCATGTTTATATATTTTTCCTTATAATAATGTATCATTTGCAAAATCTAAAATGCATCTGTGTAGATGAGGAAATCATCTACAGTGTATGCGCGTTGTTCACACTATTATGGCCAAGCATGCACGCTTAAAATAGCATCTGAATGTACGCGCAACGCGCCACTGACTTTAGACCAATTTTTTCTAGTCATTGGTGCAATTGTTTTCTGGAACTGCAAAATAGCACTGGGGAATGTTTGCGGCGACACACGCCTCCTTTTTGCGCCGACCCGCCCAGGGAGCGCAAGTTCATTCCCTAGTTTACCGACATGCGTCTGTGGAGGGAAAAAGCCCGCTTTGCGTGGGTGCAAAATACGAATGATAAATGCGTCAGTGTATAAAGTCATTTGCGCCGGGTGCAAGATAGAGCCCATAGTCAGTTTAAACCCTAAACCTTTCTTACAATTGACTGACTGTTTATTACTAGTATGGTAAATGGGATCATTGAAGGTCAGCAGCAAAGACATTGGGTTATAAAGTGAGTTTAAATACATAAAGTATATGTTTATTATTTAACATATTTAATTATTTCAGGTTTGTTTCATATTCTGAGTTTTTCTGTTTTTATTTATTTTGAGGAATATAACGAGATCAGTCAATAAATTAGAAAACCATTACAAAACAAGTAATGCGTTACTTTACTAGTTACTTGGAAAAAGTAATCTAATTACTTATCTCAAGTTACTTTTAATGCTTGACTCACAAAACTGCCTGAGACAAGCTGTAACGATTCAATCAATTCCCGATGGAGCAAATTCTAGTCTCTTCCTACATTTTTTTCTTGTTCGAGAAGCCGTTTCACTCGGGTATACGTCACAAAAGAGAAGAAAAATTGATTGCTGCTCCCGTTTCATGACGACTTGAAAAGGAAATTTTCAATACAATAAATCAGAAATTTTGATTAGAAATCTTTATTTGACATTTTTATCCTGCGGCCCTTTTATACCTTTTGTGCATACATCGTTAAACAGGCTAAGTAAGTGGGAAACAGAAAACATCATTAGTTTTATGATTTGATTATGTTTTATTGGAATACAACAGCAGCAAAGTGGAGCACATTACAGGGAAGAATATTAAGTTAGTTATGACGTCCTGACATAGGTCCTTAACTCTATTATATGTCTCTGTCTCCAGCAGCCAGTGGAGCATCCGGCTCCTTCAGCACAAACAGTCCTGCAAGTCCCTTGAGTTCAGTGAGTCTGACGAGTCCTCTCAGCCCCTTCTCTCCCGTCCCTGGCTCCCACGCCTCTCCCACTAAACAGCTGGCCACAGAGGTATTTCACACACCATTTTTCTTCAATGAAAGACATTGAAGACAAAACATCTCATTTCAATGAAGAAGGGAATATTCAATTATTTTGTTTCCCTTAATTAAATCAAGGCTGATCATAGGACTTACCTTTTACATTAGAAGGATTTGCTATTTTTGTTTATTCAGGACAGCATGATTCCTTATTCACAATAATTAATATTTGCTGTACTGGGCTCATTTAAAGAAAACCCCCAACCATTTCCAATGCTAGGGAGGTAATAATTTCTAAATACTTTTTTTTTTAAAGATTCCATAATAGAGTGCAATAGTGGATGAAAATTCCACAAATTGTCCACATAAGCCATGGACCAAACCAACCAGCTATGACAAAGGTACAGCTGGTTGGTTTGGTCCATGGCTTATAACCAGAGCTGGACAGTAATGGAGTACATTTACTTGAGTACAGTACTTAAAGGGTAACTAAACCCCTGGTCAGAGCCTGACTCCACCCACTGGCAATATCTGAAAAATGCTGGAAAAGTGGGCAGACCCCAGCAGAGATAGAGGGGACGAAATAGATGCGAAAACACTCTGTCCTGATCGTTTTTCAATACTTGCAATTCCAACTCCTGACTCGCTACAGTGGTTTTGACGAAACAAGCTGTTTTTTATACTGCCAAGGGCATAGCTCGTGCCAAGAGCGTGTTTAGCTGAAACGTGCGTACGTCACGAAGAACCGCAAACATCCAATAGGAAAATTCAACTGCAGTAACCACCGTTCAACCTAAAGAGGGCAGCACTAAGACGTTTTTACACCACCATATATTGTAGAAATAAAACACTTTATACACATGTCAAAAAAGTTACTCTGAATCAATGACTAGTATTAATAAAGATCCATTCTTAGAGATCATTAACTAAAAAAGGTTGGTTTAGGTTTTAGTTATTTTTTAAATACAATTTTGAGGGATCTGTTCTTTACTCGAGGATCATTTTTGGGGAGTGCTCATGACTTCACTCAAGTTCATTTGAGAGGCAAATATTGTACTATTTACTCCACTACATTTCTAAACCATGAGTACCAGTTAACTACTTCAAAAAGAAAAAAAAAATGGAAAAAGAAAAATCTCGGAAACCCTCAATTTGTTGTTTCCCTCTCAAACGTGATTGGATTGTGCAGGCGCCACTGAATGTGACAGCCTATCAGCAATCACCTTCAGCTTTCCGATAAAGTCAACTCCATGGTCAGATTTAGATAAGAGACGAAACCACTGAACGAAACAATGGGATGAAATAGGTCCATCCTGTGAATGTGCAAACCCGTGACCCCACCTCACTAGACTTCAATTTTCTGAAATTTTCTAAAATGTTAAATAAAGCAACATTGTAAAAAGATGAAAATTACTTGATTTTACTTTCAATTCCTTTTACATTATCTAAGGTATAAACATTAACATTTTTCATAACTCCATGTAGGACGTTTCTGTAAATAAATGTGAGCACTGTGGCAGTAGCAATGCAATATTTAGAAAATGTACTCTTGATACTCAAGTACATTTAAAAACAAGTACTTCAGTACTTTTACTTGCACTTCAGTAAAATTTAGCAAGGGGTATCTGTTCTTTTACTCAAGTAGTAAAGCTGTGTACTCTGTCCACCTCTGATTTTAACTGCTTAACGAAACACGTCTTGGAACCAAGGCTGCTGAAAATGTGGACGGGCACTGTTGCACTCTATTAGCTTGTTAGCATAAGATAAAGCACAATGAGCTTAATCAGGAATTCAATTAATGTAATTGAATAACGATTACATGGCCTGAAATGGGATTTAAAAAACTATTTCTGTGTCTAATCCCTGTTTTCTGGCTGTATGATTCTGTTTTTTGTTGTTACTTAGCTGTAGTCACTCTTAACGTTCAGTTGTGCGTGTTTGCTAGTATTCATAGGCGACCCACTCCTACGTATACCGAAATATACCCAGAGTTTTATGTGTTTTCTGGCTTCTAGCATATACCATTTCTTCAGAAAAATCAGCCCCTGACTGAACTGCACATTTTCAGACTTTAAATTTTAGGTCACAAAGGATTTCCATGTTAAAACAAATGACCTAAACCTTGTAAACTCACTCATTTTGCCTTGGCTAGCAGTGATTTATCAGTGGGTCGTGTGCAGGTCAGTGTTGCTTAGCGTTTGTTGTGAGGGATCCATGCCTATATGCTTCCCATGATTCTCTCCGCCCTCCACCTGGCTTAGTCGCTCTTGATGCAGTGGTCTCTCTCTCCATTCCTTCTCTTCTCTCCTCCTCCCTGCCTTTCTTTCCCCTTTGCTTACTACCTTTTTTTCTGTAAACTTTACTGTCTTTTCCCAACTTCCCTGTTTTTTTTTTTTCCTCCTGCCTTTCCACTACAGGAGGTTGGTCCTCCAAGACCTCCACTTCCTAAATCTTACCAGCCCCTGGAGTCCTCCCAGTCCTTCCCCCCTCGGTCCCTCCCCTCCCCTTAGACAGCAATACCTGGCTGCGCAGTATGGGCCCCCATTCAGGCATCCCGCAGGAAGGCTACAAGAACGAGGAAGAATTCCGCAGCAGAAAGGTACCTCGGAAAGGCGGTCGCACTACCAGAACAAGGAATGATACTTCCACTGTGTCCATTTCATCATCATTATTGCAACCACAACAACATCTCCCTTTCACGCTCACTCATTAACTTGATAACTCCCCTTTCCTTCTGCTGTACTATTTAACTTTATATCATCTCAGTTTGCTTTTACTATATCATTTTGCCGTTTATCACTTTATCTCAAACCAAACGCCATCACAAATTTAACATCTGTTGTAATATATAGAAAATATTGGAAACAATGAATCAGAGTAGCTTGTCTTCCATAACAGTTCCCATTTTCCCTCTAGTGTGTGTGAGTGTGTGTGTGCTGGCAGACAGCTCAAGTTCCCTCATATTCAGACTTGTGTAGTTGCACCATTTTTGTCCTTAGTAACCATTTTAATTTGTGCTTGCTTGTGTCAGTTCTAGTGTTGCTATGAGTGCTGTGGTTTGTAAAAAAATGTTTTCATTGTTTTTTTATGTGTAGTCGTATTCGTCCAAACAGCTTCATGCATTTACAGGATTCTATTCATCACACTACTGTACAGAGTGACCTGTAGAAGCTCCCACTGTGCACCATGCTGACTGTTTTTTTCTTTCATACTTTTCCCCTATATGCTAAGAAAACTGTTAGGATAATGAATTGCTAAAAGCTGTGCTAAATTGGGGGTGGTTTTGTAGTTGATAAATGTTGGTATGGGAAGGCATTTTTTTAAATCATAATATGAATATAATCTAAATGGATCAGATTAAGCATCTGCTAAGAATCAAATAAGATTTAACAACTACATTCTCAAATTGATTCTTAGAAGATTTTTATTTATTCATGTTTTTTTTAATTCTGTCAGGATCCTTTGGGTGGCTGGTTTCAATTATGACAGAAATTCCATTAGCATATTTAGTTATATTTGCTATGTTCTGTTTCAGCACAACTCACAGGGAGAAAAGACCTGCGACTTTGAGACAGAGCAAGACCGACTATCCAACCAGAATAAAGGTTAGAAGAATGCCTGTCATTTTTAATCTTGACCTCTTGAGGATGTAAAGTTGGGGATAAATTTGGAATATTATTATTATTGTTCATTGACCATACACTGTAAAAAAACATATTTTCAAGATTTGTTATCGCTACATTTTTTTCTTTTGTCAATTCAACTTAAATAATTTATTTAGTTCAGATAACTTATTATTTTGAGTTTATGATGATTAAATCAATCTCCTTCATTGTATTAACTCGCTTTTTCCAGTTCAATCAACTTAAAGTTTTAGGACAATCAGGTTACTTATTTTTTTAAGTTAAACCAACAATATTTTTTACAGTAAATATACACATTACTAATCTAACATCTTGTATTGCAAAGCTAAATTCTAAAATCCCCAAATTCTAGGATGAATTCTAAAATGCTTATAGAATGCCCAGCTGATAAACCTAGGAACCAACATAATGTTATTGCCTTACAATGGCGCCTGTCTAAAACATAGTGTATAACTGACTTTTTCCTCGCAGTTGGAATTGTTCCACCTAGGACCAAGTCGCCTTCAGAAGAAAAAAACAACTCTGATGCCGTCCAACGGAGAAATGGGAAGGTGTCCAATGGTCACATTTCCAGGGTAGGTTAAATCTGTAAATTATTTATGTTAAATGTAAAAGTTTTTCAACAATAGATATACATTTCATGATAAAGTGTAATGAGCTATAAAATATAGCAGGTCCCATTAGTTTTATCACATAAATTGGTAACAGATACAAATTATATGTTTAGGTTCAGTATGAAGAATGGGACTATGTGGCTTTTATATACAGCCTATAATGGTGTTTGATTTGTGTCCCAGGAGAGGCCAAAGAGTGCGGTGTTCCCTGCAGAAGTGAAGTCGAAAATGAGCGTAGAGGAACAGAACGAGAGGATACGAAGAAATCAGAGCAGCTCCGTCAGAGACAAGAGGCGCAGCCTCAACCTCTCCAGCAACCAGCACATCGATGGCTTCAGAACCTCAACTAACTACAGAGTGGTTAGCATCATACTCTTAAACATATCAAGTTAATGCAAGGCTAGCAGGTTACCAGTGCATCTTATTACCAGTAGCTCATGCTTTTGAGTTGAATTCTTACCCCCACTTTTAATAAGAGTCAGATTTATTACATATTGAATTGTGTTAATTTAGGCACTTCACCATACACTTAAAAATAGGTTCCAAAAGTAGCAATGGCATTCCATTTTCAGTTCCCCAAAGAACCATTCAGTGAACAGTTGTTAAAGGAACCATTTTTTGTCTCAGTGTGAAGACCAATTTAAAACTCTAAAGAGAAACGTTGCGCTAAGAACATTTTGTGCAATGGAAATATGTTGAGGTGCCAATACATTTATTTGTCAAGAACACTTTATTTTTAAGAGTGTAGTAAATTTAGTAAATTGATATATTGCAAATATAATAATAATTGGTTCCATAAAGCATATGCTTAAAACATGAAATGATTTGCCAGTGGTGTAAGACAAATAAAATGAATTCAAGATATGAAAACAATAGATCTTTTTTGCAATGTACTTCAAGTCATGCTGAGCATTGAGCCACTTGTGTTCCTGTTATCTCAGGTGCGGAGGAGAGTAACAGCTGATGAGGTGGATATTAAGGATCTCGAAGGCGGCCGTGAGGGGAGGTGGTGTGGAGTCACCTAGGCAAGAAATTGCTCGCCTGCGACGACACGTGGAGCCTGAACACTATGACCTGGATATCAACAAAGAGGTTAGACTAGAGATCACATGGCAGTACTGATTTGAACTTTTTTTTTTTACATAATTCAGCAATTTTACAGTTGTTTATTAAAGGAGAACTCCGATGCAAAATGAACCTTTGGTCTAATAACACATCGGTACCTAGTCGACTGTTCTCTGAGATTTGTTTTCATGATAATCGAATGTAAAGAATTTTATCTCTAAAAACTGTTTAGCGTATAACGCTAGTAAATGGGGGCATTTAATAAGTAAAAAGAAACTGCTAGGGCTCAAAATAGCCCCACACTAACACAGTAACATAATGAGGGTCCCTACATGTAAAATGAAGCATTGAGAACTTTGTAATGGTTCAGACCGTTAAATAAGAAGATATTTTATAAAGACAGTTCACTTTCGTGTATACAGACAGGAGCTATCTTTGGAAAACAGTCTCGACAAGTCGAACCACGAACGACTTTTACTTATTATATGCCCCCATATACTAGCGTTATACTCTAAACAGTTTTTAGAGATAAAACTCTTTACATTTGATTATCATGAAAACAAATTTCAGAGAACGGTGGTACCAATTTTTATTAGACCAAAGGTTCATTTTGTGCCGGAGTTTTGTGCCAGGATATGCAAGTAATATTGTGTCATTGTTTCTGCAGTTGTCAATGCCAAATAAAGTCCTGATCCCTGAACGATACTTGGACATCGAGCCCAGTACACCGCTCAGCCCAGAAGAGCAGCGGGAAAAACAGAAGAAAGTTGAAAGAATCAAGACACTGATTGCCAAATCAAAGTATGATGCACATCATGTCCTAATCCACTGCACACCCAGTAACCTTCGTTTTGTTTTTGTTCTGTCTCAAACCCATTTGTTGTAATGCCATAAACCATACGCAGCACTTGCCAAACAACACGGGACTGTCAATTTTTTTAAATGAGGTCAAGCTGTGAAAATACAAGTACAATTTTTTTGTTGTAGTTTTTTTTTTTACTTTTATGTTCTTTGGAAAATGTAACGGGTCATAGGTTTGGAACAGCATTGAGTAAATCATGATAGTATTTCCTTTTCGGAAAACTTGAAATATACCTTCCTTATTGTATATTAATGGATGATCTGTCTTTGCACTAGCCTGCAAAACGTGGTGCCAGTTTTGGACGGGCCGGTGGAGGGATCCAGTAACCCGGAGCAGCAGCTTCATGAGCAGGAGAAACGCATCGAGATATCCTGCGCGCTGGCCGCCGAGGCGTCCCGCCGTAGCCGGCTGCTCTCCGGTGAGGAAGCCTGCCGCCCTGAGGAGCCTGGCGAACTGTGACCCCTAATGTCTGATCACTGTCTGACCCTCATGCCCTTCTAATGTCACATGCTCCTCAATGCACACTTCACCACACTTCAGTGCTGAGGTTGCACTTTAATTATAGCTATTTTTAGAACTATTAGATTTATAATGTGATTTATTTTTATTATCACAATTTGCATTTGCAATATATTAATGAAGCTTTTAGACAACATCTAGATGTGTGACCTCTGTACTGAAGCACACTGTCTAATTCCATTTCGATTCACTGGGAAACTGCTCTAGAGTTTAATGACTATGAATATATTCAGGTTTGTAACCTTCACTAAATCGTTAAACTTCAGAACACATATGAATTGACAAAGGCAGATAGGACGAACATCATTTCTATTAAATTTCAACATGCCTTTGATCTCAGTTGCTAGATTAAGATTTTTAAAAGCAGGCAAAATGCACAAATTCATGCTAATTTTAGGATCATGCAATGGGCATTCCTTCATAGCTTTCTTTCATTATATTCCATATCGTTTTTATTTTATTCCATATTGTTTTAAGTCAGAAATACAATTAGCATGTATTCATTTTACCTTCAGTGTTGTGGCTCCATGAGAGGACAGTATATAATCACCTCTCTGTCCCACGAATCCTTTTTCAGTTGCTTCATGGCATACATTCCTTTTGATATTTTTTCCCCCATGATTCCACTGCATTGCAGCCCAGTGCGTCCCCAGTCCCCCTGCCTCCCCAACCAGCCTGGTCCCTCCCCCTTCTGCTGACTACTCTGACTCCTCCCACATCATGAGTGTGTGAAGGTGAGTCCCGCCCACTGCACAACAATCCCCGCCCCTTCCTTTCACTGCCAGTTCCTTACACAAGCTCTCTTCCTGGGTCCTACTCATTACTGTCTTTGCTTTATTTTACTTTCAATAGAGCTAGAAATATAAACGCTTAGAATATTGGTGTGTTTACACCATGCTGTTTTGATTAACTGCATATTTATTCCAGGATTTATGGAAAGATTCCAGCTACTCCACAAACACATCCTGCAATTGTGTGGGCTGGCTTTCATTCAGTTTTGTCACCAAGTTTTGACAGTAAACCTAAAAGCTGCAATCAGCTTATGAAATTAGCCAGTAATGATAAAAACCATATGACAAGAATTTTGAAAGGCCTTGGTGTTTGAAACTGCACATTTGGACCGTGTTGATTATATGATCTACAGTGGACTGTTTTTCGCAAAGTTTCATTGGGAGCATTTTTACCTTCTATAACCACATGGAAACCAGATGCTGTTATTTTGTCTTCAACTGTTGTGAAATTTTATTAGCTGCTAGGCCAGAAACATACTCAACACAAGTGTGCGAATGCAGATGTGAATGTTAAACCAGATGCATTGCAAAAGTCCCTTTGAATGTATTTAACTTGATTTCTCTGATGGTAGCAAACCTCAGAGCTCAGAAGACAATTAAGCCAGACCTTATTATTCCAGTAGCTATCAATAAACACAAACATATGTCAATTTTAACTATATAGGCCCTGCCGTAAACAGTGTGTTTAATGTAACTCAGTGGTTCTCAACCAAGGGTCCATCAGAGCAAACTTCAAGATTACTAAAAGTTTCTACAATAAGAAATATGTCACATGGGCATTTTTATAATGAATACAATACATTATACATTTTTCTAGTTAAGACAAGCTCTAAAATATTTCATTGAGTAGAAATTTTTTGTATCCTTAATCACGAAAAACTGGAAAAGTCATGGTGCCTTCAGAGATTGTTGTGGACAACCTTAGAGTCAAAAAGGCTAAGAACCAATGATGTAATTTGTCATTTTTGCAGTCACTATACATCGTCAATATGCATTTTCTCCCAAACCTACACTGTGTGGCCAAGTGTAGACAGCATTGGATGAGGTTGCATGTAAGACTGACTCATACTTTTCAAATGGTTTCTCAGGCATTACGATAACTGACATGAATGACATGGATAAAAAATATCCGCATGAGAAGAGTACGCTCGTGTACCCTAATGTTCCCCTAGTGGCAGCACATACTTGTGCTGAATTTTAAATTGTTTGATACATTTTGACAAATAAGTATTTTCTTACCAAAAACTGAAAATTCTCATTGACTTTCTTTGGTGTAACACAAAATTGTCCGGACAATGAAAGCCAGTGGGGTTTAGTGTAATTTTGTACTCTTTTATTGAATAGAAAAAAAATAGTTATATCAAATATCTTTTGTGTTCTGCAGAAGAAAGTAAAGCCTCATTCAGACTCATTCCAAATCCTTTTTTTTTGGCGCATATCTGATTAAAATCTGATCAGATTTAGCAAGTGTGAATGGCGAAATAATCAGATGATTTTTTACAAATCTGTTTCGAGCTACATTTACATGTGGTTTAGCCTGGTTAAAACCAGACCATTCTCAGTTGTAACTGAGATATGGTCTGGCAAAGCATCATAGACAAATCATTTCCAGAGGGGTGTCACCAGCGGACGTCGTGGGTAGACTTAAAACCAATCAGGGGTGCGTTTCCCGAAAGCATCGTTAGCCAACTATGGTTGCAAGTTCCATCGTTAACAGCATAGTTTAATGAGTTGGTGTTTCCCGAAACCATTGTTCCAATGAACATTCGCAAACAGCATGGCAAAGTTGTGTGGATTAACGACAGCTCTTGACCTGTGGTTAGAGGCATCGTTTCTATATTGCATGACATTTGGAGATAATAAATCCTAATCTTGATAAAAATAAGCAAGCTGACATTCAGTACAACCGGTGCCTTTTATTTAGAATAAATACAAATGGAACGTACGCCTTTTAGTTTGTCGAAAGATTTAAAGTAACGTGTTTGAAGAGTGTGCATGTGCGAACGTGCTCTACTATGTAAGAACGAGCCAAATATTGAGTCTGGTAATAAAGCAAATTAACTGAGAACAATTTGAAATAGTCCTCAGATGACATGTCTGTAATTTATATGAATAAATCTAGCATTAATTGGATCTCAAACAGTTTAATTAAAAGTAGTTATTACTCCACCACGTGCGAAACCATCGTGGTTGAACGATACTTTGCGACAGTGGGTTTCGGGAACAGTTGCGACTAGCAAGTTGATTTCTCTAACGATGCATCGTACTATGGTAGTGAAACAGCGAGTTATCGTTGTACGGGAAACGCACCTGAGCGATAAAAGAGATGACGTTTGCAGAGTGGCGGCCGGCAGAGAAACATCTCATATCAGATTTTTAACAAAAAGGAAACATTCAAATCGCTTAAAAACAGACGCGATAGCTGATTCGAGCGAGTGATGTTCGACAGCGGCGTCCATCTTTGTAATGAAGACTACAAAATCTGCTTCAAAATCCCAGCACTGTCATCATTGTGTAAAGCCCGTGTAAATGTTTCTGATTGGTTCTGCGATTTCTGCCAACTGGAAATGGGTTTGAATGAGCTCTTTGCCAGACTAACTTTCAGAGCAAATCTAAATTTGCCGGAAGTTGTCTGGGTTTTCCCAGGCTACATGTGGTTTGAAATTCTATTCAAATCGCATTTCTCGAAATCTGTTTCAGTCCAGCTGCTCTGATGAGGAGTTTCTCACACCATGTAAACTGTAAATGTCAGACGTTGTTATAGGAAACATGCCGAAAGTGTTGTTGCAAAGAGTAGAAAATGAAAACCTTGCAGAGAAATGTTTTGAAACCAGCAGTGATGACAGCACAGAATAAAACCACGCATTCATATTTTTTAAAAAGCCACGCATACCAGCCTCATGTTTCAGCAACTGCCCCATAGCAATAGACCAGCGCATTATGTTGTAAACAAGACAACGTCTGTATTGCAAACCCATCCATGTTGTTTTTGGCGTATACCACACAACGAAAGAGCACAACAGGATACATAAATCAGATCAGTTGCGATACACAATGTGGACAATCAGATATTTTAGATCAGTTTCCAATTGGATGGACAAAATAATCGGATTTGGACTGAGAGTGTGAACGCACCCTAAATCATACAGGTGTGGACCAATGAGTAATTGATGACAGAATTTCCATTTTTGGAGAACTGTCCATGTAAATGTAGCTAGATGCATTCACATGCTTCCACATGTGTGTATTTGGCCTTAATAAAATTTTTGTTTGAAAAAAAAAACGTCCAGCTGAAGCTCTTTGAACTAAAGATATATGACAGTTTCTGACAATACATTTATTCTCCTCTTCTCTTTTTCTCTCTCGCTTCTCACATTTTCCCAGCTCAAGCTCTCGCAGCTGTCAAATTTGACGATGAGCCCTTCTGAGTGTCCAGCAGACAAAGATGGAAAAACCCCACTGAACATCAAGAACATATGTTTTCCCTTCGTCAAACATTGTATTTCTTTTGATTACTTACACAATACCAAGCTGAGAAATATTTCAATGTTTGGATGTCTGCGGAGAGGGCTGTTCACGAGGTTATCCGCCTCCACATCTCCGCGCACTCTGAATAACCACGGCAGAACTACGTTATTGAATTAATCAACTGATTTGACTGGGTTTCGGAGGATGGCAGTCATATTACAAAAAGCTACTAACTAGCCAGGAAGTGGACGATGTTTACAGATTCGTATCTGCTCTCGGTCACATTAAGTGATTGGAGTACACACAGCAAATTCATGCTACAGCTGCTCAGGGCAGATTCTGCAGACACAAGCCCGTTCGTGACAGGAAAGAGCGCGACGGAGGACGAGATGCGACCAGAGGAAAATAGCCATGCTTGAGGAAGTTGTAAAAACCAGACCAAGGACTATAGCAAAGTCGTCATAGCTCAGTTTATCAGCAAGTCATTATGAGAGAGATTTGGAACCGCTGGTATGATCATTATTTGTGTTCATTCAAAACACTAGCCTTGATCGGAACTTGGAACAATGGCAGACCGTGGACGAATCCGTTGTTGTTTTGATCCAATGGATGTTGTTGGGCACTTCCCCTCCGACAAGTTTTAGGCCAGACTCACTGTGACTCCTCCTGGCCTCCTTCTTTCCCACAATTCACCATAGGGTTTGAGAACCCTCTTTCCGTCAACATTGCAGTCTCTCAAAAACCATTGTCAGGCCTTTAAGTACCGTGTGTATCTATAAAGAAAGCATATATATTGATATGACTATTACTCTAATCTTTGCATCAAAGCCATGTGGACTCATCATAGTGCTTTTACTGCTAGGACAGTTGTTACCAAATAATGGTACCTAAATACTTGTGAGTGTGTGTGTGTTAGATTAATGAGAAGAGAAGCCCAAACATTGGAAGTGTCCTTAGAGTTGTAAGTCTGCTTGTTGAAACGATGCGTGTTCATGCGGGGCCAGCAACTTGCATTACAGCCTGTATATACAGTACTGACGTTAAATTATGTAACCTGTTGCCCCAACAGAATATCAAAGCCCTTATTTGTGGATCAGTGTGCCATTTAGAGATTCATCTGGCTTTCTTTTTCTGCTGTGGCACAGTTTTTGTGTAAATATATAGATTGACATGGAATTAAATGGAACAATATTTTGGATTATTTTTCTATCACTGGTAATTACCTCTGTAATCAAGCAGTTTGATTATAATGTATCGTAAAGTAAAAACAATTTGCCAAACAATATAAATCTCCTGTTTTGTACTTTCGATCTTTCACCATATCGAAACCTCTCAAATGCCATGCAAGTTGTTAGCCCATACTGTGCTTTGTGCTTGTCTGTTTTTTTTTGTTTAGTTTTTTTTTTTTTACATGAAATCAGTCTGTCTTAGGTCTAACTCTTGACTAAACACTGGCCTTCGCTTGTGTATGAGCTATTTGATGAAAGATGGTTTGAAAAAAGAAGTAATTTCTCCCCTCGGGTAAAGTCATGGATATTCTTCTTATTCCAAAAAAGCTAAAAACACAGTATGTGATCTGGAAATGAAAGTGAAGTTTCAGAGAAGCAGATTACTCATCACTTTTAAGCAAAAACAGCCCTGAAGGGGAAGACAGAGATCTATTTTTATTATTTTTCAGAAAGAAAAAAACAAGAACAACGCATTGCATATTTTTCTATGATGTATAAATAAGGGTTTGATTGGTTACATTTATAAAATGATTAAAGAGAGTTTTGATCTGATATATTATGGGTAATTAAGGCTGATATATTTTTAATTTATTGACGGAAACTTTACAGCATCCTTTTGAAGGCCTTGTTTAAGTGTTATTTTGTATGTAATTGGACAAAATGGTCAAAAGTCGCAGTTGGAAAGTCAAATATATATGTCTAATATTTGATAAAATATGTAGCGTATAAAGTGGGAATATCGAATTCAAAATAAGCACATTGTTCTGTGTAAATATTTTTAAATCAAAAACTGTATGTCTTCATATATTGCTATTTTAAGGGAAAACTGCTTGAGCTATGCAAATCAAACAAATTAATACTTCATGTGCTTGCTTTAGAAGTACCCCATGCAATAAAGCGAATGTATTTAAAACCTTCATTTGTTATTAAAACTCATCATTTGTTCGTATCACTTTTTGAACCTTAAACATGGAACAATCCGCCTATGTCGGGATAAGAAAAAGAAGGAATATTTGCAGTACGTTCTAGAAAAGCGAGCTCGTTTCGAACCGTTACCACATATTAACTTTAGTTTGTCGTAATATTGCGCTTTCTCCTGCTTGATAAGTCCTTCTCTATATGATTTCGCACTTACCATGGCACAGGGCACAGGGCCCACGACCAATCTGAATTATCCAGTTGGAAATTTATTGCCCATTTTCAATGGGAAAGTGGCCAAGCAACAATCGCTCTGCAAGATTGCCCAACAACATTGCTCAAAAAGTTGTCCTGTGTATCATCACCTTTAGTCTGGTTTTGCCAGTTGGAAATGGAAAACTCCACAACGAAATAGACTGGCCTTAACACTATATATATGGAGTGTATTCCATTTCCAACTGCCAAAACAAGACTAAAGGTGATGATACACAGGACAACTTTTTGAGCAATGTTGTTGGGTAATCTTGCAGGGTGAAGATGCCGTCAATGCATCTTTCCAACATGTTTTTTTTTTCCACATACATTTTTAAAATCAAACGTTTTATTTGTTAGCATTAATTGACACACTTGTGAACTAGTATGAAAAATTTAATATGTGGTGATGGTGGTGATGGCGCAGTGGATAAGACACATGCGAGAACTCAAGGTGTGAGAGACCCAAGTTCGAATCCACTGTGAGACACCGATGTGTCCCTGAGCAAGACACTTAACCCCTAGTTGCTCCAGAGGCGTGCAACCTCTGACATATATAGCAATTGTAAGTCGCTTTGGATAAAAGCCTCAGCTAAATGAATAAATGCAAAAATATGTGACATTAATGCTTCAAAAAGCTCATTGTTAATTCCTGTTAGCAATACATTCATTAATGTTAACAAATGGGGCTTTATTGTAAAGTGTTTTACAACGTGGGAACAAAATGCATTTGTTCCCACTTCCACAAGAGATAATGCTGAGTCAATAGAGATGTGAAAATTCATAATAGAGTCACACATTAGAATGGTGAACCCTTGCTGTGTTATGTAGCCAATCTCACACCTGGTGTGGAAAACTGGTGTCTCAAATGAAGTGCAATTTTTCATTGAGTTTTACTTTCACTTTTAACCATTGTGTTGTTTCCAAGCTGGTCAAATTAAACTTTTATTATATACATCATTGCGGTCATGAGCACAGTGTGCTTTAAAATGTGACTGCGGTGACTGAATGAAAATGTGCAATGCTGGTAGTTTTCCTGCCCCCTTTTATTTTTTCCCATTCTGGGATTTAAAAAGTCTTCATTAAAGAGTTATAAGCCATGAACCAATCAGCTACAAGGTGAATAACAAAATAATAATAATAAAAAAAAATACTAAGAAATGGTGTACTTAACAGCTTTAGTGAGGTAAAGAACTACAATAATAATCGAATTAATAAACAACAATTTTGAATTTTCTGTACAGCATCATGGGTAATGGAGTTTTTCACTAAGAATTCTGCTGTTAATATGCCTGTCTTTAAAGATTAAAGTTATTGTTCAAAATCAATTTTCCTATAAAGACAATTAACAGAGAAACAATGTCATTGAGTATTGCATTCTGGGTAGTCGCCGCCATTTTCAAAACGTATGAAAAAAGTCAAAACTGGGAGTAAAGATAAGAGCCTCATTGGTCTGTCACCGCTCGTCAATGTCAGAATATTTGAGATGACCAATCAAATCGAAGTAGGCGGGCTTTATTTTCACAGACGCTGAGCGCGAATTTTAACAGTGCAACTCGACGCTTCAGTGTACGGTCAAGTGCGAGATAAGATGTAAGTATATATTTGACAGTTTTTTTTTGGTCATAAATGTTAAACGAATGACAAAAAATAATTAGGCAAACTAATATAGTTTTGTCTAATTTCGCCATTTTTAACTGAAAAAATGTGTAATAGTTTAGGCCTGCGTGTAGCAGCTAATAGTTTAGGCTAAGTTACTGTCATTGTGAGGGGACAAGTCAACATGAACAAAGCCTTTTTTATCATAGGCACAGTGTGTGTACATATTGAGAATAAAATACAAATTGTAGCCTTTAGTAAATTAAAAAAAATCCAACTTTAGGAGGGAAAGAGAAAGGGCAAGATAAAAACAAAGAAAAAGAGTGTGATGCTGATGAGGAGAGAAAAATAATCAGCTGCCCACTGACATGGTTTTAAAGCTGTTATTATCGATTTTTTAGATTTTTTATTTATTTTTTTATTTTTTTTGCCTTCACACCATCTTAAAATGCACATCTGTAGTTCAGAGAAATCCAAAATTTTCTCGGGGAAACCCCGAACCCCCTAACCAGCCTGCCTCAAATTCGGTACTATAGTGATTATAAAACCATGAAACCAACCAGGTAATGAAACTAGTTAATAGTAAGCATTACTAAAGTGTAACTTTATATATTTTTTATATATTATATTTTTATAAATCATACCCCCTAAATGAAAATCCTAAATGAAAATGTTTTATTTTTGGAGGGGGGCATCATAAAGGAATTATGCTTAGGGCACCAAAATGGCTAGCAGCGGCACTGATAGTCACACTTACCTTTTTATTTTTTTATTTTGTGGCAGAAACAGTTCCATACATGGGCAACAGGGAATATTAATACAATATCTGAACTTTGAAAGTCGCTCACATGTCAGAATCAAGTAGGCCTATGCCAGAAGTTTGTTAAAGTTACCAAAGGGGTCTCTTATAAAATGATTATTTTTACACGTTGTTTTGCACTATTTTCTTCTAAACACAGCTAATATGAATATACAATTAGGCTATGTGTCCTGCCAATAAAGGACATTACATACTCCAGTTATTTAGATTGAGGACAGGGAATTTTACCAAATTGTGAAAAGGTGTCAGAGCGTACTTTTGGCAGCGGTCACGTTTAAGATTAATTCATTTGTGGGATGTCAGGTAAGGAAAAGGGCAGAGGTTGAGTGGACACATGCATGAGTGAATGGACTGTGATAAAGTGTAAAAGAGATAAAGGGATCATTATTCTAATACGTTTGGTTAATGTTCACCCTACGGTAGGGTTCAAAGTCAAGTATTTATGGGAAACATTCAGTAAGTAAGAACCAAGGAACCAAAACTGGGACATCTGAGCCAAGAACGACAACAAAGCAGAAACCATGATCACAATCACTGCGTTTCAGAGTGAGTGTCTTTCTTTCACTGAATATAAATGAACCGCAGTCATAGCTGAACTCAAAGACAGTGGGATATTCATTCTGACTTGTAGAATGACAATATCTTCTCCCTTTTAAATGACTACAGTAATAATTGCTTGATTAACTAACTAAAAAATCTAGCTAAACAATCTGTTCTAATTGGATTCTAGAAATCGGCGTGGGTCTGTCAGGATTCGGCATGTTCTTTGTGCTGTTTGGAATATTGCTGTACTTTGACTCGGTCCTGTTGGCGTTTGGTAATGTAAGTGCAAAAGCATGAGCTGTTTAGATATGACACACACTAGATCTTTGGTCATGGGAAATGTTTTTAAAGGGGTAGTTCTAAAAATTGGAAATCTGACCAACCACATGTCACTTTTAGCAAACATGAAGCTATTTTTTGCTAAACACAGCTAATCTATTCCATACAAACTTTAAATCCAGAAATGGTAATAAGCGAGAAAGGACTAAAAACATGAGTTTTGGGTGAACAATCACTTTAAGTGTGTCAGAAAATGACACAATATCATTTTCTGTACAATATCGTTCTAAAGTTTAGGTGCATTTTTTTTTTATTATTTTATTATTATTCTGCAAGAATGCATTAAATTGATCAGTCAGAGTAAATATTTTTAACATTATTACATAAACCTATATTACAAATAAAATCTATATTTCAAACTCAATCAATATTGAGCTGCACAATTTTTTTTTTGGAACATTGATAATCAGAAGTCAGCATATTAAAATTATTTTTTAAGGATCGTTTCATTATGCTGATGATAAATAAAATAGACAACAGTTATTTAAATTGTAATAACGTTTCACAATTGGACAGTTTTTACTGCATCATACTTTGCAGTCACGTGACTACCGAATGCCTGGCGGGCAACAAACGGGTATTTTCAACGTAGAGTCCTGTTACAGATCTTTCTGGTAGCTATCGAGTCTATTCGCGATCTAGCTGCATAACTATGGACTAGGATTACTCTATAGTTGAAGGTAGTTAAATTGTGTGAAGCAGACAAGATTTTTTTAGATAATGAAGCAGTAATAATTCCTCCGTAAATAATCTAGTTCTACTGTTGTCATTGAAATCCATAACACAAACCTTAATACAACCTATCACACACTTTTGTTGTTGTCAGCAAAATACGACAGCTGCGTTTACACCGCCTCCGGCAATAGATTCAAAGTACCCAGAAGTCATTAATTTTTCAATGAATTTTGTTCGGCTGTGTGAACGTAAGTTACAGTTAGCCTATGTTATAGCCACATAACAAAAACAGCTGACTCGCAAACCAGCTGGTGGCGTTGATTGACGAAATTACAGGTTAACTTAATTACATGATCATACACCCATTGTATTCAAACAAATGATGAAATTACCTTGAGTGTTGGAATGATCACTGCACAGATGTGTAACGTTACTGTGAAGGTTGTTTATCTCATCTGACCGCACAACAACTATCTGGCGTGACATTTACACCTCGAAACACCAACTTTTGTGTAAAACCTGACGATGTTCTGGCAAGATCCTTGATTAGTTTACTGGGTTTCGTTGCTGGAGAACAGTGTTCTTGCCCGCCAGCCAGTACCTTTGACGTCACATGCAAAGTATGAATTGTAATTAATGCAACCTTAAATGTACATACGTTTATTTCTTTGTTTCGTGTACTTTCTGAACATTTTCCTTCTCTTGTAACAGATTTTGTTTCTGTCTGGTCTGGCCTTCATCATTGGCTTGAGGAGGACAGTCTACTTCTTTTTCCAGAGAGAGAAGCTCAGAAGCTCCGCCTTCTTTCTAGGAGGCGTGGCTTTAGTTCTATTAAGATGGCCTCGTATTGGAATGCTAGTGGAGACCTATGGCTTTGTGCTTCTATTTAAGTGAGTAAACAGTTGAATCACGTTCTGTCCATGTGTGCGGGGCAGGCGCCTCATTTGGTTAAGATATTCTTATTTAAAGGGACACTGTGTGGGATCTACCCCCATCTAGTGGTTAAAAAGTGTTTTGCATTCAAACGAATTTTGCTCTCCAGCGCCTCGCTTTTTCAAGTGCGTACTGCATCTACAGTTGCCGTTATGTACCAAAAATGCTATGACAGGATGTCTTGTAGTAACACTTCATCGAGTTTCTCTCCGGATGAACAGGTTTGTAATTAAAAAATAAAAAAACAGCAACGTGACACAACAAACAAATGAATGTTACAGTATTAGTTGCTGACACTGAAAAACATGAACTGTTGTAATTAGTAGTAATGCCGACTTTATTCGTTATATTTTCTGACTTACGTGATTGTTAGATATCATTATCGGATGATTCAGAAGTAGGGAGAGAGGAAGAGGGAGAGGAAGAGGTAGAGGACAGAGAGGCAGTGGATCAGTGGGATCTAGGCGAGGAGATGGACGACGAGGAGCGCGAGTGTCAACACAGACGACGACAAAGATACCCGGCAGCTACAAGAGACGATCAAAGTAGGATTGACCCTCTCCAATGTTCACAAATGAAACTATAGCCATAGGCTACATACAAAATTACTGTATGCGTCTGCATTATTCGATGCGGTCACAGTATAAATGATAAATAACATAAAATGTCAGAAAACTAAAATCTTGAAATAGCCTTAGGTGTGCAAACAATGCAAAAACAATCATTATCTCTATATTCTTAATGAATTTATAGGTTATAAAGTGTAAACTTACAAACCTTGATTTTAGCACCTTCACAATGGCAGCTATTGAGTAAAGTAACGTTACTCAGCTGCTATTAATCAAAGAGTTTGTTTAACTTTAACTATAAATGTTATACTGTCTATATATTAAAATACACAACCAAGCAATGACAAAAAATTAAGTAAGACTGTAACATTAACTTACATGTCGAGGAGAAAGCAGGCAACTTCAGCGTCTCTTTTGAAATCTTTCTGCTGCATTAGCTCTTTCCACCTTGAAAACGCAAACTTATCCCGACATTTACTCTGGTTTTTTGCAATCTCCGGTCACGTTTCCTTTTTCTTTCAAGTCTGGCCTTTTTTTGTCGACGAGGTCTTCTCCTGTGGCTCGGCGTATGTATGGTCTGCCATTAACGTTACAAATAATAGAGAAATAAAAAAAACATAGGAGTGCAATGCACTAAACTAAACTTGCCGCGAATGCGCCTCAATGCTCTCCTCCTCCGTTTCTGATGCTTTCAGTCACGTGACGCTAGCTCTGAGTCTGAACGAAAACGCTTGTGGAAACGCGTTTGGCTGGTGGTACTTTTTGACACTCTGCTATTATAGTTTTTCAAGATGGCGGAACGACATGGAAGCCTCCGTGAACCTACCCGTCCCATGATAATTAAGATAATAAATTCTTCATTTACGGGGATGAGTCAGATAATTTGCAGAGGTATTTGTACACCATTAAGGACATATTTATGAATAAAAATATTGATTTCAGATAATAAAATACCTACAGAACTACACAGTGTCCCTTTAAAGGGATACAGTACTCCACTTTTTTGGAAATAGGCACAGTTTACAACTCCCTCAGATTTAACAGTTAAGTTTTACCGTTTTCTAATCCATTCAGCCGTTTTCTGATATTTAGAAGAATGTCAGTAACCAGACAGTTTCTGGTCTCATTGACTTTCATTGTAGGAAAAAAAATACTATGTAAGTCAATGAGACCAGAAACTGTCTGGTTACTGATATTCTTCTAAATATCAGAAAATCGGCTGAATACATTGGAAAACGGTAAAACTCAACTATTTAACTCTGGGTAAGTTGTAAAATGAGCCTATTTCCAAAAAAGTGGAGTATCTCTTTAAACCAACCAAGATGGAGTTAGCCTAATCTGATTTTGAAACCTTTTATTTTTTACTAAGTACTATTTGTCTGCTTGAATTTGGCATCATTCTTAATCATTCCTCTCCTAAACTGACAAATAACACAAATCTGCATTGTTTGTAGGTCATTCTTCCCAATGGCTTTTGGATTTCTCTCAACAGTCTTGAACATTCCCTTTTTAAATACGGTATGGAACAAAAGTTGGATCAAAACAAGCACAACCAAAGTATTTCTTTTTTACAATACAATTAAACATTCAGGGTTGACTAAACATTCCTCATTGTTTCTTTGCTCTCTTTCAGATTTTAAACAAGTTATCTGGAAGTAGTTCCTCAATGGTGTGAGGGCAGATGTTGGACATCTGGATGTGCTGCTGCTGTCCACTGTTCAAATTTTAGATTTTTTAAATATAGCATATAGATATAACTAAGGGATATGATGGATAGTTGAGTGGTTTATTTTATTTGAATATTTCAGTCATTTTTTATAACAACATGTAATAACCAGCCCATTCTCACCCCAAGGCGTCACCTAACTGACGCCTTGGGGAGCATTTTGACCATGCTTCAATATCTGACGCTTTAGGCGCCCTTTAGCATCAGTTAGATGACACCCTACGATTGCGTGTAACCCTACCCCAGACCTAAACCTACCCGCGTCATCTAACTGACGCTTTTCCTTTAGCGTCAGTTAGATGACGCCGTAGGATCGCGTACATGTAACTGACGCTGAAAAGGGCGCCTGAAGCGTAGAATATTGAAGCATGGTCAAAAGGTGACGCATTGGGGTGAGAATGCGTTGCAATAACTTAAGAAACTACTGTATAATAACTTAAGAATGCTATTTTTGTTCAAAACACATCTTTTTCCATTTAAAAAAAATTATATATGCTGCAATATCAGGTTTTGATGAGCGCAAGACATACGCTGATCTGTACTTTTTACATTTCCCTCTTGAGATGAACACAAGCAAAAATAAAATGGCTGGTGAAAAGCTTCTCAACGCTACAAGTTATGAATATATATATTTTAAAGGAGTGCTTTTCCAATCATCTCATTTCTATTCCATCTGTCTGCTGGCCACAACTTCAATGAACTACCCTCAAATAGAAAATCAAATGATATCGAGTTCAAATATATAAAGGCTTTGTGGTTCTGGAATGTTCCGGTGAAATGGATGGGTGGTGGACCCACCCCGGGGGAAAGACAAGATCAGAGGGAAAGAGGGAAAGCTTATGCAGGTCTTCCACCCACCAGGGAGGCTATGACGTAGGTGATGTTGAATGAAAAAGATAAATTGTGTCTGAACATTGGATGGACCAAACACAACCTCCATACCAGCAGGTGTAAAGGTAAGCCAATTACATTATTCTGCCACTGCCATGAAATGTCCATATTTGCATTGAGTTACATGTTAGTGTACGTGTGTAAGCACACATTTCTGTGTGATGGTCTATTTGAAGTCTTTAGGGTGTGTAAGCACACATTTAGACATTCTGTGTGATGGTCTATTTGAAGTCTAGGGTTTGGATGGTTTGATTGACGGTTTTACATTTGCATATGCATTTGACATATTTTTCAATGTGATTACAGTTTATTGAAGAAAGCCAACTCAAAAGGGTCTGAATGAAGAATCCACTTTTTAGTAGTTTCTATGCTTTTCAAAATGTAAATGAATCCAAAATTTTGAAAACGCTAATTCCATGTTCACTTTGAGCCTGTGCGGTTTTGAAGAATAATTTTCATTTTTTCTTACGCACCTTTTACATTTCTATTTTATCCTTGCTCAGCAGCATTTTGGTCACAAAATATCTGATTAGTTGATAGTATTGTATTACTTTTTTTAATCATTTACATCAATAAACAGAATAGGAGTGGGGTGAAAGGCTGATTTCTGATGCTTTTGATAACTTAAATTCTCTTTGAAGTGTGTGTGTGTGTGTGTGTGTGTGTGTGTGTGTGTGTGTGTGTGTGTGTGTGTGTGTGTGTGTGTGTGTGTGTGTGTGTGTGTGTGTGTGTGTGTGTGTGTGTGTGTGTGTGTGTGTGTGTGTGTGTGTGTGTGTGTGTGTGTGTGTGTGTGTGTGTGTGTGTGTGTGTGTGTGAGAGTTTGCAGTGTGTGTGTGAGTTTGCAGTGTGTGTGTGAGTGTGTGTGCGCCGTGTGCATGGTCCTTGTAAACCCTACAATGCATTATGAATGCACAAGAATGGCAATACAATGATGGGACTTTTTTCCAGTAAGTTAAAAAGCTCATCATACTGAATTATGTGGTTTTGACAGTTTAAAAATGAAATGTGTGTGTCTGATCTCATGAGTATGCAGATAAATGTCACTGAAACGTGTGATCTCCTAAATGAGTCTTCTTATAAATACCCATGATTCAGAAAACAACCATGTATACTGGTTTCTAATTACATTTCTTTCTTACAGAAACTACTCTTGGTACAAAACACATTCAAAATGATGCTACTTATGATGCTCATTTTGATGATGTCAGTGGCGATTCAAGACACATACTCTTCTTCAGTGCATTTTCAATACTTAAAAGGTAAGTTAAATAAATGAATTAACTTCTAATAAATATATAAAAAATTAGAGCACATATTAAAATGTGTTAAGGCAACAAATGACAATGCAACTGAAAAGAAAATAGCCATCATTGTACAAGTTTTACAACATTTACTATTGTCGTAACAAATGTTATGTTTATAGTTTTATGGAAAAACTTCATAATATTTATAAAATATATCAAAAGCCTGCATTGGACATGTAAATACTGTAAAGCAGTTTCACTTGTCTGAATGAAAGACTTATCTCTAGATGAAACTCCTGAAGAAGCATCACTCCGGGTTCTCAGGAGAATTGATCCTCGTCCCACAGCTGGATCTCCTTCTCCCAAGTTCTCAGTGCACTTCTCCATGGGTGCAGATCCTCAGCGGAGCACGTGGTGGTTGTCTCCAGAAAAGCCTTACACAAAAAGAAGGCAGCCTGTTGCATACTACAACCTCAATTCCTTCGGTCTCCGCTATGGGAAGAGAGAACAGAACATGCTTGCAGGATTTAAACAGAAGATACATGTAAAGTGAGGTCCAGTAGACCTTATTTTTTTCGGTTGTATAATGTTCTTTCGTGTATTTTTTTGTGATTTAATCATCGGTATGTGATTGAATATACTTGATAAATATGTGAACGGAACATCTAAGACAGCAACATAGTGTCAGCCCAGTTCCAGGCCCACATCTGGTACACGTTGATTCCACATGACCCAGATGTGGGCTGGATCTGGGCCAACACTATTGCTGTCTGGGATTAGTGGGATAGTTCATAATCTTCACTTTAAAGAGTTGTAATGATAACTTTGAGGCTCCATTTTACTAGTAATTAAAACATAATCAAACAACCTGATAAAGGGGCACTTCATTTGGTGACATTTAAAGCTACACTGTGTGATTTTTACCCCATCTAGCGGTGAAAAGGTATATGACCATCCAGTGAATATTAGTTTCTGTTCCTCTCAATTCCGATTTCGTTTTAACTCCTACGGTGGCCAATGTAGTCCAAGATTAACATGGCTTCCAGTTCAACCTCGTCCATGAGTGTTAACTCAAACGTAAACGCGAAAGGCGAAGCTTGAATTAACGGGTATGTCCCTCTTTGGCTAATGTACTTTCAAGATGGAGGGGCAACATGGCGACCGACATTAGAAGCCCTTACCCGTATGTATTTTCAATGGCATATTATACACTCACGAGAATACTTTATTACTTGAACGAAGTAAATATACATTAATGAGCACATATATGAAAGAACTAAGTGTTTTTAACTGAGAATAAACTAAAAGAGTTACACAGAGTAGCTTTAAAATAAATGGTAAAAATGCTATTTAAAATGACTGAATCGTAAACTAGGTTTAAAACTTTAGGTTACACCCCTTTGTGTGTATACTATGTGTACTTTCTTTTCACACACTCAAAAACCTAACATGTTTTTTTTTTGTTTTGTACAAATAAACTGTGATAATACTTTCGTGTTGCCACATCAAGCAAAATCTGGAAGTTGTTAAAAAGTGATTATTACTGATTATTTCTGTATGGAAGCTGTTGCACTTACAACCAAAGTGAACTGCTCACTAATTAAACTAAACTATCGGCAAAATGGCACAAAATTTTATCATTTAAAGACTGGACTTAAATTTCCACCTGTATGTGAGCTTTACTAGGATTGTATATCAATAATAATAAAATTAGAAAAAAACTGTAAAATTGTATTTTTTATTTTATTTTCAAGTACAAATTTTAACATTCAAAGCATCTCTTTCAAAGAGCTAGATATTTTGGTGCTGTACCTTCAGTGTTTTGCCTTATTTAAAAAAAACTGGTGACGGCTCAACCACAACTTTCCACTGACTCTAGATGGTAATCACTGAGCGTTTCCGTGGTTGTGCTTTTGAGAGGGAAGTTGATCAGCACTTTGAAACAAATATTAAAGACCATTATCAGAAACAATTTGAAAAACTAAAAAATTAATGCTAGTGTCTGAAGTCATGATGTGGATCATACACCCTGTGTTCATTTTTACACTCTACATGTTTCTCTTCAATGTGCTGGCAGGTAAGACACGCGGCACAAACTTTATTTTTATTTTTCAGATATATTTTTTAATAATTCTCAATAGGATGATTATTTAAAACCATAAATGTAGGGTATCTAGGTTAATATAAAATTATATAATATTAATAATAACAATAAAGTAAGATAACAACTACAATTCTTAACGAAAATGCGCAGTGTGCAGAATACAAAATTATTATAAATTAATAGAAACTCTTTAATTATATACCACATGTTTCAGTTGTTATTTAAAAAGTTAACCCAACTTGTTTAAGATCTGAAAGTTGTGATCAAGTAAAACTTGTGTATGTGTGTGTTGTATTGTGTAAATGATCAAGAGGCAAGCACAAACGTGTACAATATATCTGGAAAGAAAAAAAAACATACCATATATTTCTTATGTGCTATAATGATTTTGAGTCATTAAATATGCAATCTATTGATGTAAATTATGTTGAAATGTAACTTTGTAACATATCTAGAACTGAATATAGAATAATACAAAATTAGCACACTAGTTGACCTGTCTCAGTTTGTTTTAATGCAAATGAAATGTATTGATTCCCACAGATAATCACGTTCCAGCTAAGAATTCAACCAAAGGAGACAGTTTGGCTGTTTGGTAATTCTGCAAACATAACAAACTTTTTTGGTAGATTTACAATGTAACACATCATTTTATACTTTTATCCTTTGAGTTGTACAGTAGCTATTCTGTGAGAAGTGGCATGTTGATGGCATACAAATCACCTAAATGACTTGAAAATTTTGTAATTGTGTAACTACACAACTTAACCTTGTGATGATTCAAGTTATCAACATTTATTTCTGCATTGTTTTAGTGTTGTTCTTCATCCGTTATTGTACGGCATCATCTGCTTCCTCGTTTTCATGGTTGTCATTCTCCTGATTCTTCTCTTTAAAGTATTCATCTCGATGAAAAGTGGTAAGTGTATAACAGTACTGCTTATTTATTGAAAATATGCATGCAAATAACAACGATTAATTCAAAAGATGAAGCTTCATTTAGCCTATGTGTGTGATTTTTGTTTCAACTCAGGCTTTAGAAGAGACATCCACGTAGCCAGCGACACGGGAGAATCAACCGCTTTCAGTCAGAATAATGCATTAAGTGTTTCCTCTCCTTCAGGCGATGGTAAAAACAAGTTTTACAATTTGTCTTACCGTTCGTCCACCGAGGCTTTCACGCTAAACTTTGGCCTTGTCAATTAGGTGGAGATAATTCATCCTCTACTAGTTCTGGGACACCCGAAGGCTCGGTAAGTCATTTGGAAACCATCCTTCTCGAAATACCATCCATTATGTATTCCAGATGCAACACGTGCCATTTAATGGTGTTGCAATTCTATATTAACATTTTAGTTTGATATGGGATTTTGTTTTTGTTTGGGTGTCAGCTGGCAGATCTCTCTCAGCGCTATGCAAGCCTTCAAGACCGTTCTAAGACTTCTGACTACATAAATGTTGCAGATAGTGCTTCACCTGCACAAGGGACCTTTCATAATATAAAATTGGATATAGACTATGTGAATGTTAAAGAGTCCCAACAACAGAAGACGATCAACAGTAAAGGCCAAGCGAGCTGTGATGACGGAACTAAAAGTGTTAGCAGCGATGCTAGCGAGGAGTCTGCTGTGAATTACTCCAAGGTTGTCTTTATTAAGACAGATTGGTGTGAGTAAAAGATATGATTGGCTTTGGTAAAAAAAAAAAATGTCTTAAACGAATCACTCACGCACCCAGAAATTATAATTTTGATCATTTACTCACCCTCAAATCTGTATGACAAGAATGTTTCAGTAGTTTTTGTTCATACAATAAAAAACAATGGGGTCGAAAGAAACACTGCTTGGCTTGACGTTTCATTTTATGGACAAAGAAATAGCCTAGAAAATCTACTTTTGTGTTTCACAGAAGAAATTGGTTTGGCAAGAGGGTGAGTAAATGATGACAGGTTTTATGTTACAATTTAATAGTCCTTTTAATATTCTGTAAAAAGGATTGCGCAAAAACTTACAAAACTTCATATTTTCAGAACAAAAACATCATTTTAAACATGGTTACCTAAGCATAAGAGATGGGAGTTTTCCAGTGAATTTTCAGCCACACTTTTTAGTGAATTTTTCAGATCATAAAACACCACATCCTGACAGGAAGGAACCAGACATGCATCTGTGAACAGTAATAAATAACTCATTTAAATGCGCAGGCTTCAAATGCTGTAACCTAATAACAAACATGCCCCTTTTTTAGTATTGACACTCGCTTTTCCACCGTCAAGCATCATTTTTCATTTAAGGCCAGTGGGAGACCATAAAAATCTCACGATTTTCTAGGAGTGCATCTTTCTTCAACATTGTTGTAAGGACGATTTTTAAGTACGTTGATATTTCCCAATACCACCGCACTTTTGAAGCATTTTTTAACGATTGACATTTACAGGTTTAATATTTGATATGCCACACATCAAAATGTCAATCTTAGAAGAAAAGGTTCTGTATAGAACCTTAAAAGGTTCTTTCAGTGCTACATATTTGGAACCCCTAAAAGGTTCCATACAGAAGTTCAGAACCCTTTTTAAGGGTTCAATGATATAAGAACCTTTCTTTGTAACCAGGAATAAGTTTCTATATGGAACGTTTTGGGTTCATTCTTTATCATTTGTTTTGTCCTTTCCGGATTAATATATTATTGACAAACATCAAGACCCTAAAATGTATTTATGTATGCATGCACTGTAAAAATGAATACGCTATATGTAATCAATAGAATTGCGACAACAGATTACAAGCAATATTATTAATGAAATCAAATTAGAACTGAGTAATAATGAATCTAATTAATTCCTTAAAAGTTAACCATTTAAAATGAGTAAAATTTACACAAAAAATAAACAAACATATCTGAATAACAGATGAATGAAGAACTCTTTATTTTAAACCGCCAATATTGAAGACACCTGATGTTAACAGGCAAAATCACTGAAGGAGAAAAAAATATTTAAGTCACCATTATGATGATCAATGTTTGTTTTAGTTGGCCTCTTGACCCTTAAGTCATTCACTTTAAGTTTTGTTTGGCTGATACCTGAGTTACAACAGTCAGATGAACAAATAGAAAAGGTTATTTGATGGTGTTGGTTATTATTTAAGATAATTTTTTCACATTTATTTGACTGTTTAACTTTTACTAATTACTGGTTAACTTTTAAGGAATTAATTTGATTAATTATTACTCAACTGTAATTTGTTAAATTGAAATAATATTGCTTGTAATCTGTTGCCACAATTTTATTGCTTAGATATAGCATATCCATTTTTACAGTGTGTGAAGGATCACAAAATTCAACATATGGGGGTTAGAAAATGTATATATTTTTTAGGGCTGTCAAATGATTAATCACGATTTATCGCATCCAAATTAAAAGTTTGTGTTTGCATAATATAAACTGTGTATAATTATTTTGTATATATATAAATACACACACACATGCATGTACATTTAAGAAAAAAATATTATTTATATAAAAAACATTTATATTTATATATAATATAAATTATATATAAATCTTTATACAGTATATACATGGACATATTTCTTAAATATATAAAAGCATGTGTGTGTATTTTTAAAATAATTATACACAGTGCCCCCACATATATTATCTAAACACAAACTTTTATTTTGGGTGTGATTAATCGCTTGACAGTCCTAATATTTTTATCATTTTATGTAGTTAATCAATATCACACAGAAAAGTACCATTTCAGTTTTTCTCCTCCAAAACTCTACATAATTAAAATGTGATATTAAAGGTGGGGTAGGTAAAAAAAAAAAAAAAACTTTTTCCCAAAGTTGTTTAACTGTCTATGTCAGTGTTTCCCAACCCTGTTCCTGGCGGCACACCAAGGCCCTGTTTGCGGGTGAAAACGTAAAAATATTTATCGGATGTGCCTTTCGTTTACACGGCAACGGCGTTTTTGAGGCTTAAAACGCAAAAAAGTGAAACCACCCTCCAGAGTGGAAATCCTAAAAACGCTCCACCGTCGCGTTACCGTGTAAACGTAAAACGCAAAAGTCTGCTTGACAGTGAAGGTTGTACGCAGGCGCGTGGACTTGGTGTTGCTGTAGTATGCACTCCTAGCCACCTGAAGTGCATACTACATTGAATTCCACAGACTTTTGCGTCACCATTTGCACGCGAATTTCCCACACAAAACGCTCGTCTAAACGCAGAATAAAAAGTGATGACGCAACGCTATTTTTGCGTTTTCTCTTCAGAATCGTTTCCGTGTAAACATAGCCCAACACTGCACGTATTCTTTGTCTCCCTAATCAAAAACACCTGATTCAACTCATTAGCTCATAATCACATGGGTTAATGACCTGATGAGTTGAATCAGGTGTGTTTGATTCCGGGACACAATGCTGCGTCCGAAATCTCCCATTACTCACTATATAGTGGACTATATAGTGAGCTCGCCATTTTGTAGTGCTGTCCGAATGTATAGTGATGATTATTATACCCTATATAGTCCACTCAATGTATCCCAGAATGCATTTTGAAAAGTAGTGAACAACCGATGGTCACTAACCTAAGCCCTACATACCATCATGCATTGCGCTGATCGTAAAAATAAGTTATAATCATCTGTGGAGTAGCGCATTATAACAAAAACGGCCAGAAATCACTTTTAGTTTTTAAATTTTGGAGAAATAAGCTCAATATAATGTAATGTATTTATTTTTAAAAATCTATTTAGCCCAGAGCCGGCTTGGCACCAGCTGACAGATGATGTAATCAACGCCGCGCGAGACGATCGAGTAGTGTCCGAAAGTGGCTTCTGTTATGCTGGTAAGCTCACTATATAGTGCTCTGCTCTCTAACCCCAACATAGGGGGTAGGGAGTAGTGCTTTGAGTGGAGATTTCGGACGCAGCAAAAGAATACGTGCAGTGTTGGTGTGCCGCCAGGAACAGGGTTGGGAAACACTGGTCTATGTATACCAATATATAATTAAAATGTAAGTTCTCTGAAAAAGAAAGTATACAAACTGAGTGTCTGTAGTCCTCTCAGTGCTACAATAAACACAGCTCATTATTTCATTCACTCCCACCCCTCCCCATATGGGATCCTTACAAAGCCACGCCCCCAAAACACATGAACGCGCGCTGCCGACCACGCTGAGCTGGGGCGTTTACCAGCGCCGCTGTTTTTGTTAGTTTTTTTTTTTTTTTTTTTAGAAAATTTCTACCTAACCCAATTTTATGTTACTACAGTAACTTAACAGTTTAATAAACAATAATTTAATTACAACTGCAAGATGTTGCAGAATAATGTACTATATGAATGAATGAATAATAGCAGAACCTTTGTGCCAAAAGGGTTCTTCTTGTCATTATAGAAACTTTTTTTAAGCATTAAAGGTTCTTTGAATTTGAGTAAAGAACCTATCTTCATATATGAACCCCAATAAACCCTTTTTTTCTAAGAGTGTGGATTGCATCAGCTTGCACTGACACTGTCCCACCACTTCGTGGTATCGAATAACCCAATGCCAAGAGCACAAATTCAATATCATTCTTCTCGTTTAAGGCCAAAACATTTTTTATGCGATAGCAACAACCGTAACCACACATGTGGATATCTGATAAACACAAACCCTCAAAGGAACCCAATGGACTTTAAAAGTCACCCTATTCTGATAAGACACAGATGTTTAAATAATTAAATAATTAGAAGAGACATTCAGGTTCCTAGAAACTCTTCTATTTTGAGTTCACATTCGAATTTAATTTATTACAAAATTAGTTTTGCATTGGAGCACTTTTTTAGGTGCTGCACAAAGTGAGCCTTTTGTGCAACTGCTTTAAATTCAGCAGCAACGGTTGTATAGTAGTTCAATGAACTTAACGTGCATGTCTATAAATAGAGTTACAGTATGTTACAAACTTTTTGTAATAGAAGATTTGCTACAGACATTTATAAACACACCACTTGCATGTGGTTCTGTGCAGGGATTGAATGAAATACAGTTCATATTGAAGTTCATATCTTTAGTGGCAGTGCAATAAAGAAATGCCATTGCATTGCTCACATCCGACTAATATTGGATGTTCTGTCCACTTCATGATTCAGCTGCAGGCACATCATGTTGTTAGTCCAAGTTAAGATAGATTGTTTTTATTAAATTGTTTCAAAACCAAGCCTTTTTTTCACTAAACAAAATTAGGATTGTCACATTATCAAAACTTTAATAGAGTGTTTTTTCACAGACATTATAAAGAGATTGACTGTTACGAAACGTTAATCAATGCAAGGAGGATTCCAATAATTTTGGCACATCCACAGAGGTTTGGCATGTGAAGTGTGGTGGTTGGGTTAAATAACAGTGCTCTGCTTCCACAAATCACCCCTGCACATGCAAAATCTGTGTTGTAGACAAAAAAACAAAACAAAAAACAGCCTTATTGGTGTGTCCCCAAACCTTTTTTCCTCCGAATTTGGTTTTCTTCATTGTGGCTCTGTGTTATTCTCAATATAAACCATGCAAATGGCTAAATCCAGTTCTGACATTTTGCTCAAAACAACAGCTCTGCACAAAGAAGTGGTCATTGATGCATTGCTAATAGGCCAATGTCATCAAATTAAGTTGTAAAATGTGCAGTATAAACAATCATTGAAAAAGAAAAAAAGACTGGTGAGGTATACCAAATGTTAAAAGCTGTCATTGTCTTAATAGCTCTAATGTGTAATGGCTTCAGTGTGTCAGCAATTACAATGGTTTCATTATCGAATTAAATAAAACTGGCTGGTATGTTTTTAATTTCTTGTGTGTAATGAAAGTTTGACCACCAAAACCTCATATCAAAAAACTGCCTTATTTCTACACTGTTTAAGACCTTTTAAGACAGATTTCACTTTTAAAACCACAAGAATTGCATTTAAAATATTTAGGGCTGAAGGATAGGATTAATTAACTTTTCTTTTGTTTATTACCAGTGACAAAGTATTTTCAATAATTTATAATGTAAATTATGTAATAATAATGTAGGGAGACCAGGGCATCTCTAGGGTTTATCTTATAATGTACAGCTGCATAAATTATTGGTTTCAAACACTGCCTTGATTTAGTACTTTTTGTGTGTGAATTATAACTTCTAAACAATCCTAGTTTTGTTGTAGTAACAATGTAAATTAAAATGGAACTAATGTCAAAGTAACATCTCATTGACGTACGCACCTATTAGTCTCATGAAAGCTTCAAATAACAAGTCTGTGGGATTACACGTTTAAGAATCATTTTAAGATCTGCTTATCCTGTCTTGACATTACACCAAACAAAACCTATGGTGAAGTACATTATATTCAGGATTATTAGCATCATTTACTTAATTTACTTATATTGTTCCAAACCCGTAAGACTTTCGCTCATCTTCGGAACACATATGAAGATGACGCCTCAAGAAAAGATAAAGAGATCGCAAAACTAATCAATATGAATTGAGCAGTTTAGTATTTTCTGAAGAGACTCGATCACTTTATAAAGAAGAGATTGCGATTAGGCTTCTATTCACATTTAAACATTGTTCAGCGAACATAAACAGAAGCTCAACCATACTTGTTTGACTTGAAAGAATAAACCTCATTCTTGCAGAAGCTCAAATGCGCTGTGTAACAGGCCAATCACGAATCTGCCTTTTCTGTCAAAGACACTGGAAAAAGCAGTATCCTCACAACTGTTTTACTTTCTTGAAAGAAATTATATCTGCAAGAATTTTCAGTCAGGATTTAGACCATACCATAGTCCTGAGACAGCTCTCACAAATGAGAGTCACAAATGATTTGCTCTTATCATCCAATTGTGGTTGTATCTCTCTTGTGTTACTTGATCTTAGTGCTGCATTTGACACAATTGACCACAACATTCTTTTAAATAGACTAGAAAACTATGTTGGCATTTGTGGAATTGCATGAGCATGGTTTAAATCATACTTATCTGACCGTCATCAGTTTGTAGCAGTAAATGAAAAGATGTCTTATCGATCACAAGTTCAGTATGGCATACCACAAGGCTCAGTACTAGGACCGCTGCTGTTCAACTCTGTATGGTACCCTTGGGAGGTATCATTAGGAAACATGGAATAAGCGTTCACTGTTATGGCGATGATTCTCAGCTGTATATTTCTTCAAAACCTAACGAAACTTCCCAATTCACAAAATTAACGGAATGCATAGCTGATATAAAAAATTGGATTCTGAAACTGTAAACTAAATTCTGATAAAACAGAGATTCTAATTATTGGACAAAAATGTCCATACGTAACAGCCTAGAATACGGTCTAACACTTGATGGCTGCTCTGTTAAGTCTCCGTCGTCAGTTAGGGACCTGGATGTGCTCTTTGATACAAATCTTTCATTTGAAAGTCACGTGTCTAGTATCTGTAAAACCGTATTTTTAACATCTTAAAAATATTATCTAAATTATGCCATATGCTCTCATTGACAAATAAGGAACAATTAGTTAATGCGTTCATGACATCATTGTTAGATTATTGTAATGCTCAACTGGGTGGTTGTCCTGCATGCTTAATAACGAAACTTCAGCTAGTTCAAACCAGGAAGTATGACCATATTAGCCTGGTTCTGTCAACCCTGCATTTGCTGCCTATTAAACATCGTATAAATTTTAAAATATTGCTGATTACTTACAAAGCACTAAAATGGTTTAGCTCCCCAGTACTTGAGCGAGCTCTTAACGCATTATAGTCCTTCACGTCTATTGCGATCTCAGAATTCCAGCCAGTTGATAATATCAACACACACTCTGTCAGTTCAAATCTAGACTAAAAACACATCTCTTTGGCCTAGCATACACATAACACACTATAGACTTCCTTAATTCAAAATTAGGCTGCATAGTTTAGATCAGCCGGAACTGGGAAGATGTACCGTAAATCCCGATGTACTTGGTACATCATAAGAAGGATGGCGTCTACGCTAATATTAGTCTCTCTCTTTATCCCGAGGGACCCTCTATGGTGGACCTGGACCCATCTCAACTTATCCTTAAGTGCCGCCCTCATCGACACAACAGCCATCGGCACTGATCCTCAACAACTCGTCTCCATACCGGCGTGATTAGACTTCCTAACAGATGGAGATGGACAAATACTCTTAATGTTTCAATCCGAGTTGTCTTTTAATGCTACCTGAATCACACACTGTTCCTTCATTGTTGTTGTTTTTTCCCTTGCCACTGTTGCCTTGGCTTTTGGACCTTGAACCATTTGGTTCCCAGTGAAGTCCATTATATGGAGAAATATCCTGGAATGTTTCCCCATTATTTCCACACTGAGGTGTCGAGATTGTGGAATAAACTGGTTTGTATTTTATGTGTTTAATCCCCAGATGTCTAACTAGTAATGTTTGGGTATTAAGTATCATAGTATGACAGTGCCTCGTGTTAAAGTGACGCTTGCAAGCTTTCTCTCTCCCAGTCCCAGACGTTACCCACCAGCCATCATAAATAATGAATACATTTTTATTAGGCACCCCTGGTGGGGAAAGTATATAAGGACATGGATGAATGAATGTCTCGCCCAGGTCCAGTGCCAGGCCCAGTGTTGGGGGCTTCTTGTCGACACATATTGCTATCGATGGATGCTTCCCTCACAAGTGGGGGTGATCAGGCAGCCAGCTCCTCTCGGACTGGATGCGATGGTGCATGTGTGGCCGGGGCTGCACCTGTATGCATTTCCCCGATATCTATGCTCCTGGGGGTGTGTGCGCACAAAGACTTCAAACAGAACGGGCATTTCTCAGCATGGCATAGTGGGTATGGTGTTCCCACCGTGTTCTCAGGTTACGTATGTAACGTATGTACGTAGGTGCGTTCACCTGCCATACTTCCTGCCTGCCCTGATCGACTTGCTTCAGGTTTTATCAGAAGCTGGCGCGGTCTGACTTCAGGGGTGCTTATAGTTTCCTGGTCTCATTACGTCACCCTCCTTGACGTTTCGGGCTTCCATTGGACTGATTTTCCATGTGCTTCACGACGTAATCACGCAGAGCGTTCCCACCACGTTCTAACAGCTGCTCTCGTTCCCTCTCAGGGAACCAGGGTTACATACGTAACCTGAAGACGTTTTCGCGTGCATATCATAGGCCAACTTTATGGTGTGTAATACGCACGCACTTCATGCCTCTAATCTTACCCAAGGAGTTTACAGCGCGTATCATTTGCACACAAAACAATTTTTGGCGTATAAATGGCACGAGAAAAAAATTGTGCTATAGCCTACGCACTTGAGATTGTGAGATTGTGTTGACCAGTCACTCAGCGATGTCACTGTCTGTAAATTCCTTCAGAAAACAGCATGTGGCGCACTTGAGCGTATTTTCAGACGCAAATCTAATTTGGAAGCTTATTGCGGCAGTGCAATACTTTGATAAAAACATATGTATATACACTTACCTAAAGGATTATTAGGAAAACCATACTTATACTGTGTTTGACACCCTTTCCCCTTCGGAACTGCCTTAATTCTACGTGGCATTGATTCAACAAGGTGCTGAAAGCATTCTATAGAAATGTTGGCCCATATTGATAGGATAGCATCTTGCAGTTAATAGAGATTTGTGGGATGCACATCCAGGGCACGAAGCTCCTGTTCCACCACATCCCAAAGATGCTCTACTGGGTTGAGATCTGGTGACTGTAGGGGCCATTTTAGAACAGTCAACTCATTGTCATGTTCAAGAAACCAATTTGAAATGATTCAAGCTTTGTGACATGGTGCATTATCCTGCTGGAAGTAGCCATCAGAGGATGGGTACATGTGGCCATAAAGGGATGTACATCAGAATCTGAGACATGCTCAGGTAGGCCGTGGCATTTAAATGATGCCCAATTGGCCTGAAAGCGTACCAAGAAATTTCCCCACACAATTACACCACCAGCAGCCTGCACAGTGGTAACAAGGCATAATGGATCCAGGTTGTCATTCTGTTTACGCCAAATTCTGACTCTACCATCTGAATGTCTCAACAGAAATCGAAACTCATCAGACCAGGCAACATGTTTTCTTCAACTGTCCATTTTTGGCGAGCTCTTGCAAATTTAAGCGTCTTTTTCCTATTTGTAGTGGAGATGAGTGGTACCCGGTGGGGCCTTCTGCTGTTGTAGCCCATTCGCCTCAAGGTTGTGCGTGTTGTGACTTCACAAGCTGCATAATTCGGTTGTAACGAGTGGTTATTTCAGTAAGTTGCATAAGTTGCTCTTCTATCAGCTTGAATCAGTCGTCCATTCTCCTCTGACCTCTCGCATCAACAAGGCATTTTCGCCTACAGGACTGCTGCATACTGGATGTTTTTCCCTTTTCAAACCATTCTTTATAAACCCTAAAAATGGCTGTGCGTGAAAATCCCAGTAGATAATTGCATTAATAAGAAATTGAACAGGTGTTCCTAATAATGCTTTAGGTAGAGCATATATGCTACGTCATATATTATGTTTCTAGTATTTTAGTTTTAATGAAAAAACAGAAGGACCCCAATTCTCAAAACTCAATTCAAACACTGATTAAAGCCTTAGTCTTGATGTCTAGGATTGATGTCTGCAGCATTGTTTATTCAAAGAATCCTGAAGACTCACAGAGTCTCCTGGGCTTTGCTTTCAAGTCAGTTATTCACCATTTCCTTTCCCAGCATTACACATCTTTTGAAATTACAATCTTGATTCCTAAAAGTGTTTTTTTTTAAAGGGACAGATTACCCAAAATTAGAGTTCTGTCATCAATTACGCGCTCTCATGTCTTTCAAAACCTGTATGACTTGCTTTTGTCTGTGGAACACACAAGAACTTCCTCCACGCAATTAGTCCAAATGGGGATGCGCATGCACCATAAAAGCAAATGGTTTAAAGTTAAATGGGACTGGAGACACACGGGTCTTTAAATAACAACAGTATTTTCATTTTTGGGTCAAGTAATTCTTTGCACATTCCATCAATTATTATTTTGTTAAAGTCATGTTAGTGGAGAGAAGTAGCATGTGATTCAAAAACAATGGAGTAATGCAAATCTATGACAAGACAGAGACATGGACAAAAAAAATGAATCAAACTAACCAGCTAACATGGGATTGCTTTATTGTAAATGAGTAGTTTTAAGGACAAACACTGCTAATGTTAACTGTTCCACGATCTACAAAGCACTGTCTCATTTGTTATTTGGTACTGCACAGATATGTTGTCAGATTCCTTTTATCATTCCTTTTACCCAGTAAATTCTTAGATTAATTATTTGCTTTTGACATAAAGACATCATTTAGAATGTGGTTTACGCCCGTTATACTCCATTTGCAGTGCGTATGCGGTGTGCGTTGCAGTGCGACTTACACTTTCAACTGTACATTTTTAAATTACATTTTCAACCTAACATTTGGGTTTGTCCATATTTGACCCAAATTTGGGTTAAAACAACCCAGCATTGTTTAGTGTGTTTAAAGTTGCTCAAGTAAGTGGTCAAATATTTAACCTTGTACTTATATTAAAATCGCAAACATTTTAAATTAAAACTTAAAATCGCCAACAACAGCTGACTCTCATGCCTTTTCTTTTGCCTTTAAATTTAATATAATAAATCTTGCATGTCACAAATAATTTGTTTTTCCACCTCCACGAATGAGATGAGTGTCATTGTTGAGGTAAATTGTAGTTTTCCTTGCTTAAAGTAAAAAGATGAAAAGTAGTGTTTAATTAAATACATTTATGGTGAGATTAGGCTACTAAATTTTATTGAATTAAATGGATTTATGGAGAAACTACTACATTTTCAAGTCAATCTGTGTTCATTTTGACCATGAACGCAACGCACCTGGAACGGATAGACGAACTGCATCCGCATGCAGTGTGAAAGCTCTGTTAACATGGGTACGAAAAAAAATGCACCGCAAACGCATTGCAAAAGGAGTGTGTGTGAAACGGTATATACAATATTTTATTTATTTATTTATACACTCCATGTCTGAATATCAAGACAATTTAAATCTTGAACTGACATAAAAAAAACTCTTTTCTTTTTCTAAGAATTATTGATATTTTCCATTCAAGATGTCATGATCAGTTTGCCAGGGTAAAATGTGCAAAGAGAACATGATTAATGCAAGTTTATTTTGTGCAATAATACTTCAAATAATTTCATGTTTCATGTCAAAGGACCTGTCAGATCATTAATTTTCTTCTGTTAGTACTATATCCTGGTTGTAGACACCTTTGAGCACTTAACATGTCCTTTAAAATGTATTATAATATAAATACTGAATGAGACAACCTGCTGATATTTTGTCTCTCGAATTAAAGTTTGTATTGAATAAATAATTAACTCCACATCTGGGTTTCTTTATGTATCTTTCCTTCATGTTGGAAACTTTAAAGAATGTTGATTTTTCTGTTTGACTAAGATCACTTGTGACACCCTGCTGAAAAGATCACCAGAGATAATCACCAGCGTACGTTTTGGCTACGGGTCTCAGCAGGCTTCTTAGGCTAAACCAACACCACTCCAGCATGGACCAGGCTGCCGGTCTAAGTAGGTCTTTTCAGCAGGGCCAAAATGCATTGTTGGCCACTTACTTTTTGTTGTCTATAAAATAAGAGAATTATGAGCAGAAGTCCACCGCACCCTAGTGTAATTATGAGCGGGGTGCCAAAAGAGATGGTTAAAATGCTGGACTGTTCAATGGTAGAGTTCCTCTGTGTTTCTCTGTCCGGATGAGTCTGGTCCATCATTCCCTGCCTGTCCTCCTGGGATCTGCTGTCTGTTAAAAGCAATGGTTTCATCTTTAGTGAATTATCACAGAATTGGAAACACATGACTTGCTTGAACGCATTATTCTGCCTGATGTGTTTACTATTCAGGGTTAATATTGTTACCTGAAAACTAAAACTATTTTGTTTTTGTTATTGAAATGAAATTGATATAAAATTAAATACAAATATTGAAAAATGTTATCTCTATCTTACTTCCTCACCCTTGCTGAGCTTTGTCTCATGGAAGGTTCCCATGAAATTCCTTGGCACCCTCACCGGACTTTGGGTGGGAGTTCGGGAATTTCAGGAGGGCTGTTTAGATGACCTGGCTGGTCGACAAGGATGCTCAGACCTTCCGATGAATGTGCAGTTGTTTTTAAAGAAGACAGAACTGTGGTTGTGACTGGTACAATGTGTTTACTTATTTGAAGTATCTGGAAAGATTGTCCTTTTTTCTCTGTGCTCTTCATATCTTTATATGTTGGCTGAGAAGTTGCAGTAATCCAGTTCTGGGATAATTTCACATAGGAACTGAATGGTCCTTCCTGTCTTTTGGAATCTAAAGACCTCTTTGCCAGTAAAAGCGGCGTGCTCCTCTCCACACCGTCCTGTGCGTTATCTCTTGCGCTTTTTTGATAAGGGCCAGACGCTTTCGACTGAACAGTTGAGTCAGTTCTGCTTGGAAATACATCCTTATAATTTGTAAATGAAGGCAACAGGATCGGACGATGGCATATTCTCCATCTCTGAATTTGAAGTTTCTTCATGTAAAGGTGGAGCGCTACTAAAGAGGAAGTTGTATAAATCTCCTTGCATTGACCTCCATGTGGTAGGTGTCCCTGGAACTAGTGTTTGGTGTTGGGTTACTGGGACAGCAGACTTGACTTGTTTAGCTTCTCATTAAGCAAGGTTCCCAATGTTGGAAAAGTTGATCTTTCTGGGGACTGGGTAGATTTTATGTAAATATTCCGATGGCTCGTAAATGTAGATGTCCTAGATGATCCACTGCTCACTGTTGGACAAATGCAGGGGCATTAGGGGGCACCTAGAGGAAATGTAATGCAAATGTCATGTGAATTATGATAAAAGCAACTAAAGTGAGTTTTGCTGGCATTTTGCTAATATTTTGCTAATTAAATTCATTTCAGAGCCTGTTAAGCTATATTTTGGCTTCTTTCCCTGTTTTATGAATTCCTTTGTTTTTTAAATTGCTGTCTGTGTTTGGGTTTTCCAGACAAACTGTTCTAAACAGATTAATTCAGGAACGAAACACCACTACTGTGCGTTGTTTGGAGAATCGCACAATGATTCTTCTTCGGCTTTCTGAACTATGGTGGGAGTGCAAAAGTAGACAAAGTAATTGGAAATATTGTAAGTTACTCAGTATTAAATGGGTTATTCTCTGCTGGCATTATTAAAGGGATAGTTCACCCAAAAAAGAAAATTATTTCATTATTTACTCACCCTCATGTTGTTCCAACCCCGTAAGACCTTCAGAACACCGAATTAAGATATTTTTGATGAAATCTGAGCTGTCTCAGTCCTCCATATAGTCCATAGGCTTCTTGAGGGATTGACACTTGACGGCCTCAAAAAGTTATTAAAGACATCTTTAAAATTGTGACTACAGGTGCTCAATCTTTACTTTATCAAGCGACGACTCCGACGAGAATACTTTTTGTGCGCAAAAACAAACATAAATAACGACTTTATTTCAACTATTAATTTCCTTCTCTTTGGGCCTCTAGTCAGTTAAACGTCACACGTAGGCTAACTATTGGCCGATGCTGGTCATGTGTGTGATGCGTGTGACGTACAACAACAGATTGCCCAGAGAGAACGAAATGAATAGTTAATGAATAGTTAGAAAAGTGTTCTCGTCATTTGATAAACTTAAGATTTCTTAATAACTTAAGAAAATAATGACTTGGACTATTTTAATGATTCCTTTAATAACTTTTCAAGACCGTCAAGTTTCAATCCCTCAAGAAGCCTATGGGACGAGTATGGAGGAGTGATCCAGCTCTCAGATTTCATCAAAAATATCTTAATTTGTGTTCTGATGATGAACAAAGGTCTTACGGGGTTGGAACAACATGAGGGTGAGTAAATACTGACAGAATTTTCATTTTCTGGCGAACTATCCCTTTAGAAGGGCCCTATAATACAGGGTAGGCAAGCATCTCCAGTTCTCTACAATCTAATACAAATCTTTGTAATCACATATTGGACCATTATTTTAAGGTCAACATTTGGTCAATCTATGCACTTAGTCTTCACATTGTGAATATTGGACTTGTGCGGTGAGTGAATTGGACTGTTTCCGTTTCAGCTGTTTGAAAGGCTTCTGGGCCTGGTGGGCCTGCCACTCCTATCTTAGTACATCTTGGCAAGATTGTGGAACTATGCCTCCCAAAGGTAGTAAACAACCATCAAAGGATGATACAGCTGTAACTATGGGTGTGTTGACCCAAATGATGGATCAGCAGAGAGAGTTTTATAAGGAAATGTTAAAACAACAACAGGACAACTTCAAGAGTTTTGTTCAAATCAGGAAATGCGAAAAGGCTGGATGGTGTGATTAGAGATGTACAAGAATTAAAAACTAGTCTGCAGTTCACACAAGGCTAAGAAGCTAAGAAGAATGACATTGACATAAAAATTAGATCATTTGAGAGCAGCATTTTAAAATCAAAGTAGGAAGTAGAGGATCTGTTTGAGAAGCTGGATCACATTGAGAATCAGTCAAGGAGATCTAATCTACTAATTGATGGGACAGCAGAGGAAAAAGGCAAAACAATCAGTGGATTAGAAATGAAGATTCAACAAATGCTGTTGAATAATTTGGGTCTGGATAGTTCTACAATTGAGGTGGAAAAGGTCCACCAGACTGGCCAATTCCATGAGGGAAGAAAGCCAAGAAAAATGTTGTGAAGCTTCATCGACAGATCGGCAGCTAGCACCCTTTCCTCCACCAAGAAATTAAAAGGAACAAACATTTATATCAATGAAGACTTTTCTGATTTGGTGCAGCGGAGGAGATGTGAACTGCTGCCAAAACTGAAAGAGGCAAGAGAGAAAGGTAAAAGAGCCAGCTTAAGGTATAATAAGCTTATAATTTGGCCGGCAAATGGACAAAGGCAAGCATTTGGATTTTTACCCTGATGTTTTTTGTTTTGATGTTTTAATCTTATTAATATGACTAATTTACTTTCAAACTTGCCTAAGAAAGGTCCAGTTTTAGAGCATTTGAACATTTGTAGTCTCCGAAATAAGGTTCATGAAATTATAAACAATTGTTCTAATGGGACTCATGTATTGGCCTTATCAGAAACACACTTAGAACACAGTTTTGATAATTCAAAGCTAGCTGTTGAGGGGTATAGACTTTTTAGAAAAGAAAGAAATCAAAATGGTGGGGGTGTTGCATTATATATTAGAGAGAATATTGCAGTCACTCCAAGGGAGGATTTGAGGGGCATCCGAGATTAAAATGATATGGCTACAGTTAAATATTCCATTTAACAAACCCATTTGAGTGGGATGCTGTTACCGACCTCCCAGTTCAAATCTAGATTACTTGGAAAAGATGTGTGATAACATTGAGAAGGCATCTGCTCAAACCAAAGATCTCTTTCTTTTGGGGGATTTCAACATTGATTGGTTTTCAAAGAAGTGTTGTTTACGTAGGAAGATGATTACTATAACTACTGCTTCTAACCTTAAACAGATTGTTACACAACCCACAAGAACCGACATGTATTGACCACATCTTTAGAAATGTGTAGGAGTTATGTTCACATGTCATCTCAGTTGGAGTAGGATGCAGTGATCATAATTTAATCATCACAGCAAATAAAACCATATCGCCTCAATTTGGTGCAAGGATTGTCTATTGAAGATCTTATAAAACGTTCGAATCCCATTGCGTTTGTGGAAGATGTTGAAAGGTCCACTTGGTTGGCGGTTTGTGAAGATGGGGATGTTAATGCTTCTGTACGTATTTTAATGGACAGTAAATAGTTGACAAACATGCACCAATTAGAAAAAGGTTGATAAAAGGATATAATGCTCCTTGGCTAGATACCAAGCTAAAAGCTATAATGAGGGAAAGGGATAATGCCAAATCCGAAACTCTAAAATCTAAAAGTGATATGGATGAAAGCTATTATTGTAAGTTGAGAAATAAAGTGACAAAATTAAATAGATAAAAAAGAAAATATATTTTAGCCAAAATATTTGTAGTTCATTAAATAATAGCAAGCAATTGTGGAAAGTTATAAATGAAATAATGTGTAAAAAAACGAAAGCGTTCTAATATGTATTTTAAAAATGAGCGTTGATGAAAAGACGAAAGCGGTCTAATATGTATTTGGAAATGAGTGTTACCACATTATGAGGAATAAATCTTATTGACATTTGGTACAAAAATAAATTGTAGAAAGGATGTTGCTCTCTCTCCAGAAGAAAAAACTGCAGGTATAGATCGCTTGGATGGCAAAATTTTTAAAACTGTTGCTAATATCTTATGCAAGCCTATCAGTCACATTTTGAATAGATCAGTCATAAGTGGGGTGTTTCCAGAAATCTGGAAGCAGTCTAAAATTATACCATTAAGTGAAAGATGATAGATTAGGTCTCACTGAATCAAATTGTAGACCAATTAGCATTCTATCTATATTGAGCAAAATTTAAAGTGGCCACAAAGCAAACAAGCATGTTCGAGTCGTTATTTTTGCAGAAAAATTGATCGATGGAAATAACTTTAAAATTATAGTGACATATTTGATAATAAAATAAACAAATTAAAAGCCATTTGTGTGTGGTGTGGCGTTTGTGTTCATAAGTGCTATTATAATTTGCATTCCCGCTGAAAAAGTGTTCTAGCACGAAAATCTTGCCTATAAATAGTGTTGCGCGCCCTCTTATCAAATTTAAATGATCAACCTCCTCTATTTTGCTTGGGAACTAATGTGGCCGAAACCAGAAGTTTGCAGGACTGCAGTTCTCTGGAATTCTTGCAGTATTGCTCATTATACCATAAAGCTTAAACTGATTTCAACTTTCCGCGCCGCTCTCACCGTCCGTGCGCACCGCGCCGCCCTCATCGCCGGAGCTCGACGCCGGCTCTCATTGAAAATGAATGACTTCCGGCCACTTTGACGCGCTCTGCTGGCGGCGGTGTGAACGCACAGTAAGCCAGGACAATTTTTTTCTTTTCTGATTGTAAGCAGTTGTCATGTGGTGTTCCTCAGGGCAGTTATTTGGGTCCATTGTTATTTTCAGTGTTTGTTAATGACATGTCACATGCTGTTTCAAGAGCAGATGTTGTACTTTATGCAGACGATGCTACAATGTTTTATGCAGCATCTAGCAATAAACGATATACGTTGCAGGTTGCACCTTGCAGAATGAACTTGATGCCATTACAAATTAGGTGAAACTTGATAAATTAGCTCTCAATATATCTAAAACTAAATGTATAGTCTTTGGTACTAAACATATTCTTGGCGAGCCTTGCAACTTAAATCTAATTGTTGACTCATCTGTGGTAGAGGCAGGTGAGTCAGACTAAACTACCGGTATTGGGTGTGAAGCTGCATAGTCAGCTCTCCTGGGCTGATCAGATTCATCACATTGTGTCTAAAATGGCTAAAGGTATTGCTTTTTCCAGGAGATGTTCTATTGTCCACCAGTAGTTATGAAAACAGTTGTCCAGTCTTTAGTTCTGTCACATTTTGGGTACTGCCCAGTAATTTGGCCCAGTGCTGCAAAGGGACATCTGAAAAAACTACACATAGAGTTGCAGAATAGAGCTGCAAGAGTAGCACTTGGTTGTCTCTTTTCGCTGTACACTGTTAGAACAAAAGGTTCTATATACTGTAGAACCTTAAAAGGTTCTATCAGCACTACGTATTTGGAACCCCTGAAAGGTTCTATACACTCTTAAAAAGGGTTTCTCTGGGTTCTATATAGAACCCTGGGGTTCCATACTTGGCCAATAGAACCTTTTACCACAAGGCATATATCAAACATATGTAATTTTAAGAAGACTCTAAAACAGATTACAATTAATAGTATGAGCATAAACTCTGTGTACAACACACAGCAGAACATGCCAAACATGCCAAATAAAAATATTGTGTACAGTACATAAAGATATGGTGAAATCCAGCTTGTTCCATAGGTCTGCTTGCGCGCTTTAACCTTGCTCACTAGCAGATTCATTTGCGTTCTGGAGACGCATTTGCAAATTGCGCCATATAATAGCGTATCCGCCGTGGTGCGAGCGAAACTGGCTTTTAAAGGGAATGGTTAGGTGTTTTTAAAATCGATGCAACAGTACATGACAAAGAAATGGGCTATTGAGTTATCTTTTGCTTCAACCCCCATAACGCACTATTCACAGCCCTTCTGTCAGTCTGACTGTCTGTGAGCGGGAAGTAGTTAGTTTTAACAAAAGTGCTACGTAGATCTGTGTGCAGGTAACATGGAGCAAGTAGGGATGTGCACGAATATTCGAATTTTCAAATATTCGATATGTAATTATTATTCGAAAAATAAAATACTATTCGAAATTTTGAATACGTTGCTTTGCTGGCCGTAAATGCAGTGAGTCCATGATAAATCCTAAAGAACTAACTCGCAGTTACAATTAAATGCACTGGATGGCGCTGTGGAGTGTGTTAACAAGTTGTCTGTATTTGATCACATAATGTTGTCGTCTGCCTCGCGAAGTTTGGAATTAACGTTACTTGAAAAGGATCTTACTAAACGGAATTACTTTTGATCAAATGAATTAATTAATCTGAGTTATGATATCATCACCATGAGAAATCACATGAAATCCAAACAGTCGAAGTCAGGAAAGACAGCTGTTCATCACTGCATCACAACTGCAGGTAAGCGCAGCTGGACCCCACGTGATCAAAGATGTTAACTTATCTAATAGCAAAATGATTTTGAGACACACTTATTTTAAGTTTCGTTGGGGGAGACCGGTTTAAGAACAGAAAATGCAAAGTGCTGTTAGAAACACCGTTCTCTTTGTGTCTCTGAAACGTCTGTCAGCGCAGTGTCTTTTCTCACTTGAGCATAAAGTGCTGCACGGCGCCCCTGCATGTAACATTAGATATTATTGTTTTTCTCAACATAAACGTGAAACAATATAAACACGATAATCAGTCATTTGCTGACTCATGTGTATGCGTGTACGTTCTGTACGATATCTGACGCAATCTGCTTTATTAGGGTTTCCGCTCACGCTGCTTGAGCGTGCTTTTAATAATGCTTTTTTATATATTTGTTTACTCATAGGCCTACGGTTTAATGTTTTCAACTAAAAGAAAACTTTAATTACTATTGTACATATACTACTGACATTGTTGCAGCAATACAAAGCTTGTGCAATCTAGTGAGGGTGATTGCTTAATTCTAGATGATTTTACTGGACTTCGCAGTTATGATACCTTTTGTTTGGCTTTGAGGTTCAGTGGAGGATTCTGGGTAATCCTCGGTGAACTCCTCTTCACAGTTCCAGTCCACAGGTTTGTCAACTCTGAGTCATTAGACCCATATACATGTGAATCACTTCCTCAGCTTTTTCCAAAGCTGCCCTCGGCAAAGTCATGTGCATTCTTATGAACTTTGTTGGGCTATCCTGTAAGGTGTAAAACAGAAAAACAATTTAGGTATTGGGCTCTACCGTGTATTGGAATTTTATTCTTGAATGATAATTTTTATCAAGCTTGTATATTGATAAAATCAAGGGGGGGGGGGGGTATAAAAGGGAGACGGAGTGCATCACTCATTCAAGTTTTTTCAGAGAAGCCAAAACAGTGTCCCGGCCATTTCAGCAGTCATTTAAGCATTGTGGTGGGAGGGTCACCATATATCATACCCTCCATCAGCGGATGGATGTTACAACAGTAACCAAGACATAACCTATCTTTTAGTCACTTCAAAGTAGTATTCGATGACTGACACTATGGGTTGACCAGGGAAAATGCCACAACAGCTAAACTTTGTTACTAGGTTTTGGCAGTGCAGATGTCGGCAAGCCCTCTTGTGCGCGGTTACAATTGCACTCGCTACTTGTGCAACAAAGGTTGGTCAGCCAGTCTTTTCTTTCTCTATTTCTTTCAATAAAACTCTAGCTGTGCAGACCAGAATTAGTGTTGGGGAAGCAGAGACCACATCCTGCCTTAAGGGAGGTTAATATGTGGACAATACATCACATGGACTTACCAATTGGGAAGTTATACACGTGGAAAGAGGACCCTGCGGTAGGTCCTAGATGAAGCGGGATGAACTACTACAAAGGAAGAGACGGAACTCTGCCGACTACGCATCTCTGTGTGTTTGTCCCTCCACTCCCCCTGAAGCATAACTCATTGCGAGAGTGCATACGCTGTGCAATTGAATTCACCTGGGATGTGAGTGGCCCGCAGCAACTTCAGTCACGGCTAACTCCAGAGGAGGAGAGACCAACACGTGCTTGCCCTGAATCAACGGTCAAATTCTGCAGGGTCTGCAATATCGCTGAGTAATTTGTAGCAAAGCAACCTCTGTACAAGAGCTGAAGAATAAGTGACGACAATCGGCATGACTAAAGTCTCTAGCCAATGCTGAAACAGTCTCATACACATCAACCCAAGCAATGTAACCAGCACCATGGATGCCATATGCCCCAGGAGCCTATAAAATTGTTTCAGTGGAAGCGCTGCTTTCCCCCTGAATGTCCTCAGGGAGTTTAGCATTGACTGAGCGCGGACATTCGTAATACTTTCTGTCATAGTGACACAAATCTGAATGGGTGATGCATGCAGTCTCCCTATTATACCCGGGGAGTGGCATGAGAATTATGCCTCGTTTCCACTGAGCGGTACGGTACGGTATCGGTTCGGTACGCATTTATTTGCGTTTCCACTGTCAAAAGTTGTGAATGGTACCAAAAAGCCGAACCGTACCGTACCACTATTTTGGGTACCCTTTCGTTGGGGTACCTAGCACAGTGAAAGGGTACTAAAAGGTGGAGCTAGACTCACTGCAGAACGGTGATTGGTGGACAGAGTATCGTCACTCGCGTGTGCTACAAGGGCATTAGAAGCATACAGTTGAAATATAATTCTACTGTTATTGTGTCACGAAATGTAGTTTTAAGAGTTTTTCAGGTCGAGAAAGTAGTTTTTTAAAGCTCAAATCTGTGGTTTATTTATAGATTTATGATAATTTGACTGAGATCCATTTCAAGCGATCACCGGACGCTCGCGCTCGTGTCCCCGCCTGGAACAGCCTTTCCTCGGCTAGTCGTTCTGATGTTTGCCGCTGACTCGGACGTCTCTGTAGTGGTTAAACATGAGATATAGTTCGTCTTGTATAAACCTAACAGGTGATCTTTGGTCTCGTAAATCTATAATTCGTTCCCTGGCCAATAGCTTTGGCAGAAGGCTACGTGAAGTTTCATATCTTTGAGCGCTGAATTTGTATATTTGACTGACTGAATTGTTTCTTTATGTTATTTAAGCTTTACTGTATATCTGTTTGTACATTTTACTTATACTTTTATAATGGCTATTATTGATAAAACTGAAATGCAACAAAAAGAGATAATTTTGTCATTTTTTTAATTCTATTACAAGATAATGTGTTGTTTATTGCAACATTTGTACCAATACGATATGCAATACATTACATATTGCCTGGAATATGTTTAATATTTTTACATTTAAACGAAAAGAGGCAGGGTTGTGTTTTATATTTAGTTTTGTTATAAATATAACGTTACATACATGCAGTGAATATAATCAATAGGCTATGCGTTGCCTGAACCACATTTGTGTGCTTTATAATGTTTAAAATGTATTGAAATGAAATCGAAAAGAAGCAGAGTGGTGTTTTATAACATATTTCGTTTTATTATTGCCTAAAATGTACATACAGAGATAACCGGAGTCGCAGAGCCAGAGCGAGTTGAGTGCCGCGTTCAAGAACGCGCTGTTCCATTAGCAGGGATCATTCTCCTGAGTCGGACTTTGCGATGGCTACTTGGTATTGAGAAACGCCTAATGCCAGCGCTTGTTTCTAGTGACAAACATGCTGAGAAGCAAGAACAAGATCTGCTGTGCTGTCTGTCATCCATTGTTGTTTACTATGTCGCTTTCTTCGCGCGAAATGACGTCGATCGCTTCTTTCCAGCAAACACCACGCCTATCAAGTAAGGGTACTGTTGGCGGTGGAAACGCAAGCCTGATCATGGTGTACCCGACCTGACCCGTACTGTACTATACCGTACCGTACCCCTCAGTGGAAACGAGGCATTACACTCCTCAATTCTCATTGGCCTTTTCTAAGAGTATCATAGGTGTTTGGGGCTTCCAAAAGTGATCCCTAGTGTCAGTCATTGAAACCCTGTCGAAGTGATTGACAAATAGGAAACTCTGAATTCTTTATTACAAAGAAAAAAAAACATTTCAGTATTTACAGTCCAACCTTAACACAAGAAAAACTATTTTAATAAAGACCACTGTTGCCAAACCACTAGCTACTGTCCAAGACTCTTGGTTACTTGACTTTCTACCCTTGGAACTTTATACAATTCAATTTATTATACATACAAAACAATGCCAAATGTTTCCTTTTTGCTTATCCGTTTGTAGACATTTAGGCAACACAGTGAAATATGAAACGGCAAAAAAACTTTTCAATAACCCTATTTATAACTCACAGATAATTGGACCACAGCTCTCCTAGAGAATTAAAATAGATCTTGTTACCTCCATCTCCTATCTGATTGGAGGGATGCATCTCTGGGAGTAAATGTTGTAGATCATGTTCTTCAGTGAATTAGTATAACGAATAATTGTCAGAGTCCTTAGCATATCTGAATTGGATGTTGAGTAGCTCCAGTATGTGAGGAAATGCTGCTTTAACATAACACACAACACTCTGAAACACACAAACATATGACAACCACAATTAGCATTTCATATCACACACATTTTGTACACCTTTTTTATTCAGACCTGAGTCCCAAATCCACAAGGCTATTTTTAATGTTATCATACGCCACATTTCTATAAGTTCATTTAGAAAAGTATGTAAGTTTCTATACTTCATTTCGTGAGTTTTTATTAATATTGTAATACAACACACAAGCTTTCCAAATGGCAATGCTTGCAAATGTCATGCTTCATATCAAATATGCTCTTTCGTAAAGCTTGTGCTCCATCTGAATGCTGATGGGGCATCTCAGATCTCTAAAGAATGGTAAATAGAGGATATGTTCCAACATTCCCTAAAATAAATGGTTGCTGAACATAATAAAAATATCAGTAATCCAAGTTTTTTGTTTATATACCTGTTTTGTGAATGGCATTTTCTGCAAAAAACGTATCTAGTCTTTAAGTGAAGTGACGGTGGAACTTTATTCATAGAAATTTACAGGGAAATTCAAGTCCTCTTAGGATAAGTTAGTCAAGCAATCTTTGAATTGTTAACTGTTTTCACTACTCTCAGTGGCTTATTCAATAGGCATTATTCAAATATAAAGGACATCAGGCCATATATGATTGCTGCTGAAAAGCAGGGATCCCAAAACACGATCTGTTTCCAGAGCAGTCTTCAAACTGTGATCTTTAAACTCTTAACATGACTAATTGCTTTGTAAATTTCCAAAAGAACATGTGGCTGTTTCACTGTTTTTGTTCTTCCAGTGGCAGTGGCAACTCCAGGATTTTTTCTTGACAGATTTTTTTTTAACTTTACATTTCAAAGGGAAATAAAAACTTGAAACTTGTCGCCTTACAGTCCCATAGACGTATAGGTGAGGCTCCTATTTGTGAGCAAGTGGGCTGGTTTGTGGCAGTGATCTGTGTCCCAGTTAGGCTTATCCTTCCAGACCCACAAAACAAGCCAAAGAAATAATATGACAACAAACACAATATACATATAACATAATGTCAACTTGACATTATGTTATATGTATATTGTGTTTGTTGTCATATTATTTCTTTGGCTTGTTTTGTGACATTGTCAACACTAGTTACGTATGGATCAGCATCTGTGCAATCCGTCATTACAAACTATATGAGTGTAAGGAAAAAAAAATGTCCAAACAAGCAGTCTCTGTTGAAGCAATGAAAACAAACCACAAAGACCTACAGGACCCACATTCAAGTGAGAACAAGAGGCAACATTTTTGTTGTGCTGCTTAATATATTAACATTTAATTTCACGGTTATTTGATGAATAGAAAGTTCAAAAGAAATACCAAGTTCAGGCATGAAACTCTATGATGCAGGCTAATAGGATCTTAACTCATTTTGTAGCAATTGCATCGTCCAATGAGCTGCGGCTCAACATTCAAATACCGGTAGTGTTGCTGTTAGCAGTCTGCAGTGCACTTTCAGAAACAATCCCTCGGTATCAGCTATTGGGGGTAATTTCATGTATGTTACATGTGCAGGACCATAACTTTATCATGCCAACCTCTCAGAGAGTTGTCATGACCGAATAGCCTTTATTTTTGACATATAAATCTTTTGTAACATTATAAATGCCTTTACTGTCATTTTTAATAAATGTATTTATTTATTTTATAAAAAACAAAAAATCGTACTGACCCCAAACTCTTAAACGTGTTCTATAAATGCATATATCGAAGAACACAAACGGAAGAAAGGCAGGCAGTTATTAATAAACAAAAGGATACATGTCATGCATTCACACCAGTAGGTGGCAGTATAAAGTCGAGATGGCAGTATTAAAGCTCCAATATGTAACTTTAGTGGCCACAAGAGGGCGCCGTTTCCAACAATAACAAAGGCGAATGTGTGTGACGCATTAACGAGCTGAATGATGGGACTTGCTGTCAAGCTGATGGATCTAATAATGTTTAAGGATTAGTGAAAACACTCATGTTTTTTAACATTACAGTGCTATGAAGCAGGTCGCGATTGCTAATAAGATACATATATCACACGTGAGTCCCGCGGATATAAAGGAATAAGGAAATTTCATCCTATTGAACTACACGCAAGTGCTGGATTACTCACACAGGTCAGTTTATTAGATGAATTAATCTTGTGAGGGAAACGCAGCGCTGTTCCACTTGGAATAACGTTACACTATCACACTAAACAGCATTTAAATGTGTGTTGAAAGTTATAATGTTATTCTACGTGTTACTGTAGTTCGTCTGCTATACGAAACTAGCAGCTAGATCAACATAAGAATAACATACTGACCATATTCTAACATTTCATCATGTCAAGCTAACGTTATAACATTGATTTGTTTTATGTACTTTTGCTCACCTGTCTAATAAAGCTGTAAAGTCGTGACTCGTGAAGTTCTGTCAGTGTCAAGTCCAAATTAGTCACGGACGCTAGCTCTCTGTCGAGTGGAAGTCAGTCTCGGACGCTAGCTCTCGGCATCTCAGAAACATCACGCTGATATTGATCCTCATTCTCTAGTTCTCCTTGTTTTTCCCAAAGTTTGCTTGCTTGCCATGGTCTATGATTGAACGAAACAAGAACTGGGTGCCGCTAAACGTTACTCACTATGCAGTTGTCCGCGTCTGTCGCCATGGTTACGTCATGGCTATGGCAATACGAGCAGAAACGAGGATAGCCGAAGGGTAGCCGAGGATAGCGCGGATATTGCGTCATTTACAGGCGACATTTTTTTTCCGGGACGGCCACTTATTTAAAATTGTAATTTCTCTGAAACAAAAGAACTTTGGAGACTTTCGGGATATTTTAAGTACACAACTGCAGGAAATATATCACACTGCAAGTGATTTTTGGATATTTTATTACAAAATCCTTACATATTGGAGCTTTAACATTAAAGGGATAGTTCACTTTGAAATTATTTTTTTATATGTTTTACCTTACGGAAGTTTTACCTTTCAATAAACATATTTAGATATATCGAAATTGATCTTGCGATTTCCTGTATATCTAAATATGTTTAGTGAAAGTTAAAACTTCCGAAATCTCAGTGTAAACAATGCGTGACGTAGACACGTGAGAAATCACTTCTGGAGTAACGTTCTCAGTTCGGTTCAGTTGGACATCTGATTCAGATTAGTTCGACATGGCAGTTAACAAGAGGTAAAAACTATATAAATTGGCACGTGTCAGTGGATAGTAGCATGTGCTACAGACATTATCGTGGAACAGTGACAGTCTCTTCATATGTTGTTACACCTCCAGTAGTGACTGACAGATGAGCTGAGCAGCTATAGCAGCTAACTGACATGATAATGTGACGCCAAATCCTACATAAATAACCTACTTTAGTGATATTTTTTAAATAAATAAAGGTAATATTATTTCAACGTGTCAGCTCTATTTCATGTACATGTTTTAATATTTAGACCAATTATATTATTGATTACAATTAGGATAAGAAGAGAGTTCCAACCAATCTAGTGATTTTTAAAAAAAATTACCTTCTTATCCTTTAAACACAACTCACAAACTATCCTAAGCACTACCAAAATCAAATCTCCAAAAACGACTTAAGCACCATCAATCACATAATTGAAATATATAGTACAATAAAATGACTCTGAGTAAGAGATGTTTTAGAAAAGTGATCAGCAAGGAGAGACAGTGCATGATCCATGAGTTGACTCTTGGGTGCTGTACATTTAGACAGGCCTAGGGTCTCTTTTAAACAGGCCCTCAAAGCCGTTTATTTATTTAACTCAAGAGGATGTTGTAGAAATCATAATCCCCCATGTTGCAGAGACAAGACCAGAAAGTGACCTCCAGGATCATTTCCCTAAGGATGAATTAAGCTTCTGCTTGTGTGAACTGTACAGTCATGTTCCAATAATTCAGAGAGTTCCAGTGCAACTACATTGGCTGCGTCATAAAAAATGTAACCAGACCCATTTAATGCATATGTATAAAACCTATAGCAAATAACCAAAAATGATACATTATTTTAGCTGTTGAACTGCCTAGACATCTAATTTCATTGAAATGAGGTTTGTGTCACATGGTTTTGCTGGCTCTCTGGCTTAAAACATGATCTTATAGGACATCTGTTTCAGATCAGTCTGAGTTTGTGGCATGGTAGGAAGATCTATTATACCAGAATGTCAGGCTATTTCAAATATCTTTTTTATATACTGTCGAAATATCCATAGGTTGGTTAATCCATACGTGCCATTATTTGAAAGGAGTGGAAATGTGCATACCAAGTTCTGCGCTCAGTGAAGGCGTAGGTTAGAGAACAACCATTTTGCAGCTGATTCTTAATCTGCAAAGGAAAGCATTCAGTGAGAAAATGTAGTTTTCCATATGTTAAGCACATATTTATCAGCATAAAAAAAAAATCTAAAATGGGGGCTTTAACATTTTTATGCACAAACTTTTTCTTATTAAAATGCCATTTAGATTATCAGGACTATTTAGTGACCTGCTATTCTATCATAAAGACTGTAAGCCCAATTCAGTAGCCTATTAACTTTCACCAGCACTCCAATCCAAATCATTTATGCAAGAGTGATCAAAACCGACAGCTGTGGATTTCTGTGGGATTTGATTACAACTAAACAATAATAAACTATAATAAATCCGTTTCCATGTAATTAAACAATTTGAGTACATTTTGGTCAGTTCACATGGGGGATTTACTTGCCAGTAAAAACTCATCTTACCAGACGTTTTATATTCAGGAGATGGTCCCGTGTGACAGAGTGCTTACATGGACCTGGCACACCAGCACAGACCAAATGAAAGCACAGGATAAGGAAGAAGCACTGATGCCTTATCTGTAATCACAAATTAATAATTGTATTTAGTTTTAGTTGCAATGCGTTGGCAATTTACAGACACAGTAGAATATCTTTTTATTTTATGTTATATCTTATTTTATATTTATTGTATAGTAAAGGTACTGTAAAGACAACCAAAGTGGTGAGGTATTTTAAAAAATATTTATTTGAAAAATAAATAATTATTATCGCTGTCTATTATGTTTTACGTTATGTTTTTTTTCTCTGACCATAGATGACATTGATGAATGGCTACGGAATTTTCAATCTTGTCATCTGAATATCAACATTTGTGACATTAGTCAGTGAAAACATGCAGTTTTGAGGTTAATTGATCTAATTTTGTGTATCTGGGAGACATTGATCTTCACATTGACTATCAATTTTCTGCTTGTAAATGGATGTATGGACAGTGTTTTTAGAATTTTGAAGTAAAATAAATTCAGCGTAGTGATGGAGAAGATAAAAATAGTATACAGTACAAATTATAATTAAAATAATATAAGACATCACATAAACTATAAAACAGCAAATGCAACTGGTCAATAGTAATGTTGTATGATCAAATTGCACTTGGTTCTACTTATATCTTATTAAGAATATATAACAAACAGCTTGATCTCTTTTTTGTTCAGCTTACATGCAACTTTGAACACATCCAAAGATATTTAATATGATTTTAACAAGAGTGACAATTCCCTTAGAGCAACCTGGGTGTTGAAAGGCTTGAGGAGGGGGAATGTTGATGGAAAAGGAATGTAACCTCAGTAACTCCTTAAGTCACTCCAACTTGGGTTTGACCTGCAAACCTTAAGTTTATAATTCATATTCATCTTAGCCACATACAACACAACAGGGATTTATCACAGAATGTGATATAATACAATATACTGTATTAGTAACAATTAATACAGCAATAAAGAGGGGATACGTGCTTCTCAACCTCTCAGAACCCAAATTCCACAAATCTCTAGAGTGCAAACACACTGAAACTGTAAAACGGTGTAAGGGAAAGTGTTTATAATGTTGGACGGATCAGGTATAGGGAAACAACAGATGACTATGTCTTTGCTCATCTTCATCCAAGCCTATCTCCACGGGAGATCTGAACGGACTCATAGTCATGGGTGACAGATGTGTTTCAACCTCTTAAAGTATGATAAAAGCCAGACAGCATGTTAGCAACATCTTGACAAAATTGTACAAGCTTCGTCATGCATTACTGCCTTATCAGAGACAGAAAGTATTGAATAAGGTACCATGGGAAGTAACTGCAATTATTCTGTCTCAAATTCAAATGAATTATAGATGATTATAGATCAACGTGTGAAATGTTGCTGAACCTGTCAATGAAATGCTAAAATCAATAAGGAAATGTAAGGAAATATATACATCCAACTGCTAGTTAACACTTAATTTCTAAGCAGCCAATCACATGGCGGCAACTCAGTGCATTTAGGCATGTAGACATGGTCAAGACAATCTCCTGCAGTTCAAATTCTGAGCATCAGTATGGGGAAGAAAGGTGATTTGAGTGACTTTGAACGTGGCATGATTGTTGGTGCCAGAAGGGCTGGTCTGAGTATTTCAGAAACTGCTAATCTACTGGGATTTTCACGCACAACCATCTCTAGGGTTTACAGAGAATGGTCCGAGAAAGAAAAAACATCCAGTGAGCGGCAGTTCTGTGGGCGGAAATGCCTTGTTGATGCCAGAGGTCAGAGGAGAATGGCCAGACTGGTTCGAGCTGATAGAAGGGCAACAGTGACTCAAACAACCACCCGTTACAACCAAGGTGGGCAGAAGAGCATCTCTGAACGCACAGTACGTCGAACTTTGAGGCAGATGGGCTACAGCAGCAGAAGACCACACCGGGTGCCACTCCTTTCAGCTAAGAACAGGAAACTGAGGCTACAATTTGCACAAGCTCATCGAAATTGGACAATAGAAGATTGGAAAAATGTTGCCTGGTCTGATGAGTCTCAATTTCTGCTGCGACATTCGGATGGTAGGGTCAGAATTTGGCGTCTACAACATGAAAGCATGGATCCATCCTGCCTTGTATCAACGGTTCAGGCTGGTGGTGGTGGTGTCATGGTGTGGGGAATATTTCTTGGCACTCTTTGGGCCCCTTGGTACCAATTGAGCATCGTTGCACGCCACAGCCTACCCGAGTATTGTTGCTGACCATGTCCATCCCTTTATGACCACAATGTACCCAACTTCTGATGGCTACTTTCAGCAGGATAATGCGCCATGTCATAAAGCTGGAATCATCTCAGACTGGTTTCTTGAACATGACAATGAGTTCGCTGTACTCAAATGGCCTCCACAGTCACCAGATCTCAATCCAATAGAGCATCTTTGGGATGTGGTGGAACGGGAGATCTGCATCATGGATGTGCAGCCGACAAATCTGCAGCAACTGTGTGATGCCATCATGTCAATATGGACCAAACTCCCTGAGGAATGCTTCCAGCACCTTGTTGAATCTATGCCACGAGAATTGAGGCAGTTCTGAAGGCAAAGGGGTTCGAACCCGTTACTAGCATGGGTACCTAATAAAGTGGCCGGTGAGTGTATATTACAATGTACTGTATGTATGTCTATATATATCATTTAATTGTGTTAAAATGAATATACAATATATTGTTCAGGTCAGGGTGTTAAAAGCTCATAATAAATCAGCACATTTATATATATATATATATATATATATATATATATATATATATATATATATATATATATATATATATATATATATATATATACATTCAGGGTGTTAAAATTAAAAATTACTTACATTTTAATTAAAAGGTTAATTAAAAAGTAATAAATATACTAAAAAACATAATTTAGGGTGCTAAAAATTAAAAATCTATTTTTCAGGGTGTTAAAGTTCATAATTAAATATACTAATAAATATATCAGTCTGGGTATTGAAAATGAATAAATATAACATTCAGGGAGTTCATAATTTATAAATATCCTTATACATATAACATAAAGTCTACCATTAGAAAGCCTTAATCTTATTAAACAAAACTGTATTTAATCCAACATCCAACAAAAAAAGCTTTAATGACAGCTGTATTTAAAAATCTCAGAAATGCTGCTTACTGCTATGTGTCTGTAAAGTCCTGGGTTATTTAGCCAATAAACACTCGATAATAACAGGTCTAGGAAGCCCTATAAGACCCCATAAAGTGCAGGTTTCTACAACCCGATCTTAAATGGCCATGTGATCAAATAAAAAACAAGGAATAAATCTGGATACAGAAACTCAACAATCAACAATCATAGAGCCAGAAGAACTGGCATGTTTTTTTGTTTATTTTTACTCAGCAGTGTCCTAAACGGACAGCCAACAGAAGCAATGAAATTTCACAGACCAAAGTTTGCTTCAGCATGCTCCACGGCTCAAGAAATTTGCCCCCAGTTGTTTAATGGTTTGGCATTCTTACATTGAAATAGCTTGATGGCCATAAATCAAGGAATAGAAAAGGTCCATGGGAAAAGGTTCAACAAGAAAGGAAAACAGTTTTCTGAAGTTTCACAAAAAGGAAGATTAAGGCTCCTCAGGGATCGTTTCTATTACTAATGAAACACAATAATCATGCAGAGGCAGAAACTGAAAGCTGGTTTGCACAAAAACATAAATCGAGCTTCACTTATAAAATGGCATGAACATTAACTCCAGAAACAAGCATATGTCCGAGGAGACCAGAAGCCTTACCTTGGCTTTGTGGGCTGTTATGTGTGTGTTCATCTGGCTGGACTGAGCAAGTAGAAAGCAATAAAGTTCACAAGTAGATTCATTGGATAAGTATTTTTGATTTGCGTTTGATCCTAATGAAGATAGTGTCTTTCGCCCTGAAGATCTCTGCACGATTTCAAACATCCAGGCTGTCTTGAAACAGATCTTTGTGTGAAAGTTGAGACATGCCACCTTGATAGGGTGAATGGTTCTGCCTGAGGACTATGGTAGACTATGAGTGTTATTAAAGACCTCCTCCTCCTCCTCTTCTCCCACTGCTGGGCTTATGAAAAGACCTCTCTCACTTTCTCTTCACTCAGACCATTCTATTGATGAAGGATGTTTTAGCTTACCTCAGACCTATATATTACATACATGTGTTTTTACCACTCAGTAGTTACATTTGTGGATGAGTAGAAAATCCTACCAGGATGGTGAATCATCTACAAGTTTTGATGATGTTTAAATGTAAGTTTCCATATAGAGAGAAACCTGCTGGTCTTTAACGGAAGTTTTAGTTAGCCTTTTCTTTCCTATTGTGATGTATCTGATTGAAAGAAAAAATGTTGGTTAACAAGAGAGAAGAGAAGGTATATCGCTGACAGAGGGATACAGTATGCACAAATGAGCACTTTAAAGAGGTATGTTGGATGAGAATAATACATTTTTGGTTTTTGTCAGTTTTTTTGACGATGGCTTGACAACATCTGCCCCCAATTACATTTATGTATGATGTATTATAACTGTGTGGATATCATTCAAAAATGTATCTTGTGTTACAGGGAAGACCAAATTCAAATAATTCACTTGTCTTCACTTATAGATACTGTTTTTACAAAGTTTAAACAACATTTTCACACCAGCTGCATTTGTGGGAACTGAAATATATGAAACATATAACCATTGCTTTCTCTGTTTTGCTACATACTTTGTCGCACTTGTATAAATCATACAATATGTCTTTCTTTGATTCATGTCAATAAGTGTATGCTTATTTCCATCTGTTTTGTCTCTATTAGAAGATGGCCTTTGTATTTGTTTCCTTGTTGTTTGTTTGCTATTTTTATTACATTGTGAAGTGACCTGAAAGGCACTAATAGAGAAAATAAACATTTTAAAGGGGTGATGAACTGAGAAATCAAATTTTCCTTGAGCTTTTGACATCTAAAAGGTCATCATATTATAAGAATATCCTGTAAGTTTCAGAACTGAAAACGACATTGTTAGTCCAATAAAAGCGTTTATTGACACCAGCCTCAACAAACGTCTCGTTTTTGAAAGTGTGGAAGTATGACGTCAAAGACGCTAAAACCCCACCCGCTCATCAACGCCTACTTCAACACGGCCGGTTTAGCCTACTTCAACACTGCCGGTTTAGCCCCGCCCACCGATTCGTGCATTCACGCATAGGTAAACAAAAGCAAACCTCGCGATGACAAACCGGAGCGAGCTACCAGCAATAAACATTCCGTTGACAAAATGTTGTGCCGTGCCTGGCTGTGAAAGAAGACAGTTGCTGCATAAGCTTCCTCTGGATTCCAATATTAGGAATGCCTGGTTAAAATTTGTTTTTAATGATGTTCCAGCTGATGAGTGTAAAACATTATCCGTATGTTTGCTTCATTTCACAGAGGATTGTTTTGTGAACAAGACACAGTTCGAGGCTGGATTTGCAGACCGATTAAGATTAAAAAAGGCGCTGTACCTTCTATATTGGATCCAACAGGAGTGGTGCAACACACTTATGTGAGTAGCCTAATGTTTTTATTTTAGAAATAAATAATCTACTCGGCTAGCATTGCATTGTTACAGATCGTTTGATATCTAATAATTATGTGTATGTGTCTACAAGTATCCATTGTATTCGAGGTGCTGTTGGTTCATTGTCCTGCGATTCAGGATCAGACTCTGGGTCAAACATGTATGGGCGAATCATTCGGTTGCCATTTTACAACAGTGGTTTTCAAAACAATCCCCCACGTGCACCCACCAAAACCAACGACAGAGTTGAAGCTCATTATAATATGCAAAACTGTTATCCACTCACAGCAGTGGGCGTTTACTTCCTTGTCTTCAATGCGATACGCCCATAAAATCCAAGCATTTTTCAAGTAGGCTGAAAACTAGGGAGGAAAATAGCCCATAACCTATTCATTTTATGTTTTTGAATGTAAAAACCAAGCGAACGTCATAAGTTGACCTCAGACAACAAAATAAAAATATTTAAAAAGCCAGTTCATGACCCATTTAATATTATCATTATCATATTTGTCCCAGATATCTTTGAGTATGAAAAAAATGAAAATCAAATATCATTACACAACACATTGAATTATCGTCCAAAAAAAGAGGTTTGCCTGATCATGCACAATTAATATAAAGTATGCCATTAGCCATTTAGCTGTGCAGAAAGGATAACCTTTGACTTGTTATCTATTTCCTTTAGATGAAAATACCTCAAATAGACAAGACTTCACTTTTACTTATCTAATTAAATTGGTTCTTCACATCAATTCTGTCTCTGCAAGAAATCTGTGTCATTGGTCATGAAATAAGCGGATTCATGGCAATTATACATCAATTAGGTGATCAATGACACATTGTTCTGTTCAGACATCCAGTCTGAACTGAAGCACACATAAATGCATAAGGAATGTGAAAGTGTGTGGTGATATAAACAAGCTGAGATGATGCTTAAACATTGGCTTTACCAATCAATACAATATCCTGTATTATCACAATTCTATAACAAATAATATAGCAATAAAGAGGGGATAAGTACTTCTCAACCTCTCAGAACCCAAATTCCACAAATATCTAGAGTGCAAACGCATTGAAAATATAAAACCGTGTGTCTTAGCAAAGAACGACGTTACGATAACCTCTTTTTTCCTATTGTGACGTAAAAAAAATGTTGGTTAACAACAAAGAAGAGAAGATATGTCACTGACAGAGGGATACAGTGTGCAAAAGTACAAAGTTGGATGGGAATAATACCTTTTTTTGTTTTTTGTCAGTATTTTGAAGCTTGACAACATCTATCCCCATTCACATTTATGTGAAAAATTAAGATTGTAGCAGTTCACATATTTATGTTTTCTATTTAATATTGAACTGCCTGTCATTTGAGGTCTGGGACATGAAAAAAGAGAGAATTATATTAGTCATTACAACCACAAATTTAAAATGATTTTATAAAGAATGTAATAAAAAAATCTAGGTAGATAGATGTACCAGCTTCAACATGGAGTCAAAGCAGAATTATAAGCCATGTTCTGTGTGACCGTAAAATAGTCCAAAATGAATATCTTCACACCCCAGTAATGCACAAGTCACACGTGTCGTCTCTTTCAAGAAGCAGAGAGTGAATCCATTACAGGCCCAAAGTACATGTGCTCGCAGCAGATCACAGCTCTGTTCTTCCTTTGGGGCACTGAATGGGGATTAAAACTTGATCAGCTAAAAACTATTATTTACTTAAAGTGAGCCTGGTTATTTCACATACAGTATGCATAAGTAGGCATTTGTGGACAAGCAGTATTCTTGAGCATTGGTAATCAAACTTATTAATGCATGTACATTAACATGTCACAGATGTTAACACTTCAGTTTCCCAATAGGTCTGACATTTTGAGCTTACTCTTCATGTGACCTTTATGTGAACGTTATTTGGCATACCAAAAAAAGCCTTAAACTAGGCACATAATTAACATGTGGATTTAAATGTTTTCAAGCTGCATGACTTAGTGATAATGTCCAACATTACAAGTTAAAGGAGTAGTTCACTTTAAAAAAAACTTTTGCTGATAATTTACTCACCCCCATGTCACCCAAGATGTCTTTCTTTCTTCAGTTGAAAAGAAATTAAGGTTTTTGATGAAAACATTCCATTTTTCTCCATTCAATGCACTAAACTGGTAACCAAACGGTTCAAGGTCCAAAAGACAGTTTCAGTACAAACTGCAAACTGTTCAATGGGCTTTAAACGACTCCAGACGATGATTAAGGGTCTTATCAAGCAAAACGATCACTTATTTAAAACAAAAAACAAACAAAAAAAGTTTAAGTTTTATAAGCTCAAATGGTCGCCTTGCTCTGTTCTGTGATGCACATTCGTTTATCAAAATGAACGAATCTTTTTGTGTCATTTGGTTCATTCAACAAACGAAATTAATGAATTGACTTGGGAAAAGATTCGTTCATTTAAATAAACGAGTTTGAACAGGAGAGTCACGAAACACGCATTACCTGAGTAAAGTGTTACCAGTGAAGTGCATTATATGGAAAAAATCCTGGAATGTTTTCATCAAAAACCTTAATTTCTTTTCGACTGAAGAAAGAATGACATGGACATCTTGGATGAAATGGGGGTGAGTACATTATCAGCAAAAGTTTTTTTTTTTTTTTTTTTAAAGTGAACTACTCCTTTAACCTGTTTAATCCCACCAGTCACAATTGTGACCACAGCTTTTTTCTTTTTTTCTGGAAGCTCTTAAAATGTTGTTATTGACTTTTGGCAAGAAATTCAACTTTTAGATGACAAAATAGATTGTCTTGATTAAAATCAATTAATGTCATGTGACTAGTGTGAAAGGTCACATGACTAGATCAGTTTACGTCCTGCTTGCACATCTAGAAGAAGATTTCTTCCTCAGACTTCTGCAAAAAGTAGGCTAGTATATAAAACTTATTAATTTACAGATAGAACTATCATATTTTGTACATTTAAAGGGTCTACTACTGATATATTTTGAGAATTATACTTCTGAATATATATATTTTGCTCGTAAAGATTTGTAAATTTGTTTACGGTCACAGTTGTGACTGGTAGTAAACAGTGCTTCGATTGAAAACACAGGTATTGGCTGGCATTGGCAGGCATTGGCAATCCTACACTGAATATGCCACATCTGTGAGGACGATGGATGATCTTGGCAAAGGAGAAGTGCTCACTAACACAGATTTGTGAACAATTTTTGAGAGAAATAGGCCTTTTTTGTACATAGAAAAGATCTTAGATCTTAGAGTTCAGCTCATGAAAAATGGGAGCAAAAGTATTGTGTTGTGTTTATAATTTTGTTCAGTGTAGTTATCAGTATCAAAGAAACGTTCAATGTGTTGGACCTTCTTGACGTACATACCCCTCTTCCCCTCACCCCCACCCCAAATTGAAAGTGACTGTGATGGTGATGGCTCAGATAGGGAGTATCAAGGTGAAATGGCCCATTTGCCAGGTAGACTATTGAAGGGCGATCCAGACGTGAACTATCTGGAGGATTGGGTAGATGTTCATGAGAACCAATTGGTGTGCCCCACACATGACCACAACCCTTTCTACGACGTATGGCCCATCTTCAGAGCACTGAACTAGTGAGCACACATCTCCCTGAAACTGGCCTAGGACAGGGCCCAAGTGTAGTCATGGTCTAGCCCATGGGGTCTAGCCGAAAAAGCAGAAGTTTCTTCAGGGTGTAACTTTGTACATGACAACCTTTTCACCTCACTAAGCCTTCTTCACTGAAATGACAAAGCGAGATATTGGATGTCTTGTAATGAATTGTGTCAATAGGTCTACAGTAATTGAAGAATTTTGAATTCTTACTATGTTGTTTCCCACCGGTCACTATTGTGACTGAGTATAAAACCTAATATTTCACTAACTTAACCAACATAAAATTAAAAAGGCATAATGTTTGAGTGTTAGGGAGGTCTAAGGAGTAAAATGCATGTACTCAAATTGCATGAAAAAATTTGGGATTAAATGGAAGCATTGGCAATTCTTATAATATATTTTTGTCAGCTGGGTTGAGTCATTCCGACTCTGACACACTCTTGCCCCTTTATACCATCTGATATTCTTTTGCCTTATTAAATGTCTGAAGTAGAGTGATAGCGTCACAAGACTTCCCAACATTGGAGATTTCAGAGACCGTAGCACACAAAGGGATAGTTCGCAAATGTTTTACATCATTTACTCATGTTGTTCCAAAACCTACATAAGTTTCTTTCTTCTGTGAACACAAAAGAAGAAAATTAAAAAAAAGTTGGTAACCAGACAGTTGACGGTGGCCCATTGATTTCCGTTGTATATTTTTCTTACTATGGAAGTCAATAGCTACTGTGTTTGATTACCAACATTTTTTAAAATATCTTCTTTTGTGTTAAGAACCACATACAGGTTTGGAATATCTTGAGGGTGAGTAAATGATGAAAACATTTTTGGGTGACCTATACCTTAAATGTCTTTGGTGCACAACATGTCCTGTTTTGGCTTAAAATTTGTTTCAAAAAATGTTTGATTGATCTTAATGGAAATTAGTTAAACTTATTAAGCTGTTTTCAGGGATTTACTTCAATATGTGCTCATGGTGTGGTGGTCGTGGTAATGGGCCGCAAGTTTTACATCCCCCTTTCAGAAGCCTTGGGTATTTTGGACTATGTGTCCAAAAATATTTTCTCTAACTTCAAACCCTTTCCCCCCACATTGTATGTAGTAGCAGCAACCACGTGTGGCCAACTATAGCCTTCTATGACATAGAAGCATTCATTGGTCCCACGAGAATGGGGCCAGCCCATCAAAATATCATGAATTTTAACATCTAGGCGGTTCACAGTCTAATTCTTCTCTTTTTGGTTTTCAGCTATTGTTTTTGTCTGGCTTTTATTATGAAGTTTTGTCTGTGGGTCATAATTTGTCATTCACTTTGTGGTTTCATATGATATGCTTCTGAAATCTGGTCACAAGTTCACTTGTTCAATATAGAGAATGGCACATGCACTATACTGTAAGTAGAAAAGGGAAATTAAATTGAGTGAATGGCTCAAGATATACTGTAATCTGTGTGTGCGAGAGAGCAGGAAAACAGTGGCAATAATAATAACTTTATGGTATGATGAAAATAAATTAATAACATTTTCATAGATAGTTCATTCCTTTTAATACAATAATAAAACAAAAACTACAAACAAGAATAAACACAATGATATCATTATATTATTTTTACTTATAAATTTTCCCTAAAAAGCAATAAACAGAGCAAATACATAATACAGGAAAGCTGTTTTCCTTTCAGGGTTATCTGATTATGTTTATTTTTAGTTTTCTCCACATGCTATCTGTTTGTTTTCACCTTGGTTAGTTTTTCTTCATGGCTGTTAATTTGATTTATTACTCAGTGTATCAGATGTTCATGTCACATTATCCTCTAACTCTTAATTTCAGTTCTCTTCGGATTACCCTGTTTACGTTTATCATCATAATCATCATCATCCATCATCATCCATCATCATCATCATCATCATCATCATCATCATCTTCTGTATCTCACTCACAACCCGTGACGGAAGACCTCGACCCAAAAAGTAAAGTAAGTGGCAATTCTTTGGTGGGTTTTTTTTTTACGTATCGTATGTTGATGTTTTTTGGTTCATCATGGACTTCCCTGCTTTCAAGCTGCTTTGCCTTGAACAGGGCAACTGCTCCCTCAAAGAACACCTGGAGGCAGTGCTGTGAACTCGAGACTCTGACTTGGTCTCGAGACCATATTTTAATGGTCTCGGTCTTGTCATGAACTCATGTGCATTTTGACTCGGAATTGACTCGTACTTCGAACATATTAGGACTCGGAACTTATTCCCTATCCACTCTAGTCCCATTCAAAATATGTCATGATTATTACTGTTTTGCTGTTTTTAAAAAATAAATTGCTGTTTGATTGAAACGTCCAATGATTGCTAACTTTCTTGTGCTGACTAACGAGTATAACAACTATAACGTTCACGGTGCACAAATGCAGCAGGACCCAGGTCAGATGTGACGTGGAGCCTCTAGTTCAACTATGTATTTAAAATGTCTCCCTTATCATCCATAATTCTGTTTACATATAAGAGCCACACAGAATTCATGTGCAGTTATGTGAAAGAGCACTTACTGATCGTAATAATTGTAAGTCATAATTATCATAAAATTATCTTACACCACTATGTGGCCTTTTTACCATTACAGTGTACATGATTCCATGGTATTTGGTTTACTGTTTGAGTATGGTGCCAATTTTATTGTTACCACCAAATATTTTACATATTCTTGAAGATATCTTTAAATCCTGAGCCCAACCTAAGTTTCAGACCCAACCTATTAGGTTATCCAACCTCTCTGGTCTCGGTCTCAACTTGGACTTTACTCTCTTTGGTCTCTGGTCTCTAATCGGATCTCAACTCTCTTTGGTCTCGGTCTCCGACTCTGAACTTTACCCTCTATGGTCTCCGAAGCTTCGGACTTTAGTGAGCTGGTCTCGACTACAACACTGCCTGGAGGTGTTCCTGGATCTGGCATATCAGACCACTTTTCCTGGACAACTGCCTGAGATTTGCCAACTTTCTTGACTGGGTGCTGGTTTCCTTTGGATCTTCCTTCAACAACCCCACTTCCAACCCAGTGCCCATCCAGAACCCCATCGGTATACAGGAATTAAGCAGTTTGAGCCCACGACAGACTTCAAGCCCATCTCTGCTGTGAGCCCACGCCATTAAGGGTGTGCATGCCCAACATCACCACAGAGCCTGAGATGCGTCGAGCTCTGACTGGCCGCGTGTCCCACCACTGAGAGTGTAACACTGCCCACTGCCCTCTGGACCCACACCGTCATTCGGAGGAGGTCATCGCTGTCGCTGATGAGTCCCGGTCGCCAGGGCCTTCGTCGTCACTCCTCGCCTCAGACCTATGGCTACCGCGGTGGGCTCTCATTTTATCGTCATCGCCTCCAACTGTCGCCCCTGGTGGTATCAGGACTAATACCACCATGGCCCCCTCCTCTGTTTACACCACCATAGAGCACAGTTCTGCCTGTGGCCTAGGCACCTGCCATAACGCCCTTGCTTAAGGCTTTCATCACCATCTGCACCCTGGACCCTTCAAGGTGTCTGCACCTGACCGTTAGATGTACCTCTTTGAACTACCCTGTTGGAGCATTAAAGCATGTCAACTTTCATATTCTTCTTCTTCGTGTGTTTTGCATCTCCTCCCAACCTGTGACAATACAGAGTGAATTGTAGTAATTACGCCGCACAGAATAACCAGCACCTGATTTAGTGCACTAGGTAGGGAACAGGGAGTGATTTCAGCTGCGTCTGTCATCTCATGTAATTGTGCCCAGATGTTGTTTGATCATCATTTAATGTACTCTCCAGTTTTCTTTAATCAGCTGTTCTTGCTTTACAGGATTGTTATGTTAGTATCTTCAGCTTTTTTAGTTCACATCTTTTAAAATAATTTATTCCTGCATTTAGATCCTTTCATTCTTTTGTTTGTGAGAATCCCAGGCAACAAGAAACCAGGCCTGACGTGGTTCCTGTGATGAGGGAGCCCATTAAACATGTATTTACACTGCTCAGAGTATTGGGTCTGGGGCCCACCCTTATAATTTTCTCTGGGGATCCATGAATTGAGTTTAACTCATAAATATTTTGTCCTGGCCACCCGAATTCAAGCAAACTACACTCCAATCTGGCAGCAGCTACATCTGCTACATCTGGTCATCTATCTTTCCTGTCTCTTCCTTTTGAAAGGTACATCCCTAGTCTAAAGATTTCTCAGCCTTTTCCTCACACCTGAATCTACTTGAAAGCAGAAAGTCAACCACAGAGGTCATTTTTTTGCAAAGGACGTTTCTACTCGTGTTTCTGCCATGATTTTGTGTGAGGAATCCTCAAGCCTTCCATGACAGATATGGTCCATCATCTTTGGTCATTTTTAACTGAAACATATGTTTAATACTAAATGAAAAAAGAAGTCTCTACTTTCTAATTTCTACTCCAAACCATTGTCAATATATGACTATTTAAATGAAGGCTGTTTTGACAAAATGGCCTCTAAGGATTTGACATCATTTGAATTTAACACAATTAGAGATTTACTGAAATACACATTGAATAATTTGTATATATAGCTCTCTCTCTCTCTCTCTCTCTCTCTCTCTCTCTCTCTCTATATATATATATATATATATATATTGACACGATAAACACTTCACAGATGAGTAACTCAATGTCTTTTACCAGGGTACAGTAGAACACGAAGACTTAAGGAGACACAGGGCGATGGGACCAGGAGATACAGAGCGATGACCACGGGAATACACAGGATGACCGGTAAGTGCCTTTTGGTAGGATTTAACAGGTGAGGAGTGTCTGTAGCTTTGCAACTTTAAGTCTGACACAGTTCACTGAGGTCTTTATAAGACTGCTGTGAAATTTTTTTGTCAAATAACATTCTGTGCTCATCTGTGCAGCCAACGACAGAACAGTTTGCATGCTTTGCTCGAACTTTGGCCATTAAGTTAGAACTGGTTACACTTTTGTTGCTTGTGAAAACCAAATGGCGGCATCGTGGGTGGAACTGCACCGATTAAAGGGCGGTAATATTATAATAAGTTCCCCTTCCTACGTCAGAAGGGGAGCGAAATCTAATGAAAGTTACTTGTCGCTTCACATTTTCTGGGTTGGTAGATTGTAGCACTGAAACACGTCAGATTTTCATGTTTCATATGATTTTGAGACATCTGTTGGCCTGTTATCCACCACAATGCTTGTTTATCCTGTAACAACGTCTTACACAAAAGAGATTGAAGGAGATGTTATAAATTAATTGGATAACAATGTATTGAAATATACATTATATGCATATTTGTCAAGTTGAAAATATAATTTATTTGTAAAAATAAATATAGTTGCATCATTCAATCGCTGAAGAAAAGCTTCGGCCATGACAGTATAACAAAACAAAACATTCACAATAACTGATAATGATAGCCTTGTTTTATCTAAAATTATAGAAAACCCAAAACAGCAAAGTTCATGTTTTTTTTTTATTTATTTATTTTTTTTTTTAAATAAACTGACTTATGTTCGTGTCACATATTAACAAATGCTGATTCATGATGATGGAAAGGAAGAATTTGTGTTATAAAACAGAAAGAGTTTTGACAAGGAGGACATGATTAAATAACCAAGCACTGTCCTCTCATAACTGATTATGCACTGACTGCAGAGCATCCGTAGGGGTGAATGGTATATCATTGAAACAGTATTAGGTTTCAGAAGATCCCAGTTTTCTCCCACTGTGCAAAGACGAAATTCTGAAACTAAATCGTCTGAGAATGGCTTTTTTATAATGTCCCTCTGAGTGAGACAACAGGAATGGAATTTTTTTGAATTGATTTACCTGAACATTGAGAGATAGACAAATAAAATCATCTTTTCGTGGAATTTTTCATGCAGTTAATTTGTTCCACTAAAATGGATAAGACAGGAAAGAAAGACATGAAAAATGTCCCCATATGTTTTGGGATTACTCTAGTCCATCGGACATCCTTCATGATAAGACCAACTTGGTTTTGTCGACAAAGGAATGATTGATGACCGACATTTCATTTAATGAAACCATGGTGCGCATTATTTTCAATAATTCAATGTCCAATTCTACATAGCCTATAATGCCTATAAAGAGGTTTTTGAAGTTTTCATTCCTTAAATATTTTGTAGAACTACTCCCCAACATCGCCTTGCTTACAAAAAGTGGTGAGGCTGTTTTGAAAACCTTAAAAGATAAGAGAATGAATTCTTGTTATCATTGGTGTCTAAGAACAGAATTTTCTGTATGTTCTTTAATGAAGAGCTTGAAACAGCATAAAGCGTTTTGTTTTCTTCCAGAGCGCTCATTCGTTTTCACGTACATATTATGTGTTCCTAACCCCTGCCTGAGTTCCGCACAAACAACTGAGAGAAGTGTTTCTACAGATGAAATATAAAGTCAAATAAATATATGATTACGACAGTATATGTTCTGTATGTGTTCTTCGTGCGTTTGGGGCATTTAACAAAGAAATACATGAGAAATGAGGTTTAGAGTTCAGTTTATTATAAAACACTACAAATAATGCATGTTTAATGGTTGGTTAACAATCATCATGAATAATCTGTGTTCATGACAATTGGTCATGCATTTACTGAGACAAAAGTTTGGATCAGTTCTGAGCAGAATAACGGCATTCCAGCAAGCTCAGTTGACATCCATTCACTCAGCAGGGAGTTGAGTTATGTGGCCATACTGTGGCCATTATAGACGTGCAGCCACAGCAATGAGGCCTGACTATGGGTGACCACCCGTCCCGCTTCTAGAGTTGTACCGCATAGCATTTTCACCCCTTGTCCCGCACGTCGCATATTGATAAAATGTTCCACATTTTCATCAGTCTGTTGGTTATTAATTTTCATATTAAGAAAACATGCATGCATTCTTTTGCTTTTTCAGAAAGCATTTTATTTAAGCATAGTTTTTCACCTTTATACAAGTCTTCCAAGCTTGATAATGGCTGTAATGAATGGTGCATCTACCCATCATAAAAGTGCATCTTACCCATCATAAAAGTGCATCTCTCCATCATGAATCTGCACTTTTACGAGTCATGAATGACATTTTACTCTGTACTGACACAGGGCAATCTGTGGCTTTCGTCCTGCTGGACCTCAGCTCTGCTTTTGACCTTGTCGACCATGATATTTTAATTACTTCGCCTTGAACTATCCACAGGTCTTAGGGGCATGGTGTTGGAGTGGTTCCGCTCATATTTGTCTAACCAAAGTTTTTCTGTTCGCATTGGGAAACAGTGCTCATCTAAAATTAAACTTGGTTTCCGGCGTTCCGCAGGGTTCTATCCTTGGGCCAGAACTATTTAATTTGTATATGTTACCCCTAGGCTCAATTTTAACTAAACACGGGGTTTCTTATCACCTTTATGCTGATGATACGCAAATTTACTTGCCCCTAAAATGCAATGATAAGTCTGCCTTAAAGCCTCTTGTGGACTGTATAGATGAACTGAAACTATGGCTTACTGATAACTTTTTGAGTTTAAATGAAAACAACACAGAATTTATCCTGTTTGGCCCCAGTGACCGTAGTACTCAAGTTTGTTTTAACATATTACTCCGGTTCTAATCTCTCTTCACTGGCTACCGATTAAATTTCGAATAGGTTTTAAAGTTTTGCTTTTTGTTTTTAAATCCTTACAAAATTTAGCCCCCCAGTACTTATCTGAACTACTTCACCCAAAATTGAAGTCAAGATCACTAAGATCGGGGGAATCTAACTTACTTTCTGTCCCCAGAACCAGACTAAAAAACAGGGGTGACCGTGCCTTCGCAGTCTATGGACCCAAAATATGGAATAGCCTACCCTCAAATATCAGATCTGCCCAAACTCTGACATCTTTTAAAACTTCTCTGAAAACATACCTTTTTTCACTAGCTTTTAATGTACCTTGATGTGTTCGTCTTTCCTCCTTGAAGTATACCTGTTTGTCTTGTGCATGTTTTGTCTACCTTTTTATTGCCTTGTCAAGCACTTTCGTCAACATCAGTTGTTTTAAATGTGCTATACAAATAAAATTGCATTGTATTGTATTGCATAAAAGTGCATCTCTCCATCATAAAAGTGCATCAACCCATCATAAAAGTGCATCTATCCATCATAAAAGTGCATCTATCCATAAAAAAATATTAATGTAAAATAAAATATGAAAAATATACATATTCAAGTTGCGCTTCAGAATTAAGTCAAATCAATATGTTCCTTTGGCCGGAAGCTAGTAACAGTTACTGCACTTGTTGCCAAGAACACAAGAGAACATCCCAATCGAGTGAAAGGGATTTGTGGAAACTGAAATAGAAGAACACATTTTACCTAATTCAGATTAAAACACATCTATTTAGCCTCACATACTGACTATATTTGTAGTTCATACTGTTTTAATACCCTGCATTTTCTTCTCATTTTTAGGAAAAGCACTTAATTACCATTGATGTCATACACTTGCAACAAATCTAAAAATACAACCTACATCATTATGTTGATATGTTCTAGTAACATGTCCCACATTGTCCCACACAAACTTAGTAATCATCCCACATTTGGTTTGTTTGATTGTGGTCACCCTAGGCCTGACATTGCAAGACACCTGTCTCTAATTTGGAAGAACATGCGGTCAACAAATGTGGAGCTGCAGTTATGCAAAATAAATCAATATCCTTGGAACATATGTTAACCAGAATCATAAATTTAACAATATTGTGGTATAAAGAAGCCACATAATGCACAGCAACAAATATGCTGGTAATTTACTGTGCTGGGTATATTACATACAAAGGCTGTTACAGACTAAAATTACATGATAAAAATTGTAGTTTATTATATATTGATTAGTAACGTAATCCATTACATTAAACATTTTAGCTATTCTGACAACTTTTAGATTACTTTTGACCTAAACTTGTTTATCGCATTGATTTAAAAATACAAAGAGAAAGAAAATTTCATTCTTTATCAAAAACATAAAGTTCGTTAAATATTACAGCAAGAGGGGTTTGTGAGGTTAATGAAAAGCTAATACGTAATTAGGTAACACTTTATTTTAAGGTGACATAGTTGCACATTACTAACAACAGTAGATAATGCTAAAATTGTAACTAACTCTAAACCAAAACCTAACCGTAACTCTAAAGTACAAAGTTAACAATACTCAGTATTATTTGAGTAAGTACGATGTAACTGTCACCTTAAAATAGTGTTTCCATGAATTAAATCATAAAACATGTGGAATTCACTAATTTATCAAATATATACAAAATATACAAATAATCCAAATAAAAACTTTTTATTATATTTTATTCAGCATGTTATGTGACCATTAACTGACTTCAGAGAACAGTCTTGCGTTTCGGCTAAAAAAAGTTTGCAAATACCTGCATTACATGAAAAAAGAAATGATCTGAAAGACAAAAGGTGATGAATAGACATATAGTTCCATAGATGGATAATTGACCCATGGTGTCAATAAACATCTGTGGTATACCACATTGCTGTTGAGTACCACAGAAAATAATCTTGACTAGTCCATCATTTTGTAAAATAAAACGTATTTAAACGTATTTACAGTAATGTACTAACCCTGAAAGTTAAGCACCTACAAACCTTATTTTGAATGAGAGGGGAAATATTTAAGAAATGTTCATTAAGAAATTCATAGATTAAGAAAAAGCAATAGTATCCATATTAAAGGGTTAGTTCACCAAAATGAAAATTAAGTCATTAATTACTCACCCCATGTTGTTCCAACCCCATAAGACCTTTGTTCATCTTCGGAACACAAATAAAGATATTTTTGATTAAATCTGAGAGGTGGATCACTCCTCCATAGACTGCCTAAGGGACTGGCTTTTGATGGCCCATAAAGTCATTAAAGAAAATGTTTAAATATTCCATGTGCCTACAGTGGCTCAACTATAAGTTTATCAAGCGACGAGACTACTTTTTGTGCGAAAAAACATAAATAACGACTTTATTCGACTGTTCCATTACTTCCTTATGGGCGCATGTGTGAGAACTGAGATGACGACGTTCTTCTTCGACTTACTTCTTGTTACCGACTGCTCACCGCTTAGGAATATTACCGCCACCTACTCTATAAGATGATGATCGCGCTCTGGCTATATCAGCACATCATCTGATACGGTAGGTGGCGGTATACTCCTAAGCGGTGAGCAGGCCGGTAACAAGAAGTACTCGAGTAAGAACGTCGTCATCTCAGTTCTCACACATGCGCCCATTTTTTTTTCGCACAAAAAGTATTCTCGTCACTTGATCAACTTATAATTGAGCCACTGTAGGCACATGGAATATTTAAACCTTTTCTTTAATGTCTTTATGGTCCGTCAAGAGCCAGTCCCTTAGGCAGTCTATGGAGGAGTGATCCAGCTCTCAGATTAAATCAAAAATATCTTTATTTGTGTTCTGAAGATGAACGAAGGTCTTGCGGGGTTGGTACAGCATGGGGGTGAGTAATTAATGACTTAATTTTCATTTTTGGGTGAACTAACCCTTTAAAGACGTTAAGTAACTCTTCACAAGAAGTGTTTGATAAGCTGAGGTAAGTGTATCCTTCATGTCTCAGGAGCAGTGTGTTTTGGAAGCAGTTCAACAATAGCACAGTAGTCAGCATGTTTGTTATAGCTCTCAGCAGCGGTTCGTGAGAAAATTGTTTGTTTTTTAATAACAGAAAAAAGTTATGTTTTTGCAAATGTAAAATTCACACCAGAATTGAAATGAATAAGCCTCAGACTAAAGGAAATGCAAATTTACGCCTGTATAGTAGCTCAAACAAACCTTTCAGCTGTGCTGCCATTCTGGACCGCAGAAGAATAGAACGCATTCGAAAGTTCAAAAGTCTGACTTCAACAATAAAATAAATAAAAAGAAGTACATATGTGGTTTATCTATTTGAGGCTTTCTAAACCCTGGTCCTCGGGCCACTGTCCTTCAGAGTTTAGTTCCAACCATAATTAAACACACCTAAACCAGCTAATTAAGCTCTTCAGGATTACTAGAAAGCTACAGGCAGGAGAGTTTGATCAAGGTCGAAGCTAAACTCTGCAGGGCAGTGGCTCTTGAAGACCATTATGGTCAGCAGAGCAGCAAAGACACTGGTTAATAAATCAAGTGTAGCATTAATTCTGGCACGTCACATCAGTCAAGCTCAAGTCAGCTGACTCTCAGCCATTCAGATCTACCTATGGGCAACCCGATCAAACTAAATGCGTCTTTATAGCATGCATGTGTATTGTCGTGTAATTTATACGCTGAAGTGAGTTTTTACATGCATATGAGCTGCACTGTAAAAAATAACTGTTTTTAACGGTAAAATGCTGTAAAAATGCTACAGTGCAGAACTGTTAAATAGTTAACAGAAGTTTCCGTACTATACACGGTAAATAACTGTGATATAATTTTACAGTGAAATACCGTAAAGTTTTTGAAAGTGAAAAAGAAAAAAATCATTGTATAATTTACAGTGAAAAAACGTAAATTAACATTCCCACAATTCCCTGTGTGACACTTCACATTTTATGATTTTTGTTGAAATAACTATGGTTCCTCATAGTTTTATTGTTTTTTTTTCTAATCAGTTATGTACATTAGGGTTTTATGTTGCATTTAATGTTGTTAAATTAATGTTTATTGCATTTTTTATTTCACATGGTATGTGTTACCATGATGGTGTTTAATGTTTGTGTGAATGACACTGTGCAGCTTCTTTAAATAAGTATTACTTAATAAGTAATCTCTTGTGATGAGCTTGCTCATGTAACTCTCTTCACTGCTGTGATGATTGTTGATTGTCAGTGTATTACAATGGTCTAAAACAGGTATCAATATGTCAATAAGTTGGTAAATCAACATATTATCAGAAAATAAAATACAGTTTATTACTGTAAATTTTAAAGCTGCCGTCGGCAAAAATATTTTGATCATATTCAGTGAAATCGACACTATAATCCGACAGAACAACACAAAAAAAGTGGTTTTAGAAAAAAACCCGAGCTTCTAACTCCATCTGGAGCGTGTTATTTGTTTAGCAAAAATCCAGCGCTCCCTGTTAACTGTGTCCAATCAGCGCAGGGGGTGTGAGATCTGACTGTCAATCACAGATCGGGCACACGCCACCCCTCAGTGGCAGACACAGTTCTGCGCAGTAAGGAAGAGGTGATGGCGGAACAATAACAAACCAAGTAAGCTCATTTAGAGTATAAATGACATTAGCAATTGCAATATATTGGTAGATTAGCAGGGCAGCATACCTCCAAATAATCCATGGTGCTGATGAATGCTGATGAGACGGTCGCGTCACAGAAAACCTGGTGCGCACGCACTTGAGCACAAACTCTGTGGGAGGGTATTCCGTTGTGGGGGAGGGCAATATGAGTTGTAAACATTCAAAATGTTGTCAAAGTCCACTCAATTAGCTATAGTTGCCGACGGCAGCTTTAAGTTAAGTCTGTAAAACCATTTAACGTTCCTACCGTATTTTTAACGGTAAAGTTCTGGCAACCACAGCTGCCGCTTTTTTACCGTAAAATTTATGGTTTATTTTTTGCAGTGTACGTATTGGTTGGTTAGGATAGGTTTAGGTGTGGGGTGCGTGTGTATTACACGCAATATGAACGAGAAAAACTGCGTCTCATACGTACTAAAACTCATTTTCACATATAAATTACACAACAATACACAATGCGTGTTATAGAGACGCATTTATGTGAGAACAGGCTGCTATAGGAATACAACACCTATCCTATATAAGGCTCATTCATTATCCTCAGCAGCTTTGGCAACTAAATGAAATAAAATAAAATAAATAAAAAAATAAGTTTAAGTACTACAATTTAAAAAGAAACAAAAAATTTTATAAAAATATATTAAACCTACAGGAAAAATAGACATCAATAAAACGTATAAAAAAATGGCACAACAAAATTACTAAACCTTATGTAAAATTAAAAAATGAAAACTGAAAATATAAAAATAAAACGTTAATTCCAAATATTAATAAATATAAAAGTATACTATAAAAGTCAAAGTAAACTTAAATAACTTACAAAATGTCCCTACAGGTTGGTTCAACATGTTTCATTTGTGATTTGGATAAACATGAGGATAAGAGGACATCTGCGATGATTAAAATATAATATATTTTTTCACCTGCAACCGATCAAATTCTTCTGTCTAGAACTAAAAAACAGTTGTGTGCCTGTAAAACAGATCAAACGTCCTATTAGCGTACTGTTGGAGCACTCCTCAAAGTTTAACATGCTCTTGAGATGCATCATGAATCAAAGTGAGACATCTGTTCACTTACTCTTTTATGGAAAGTCAACCATATATTTATAGTGTCATCATTATTGCGGATTCATCATTGCATGTTTAACACAACTGATGAATTATCTGCTGACCTCCTAGCTATTTTAGAGACAGAGTTTAGAGACAGAGAAACCTTTCTCATAAGCTATTCAGTATGTGCATGAAAATCAAGTGAACTGTTAACATTGTCATGCTGGGTAAAGGACAACAGACACCATATTGTGTGCTCATGAAAATAAACATACGCAGGTCAGTCAGGACTCAGGAAAAAAAGTGTAAGTAGATACTACATTGTGTTTGCAAAAGCCCATCCTTTGATAATAGTATACATGGTGAATACATATTCACTGCAAAAACACTCACTGGTCGCCACTAACGTAATCATTTTAGAATCCAAAGATTTGAGTCCTCAATTACAAAAAACCTTAATTAATAGATAATTAATAGTAGTTCTTCAGGAGGTATGACATAATTAATTAGTTATTGATTAACTGTAACTTAACACAATCATACAATTATATTACATACTGATTAGTTAACACATATTCCTCCTTAGTAGTAAACAGCAGTGAAGAAGTAGTAAATGAAGAATTAAACTACTTCATCAATAATTCCTTATCAGTTATGCATAAAATTACTGTATTCTAAAGTGTTACCAAAATTTTTACCATTTGGGTGTGTGGAGTGTCATGATGTTTCCAGTTGTATCTTGTCAGTTAATCTTGTTTTCCTATTAGTCAGAGTAAATAGCTCACTAATTTGCTTTAATATTGTTTTGCTAGTTTTAAAGGAATAGTTCAACCAAACATGAACATTTTCCTTAAATGAATCATTTACAGTGCACACCGGCTCCATGTCATTCCAAATCATTCATTCTTCAGTGGGACAAAAGAAAATATTTTGAAGAATGTTTCAACTGTTTTTGTTCATACAATTCAGACAATCATAAGTCATTGTGGACAAAAAAAAACATCTTTTGAAGTGTTAAAGGCAAGACACCCCAAGTGAATAGGGTAAAAAAATTGTTTTATATCCATACTTTCCCAGTTGATTGATTACATTAAAGGGGACAGATGATGAAAATCTGAACTTTTCCATGTTTAAGTGCTAATTGTGCATCTACCAACCCAGAAAACGTGAAAAGTGACAACTAGGGATGTCAATTTTCACAAATTCCCATGATCCATCATAGTTTAAATTAACGATCAATGAATCCGATTAATGGCAAACGGTCTGCAAATGCTGTTCGAAAAGCTATGAGCCTCACCAAATTAATAAGAACATATGTAAATAAAGTGTTAGTAGGAATTGTAAAATGTTTTGATGAGATTGATAAATTAAATTAATTATTTAATAAATTAATATATAAATATAATGACAAACACAATGTGTCGCCAACGCCGCCTCAGAATGTGTGACTGTTGTGGACGTGCTGGAACAGTGCACTGAAAACGGCAACTAAACCCAATGAATTCACAATCACAACCATTTAATAAAATAGTGTTCTCATGTTATGTAATATGACAGTCCCACATTAACCATCGTTATTATAAGTTGTGCATTCTGCTTGAGCGGCGCACGCAGAATGAATAACCGTTGAGAAGAACCGTTGAGTTTGTTGGCGTGAACTTAAACTAAGTTACGTGCCATTCAGAATGAGTCGTAGTGTGGTGGACGCGCTCTTCCTGGAACGACGCGACATCTAAACCCAAATAATTAAAAATGTTTTATTACAATATTGTTCTCTTTATAATCTTGTGTAATATGATAGTCCCAATAGTCATTATTAGTCGTGCATTGTCGTTTGAGCTGAGCGCGCTAAAGATCACGTCAATTCCTACCTGATCTCACGACCACTTTGGACGAATTTGATGAATGATTAAAAAGTGGCTAATTTGTACGGCCTTACTTCGAATCGATTCTGTCTAAACCCACGTGATGGGTAGGTTTAGGGGCGGGGTAAGGGGTAGGTCATTCGTACGAATTCATATGAATTGGCCAATTCGTAAAATATGTAAGATTTAGCAAAATCTTACTAATTCGTACTGAGTGAGGTTGTATGAATTGTTACGAATTAGCCACCTCGTAAAAATTCTTACGAATTCCTGTTAGATCAGGCTGGTCAATTCTTAACCTAATGCATCCAATACGAGATAAATCCGATATAGATAGGCGTACACAAAATAAACTATTACAACTTACATTTGCACAAAACAAAAGGCTGTAAATGCAAACGCAAACTTATAGTCATCATGAAGTTGTAAAATAGTCCAAAACAACTCCGGTGTGTGTCATTTAGTGGAACTCGCTTACATGTTTCGCGGTTAAGCGCATGATCCTGCATAATCGATGATTGATAAGTTTTATTGATTAAAATGTATTATCGACAATTAATCAATCGTCGATTAATTGTTGACATCCCTAGTGACAACCCAGTACATTTTTTTTGTGAGCCTTTCTAAGCCTGTTCTCATCCTTTGGCATCATATAGGTGACGCCATATGACATTTTGTCAAAATACTATGCACATGGCACCCTTTAGCGTCAATATAACACGCAGAACCCAAGGCGTCATATTGGCATCCTTTAGCGTCAATATGTGACGCAGATCCTACCCCAGACCTAAACCTACCCATAACAGTGAATGTTATATTGACGCTAAAGGGTGCCATGTGCGTATGATTTTAAAATGTCATATGGCGTCACCTATATGACACCAAAGGATGAGAATGTGTTGGCTTTTCTCTGCAAGCATGTAAAAAAAAAAGCTGATCAGATTTCGCTCCGCCTCTTGAATCTGCACGTTTCCACCCATGGGGCCGCCATTTGGTTTCACAAAGCGACAACAGTTCTAAATGTTTGACCAGTTCCGAGCAAAGCATGCTGTTCTGTCGTCTGGCTCCATAGAAGAGCACAGGACACTTTTTGATAAAAAATTCTAAGTCTTATAAAGATCTTCAGTGAACTGTGTCAACTTGAGTAAAAGTTAAACATGACAGTACATGCAAGTCGATGAGATGTAACTCAGTCTACCAATAGTCTCTCCGTAAGGCTGCACTCCTCTACTAGGGTTGTTTCTGAAATCTGACTGAATTAGCGTTTTTTTGTTATTCGCGAATGCCGAAACTCGTGTAAAGGATTGGCCTTCTTCTGAACAGGGTGGGGAACAGCAGCTCATTTACATTTAAAGAGACACACAAACAGCATTTTTTTGCTCACACCCAAAAAGAAGAAACTTTGACGAGCTAAAATCATAGCTGTCAACCCTCCCGTTTTTTCCAGGTTTCTCACATATTTTAGCTCTTTCCCCACTGTCTTTAATACTTTTACCGTAAAACATCCCATATTTTTACGCTGATGTCGTTCATACCTCTCAATGCTGGCTGCCCATGCGCGCTGTTATACGGCTGCAGACAGACACACTGGCTGCGTGGCGTTTCCGTTTTTATTTCGGCTCCCATGTTAACAGGTTGCACACTGCCTGCGTGACACGCACGTCTCCAGAAACGCGCGCATGCTAGAAATAGAACGGAAATAGAAATAGAACTATTTTTCACGCGACACGCAAGCGTGTTAAAATCGTTTCCAGGCAAAAAAAAAAATAGGAAACAATGTTTATATGTCATTTTGTACACGAATACATATTAATAAATTACATTTTGATGTTTGAAAGTCTAGGTTTTGACATAAATTCAGATATCAATGTAATTTAAACAAATAATAATAATTATCGATTTTCAAATATTGTCATTATTTTTGCCTATATATAATTTCGTCATTTTTTTCATTTGTTTCTTATGCTCTTAACAATGTGATTACATAAAGAAAAAAAAACCTTTTGAAAAAAACCTTCTATGGGCCTCAGGAGGATATAAAGATAGGATAGGCTACAATAACAAATGTAAACAAATAACAAATGACTTTTAATGATTAGTGCTTGATTTTTAAAGTTTGTGGTTTAGAATCGTGTAAAAAAATCCCTTATTTTTGGGATGGATTCTGGGAAATCTCTCTTATTTTCAATGTTCAATGTATAATAAATGATCTGGGGGTATTTTGAGCTGAAATTTCAGGCACATTCTGGGGACACATGTAGATTTATATTACATCTTATGAAAAGGGGCATAATATGTGAATAAAATATTGTATAAAACGAGGTGAATGCTATATGAACAACCCGTCTGTAAAACCCTTCAGAATATAACAATAACACTGTAAAGTTTGATGTATGCAAGTGCTACTAAAGTGAAGATTTATGGCTCAGAGCATGAGAAAACTGCCATTTAAGATATGTATTGTAATCTAAATCCACAAATGAAAATATAAGGTGCAATAAAAAACACATAAAAGTTTTCTTTCCACTAGACTAAAATAGCACATTATGAAAAGCCAAACAGCCCAAATATCTCAGCTTCAAATGTGTTCCTAAAAGTCTTAGAAGTGAGCTATCTGTAATTGTATACATCCTCCATGGCTTGACTAATGTTATTCAGGTGGCTGATGAAAACCATTTCCTAAAATGCTGTCCAATATGACAATAATCTCAGCACTCTTGCTCCCCCAGCAGGTGGATATGAAAACATAACAACTGTCATTATAGATGAAATTAGTCAGCTTAACAGGCAAAATACTGTTCTGTTAGAATTGATCAATATCAATTACTATACCTAAAAATGTTTCTACTCTATATAAATCTCAATATAAACATATTGTCCTATGTTTTATAAAAGATTTCAATTAATGTAAGCTACACTGATGTTGCACTGTATTGTGGAAACAATTATATCTGCATCCCATAATTGAGCTTGAAGTAACTCTGATTTATGAAAATATAGAATTTTATAAATACGTATTGTAGAGTTTCTGAAGATATGCCCACAGCGGCTAAATGAAATTCAGACTTCGTTTTTGTCTTTAGTATGCGCTTTTTAGTCTTATAGTTTAGTTTAATGTGCTTTAGGCATTGTATCTTAGAACAAATGTCATTTGAAGAGTTCAGATGCAAAAGCCTCTAAATGCCATTTGAATTTTCTTCTAAAATGACCATATTTATCAAGCTTGTATATTTAAGTTCAGTAATTTCACTTAAATGACAATTAATAGGTAATCATTGACATTTAAATGAAATTACTGAACTTAAATATACAAGCTTGATAAAAATGATCATTTTAGAAGAAAATTTCAAATGACACTTAGAGGCTTTTGCATCTGAACTCTTCATTTATTAAAAAGCAACTTTGAAACCCTTACTGCACATTTTTCTCTTACTGCAGTGCATTTCATTATTAAAGGTGCCTTAAGCGATGTCACACGTTTTTTAGGCCCAAACATTTTTTGTCACATACAGCGAACATCTCCTCACTATCCGCTAGCTGCCTGTCCCCTAAACACACTGTAAAAAAAAAAACTCTATACAGACAATCCAGGCTCCACAGATGGCAACAAAAACAAACTGCAGCAACCCGCTCCACAAAACATAACAAACTGTTTCAGCCAATAACTGACAAGAAGGCCCTGGGGGTGGGGTTTGGGGGGTCAGTGCAGATGAGGAGGTGGGAGGGTCTCATCTAGCCTCCGTTTTGTTTGAAAATACTTTAAACGTCAACAAGAAGTCACGTCACCCGACATCGCTAAGAGCATCTTTAAACCATGACATTTCAGCAAAAAGGAAAAAAGAACAGGCACCACAGGATTGTGCTGTGTAGCCGCATGCTAGCACATCAGCAGTGTGTGTGTGTGTGTAGCTGACAGATATTATACACTATCATTCAAATGTTTGGGACAGTAAGATTTTTGAAGAAAAAAACATACTTTCCACAAGCATAACTGTTTGCAACATTGATAACAAATAAGAAATGTTTCCTGAGCATCAACAGCATGTTAGAATGAAGAATCTGAAGAATCACGTTACACTGAAGAAAATAGAAAAGAGTTATTTTTAATTCCAATAATATTTCACAATATTGCTGTTTTTATTGTATTTTGCGTCTAATAAACAGGCTTGGTGAGCTTAAATGAGAACTCTGGCGAACAATGAACCTTTGGTCTAATAAAACATTGTTACCTAGTCAATCGTTCTCTTAGATTTGTTTTCATGGTAATCGAACGTACAGAGTTTTGCTTCTAAAAACTGTTTAGCGTATAATGCTAGTACTGGGGGCATTGACTCTAAGTAAAAAGAAATCGCTAGTTTATACCACTAACAAGGCTCAAAATAGCCCCACACTAATGCAGTAACATAATAGCTGTGTCCCAATGTGAAGGCTGCATCCTCCGAAGTCCGTATTTGAAGGACGTTTGGCCGTATTTGAAGGCCGATTGCGTCACAGCCGCGCGACGAAGGACGTCCCAATTCAAAGGCTGCATCCGCGAAGGGCGCATTTGAAGGCCGATTGCTGTCATCGTGGTGGGATGAAGACTGTCCCAATTCAGTTATGCATCCTCCGAAGGCCGTATTCGAAGGCCGTTTGCGTCATTGCAGCGCGACGAAGGCTTACGCTGATTCAAAAGCGACGGCAAAATGCACCCTTCGTTTCCCCGTGAAAGGAAGGATACATAAGCTGTGTCTGAAATCGCTCCCTATCCACTATATAGTGCACTATATCGGGTGTCGGCCATTTTGTAGTGGTGTCCGAATTCTGAGTGAACGACATCATTCCCTACATTCATTCACTACTTTTACCCACAATCCTCTCTGAATTCGAGTGTACATTCGATGTACACTTGCTGAAGCCCTATTTCCCACAATCCAATGCGGAGAGAACTGAGATTACATACGTCCAGTGGAGGATTTGAAAAACATCCGTTAATCGTCGTTAGGATGCGAATTCATTTGAATATAATAACGGTCGCCGGAGGGCGCTCAACGACACGTCATCTGTGAACGTGAGAGTTATAATTTCAGTCGATGAAACTACAAAGCTGGCACGGAGGTGTATATATATAATTACAAAATAAAGTCATTATGATTGTTATTGTTGTATATACTATTTTATAAAGTAGGTAATGTAAGATAAAAGGAGTTTTATGACGAAGCCTTTTCTGCGACAGCTTCAACTCTCCGACGCACAATGTAAACGTCAGCGTCCGAATTCACTCACTCCATTTCGTTCACTCCTTGCAGATATAGTGCACTCAAATGCCATACACTATATAGGAATTAGTGAATGAGTGAACGAGTGAGCGGTTTCAGACACAGCTATAAATGGACACTTTCAGCGGACTATCTTACCCGATCCTACCCCATAAATCATTGCGCGGTGACGAACAGCATTTTTATTTTTAAAAAAGGGCGACCGAGAGTTCGGTGGTGAATGGCAAATTCACATTTAAATGTAAATGTATTATGTTTTCATTTGCTCAAATAGCCAGAGAAACCAGTGTTAACAGCCAAAAGTTTTTTGGGGTTTTTTTTCCGTTTTTTTTTTTATTCATCAACTCATTCGTCAGCATTGCATGGTTTTGTCAAGTGGAAATGCGAAACGGCTTTATAGCCTTGTATTGTATTTCTTGCACATTGTAGGCTATTTCTTTAGCTATTATTCATTATTTCATTATTTTATGCAACTTTAAATTGTGTACACAAAAGAGAATTCATGACTCTGGATATTTGTTTATTTTTGTTAGGGTCTCTGAGTGTTTGCAAGATTGATACATTTAAACTATGTGTAGTTTAATGTAAAATGTGTAGTGTTGTCCTGTGAGGGGAAAATAAGGCTACTTCCCATTTGTAACTAAAGTTCCTTACATTCTCCCACTGGCTATTTTAAAAATTAAAGTAACAAAATGTTGGTCCATTGTCACAATATTAACAAATTGTTGCTACAACTGCGTCCCATCAAAGTGCGCACATGGAGCGCTCAGACTGGTCTTGCCTGTGGAGAATTGTTCTTGTCGCCTAGCAACTGTGACTGACAGCTGACGATGACGAGCGGGAGCAACGACGTTTGCACTGCGACTTTTTATATCCATCTGCTTTAAAATATTAAAATAAGATTGACAGCCTGTATAAATATATACAGGTCCATGGTCCATTTCTGTAGACAATAAAAAGAAAACCCTACAAAATCGGATCAAGGTACGATTAACATTTGAATATAGGCTATATATATGTGCCTATTTTTTATCATTATTATTATTTTTTAGGCTATTTCATTACAATATTTACGTAGGTTAACACCCAATATTTGAACAGTTTACAGTGTAATCTGGCTATTCAGGACGCAGCCTCTAGCTACGCATTAAACCAGCTCTGGCCAACTCTTGAGCCGAAAATACATGACTCGAAATATTTTTTTAGTGGTTATGTGAATTGAAATTATGTGATTTTATATATATTGCCCCTCATTTAAAGACATAAAACAATATAAAACAGAAAATGTCCAGTAAAATATAAAACAACAAAATGACAATAGCCAATTCAATCTCCATAGCTGTTTCAGTTTTATTAAATGAATGATCAGAGTGGCAGCTGTAGCCTACTCTCGCTCCGTTGCTTGGCGCCAGGAGCAGTAATAGGGAACACCTGGTTGCGCAATTCAGGAAATCCCACGAAGGCTACATGATGCGTCCTGATGCGAACTGTATGAAGTTCAGCGAACTTCTGAACTTGTATGTACGGCGTTCGGGATTCGACTTATCGAGAACTATTTTCTAAGATGGCTCCTGCTGTGTATACATGAAGTGAACTGTCTTTATAACGTATCTTCTTATTAAACGGTCTGTACTCTTGCAAAGTTCTCAATGCTTCGTTTTGCATGTACGGACCCTCATTATGTTACTGTGTGAGTGTGGGGCTATTTTGAGCATTGTTAGTGGTATAAACTAGCGATTTCTTTTTACTTAGTCAATGCCCCCAGTGCTAGCATTATACACTAAACAGTTTTTAGAGATACAACTCTTTACATTCGATTATCATGGAAACAAATCTCATAGAACGATTGACTAGATACCAATGTTTTATTAGACCAAAGGTTCATTGTTCGCGGAGTTCTCCTTTAACAGACTTCTTTCAAAAGCAGTGTTCATTGTGAAAATAAAAATAAATACTTGTCCATGAAATAGAAGAGAGGAAAAGTTTTCATATACCTTCTCTTTTGTTAATCAGTGCTTCCTTCTGAGATCTGAGTCATCATCTGTACAAAGTATTTAGCAATGGAATTTTGATTTGTGAAACATGGTTGCTAATTGAGAAGTGACGCAAGATCTCTTAAAGAAAAGGAATGAAACAGGAGCGTCTGTCTGAGTCTCGTCAGTCAGACGCCAGTAAAGAATCTGAGGATGTCAAAGGTCGTCCACTGAGGTTTGCTATTGGATGTCAACCTAAGTCAAAATCACAAACAGCTGACCTGACTGACCTGCTTAATAAACCATGAAATGACATTAAGTCCATTAGTTTAATTCAGACTTTAAAGGGCGTTCTGTCAGAAACAGTTCCGAGGCATCAGCAAATTCAGTCAAACAATTATGACACGGATTAATTTCTCACTATAAGAAATATACTTGAATAGGCTGGAATCCACAAGGGGTGAACTGACCGCTCCTAAAACATTCAAAGATGATTCCTGGAAATACAACATTGTCTTCTGGAACACCAAAGCAATGTAAAATGTCATGGGGAAAAAGAAAAGCTTGCATCTTGCTAGGACACACGTCCTAAAACCACATGAAGTTAACAACCTGCCAGCAGGGAGCGGTAAATTACCCAAGCAGATCGGGTCAGAGACTTCGGGAATGGCCGCGCTGTAAAACTAGTGACAGCTGAGCAAACTGACTTGGCCATCCCCCAGCTGAGCTCCCACCTCTCCCACTCACCTAACCTGTCCTCAATCCTGGGTCAGCAATTCATTGCAAAAACCTCAGGAGAACACAGGCCAGCTTCCATACCACTGTTCCCCTAAGGTCTGCTCTCAGGCCATGGCTGTTCACAGACAAACATCAAAGGTAAGTCTCTTTTCCCCCTTCTTACTGTATGAAGACTCCTTGGTAATTAGTCTTATTCTGAATACTTTCATAACAGGGTTGCGTGAATAATTGTATAGGCCCAGGAGAGCTCTAAATACTGATGTGTCAGGCTGGAGTTGTTAGGAGTTACTGGGAAGGCGAGGTTGGTGTGGTCCCTATTGTGCAGCATTGAGAATGACGACCATGTAAATGTGCATTATGGACTCCATCTGTGTTGATGTCGACGCATGATTCAGATTTATGTTATATTTGTTTTTATATATACTTACTTTAGATCACACACCCCTGTCAGCCTACTTCACAAAACTCTGCAGGTTTGGCCAACTTCCATAACCATAGAAGACAGATGATAGATTACCATTGCGAACCATACAATTACTTTTTTTTGTTTTCAAATGCGTGGAGGGTCTAAAGGATATGAACTTTCACACTGTCATGCGTGATGTTTGTGGCTAATAAGAGTTTACGTGTCTGAGCAGTCAGTAAGAAATGCCTTAAAGGTTAAACAAACACTGGTGTGACAGACATCTGGGGCTGTAGACAGAGAACTCCTGCAGATACTTATAAATCTCTTGGGGGGGAAAAGAGAAAACATTTCCAAAACCCCAAAATGAAAGCACATTTTTTTTCAGCTATTAAGAGTATAAATTGCATAACACTCTGTGATGTTGAATTCATAACGAGTCCCCAATGCATATCACAAAAGTACAATGCACAGATAATTCACTTTGTCTTTTATAGATGGTGCTGTATCTTGTTTGGACCCTATTGGGCTTCGGTCTTTGTGCCCCTCCAACTGATCTGGACCTTGAAGCGTTTGGATACGATGATTTAAACACGTTGGATCTGAATTATGAATATGATGAGGAGGTGAGAGGAGATTTCAAGAGCTGATCAAGTTTGTCACGTTGTTCGAAACCTGTATGACTTTTTTTCTTCCATTGAACAAAATAAGAACGTTTGGATGTTAGCCATGACATCAAGCTACGTTCTTTTCTAGGTGGATGAGTGCTGTTCAGCACCAAAAATCACATAAAAGCACCATACAACTCATACCACTATTGTTAGAAGAAATAATCATAATGATAATACATTTTGTTCTAAATTAATTGTCATTTTAAAAGACCAAATCAATTGTTAAAATTGTATGAATTCATTTCATTAGACACCATTTCTGATGTTACAATCTATTATTTAAAGTATATAATTTTGGGGGAAGGAGAGCCGATAACGCTTCCTTTTACAGTCCAGTTACCCATGTAAATACTATGTACTTATTTTAGTAACTACAATTACTGGGTAATAACTAGTACTAACCCTGAACCTGCCCCTAAACCTACTCCTGTTCCATGTACTTACCTTTTATTAGCCAGCACTTTCTAGTTAAGTACACTGTAAGTACTGTACTGTAAAAGGACGCGTAACCGAAAGAGCCCCCTGACTTTCATTACATGGACAAATAAAGCAGAGATAAAATAAATCTTGATTATTTTTATTTTTTGTTAACTATTCCTTACAGAATAGAGTCACTATGACCCTGCTTATGTATACAGTTCTGTTCCGTATCTAACCTCTCTTTCTTCCTGACTAAGGTTGAGACACTGGCTCCTCCTCCAGCAGTCACTCCGCCACCTGCTGTAGTTCCTCCTGAGGACTATGTGGAGGAAATGACACTGCCACCCCGTCCAACAAAGTCTCCTGTTTCATCAACTTTAGACTTTCATGGTCCCGGCCTGTTTGGGCCTGACACAGGCTTAGGTAAATGGATAAATGGTTTGAAAGTTCCAGTCATTTTTCCAGTCATGAATCTTGCGGCCTCTAGTGGTACGAAACGTCATAGCACAGTCCTCTCTCTCTCTCTTTGCAGGGATGCCCTCCTGCCTGCTGTGTGTGTGTATCAGCAGCAGTGTTTACTGTGATGACTCAGAACTGACTCAGATCCCCCCTCTTCCCAAAGAAACCACACACTTCTACGCTCGCTTCAACAAGATCACAGAGGTCAAGGCCACGGACTTCATCAATCTCAGTAAGAACCAAACAGACGTCCCTCTTTCTTGGTTTTTCGAACACATTCTGTATTACACAGTTTGCACAAATGCATAAAAGACTATTTAAGACTTTTAATTACAAATCAAACTGAACAATGTTTAAGAAAACTGCACTTAACGGCATTCTCAGATCAACTGAAGCGGATCGACCTGAGTGGAAACCAGATTGGTAAAGTGAACGAGGCCGCTTTTCGTTCCCTGCTTCAACTTCAGGATCTCATGTTGGCCGACAACAACATCCAGGTACTCCCAGAACTCCCAGCTTTCCTGAAGCACATTGATGTTCGCAATAACCAGCTAAGGAGTTCAACCATGCACGCAGACGCCTTTAAGGTACGCACAATTTTTTTTTTTTATAGTAAAAACTGTAACAATATGGTGAAGTATTACCAATATGTATTCCTGTGATGGCAAAGCTGAATTTTCTTAGCATTATAACTTCAATGTCACATGATCCTTCAGAAATCATTCTAATATGCTGATTTAGTGCTCAAGAATTTGTTTCATTTTACTGCAACATAAAGATAGATAGACAGACAGACAGAAATATGTTTATGGCTTGTTTTGCTGTAAAAATGTCTAAAGATCATTAAAATGAGATGTATTTACTTGAAAAGAAACACTACATATGATATGATACAAAAACCTTGTTTACATTAAAAGGGATGGTTCATCCAAATCATTCTGTTTTCATTTCTGTTGAACTCTAAACGCTTATTTTTACAGTACTGTACTTACAGTGTACTTATAGTGTACTTACCTAGAAAGTACTGGCTAATTTAAGATAAGTACATGGAACAGGTTTAGGTTTAGGGGTAGGTTCAGGGTTAGTTCTAGTTATTACCCAGTAATTAAACAAGAACATAGTATTTAGATGGGTAACTGGACTGTAAAAGGAAGTGCTACCAAGATATTTTGAAGAATGTCAGTAATCAGACAGTTTCCATTGACTTCTATGGTATATTTTTTCCTACTATGGAAGTGAATGACTATTCCTTTAAAACAGTGCAGTAAAACCAAATTCAGTCGTATTATTTTTGTATTTCAAAGAGTATTCTCGTCAAATGATTACTTATCTACTGAAATAATAAACGGAGCATGATAATGTTATGCGGTTTGTGTTCATTTTCTCTCGTGAGTAGGAGATGGAAGAGCTTCAGTTCTTGTACCTATCAAACAACAAGTTAGACTACATTCCCGTACCCCTACCTGAAAGCCTACGATCACTCCACCTGCAGGTAAAAACAGGAAAAACCCCTGTTACTCTTCTCACTAGTGGGCAATAATGTCCTCACAATTAATGCTATTTATCTCCCTCTCTTCTACATTTTCTCCAGAATAACAATATACAGAGCATAAGCCAAGATACTTTCTGCAACATTCATGACAAAAGCTACGTACGGAAAGCCCTGGAGGACATCAGGCTTGATGGCAACCCGGTAGACATCAATTTATACCCCCAGGCTTATACCTGCTTACCACGACTACCCATAGGAACTCCAGTCTAGGAAAATGTCCCTCTTTTTTTCCACAATTAGTGTGTGTATGTGTGTTTTTTTTCTGAACTTCTAAACTCCTCTTTGACCACAGCAAAATAATATGAAGGAAAAAGATCAAATAATGTCTCAATCAATATCTAGGAGAACATTTTTATTTCCGAGCTTTGTTTTCTTTTAGCCAGTCACGCTAGGTATGAACTCAGTGACTTTGCGCTCATTACAATATATGTCAAATTGGCTATATTGCTAAATCTAGTGAGCTATCTCACCTACATAGGCACAACAAATACACTGAGGAATGATCTAACTAAATTCCACCATAAGTGACCAATTTGTAACAGTCTACATTGAAGCAAGCTAAAGTTACCAAGTTGCACTAGTAAATGCATTTTTATCTCACTCATTGCATTGCAAAATATGAAGGGATGCTAACTACCTTTTGGAACACTTCATGTAGTGAGCATGCCTATGATTTATGTAGGAAGATACTTGTTTGGAACAGAGCTGGAGACATTGATCCATCATGACAAATTAGAAGTCGTCAGAGCAAGAGATTAGTGATACAACTGCTCTTGAATAGTTATAGTGCCCCTTTTCACCACACTGTGGCGCCCTTCTCCAGTCATTTCTGTCTGCTATAAATGTACTTCTGCATTTCTGTAGACATTCAGCTCCATCTGTCAGGTGTTTGTGTAAATTTATCTCAGATCTTTGAGGATGCACTGCTTTTTATTAATAAGCTTATACGTTTGCTTGATTTATCTGTTTCCCATGCAGTTTTGATGACGTATATTGTACAGTGACAACTCAGCTGCATCTATTTTTAAATCAATTCGTTCATGTACCACTGCAGGTGGTTTCTGAGGTTACTTAGCAACTGTCAAATATTTATAGTTTGACATTTACCTGTGTGCACAATGTAAAGATACTCCTAGATTATTTGCACTGGATTTTAAGACACAACAAATGTAATCGAGCACTGAACATGTTTTCTCTCACCAAAACGTGTGTGCTCATTCTTTCACGGCTTTGAAGCTATGCCATAAGCGCAATGTCCAATTGGACAAAGTGCCTGTACAAAGGTCTTTAAACATCCCACACAGATCCATGTAACAGCGCATTTTGAATGAAGCCAGATTTCTGTCCAAACACTAAATTAATCACAACAGCCGAAAATTTTAAGTTTGGCTCTCTTTCACCATGGTTGAGATCAACAGCAGTGGCAACCCGGCATAATAACAAAATGTCCTCAACATCAAACATTCAATTCATGGTACTTATCATACAATTACAATAATTGGGTAATAACTGTGTAACTAACGCTGAACCTACCCTAAACCTAACCTTAACCAAAGTTACCTTATATTACAGTACTTTAAATAGCGTACAATTAAGTACACACAAGTGCATGGACTGTAAAATGAAGTGCAACCAAATTATTTTAAAGAATATTACAAGTTTATGGCTCATATATTGCTCATGTTTTAACAAAAGAATTGTGTATTGAACTCAAATTATTCCTTTAATATTACATGACATCGTGACTTTTGCGTAAACATACACGCCACTTTCAAGTCAAGTGGCGTGTTATCTATAGGCATTTTGAGCTATCCACGTGTATGCGTGTATGTCTACGCCGTGAAATGTCCGAGTGGTTCCGTGTGTATGTACACGCCGTTAAATGTCCGAGCGAAATGAAACAAAATGTACAACTACATCTGGGGAGCGATATTTTTTTTCCTAGGATGGTAGGGGAAGACTCATAAATGCTATTAATCCCAGTGACGGGTAGGTTTAGGGACGGGGTTGGGGTAGGTCATATATTTAAATATACAGTAATGTAACGTTAAGGCCCCGTTTACACGACTGGAAAACGCAGATATTTCTCTGCGTTTTGCCCTCTCATTTACACGAAAACGCAGTTTTTATCACTGAAAACAATTTCTAAAAACTCCGGCCAAAGTGGAGATTTTTGAAAACGCCGGATATTTTTTGCCGCGTGAACTGGGAGAAACAGCGTTTTAGGTTCTCTCTTGGCGATTCTGAGGATTCTGATTGGCTTGCATGGCTTTATCCTTAACCCCTACACTGCCGCCAATAGGTTTGGCATAGTTATGATGGCGTTCGACGGAAAATTTATGCGGGTGTGTGAACGATGTTATTTTTAAAAAATGGAGAGGGGAAAATATTCGTTTTGCTAAATACCCGGCTTTGTGTAAACGTGGCCTAAGTCAACGGTGTTCATAAACACGCTGAAAAGCGATTATGTGATTATAGCACGCCAAAAAAGGAAATACGAATTGGCATGTCATACATACGCCAATGACCTATGTAGAACCAACACAATGCAATATTATTAACTTGATACATGCTAAATAGTTAATAGGATACTTCACCCACAAATGTGAATTCTGTCATTTTCCTCAAAATGTGTCAAACCTATATGACAGTGGAATCTGTGGAACATAAAAGAAGATGTTTTGAGGAATCCCCCCCTCCCCCTCTTCTAAGTGAGATGAATTCGTGCATAAATTTGACTTGCTGTATTTTACGTCAACAACAGAAGATATGGAAACCGTTTCCATTTCATTTGGAAAATGGGTCATAGGCTTGAGAGCAGTCTAAGTCAGAACAAACCCACAAAACATTTTTGGTTTGCAACCCACCAGTTGAGAACCACTGGTCTGCAGTCCATCAATGAACAGAAGAGATAGAGAGGAAGGCTAAAGCGCTGCTAATCTCCCAGTACGGTCAAGCTTTATGATCGGTACCGTTCCTCCTCCTCCTCATCGGGCTCCATTCTCTTTGCCCGAATGATCCTTCCATTGTTATTTGCTTTCACAAGGGCTTTTATCATCCCTCCTCTCCTCTGTCGCATATGACTCTTTTTTAACCTCTCGCAGGCAGCCATTGCCAGTGACTCACTTGATGAATAAAGACGAGAGAAAACTCAATCCCTTTCCCTCCAGCTGCAGGAGAGTTTACAGTGAGAGAGGGAAGGGGTGTTTGAAGCTCAAGCTCTACCAGCGGCTAATTGGTACATGAAAAGGAGGAGTGCCTGATATAAGAAAGCAACGAGATAAAGCGCTTTTGTAAACAGTGATTTTGAAAAAAAAGCGTTGTGCTGCAGCGACTAAGGCTAAGTGTGCAACTGCATTAATGCTACGGATTTTACATCCCTGTCTCTGTTTCTTTCCCGCTTTGCGCTGGGTCCATGAAGGTGACCTTGGATTCTGCCTGAGCTCATCCATTGATCTCATAACTGAAAGGACTTGCGGGCGTCCCTCCCACATGATTCAGAGGAGGGAGGGGCAGTAGATAGGTGCATATGCTGTGGGGGTGTATTTCAGCAGTCAGCGTGTTTGTGTGTGTGTGTGTAGGTAGTAGGTGAGGAGAGGGGCTAAGGCAAAAGGAATGTTTAAAACACTCATACATCCTCCTTTCAGTCACCCAGACCAGAGCCAACGAATAATTCAGTCGAGCCCCTGCCTGAACAACACACACACACTTTCTCCAGCCTCCCACATGCAGACAAACTCAATCAATTGCTGTGATATCTGAATCTTAGGAGAGACTAGTTGAGGTTCTGTGAAACAGGGTCGCTCCTCCGCATTAAATATGAAGGAGAGTGGAGTAAGATGTGCCACTTCCTTGTGAAATGAGACACATATGCAGATAAAGCTACTTTTTTGCTGTCAAACCAAATTGAAAAGAGGGCATTTATAACATCACAGAAACATAACCTCATATAGCACAGCTTACCCCAAAGAACACATGGCCAGCAGCCATATCCCCTTTTAGCCCAAGACTGATTGCCCACTGAAGGTAAGCAGGGTTGAGCCTGGTCAGTATCTGCATGGAAGACTTCCTGGAAAAAACAGGTTGCTGCTGGAAGAGGTGTTAGTGAGGCCAGCAGAGGGTGCTCGCCTGTGGTCTGTGTGAGTCCTGAACACCCCAGAGAATAGTGACAGGAACATTATACTTAAACAAGCACTGTCCTTCGGATGAGATATTAAGCTGAGGTCTGGACTTTCTGTGGTAATTAGAAATCCCATGGCACTTCTCATAAAGAGGGGTGTATAATAATTGTGGCCAAATTCTTTCTATTGGCGTTTATCAATCATGGCTGGTGTATGGTAAGCGCACTGGCGCGGTTGTTTTGTGGCTTCTGTACATCAAATTGAATGCTGGACACTGATGGTTAAGGGAGACCCCCTGATATGATTGTAAAGCATTATTGCCTCATTATTATTGGGGGGCCAAGCACTGAAGTTTGTATCCGTTGGCGATCTTATTATTATTCTTCTGATTCTTCTTCTTCTGCTGCTCTGGAAGTCTATGGCTTTTGGGAAAGTTATGAAATTTGGCACACTGCTATGGTGACAGTTCAGACTGTCTTCTATCTATTATAAAGTCTCTAACTCAGTCCCTCTAGTGCCACCAACTGTCCAAATTTGGACTCATGTTTATGCAGATAACTTTTGAATCACAAGGGCTAGAAACAAAATTCACCCTATGATATTTTACCATCATAAAAATGATATCAATTTTTCCATAGTCAATCGAACTATTGGTACATGTCCGTCATTTAGATTTTCTTTCAAACCCAACTTTTTCTAACTCCTCCTAGACCGTTTGTCCACTTTTCACCAAAAATCAAATCGTCTCATCTTCAGACCGGCAAAAGATTGCGGGTTTAGTGTTGGTTAGATGAAACGGCTTACATATACCACATTAACATTTAACATATTGACAACTAATTCAGACCACACTACATAAATTTAATCACAGCATCACCCAATGGTTAAAAATTATAAACAATTATATCATATTTCTATAGTGACTGTGATTTATTAGACTCATTCTGGCATGACTTTTCCTTGTGCTTGGCCCTTTATTCATTTATTAATTGGATGAATAATTTGTGTTTTTTACATTGGAAATTCATCACCCCTGATATATTTATTGCTAATTTCGCTGGTACTTGTGACCAAGTGACAAAAGGCTACTACTACTACTACAATTTTTTTAGACCTGAGAAAAAATCAATTTTACATAGAGTAAGATCTACTTGTAAATCTACTTTACATAAAAGCTAGCTGCCGAGTAAAAAATGTACATTGAAATGCAAAAATTAAATGTTAGGTATGTTCATATTTGTAATTAAAATATAAAAAGTTTATGAAGTTTAAGGAAAATTCCCATATGGTTCAAGCTTACCACATAAAGGTGGGGTAAAACAGCTAAGAAAATGTATATTTAGTATACTTAAAGGTGCTAAATGTAACTTTTTCTAAAACAAATCCCTTTCTTTATTGCCTGTGTGTGAAGGGGTTGTAATCACACATTACAATGATCCACTTGTCGGGTGGCTCAGTGTGGCTGTGTACCACTGAGTGCTTGCGCTCTTGTGTTCCAGCACGCGAAAGAGAACGAGCGCTTTTGTAAAAAAACTGGTTGCAATCTGAAACATCCCCGTGAGAGGCCGCTAAAGAATCCATATAGAACCTTTAAATATAGTAAAATCATTTTCTGTTATTGTATTTTTTTAAAGAGCACTAATGCACTGTACCTCAAACACATGCTTTATCTCACACTAATTTATTTAATAAGTAATGACAAATATTTAGCCAAATTACACACTGGAAATTCTTTTGCTTACATTTTTTTTTCATTGTACATATCACTTTTTCTTGTGTGTATCAGTATATACACACAGCTAACAATCTTGTTCCCAGAATATTTCTGGCAATGGTAGATTTTTGGATATAAAAAACTAAAACCTAACCGTACGTCACACCGCCGCGACTTAAGCTTTAACGTCATTCTCACCCCAAGGCGTCACATTTTGACCATGCTTCAATATTTAACGCTTTAGGTGCCCTTTAGCGTCAGTTACATGACGCTTATCCTATGGCGTCATCTAGCTGACGCTGAAAGGAAAGCGGCGATTAGATGACGCGGGTAGGTTTAGGTCTGGGTAGGGGTAGGGTTACACACGATCCTGAGTAGCGTCATCAAACTGACGCTAAAGGGTGCCTAAAGCGTCAGATATTGAAAGCATGGTCAAAATGCTTCCCAAGGCGTCAGTTAGTGACGTAGTGGGGGTGAGAATGGGCTGTGAGCTTCTAAAGCGGCCGGAAGTCATTCATTTTCAATGGAAGCTGGCTTCAGCGTCAAGTTTTGGCCATTTTGAGCATCAATCAGAAAGTAGAAAGAAGCTTAACTTTAAGGTAATGAGCTGTGGCGCGTTTCAGCGGCAAAACGCCAGCAACCAATCAAAAAATAGACGTCCTTCAAGCTGGCTGATTCCAGAGAAATACACAATGTAAACTTTCGTTCCTACCAAAACATTAGTTCTGAGAAAATGGAAAAGAAGCTAATAATCGCCATTGCTGTGATTCCTACTGGTTTCGTATCATTTATGACTTGATGTTGTTTGCTTATAAGGACCGCATGAGGGCAACTTTTATTCGAAATATTTACGAACATTTCGTTTTAAAGCGGGAATGCAATTAATTTGCTCATAGTGAAACCGATTTGACCGCAAATAATAATAATAGCGAACTATTTTTTCCTGACCAAATGTGACCAAAACAGTTATAAAAATGCTGTCATTATAAAAGGTTTCTTCAATGTATTACTTGTTTTTTTTTTCTTTTTATTACATTTCATGTTGTGACACTTCTATTCTCCCTGCAACATCAGAGCGTTCAAAGCGTCCAAAGCGTCAACAAGCTTCCCCGACCTTTTGCCAAGTGTCCTTGACAGGGCGGCCAGAGATTCTTTGACGCTGAAAGTCGGCGCGGTGTGAACGTACAGTAGCTAATAAGAATATTCCTAAAACGTAAGAAATCTGTTCTCCCTAAAAAATTCTCCCTACTTCTGAATGATCAAATCATAGATGGATAAGCCATCTCACAAACTCAAATTCAAAATGTGTCTTAATAATAGACAGCTGGTTCCTAATCAGTGCAAAGACAAAAGAGAGAAAAAGCCATTGAAACTTCAAAGCATTGTTTCTACTGCAGGGTAGAGTGACGGTTGTGCTGTAGCAGAATGGGGGGAGGAGGAGAAAGAAACAGACGAAAAGTAGAAGTATAAGAAATATTAAAAGAGAGAGAGAGAACGGAGAAGAAATAGCTGTACGGCAGGCAAGAACACTGGGGGGCTGGAGTGGGCGTGCGATCAATAACTAAATGTTCTGACAAGAGAGAGTGAAAGAAAGAAAGAAAGAAAGAAAGAAAGAAAGAAAGAAAGAAAGAAAGAAAGAAAGAAAGAAAGAAAGAAAGAAAGAAAGAAAGAAAGAAAGAAAGAAAAAGAAAGAATGAAAGAATGAAAGAATGAAAGAATGAAAGAAAGAAAGAAAGAAAGAAAGAAAGAAAGAAAGAAAGAAAGAAAGAAAGAAGAAGAAAGAAAGAAAGAAAGAAAGAAAGAAAGAAAGAAAGAAAGAAGTGAATTAAAGCACACTCTAGCTGTAGTTCACTTTAATGTGGCACCGAGATGAAGAAATAAATAAATTCTGAGGCCATTTTCTTTACACAACTCTGCGTTTTATGAGAGCACTGTGGTAAATGAAAACACTCATGATTTGTACCTGTGTCATTGCGCATCCATTATAAATCTGAATCTGAGCCAAAAGTGGTAGACACTTGATCTGATTTGGTTTGCATATATTCAAACTGGTGTAATGGCTCATATGAAAATTAAATGCTGCCCACCACCCTGCCAAACACAAACAGCATCAAATTTCACTGACAAAAAAGGGTCATGTCTGGGGCGACAAAAACAACCCGCATTTGTGTGGAGACAGCTGTCTCAGAAGTATGGAAACATATGAACGAACGCTGGATCCTGCAACTTGCTCTTCCTTTTGTGGTAGAGGTATGCAGTGAGCTGAGGCCAACCTTTGAAAAGATACTCACTCCCCAGAGAGTAACAAGACGGGAAGAGTAGAGAGAATGGAAGGGAGAGCGAGCCAGACTTAATAACATGCTACCCCCTCACCCTCTTCATAGCCAAGTATGGAAAATAGCCATTCTCCTCCTCCTGAGGAGACCTCTGTTTTCAAAGCCACACTGATAGTTGTGAGGACTGGAGAGCATGTTGCTTGGCCATTTAAGGGAAGGTTTTACCCAACATAAATGCTGCCATTATACTTTCCTGAAGATGATCAACCTGAAACCTGACAGCATCTAAAAAGTGACTGCATGGCATGCAAAAGAATTTATCAATATTAAATTGGAATTTGTTTATATTCCAACTGTAAATTGCCTCAACTTGAGGCCCCGTTTACACGAAGGGAAAACGCAGATATTTCCCTGCGGATTGGCCTCTAATTTACATGAAAACCCAGTTTTTATCACAGAAAACAATTATTTCTAAAAACTCCGGCCAAAGTGGAGATTTCTGAAAACGCCGGTTATGTGTTGTCGTGTGAACTGGAGAAACAGCGTTTTAGGTTCTCTCTTGTCGATTCTGAGGATTCTGATTGGCTTGCATGGCTTTATCCTTCTCCCTATACTGCCGCCAATAGGTTTGGCATAGTTATGATGGCGCTCGATGGCGTATTTATGCGGGTGTGTGAACGATGTTATTTTTGAAAACGGAGAGGGGAAAAATATTTGTTTCTCTTAAATACCCGGCCTTGTGTAAACGTGGCCTGATTCTCAACCAGATTAGCCCTGTAAATTTGAATAGTGATAGAGCAGGCTGTAAAATATGAATGCATATCAGTTGCCATTCTATATCATAGTAAAATGAAAGTAAAAATGAATTAATTAATCAAATTGTTAAATTATTCATATGATATTGTGTTAGCCTTAAAATGGACACTGAAATACATTTAAGTCACAAGTTTTCTATAAATAATGTATTAAATTTTATGCAAGCAAAATATTCACCTAGGCTATATATAATTAAATTTTAATGTATTAATAACAAGCCAATAAAGTTAATCTTGCCTTTGCTTTCAAAAAATCAGCAAAAAATATAGTGCATATATGGTTAAACCAATATTCCAGATGTTTGTATTGAACTGAATTCTGGGTATTTAGAATATCCACCATAACAGAACATTTACACTCACCGGCCACTTTATTAGGTACACCTGTCCAACTTGCTCGTTAACACTTAATTTCTTAAGCAGCCAATCACATGGCGGCAACTCAGTGCATTTAGGCATGTAGACATGGTCAAGACAATCTCCTGCAGTTCAAACCGAGCATCAGTATGGGGAAGAAAGGTGATTCGAGTGACTTTGAACGTGACATGATTGTTGGTGCCAGAAGGGCTGGTCTGAGTATTTCAGAAACTGCTAATCTACTGGGATTTTCACGCACAACCATCTCTAGGGTTTACAGAGAATTGTCTGAAAAATAAAAAACATCCAGTGAGTGACAGTTCTGTGGGCGGAAATGCCTTGTTGATGCCAGAGGTCAGAGGAGAATGGCCAGACTGGTTCGAGCTGATAGAAGGGCAACAGTGACTCAAATAACCACCCGTTACAACCAAGGTGGGCAGAAGAGCATCTCTGAACGCACAGTACGTCGAACTTTGAGGCAGATGGGCTACAGCAGCAGAAGACCACACCGGGTGCCACTCCTTTCAGCTAAGAACAGGAAACTGAGGCTACAATTTGCACAAGCTCATCGAAATTGGACAATAGAAGATTGGAAAAACGTTGCCTGGTCTGATGAGTCTCGATTTCTGCTGCGACATTCGGATGGTAGGGTCAGAATTTGCGTCCACAACATAGAAAGCATGGATCCATCCTGCCTTGTATCAACGGTTCAGGCTGGTGGTGGTGGTGTCATGGTGTGGGGAATATTTTCTTGGCACTCTTTGGGCCCCTTGGTACCAATTGAGCATCGTTACAACGCCACAGCCTACCTGAGTATTGTTGCTGACCATGTCCATCCCTTTATGACCACAATGTACCCCAACTTCTGATGGCTACTTTCAGCAGGATAATGCGCCATGTCATAAAGCTGGAATCATCTCAGACTGGTTTCTTGAACTTGACAGTGAGTTTGCTGTACTCAAATGGCCTCCACAGTCACCAGATCTCAATCCAATAGAGCATCTTTGGGATGTGGTGGAACGGGGAGATTCGCATCATGGATGTGCAGCCGACGAAATCTGCGGCAACTGTGTGATGCCATCATGTCAATATGGATCAAACTCCCTGAGGAATGCTTCCAGCACCTTGTTGAACCTATGCTATGAAGAATTGAGGCAGTTCTGAAGGCAAAAGGGGGTCCAACCCGTTACTAGCATGGGGTACCTAATAAAGTGGCCGGTGAGTGTCTATGAGTACATACAAAACTATGGTCATTCTGGGTGATGGATACAGAAGATTGTTAAAAGTCAACATCCTTTTCTGGGTGTTAAATTTAAAATTCTACATTTGTAAGCCTCATGGGTTAAATTTCTCAATTCATCACTCCACCTACTGTGTGTTGTTATTAAACACATGAATGAGAATTGATTAATTTAAATTGCTGAACAATATTACCAGTAAATGGATAGTGCATGCATTTTCAGAACAGCAGGAAAAGAAAATCAATGTTTTTTTTTTTTTTCTGATTAGCCTACTTGTCAAGGCCAATAAACCTTCCCTTTTAGTATATCTTCTCGAGGACAACACTATAGAAATGAAACTTGGATATATTTTAGAGTAGTCAATGTGCTGCTTGTATAGCAGTATATCTTTACTGCTATACACAATAACATATTACACAATAAATCATCTTGTATTTTCCCGAGAAGAGTAAAACCAAAGATCTGCCCCAGATGACCGGCATATTTCTATGCATGCTATCAAAATGATTTATTTGAAAGCATAATGTTTCATGTATGTGGGCCAATTATCATCATAACATCATGATGACCAGAAGGTTTTCATCAAGCTGTTTCTGCCTCTTCCCCACCACCTCTTCCCTCCTTTAATGCGAGTTTCTCAGAGAATGACATGATCCTCTTTAAACTGTCTTACCTTTAGAAAAGGAAAGGTTTATCGTTTCATCGACTCCAGCCAGAGATCTTATACAGTCTGTGGCTGGAACAAAAAGATCAATGTGATGTTATTGGGAAACCTCTCTCATCTTGCACCTTCCCCTTCTCCTCTCTCTTTCAGTTCTTTTCATTTTAAAAGTAAATCAACTAAAGGGAAATCAGGTAATTGGACATTTCTTAACATGTTTTCTAAACAAAAGAACATTACACATGCTTAGGTAACACTATATTGGAATTAGATATCACTGATTAATGCAACTGGATTTTGAATGATTGACACATTTGCATTTATGTCGTTAAGCAGATGCCTTCATGCAAAGTACATTTCAAGACTTGTTACTATGTTACTCTACTATGTACTTGGCACTATGTTACTCAACTAGTGTTCATTTCGTTCTTTGAATAAACCAAATGAACACGAAAAAAGATTGTTCATTTTGATAAACGAGTTCAAATAGGACAGTCACGAACGTGACATGAACAGAAGCAATTTTTTTTAAATGAGCGATCCTTCGTTCGATAAGACCGTCATTCAGTCGTCTGGAATCGTTTGAACAGTATGCAGTTTGCACTGAAACTGTCTTTTGTACCTTGAACCGTTTGGTTCCCATTGAAGTCCATTATAGGGAGAAATCCTGGAATGTTTTCATCAAAAACCTTAATTTCTGTTTGACGGAAGAAAGAATGACATGGGTATCTTGGATGACATGGGGATGAGTAGAATTATCAGCAATTTTTTTTAAGTAAACTACTCCTTTAACATTGTTTTCATGTCTAGAAGCCCCATGTGGATTGTTAATGAACTTTCACCAACTACTCAAAGAACAACAAAGACACAGATTCATATTCATGCTTACTGATTATGTAGAATCTTTCATTCAGTGAAAAAGCAAATAGTGCGTTAAATTCTTAATTTGTTCTTTCTGAGCAGACCTAGATGTGCCATTCTTCATAAGACTGCAAAAGACTTATGAATGTTCTTTTATCAGGATAGTCAAACATAAAACGCACAAATCTCAATTCTATCTCTGCAGAATATTATAGCATTCATTATAAATTCTCCCCCACACTGTGAGCTTTGAACACTTTTATCTTTTAGTAGTCAGCAAAGCCAGGCACTTCTCCACTGTGAGATGCATTTAATTGAATTCATTTATCCTTCAGTATGGCCACTGAGGAGATGGTCACTGAATGAAACACTGCAGATGGAGGGCTGCTTGCTGCTAAAGCGGCTAGCTGTTGTGGTGAAAGAACAGGCGATCCAACAGATATGACTTCTGGAGGGCTGCCTTGGATGGAGTGTAGTGGACAAGACAATATCACTCCTATAATACACTGTTTTCACTCACACACTGATGTAAAGTGGAGAATGGCTGTGGCTTTTTAGTAATGGGTGTGCGCTGCACTATGGGGTTTCCTTCACAATTGCATGAGTTTAAGGCTATGTGTACACGGAAACGATTCTAAAGGAAAACGCAGAAGTGCACGTTGCGCCCATCACTTTTATTCTCTGCGTTATTAGACGAGCGTTTTGTGTGGGAAATCCCGCGTGCAAATGGTGACGGAAAAGTGAAATTCAGAGGTAGTATGCACTTCAGGTGGCTGGAGTGCATACTACACACAACACCAAGTCCACGCCGCTGTACAACCTTCACTGTCAGAGACAGCACTTTTGCCGTTTCTACCGTTACACGGGGAAGCGCGGCGGTGGAGCGTTTTAAGATTTCCACTACTGGAGGGTGGATTCACTTTTTGCGTTCTTAAGCCTCGAAACGCCGTCGCCGTGTGACGAAGGCACATGCGATAAAATGTTTCAACGTTTATCACCCGGAAATCGTTCTCGTGTAAACAGGGCCTGAGATGATTTGCCTGATAGTACGGCAGAATCATTGCGGCTGCATTTCTGTGTTCCATGATTCTTCTGCTGAACACAAATGATATTTGAAGATATGGGTAACCAAACATTGAATGGGCCCCATCGCCTACCATAGTATGGAAGGAAATAAATACTATGGAAGTCAATGTGGGGCAGCAACTGTTTGGTTAACCATATTCTTAGAATATGTCTTCTTTGTGAAGGAATTCATCTTTGGAACAACTTGAGGGTATAAGTGATTTTTGAGCGTAGTAACTGCGACACTTAAAAATAACTTGTTACCAAAAATTACTTATCCTCAAGTTATTCCAAACCTGAATTTGAGTGTCCTTCGTAACAACGGTCAATTAAGCATAATTACAAGTAACTAACCCTAGAACCAAAACCCTAACTCATGAAGTTAAAGGTACAATATGCAGGATTTTTGCAGTAAAATATGCAAAGACCACTAGGCCAATGTTATATATTTTGTTTAGTTGATTACTTACAAAATCCCAAATGTTTCCAACTATTTGTAAATCGTGAGAAATCGCGATTTTTAACCAAGTAAACGGGCGTGTGAGCAGGGGTGAGGAGTCGCCAGTTAATGACATCATATCCGCGTTTTCCGCCAAGTTTGACCTCGTACTGCGATAGTAACGATGGCAACAGACGTGAACAACTGGGTTGGTTATGCCCGCTAAACGTGCTCAGCAGCATGAGCGTCCCTAGCAGGTCTTTTATTCAAACATTATGGACCATGGCAAGCAGACTTTGAGACAAAGAGGACTAAAACGAAGATCAACATCTTTCTAAATGCCGAGAGTCTCCACGTCACGACTAACTTCGACTTGACAGAGACGCGAGTGTTGCATGTTACTTGAGCAAACAGGTGAATGTATATAAAACTAATCAATGTTATAAGTTCAACATGATGAAAAATTAGAATATGATCTGTAGCTTAGTCTCATACAGCCAACAAACAACCAAACTAACAACATTCAACACACTCAAATGCCGTTTAGTGTGATAGTGAAACTGTTAGAGTTACGACTGTCACTCATCCATAAAAGATCCATCAGCTTGACGACAAGATCCATAATTCCGTATAATGCGGAATATACGTTTTTAATATATGCCTTTGTTATTGTAAGAGGTTAGCGACCCCTGGTGGCGAAATAATCTTGCATATTGTACCTTTAATTAATATTACTCAGTACATATTTGAGTAAGTAATGTAACTTCCAGTATTTCACCTTAAAATAAAGTGTAACCAAATTTTTATTTTTGGGGTGAAACTATCCTGTTAAATAGGGTAAACAACATAAAATGATATTTAATAAATATTAACTTTGACAGCCCAGAAAACATTTTTTTTTTCAAAGAAATATTTTCCCCCTCACAAATGTTTTTTTTTTAGTTAATAAAAAAGTTAATTTTAGTTAAGTTTTTTAGTTAACTAGTTAATATCTGCCAAATGTAACTTTTATTGCAATCTAATTTATTGTTTTTCATTCGAATGCCATTTTAAACATGTAGATGTTTTTGTATTAGCATGTCTATATAAATTAAGTCTTCAAAACACAAAACAGAGATGAAAGATACTGTATATCCTTTTAACCATAATCATTAATGGGACGATGCCACTGGTTTATTAGCGCAGCAGCTGGCTGGGCTGTAATCCAATAATTACAATCAGAGGACCTGACAAGGCCATCACTCAGCCTCTTAACGGATCTGACCCATTCTTTCCACTCCCTTGCTTTCCTTACATTCCCCTGAGCCTATAGCCGCACAACAGGATGGGGATTCTCCACCCAATGTCCTTGGGGCATCTGAGGCAGAGGACAATTGCTTAATGGTGCAAGTTACATTAATGGATTGGGTGAGTTGGAGTTCTATTGACTTTGGAATTAGATTTGAGCCAGTAAAATAACCCTGCATTCCATGCTAATTGAAAATGTTCATGCAAAACACACTAGCATAATTATCATGAGAAACATCAGAATAGCAGTCATCCCAAAATGCTCAGTCTCACATTTTACCTCTACAGTTTCAGCTATTCTCTTGAGAGCCATATACAACTGTCAGCCAAAGAGTGATAGAATGGCAAACCAGATAGTTCATGCTTTTCTGACCCAGTATTCCCCTGGCATTTGAGCCACAAAATTCCCAGTAACTAGGAACATCATCTCACTGACAGCACTGCAGCAAATTGAGTACTTTCTGAACCTTTTGTCCAGCGTTGGAAAAGCTAAAGTCTCTCAGAAGTGTTACAAAGTACCAGTAGCGACAAAACAGTAGACACATTTCAGATGACCTCAATCTCCAAATGAAAGTGGCATTTAGACTTATCTCAAAATTCACAGATATTTTTGGGTGAAGCCCGTTCTTTTACAGGCTATATATTATAATCAACAGTTTCCATAACATCCTTCTGTCTACCATTCTGTTAACTCTAGTTAGCATGGGAGATACACTCTAAGAGAAGGACCCTTAATTAGCAAACTTCGCATTTGCATAATTGGATAAGCAATCAGAAAGGACCGACAACCGTATTTAATAATGCAAAATGTTTGTGCCTCAGTGTTTTTTTTTTTCTTTGAACGTTAAATTCTTTTGCATCTTTAAGAGTAAAGAGCTTAATACAAACTGACTATTTTTCTCAAAATGCTTCGGGAAATAAATGTCTTTGTTCTTTCAAAGAATACATGTTTGATTAGTTGTTGCCATGCACAGAATCTTTCTTTTTAAAAGCAGTTGCCTTATAAATGTGCATTGATGTGTTTATTGACAAAGGGATTTTTCAGCCACAAATCTTTAATTATCGGTCATCATTTACTCACCTTCATGTCATTACAATCTATCTATCTCTCTCTCTCTCTCTCTCTCTCTCTCTCTCTCTCTCTCTCTCTCTCTTCTCTCTCTCTGTGGGCTGTGCGAAAGTTAATTGAATTAATCGCATCCAAATAAAAGTCTGTATTTACATAATATATTTGTGTGTGCTGTATATAATTATTTTGTATGTATAAATATAAACACATGCATGTATATATTTAAGAAAATGTGTTATTCATATATAAATCTTATTTATATTTCTATAATATAGATTATGTATATATATATATATATGTATATATATATATATATATATATATATGTATATATATATATATATATATATATATATATATATATATATATATATATATATGTTAAACAATGTAGCTTATATATATGTAGCTTATATATATATACAATTAAGATTATATATACAGAATTTGTGCGCAAATAATTATTAAATATATACATGCATGCATAGGTATTTATATATACAAAATAATTATATACAGCACACACAAATATATTATGTAAGCACAGACTTTTATTTTGGATGCGATTAATCGCAATTAACTTTGCACAGCCCTTATATATGTATATATCACCCACTGGGCAACAGGGGTCAGTAGTGAGCAGCAGTAGAGTGCGTCGTCCATCGAGAGATTCAGGGTGTTTTGTAAATAAGCAATCCGCTGAGAGGAGCATTGGCTGTTGAGGGCTGTCTGGCCACGTCCGCTTGGAGTAAAAACTGACATGGTGTCTGGAAAGCGGTCACACGCCATCCCCATCCTACAGGCCTGATTCCTGACTGCTGAATGAGACAAAGAGATCCAAAGTGACAAACTAGCATGGCAGGTACCTGGCAGCACACTGCACCACTACACATGCGCGAGATGTCTTAAGCACTATCCGGACAGGATTAGTGTTCTAAATGACATTTGACATCAATTCAGAAGGAATCTAATGAATACAGTACTGTTGTCTGGGTGTGGCTGGAAAATCGTGCACTCTGAGTGCATGTGTTTGTGTGATTAATTATATAACTATAATATCATACATCATTAAGGAAGGAATTCATTATTTGAGGATCATGCTTGATGCTACAACAAAAGCTTCAAGTACTATTTTCATCCAAACTCTCTTGGTTGATTTAATTTCTTTTTAGGTTAAATGAGATGCTAGCAGTAGGACAACTTGAACCACAATTGTTTTTAAGTGGGCAAAAGAAGTATACATCCCTAATAAAGGTGTACCAGACAGCACAAAGAGAAATGTAGCTTTAGTTTTAGACAAAGAAAATATATACTGGGGTCAGAGGTGTATTTGTAACAAAGTACAAATACTTTTGGAAATTGAGTATCAATAGTTTACTGGAGTGATTCTTTTTTCTGCTGACTTTTTACTTTTACCTCTTACATTTTCAAGCAATTATCTGTACTTTCTACTCCTTACATTTTAAAAATAGCCTTCGTAACTCAAATTTAATTTCGGCTTTTCATCATAAATCTTCTTAAATCTCTTAAAGGGGACATATCATGCAAAATTCCCTTTTTTAGCCCTTAAATGCATTTTGTTGTAGATTTGGAGTGTTTATAAGTACAGAAAAGATGAAATTATTCTCTTCAGGTGCTTTGTTCATATCTTTATATTCTGTTTTGGTCATATTTTTCAACCTGTTCAGATTTTTCTGTTGTCTATGACGTTTTTTGAGCAAGTACGTCACCGTATTTTGCAGCGGAACTGACAAATAAGGACATTGACTACGGTCCAACACTTCCAGCAATCCGCCATTATTATTTCTCGCTCCGATTTTGTAGTCCAAGCTCAGTCATGCAGAAGTTACAAGAGGGCTAGTCAAAATGTTCAGTTGTTGGACTGTAGTGACCTGAAGCACTTCAAGGATCCCACTTCAACAACCTCAGCCAGTATACAGAAGGGTTTGCCGATCGGGTAAATTCCTTCTATCATTTAGCTACTGTGTTTCCTGATGCTTTCTAAACGTAAGTTATCGTATTATCAATACAGATTTTTAATGGTAAGATCAGACCGCAGTCATTTATCTTGTCAGTGTGCTTGTTTTAACAAGAGAAATAGTCAACTTTCACTAATAACACAACATAGCTAACTTGCATACCTGCTCCATATGAAGACGGTTAGTTCGTCGTCGTATTTTTAGAATCGCTCGCTCTGGCTCTGAATATGTAAGGCTTGGTGGACAAGTCTTCCCGTTGTTGACATTTTGTTAACGTGTGAATAAAAATGTTCTTTTAAGCTATAGTAATTCGTATCTCTTATCATACTACAATAATGGCCGAGAACGAGAAGAGTTGAACCTGAGTTGAGCTGACCGTGAACTCAGCGACCTGGAGAGCAGGCGGGGGTAAGACGGTCGCCTTTTTATTTAAAGGGGCCGCATTGAAACGACTCTGCTCACAGAAACGCATCAGAAAAGGGGTAGAAAAAGGGGCTGTGGAGCTATAATAATGAGGAATTCACACCCAAGCAATGCAGTTATGCTTTATATAAGACCACAAATGTATGATTTATAAGTAAAAATGAATGATTTAAAAGCATGATATGTACCCTTTAAATCTTCTTTGTTGACACCCGCCATTTGTGCGCAAACAAAGTGGAAATACTTGGGTGGAAATTAACTAAAATTCTTCTATGTTTTGTTGTGTGTTGCAACCATAAAATGACCTAAAACATGTTTCCATGAGGCATTTTTCATTCGATATCACTTAATTCGGATAAAAACGTAACTCTAACTGCTGGATGGTGCGATTGGCCAATCAGAATCGAGTATTCCAGAAAGCAGTTGAAATTTTTACTGAGGTTGAGCAACAAAAACAGACATTCGAATTTCGATTCAGACGTTAAATGACAAAACATCACAGTAAAAATGCTTTAAGTTAGAAACAATGCTTTGTGTGGTAACATCTAAAATAACCAGTTGGATTTAAATCAGTTTTTGTATTTAATAATTCAAACCTCCTCAGTGATATCTCTTATTTCTCTCTTGAGTGCTTTAATCTAATAACAATGCGAACCGGACCAGACGCACACACCTTTACAATGCCTGAAAATAGATATCTTCTCTATCTCACTCTTATACCCCTTATCATACACACACTGCTATCAATGGGAAATCATTCACAGCACTCCAGCCAATCCAGCCTGGCTAGGGAAACCCTAGAAGAAATAAGAGCCTAATGGAGTGGACTCTTTAAAAAGCAAAGCATCATTATTTGGGGAAAAAAATGAGTAATATCATTCTGGCCTTTGAGTTGTGTGCCCTTCAGACTCCTAGGCTTCCTATTGTACTGATAATCTACGTGTGTGTGTGGCTCTGTGCCCATATCCAACAAGGCTGTGTGAAATGTGTCAGGGCTGATGGACCCTGGGTGTGTTGATTAAAACCACTCAATACTCACCTTCATCTTTCCCTCTCCTCCCATTTCACAACCCTTATTATTTCAGACACTTCACAAATGCCTTCTTCTACTCACACCTTTCCTCAGCACATTGGTTCCTGCTTGATCTCATTATAGTGTCAGCGCTCATTCATTGATCTGCTCTCTGGGCTGGTTATGCAAAGGTCAAGCATGGAGGCTACATGGACAGACCCTTCTCTGACCTGTGATCTCTATCTAAAGCTAATCTCAGCTCTCAGAAAAGTGTTAAGATTCACTGGCAAAGAATCTCAATAAATACAGTTAGCAAATAATTACAGATAATATATCACATATATATTGTCAAACAGTGACTGAAAAGGTTATTCGGTTTAAGTAATGATGCATAAACTTATCATATGTTAAAATGGGTCAGTTTCATCCGTTTTGTACTTGTAATGTTTTACAACAGTTTGACCTTTCTAAAATGGCAAGTAGTTTAATGTTTGATACTGGGCCTTTGAATGGAAAAATGTGAGGGGAAAAAAGTTGTGAAAGGTGAATTGCACAAGGGTCATTTCAGTCATGAAAACAATTGAAATATTCAGGAAGCACCATATAAAAGATATACATGATAAAATCATATAAATGGTTTGCCTCTAAAGCCGCGTTTCCACCGCAATTATCAGGAACTATTTGTCCCAGGAACTTTTTTCACAGGAACCTTTTTTCCCAGACCGCTTGCTTACTGCGTTTACACCGCGTACTAAGTACCAGTCCGAGCGCGGGAAGATTATAGTGACGTTAAACTCATGGTTAAACTGCGTGCGACTGCTCTTCCTAGCCTGCGCGTTTGTTTTAAGTTTTGTGTGGAGGAGATTCAAGCTTTGCTGCTTTTTTGTGTGCGATTTCGGTTTACTAACGAGGTAATTAACAAAACGGCAGAAAAGAGAAGAGCACCCAAAGCATATTCAGAAAGCTCGTAATGCTACACATAAAAGTAGACGTTTTTTATCAGCAGACATTGACCGTGAGATGGATGGGACGAACGCGCGCCATCGGGCAGAAAGAATAGCGTGGTAAGAACCAATCAGCATGTTCAGCGCACAAGTCCCACCCCCAGTGCCGCTGCTCCCACCACACGCATCACGCGCTGTGCGTAGGGCACCAAGTGCTGAGGGGGCACCAAAAATATCCTAATGAAAATCGATCTTCAAACTTCTTGTTATAATCAGATTCAGCGCGTTCTTCATCTTCAATCCGCAGCGGCACCGAGCATAGAGCACGTCAGAAACAGCTGACAGGGTGTGTGTGTTCAGAGTCTCATTGGTCTGTCACCGCTCGTCAATGTCAGAATATTTGAGATGACCAATCAAATCGAAGTAGGCGGGCTTTATGTTCACAGACGCTGAGCGCGAATTTTAACAGTGCAACTCGACGCTTCAGTGTACGGTCAAGATGCGAGATAAGATGTAAGTATATATTTGACAGTTTTTTTTGGTCATAAATGTTAAACGAATGACAAAGAATAATAGTATTTAGGCAAACTAATATAGTTTTGTCTAATTTCGCCATTTTAACTGAAAATAGGCTTATGTAACATGGCCTTTGTGTAATAGGCTACTGTCATTGTGAGGGGACAAGAAACATGAACAAGCCTTTTTTATCATGTTAGGCACAGTGTGTGTACATATTGAGAATAAAATACAAAATTGTAGCCTTTAGTAAATTTAAAAAATCCAACTTTAGGAGGGAAAGAGACAGGGCAAGATAAAAACAAAGAGAAAAAGAGTGTGATGCTGACAAGGAGAGAAAATAATCAACTGCCCACTGACAATAAAGCTGTTGTTATCGATTTTATGAAAGACATCAAAAACTAAACACTGACTAAGGATGCACCGATATGAAAATTTTGGTCAGATACCGATAATTCTTAATTCTTGAAAGCTGATAACCGATATATCGGCCGATAAATCTAAATCCAATTTTTTAAAAATATTTTTGAGAGCCTGATTGCAAAAACAAAAGTCTCACAATTAAAATCTATTTCCCAATCACACAATTATAATGTTCTCATTATAATTTCATGTAGCCGATATGACAGCACATTTTGCACTTAACTATATTTTCCTTTTTGATTCCAATCATATTTCAAGCAATTAAGAACAATCATGTTGAACAGTGTGCATCTTAAGTGTCTCAAATGTCAAGTGTTGAAGGAAATAATTTATTTTTTATATATCAGCCAAATTTTATTATTGGGGCCGATAACGATAACATAAAAATAAACAAATACCGGCCGATACCGATATGGTAGCCGATATATTGTGCATCACTAATAATGACATTGCTTATATTGGTTTTATTTTGTCACAGTAAACTTGAAACGGTATAACAGCAAGATAGGTTTACACAAGGATAAAAAGTTAAACTTAACTGATTGCAGAACAGTTTAGCATCTCAGTCAATTGCATTTTCTGTGAAAATCTTGAGCATTTTATTTGAAAAATATTGCAGAGAAAGGTGATACCGTTTAGTGGCTGCTTTTATATAGTTACAAAAAATCTCCTTACTGCTCCCTTATCTATGTTGCTAATTCTTGCTTTTTGAGCAACTACAGTTCTAAATTACAATTCATGCCTGTGACCTTCGTACAGTTACCATAATAAGGTTGTTCTCATTTTGTGTCCTCCGACAAAACCTTTGTCGTCTTGTTCTTGTTTACTATTTTATATTGCACAGGGCGTGCAGTCATGAATAAGGAGACGTACAGCGAGTGCCGAACAAACTTGGAACCTTTATTCGTTAACGTGCATCCATCTCCATGTGCTTTAATCCCCATAATCCCCAGCCACCTTTCCGTGGCACAGTAAATCAGTATCGCAAATATTCAGTGGTTACCAGAATATTACACTTTGTTCGGCCATGACAAAAACATAAGCATGAAAGCCAGAAAACAAACGCTGGTTGGCCTCTCACGTCCGAATTTGAGGAAGTGGTGGTGGAAGTGATGTATACCGTAAAGCAGTCGAAATATGTAGTTATTTTTGACCTCCGGTAACCACTCGAAACCCGAAGTTACATAGTAGGGCTGGGCAAAATTTTTTTTTTTATTGTTTTTTAAATTGTGGTTGATTCAAAATCGATTCTCAACAGCCACGAATCGATTTTTTCCATATTCATGGCTTGCGGTGCTGCGTCTTCTCTCTCTGAACTAGGCAAGTGTCAAGCGCTGCAGTAGAAGTAAAAGCGATAGATCGCGTCAAGCTTTGGCAGACGTGTCATTTAACTTATTGTAAGTCGATGTACCATCACAAGGGTCTTGGAAATATATTATGAAAGTTGAAAAACTACATAGTGTTACTGTAAGATTTAAAAGAAATTAATTATATATATTATGAAGCCTCCTATGCTCTGCAAGGCTGTATTTATTTGATCGAAATACAGTAAAAATACCAGTATTGTGGTGTATTATTATACTTTAAACGGTTAACCTTTTAAGATTTAATATGTTTTAAAATACATTTCTGTGGTCATTACTCTAGTTTTCAATGTCACATAATCCATCAGAAATCATTTTAAAATCATTCTGATTTGGTGCTTAAGAAACATTTTTTAATTGGATCAATGCTAAAAACAGTTGTACCGCTTAAAGGTGCCATCTGGGATTATTGAGGTAAAAATATACAGAAAATGAGCTACACGCATCAAAAGAATGAGAAAGAAATAAGTGCAATGATGTCATTAAAAAACTGAAAAGTTATATTGCTGCCGAGATATAAACCTAAATTAGCATGCTAAATTACTAGCCCCGGCCCGTCAGGTGTCGTAATACCAGTTTCGGCCATGGGAGGCGGTATGCGGGCGGGCAACATAAACACCAGCCGCACACTGCAGTACACGAGTAAGTCGCGCGTCTTATGTTTGTACTTTGAACCTGAAGTCAGTCGTGTGGAAATACAGCCGATTACTACATTTCAGTTCAAGGAAGAGTTCAAAAAATGATTGGTCGACATGCATGAGGAATACATTTTGGTAAGTTGTAGCATACTGTATTTTTCAACAGTGTTCATGTTCTTTTCCATTAGCTAGAGATGATCGGTTCACGTGAGCTAGAGATCTGTGGTGTAACATGTACAAGCGCCAAAACGGTATTTATTGTTTGAATTGCGTAATAAAATTGACAGAATCTGAGAGCTTAACTAACCTGCTTGCTAAGTGTCAATTGCGTGTGTCTCACGGTGAATTCGTGAGAGTTGTCAGCTCTGAATGACGCTAGCTTGATCAACATCAGCCAATGCTGTCTGTCAAATTAATTCAAACTAACAATAAAAGTGTAATATGAACAAAACCAATACCGTAAACTTAAAATAATTGCCCAGGCTTTTATTTTCCCATATCGTGGAAATGCACCAGCTTGTTTTTGGGACAGGCGTCTATGAGACGGTCTTCATCATTTAGTGTTGAGATGTTGTTCATTGAGTCTCTGATCTCTAAAAATATCCAAATGCTCCACGTGAAACTGCGGTCTTCCAACCTTTTACTATCGTGTCAAATGATTTGAATAATATGCGTGAGAAAAAGAGTGAGAGTGCGGCCGCGTTACAACTCAATTTCTGGAGGTATACTGCCCCCATCTGTTATGGAAAATTTAATATTTTTTGATTTAGAATTCCAGATGGTACCTTTAATGTTTTGCGTAAACCAAAGTTAAAAGTCTTATGTCATTAGACTACTTAAGACTTTTACTTAGAAATAAGTATCTCATCATTTTTGATCAATTTAATGTGTTCTGGCACTTTTAATACATTTTATACCAATTTCTGACATCGAACTAGATGGCACAGGTTTTAACGCAACTGATATTTACAGCGTTAACACGGCACAAGCTGAGTAGTTATGTCGCATCTGCAGCCAATGAGCTTGCGTTACAACATTTAAATAGTTTGTTATCATTCACTATATCTGTTTGCAAGGAGCTTTCAGAGTTCCTCTGAAACCCGCCTTCCCCAGCTCTACCTGTATAGATCTGCTATGAGTAATTTTGCTATCTGTGCTAAAGTAGTATGTCTTACATTTTAACAGCAGCATATTGGTGTAGGTATTGGCCAGCCCGATCTTACGGGAATTTGTACGAATTTTACGAGGTGGCTAAGTCGTAACAATTCATACGACCTCACTCGTATGAATTAGTAAGATTTTGCTAAATAGTACATATTTTACGGATTGGCCAATTCGTATGAATTCGTACGAATGACCTACCCCTTACCCCGCCCTAAACCTACCCATCACGTGGGATTAGACAAATCGTACGAGTTTGTACGAGTGAGGTACTATGAATTAGTACGAATTAGCCACTTTTTAATCGTTCGTCGAATTCATACAAATTGGTCGTGAGATAGGTTAGGTATTGGCAGAAGCAAGTTCCCAGCATAGCAGAACAATTCTGCAAAGACCACTTACATTAACATTGTCATATTCATTACCATGCTTAATCTCTTCAGAGTTGTCCATTACAAGAGGATTCAAATTACAACATGAATGGAAGTGATGGTGAGATTCAACTTCCCAGATGAAGTCAAGTAGGAAATTCCACAAAGGTAAACACATAATCCATTCTGTGAAGGACTTCAAAGCACAATAAATAATAAACTCCATGTCCGGTAGGACCAATAAACTCTTGGTCCGCTAGGACCAGTCAACAGCCAACCGATATTAAACTACACATCAGACCTCCTTTTTACAACATCAAGGGATGTAATTCTGTCATGTTGTTCTTTCATATTTTATTGGGAGCTGTTTATTATCTATATGGCAGCCATCCAGACCTTAATGGAAGAGCGAATCATTTTTTCCCATTGTCTTTTTTTGCGTTTGATCATATTACAATGCAGAGTTTGAGAATTCCAGCGTGACTCCATAGGGTCATTAGGACAGAAGAGTCTACTGGACAGAACATAAAAGTTCAGACAGTCTGGTTCCCATGGAGACCATGTTCTTTACCTTGAAAGAGACGATGATTCAAGAAATAATTCCATGGTGCCATAAAATGAGCCAGGCCCTTGTGTGACCTTTCATTTTCCCCAGCTACTCTTAAAAAAGTGGGGGGAAATGCATGTCCATTCACAAGCAACCATCAATTATACTTTTATAGGCTGTCCACCGTTTGCTAAAGCAGCCCGAGACAAAATTACCAGTGGGGTAGGGATGCAGGTGGTAGGCTACTCTGTTTTGTACAAGTATATTTGTGTTTGATAATGTGTGTGTGTGTTGGAAAAGGAAAAGGTCACTCTTGTAAGGGGTAAATGGCAAATATCCTTTCTAAATCACAGCTTTGCTCAGAGGGTCAGAGAAAAGCCAAGTACGTTGTAGTCGTGTAGATTTTCTTATCCCAACTTGATTTGTGGCTGCTCTCTGTCGGTGTAATAATGTCCACAGTATTTTCAATTCTAGTCACTTCCCTGGCTCTGTTGTGCATTTACATAGAAATTGCATTGGCCTTTTTTTTTTTTTTTAATAGCACACAGTGTTTAGTGCCGCTGCAGGAGTCTAAAGGCATCTGGGATGATGGCAGTTGGAGTGCACTCTAAGAAATGTCTGTAAAAATAAGGCAAATGTACTGTTATAATATAAAGGAAAGTGTTTCACTGTATTTTGAATTACTCATTGCAGTGTGTTGTGTTTTAGTGTTAAACTTAGCGGTTAATGTCCTGGCAGAACTTTTAACGTTTTTTTATTTTATTTTATTTTTTTTTACAGTGTAGAGGCTCTTAGCAAGTCTAATGACAATAGCATAGATTAAAATTTCGTTTCTGTTTTTAAAAGAAGTCTCTTCTGCTCACCAAGGCTGCAATTTTTTGATAAAAAAATACACAAAAAACACAGTAATATTGTGAAATATTATGACAATTTAAAATGACTTTTTTATGTTAATATATATTAAAATGTAATTTATTCTTCTGAAAAAAAGCTGAATTTTCAGCATCATTACTCCAGTCTTCAGTGTCACATGATCCTTCACAAATCACTCTAATATGATGATTTTATGCTCCAAAAACATGTATGATTATTATCCATGTTGAAAACAGTTTTTTTTTTACATTTTTATTTCAGGATTCTTTGATGAATAGAAAGTTCAAAAGAACAGCTTTTATCTGAAATGGAAAGCTTTTTTTACATTAAACACTACCCTTTAAAAAGTTTGGGGTCAGTGAGAATTTGTATTTTATTTGTGGGGGAAATAAATAAGAAATCAATACTTCTATTCATCAAGGATGAGTTACATTGATCAAAAGTTACAGTAAAGACATTTATAATGTTAGAAAAGATTCTAATTAAATAAATGCTGTTCTTTGAACTTTCTATTCATCAAAGAATCCTGAAATAAAAATGTAAAAAACTGTTTTCAACATGGATAATAATCATACATGTTTTTGGAGCATAAAAACATCATATTAGAGTGATTTGTGAAGGATCATGTGACACTGAAGACTGGAGTAATGATGCTGAAAATTCAGCTTTTTTTCAGAGGAATAAATTACATTTTAATATATATTAACATAAAAAAGTCATTTTAAATTGTCATAATATTTCACAATTTTACTGTGTTTTTTTGTATTTTTTATCAAAAAATGGCAGCCTTGGTGAGCAGAAGAGACTTCTTTTAAAATCATAAAAAAATCTTACCGACCCTAAACTTTTGACCGGTAGTGTATGTATGAAAAGTGTTGTTTTTAATAAACCTACAGATGATTTGATTCTGATTTGACTCATTTGGGTAGGCTGTTTTTCATATTGCTTAAATTACGTTCTCTGTCTGCTAATGCAAACTGACAGTCAACTCTGTAACTATTTATTAAAGAACCAACTTTTAAGAAACATTTGTTTCCAAATTGTTCTGTTTTGACTCAGTAAAAGCACTGGCTCATAAGTCATTTATTGAAATCATACAACATTGGTACCTTCATGTTTTGAACCGGCTCATTTGAATCAGACCATGCTGTGTGTTTCAGAGTAATTTGTTCATGAATTGGAACAGAGTCATGCTATGTATTTATAATTCAATAAAAACAGTCTGCTCTTATGAGTCAATATTTCAATAAATAAGAATAACTCAATAACTCAGTAAAAAGATGTTTTTTGCCATCATTTCGCCATACTTTTTTTTCATCACAATCAAACCAAACTGCCAACCAGCATTCACAACTCTATATATTGTGAAAATGTATTTGTTTTGCATTAGCACTGAAGAGTCTGTATTTTTTTGAAAATTGAGGAAAAACACTGATACAAAAGGAACCTTCTAATTTGGTTTGTATCAAAAAATATTCATATAAAAAAAAAAAACACAGGGCCCAAACTAGTTAGTCTGCAAAACATAGTGACACCTATGTATACGCACCTGTTTCTGCAGGACAGAAAACTCATACTAAAAAGCTACTGAAATTAGCCAGAGTTAAAGGTTGATCTTGCGAATTGTACTTTCATAATGTAAATGCATTCACTGCATTCACTATCAGAGACTTCCATAGACTTCTGAGAGTATGTGAAGCGTTTATTAGATCATAATGTCAGGTTGTCATCCCTGTGGATGTTCCACCTGTTTCAAAATGCGAAAAGCCACATATTGATTGGAGCGACTCCCGGTTTGCCTGGTGTGCTCACTAGCACAAAATAATCACAGGGCGGGACCGATGTGTCCTCGCCAGCTCTGCTGTCCTTCTGGAGACACAGACACATATGCACATACGTGCATACTCTCTAGGGGCTGGCCGGAGTCTCTCAGGAGAGGCATACGATGCCAGGGGATTTGCTGAAAGGTCATAGCAGATAATTGTGTTAGTTCCTACTGTGCACCTCAATGCCACTGAGGACGGATGAAGAACATGCTCTGCTAGAGCATGCATGCTTGCTTACAGGGCCCAGAGTATTGCCAGTCCTAATTAGCAGGGACCAGAGACCATTATGGAAGCCACTGATAAATAAATTAGAGATAATTCCAACTTTCTCGCAATTATATATTTTTTTCTCAGAATTGCAAGATATAGCCTTAACAAATCATTTTTTGTTCTGTTTCAGCAGTGAAAATAGTTCCAAACAACTGAACCACAGCACGTCTCAGAGCAACACTCACCCATGATTCATTACTGAATAATTCAGCGTTTTGAACTAATCGTTAGAGTCAAACATTCAATTACCCATTTATAAACTGCCTCATTCTGAATAAATGAGCCATTTGAATGAATCGTTTAAACGAATCGACTTCAGATGACTTGCTCATTAAGACGGTTGCCTGCTGCCACCTACTGGCGGTTTAGTTTCAAAGTATCGTTCTTTTCAACATTCCCTTATTTGCATATTGAAAATATTTTTAAAACAATCTCATAATCTCATTTCATACAGTTATAATTTTTCAATGTAAAATATTTCATTTGATTGGTATGATGAGCTATGAGGTTGGTGGTTTTTACTCCTGTTGAAGCTATAAGTGCATATGAAATCAACCTTGTTTTAAGAAAAACATGTTTTATACATGATCTTATGAAAAATACTACACTACCCACTAGGGGTGTAACGGTACACAAAAATCATGGCTTCGGTACGTAATCTCGGTTTTAAAGTCGTGGTTCGGTACGTCTTTCGATACAACAAAAAGAAAGAAATGCCAGAGAAATGTCCTTTTTGTTAAAAGAATTTTTTTTTTAAATAAGTGTGAGTTTTCCTAAGATCTTGAAACTTTCAGGTTTATAATGGGGGTCATCTTTAAAGGATGAACGAATAATGTTTTGTTCATTAAAAATAACATCTAAATTTATATTTATTTATATAATATTTGAATTTTGAAGTGCTGGAAAAGATGTGAAGTACTTGAAAGCATTTCACCATTCCAGCTTTCTAACTGGTTCCAGTTAGTGTTACTACATTAAATCCATGGTGAATGTTGCCGGTCTGTGGACGTAAATTCACGGCACAATATTTCTCCTGGTTTCCACGACAAGCGCTGTTTGATCTAATAGAGATCTACGGTTAATAACGGAGAAATATGAATGCATCTCACTAGTTTCAGGTCACAGCGAGTGTTATTACCTCAGTGGCGAATTCAAATGTTTTCTTTACAGGATCTCTTAGCGCTGTGTGGTAACAGTGTTGCTTGATCGAGATCGGCTCTGCACTGCACAGATGTTGCTGGTCCGAACTTGATAAACGATTCCGTGAAGCACATAATGAGTAGCGCAGTTTCGTTCTGCTTTCATTACGCTTGCTATTTGATGTTGCGCAAAGTTGTGTTGGGCGTGTCTGGCACTGAATTTTGCCGGCAGGAAAAATGGTCCAAGCAATTGTTCGGTTCTGTACTGCGTATCGAACTGGAAGCCTCTGAACCGAAACGGTTCAATACGAATACATGTACCGTTACACCCCTATTACCCACAATCCTAAGCATAGCAGAAACGTCTGCTGATTGCTCTAAACTCGCTGTAACCATAGAAACGTTTACCTTACTGGCGAGCTGTTGTTGTGGTGTACCGGGTTGCTCTGCATCAGGACATAGACAGCCATTCCTCTGCTTTCAAGGCTTTCCCACTTGAGAGTTTTCATTTACCATTCCAAACCACATAGTCATTTGTGACTTCAGGCAGGTTGCAGATAGATTTGGTCCTGCGGTATCTATCGGACTCCACCATTGTAAAAAGCTAACCGGAAGAGCCTTATCCCTCCCTACTAAAGATGTACTTCCGGTCTTCAATTTGTTTATGACATAGGCCTATTCCCGAAGGACAAATTCAAGCCCTGCCCTAATTTTTTTTCTAATTTCAGAACCCGTTTCACTCAGATATATGTCACAACAAGGAAAAAATGACACCTCAAATGACAAATCTCTACTTCCGTTTTCACACCGACTTTAATGACTCACCCTCATGTGGTTCCCAGCCTGTAAGACCTCCGATCATCTTTCGGAACACAGTTTAAGATATTTTAGATTTAGTCTGAGACTTTTCTGTCCCTCCATTGAAAATGTATGTATGGTATACTGTCCTTGTCCAGAAATTAAATAGAGACGTCATCAAAGTAGTCCATGTGACATCAGTGGGTTAGTTAGAATGTTTTGAGCAATGGAAAATACATTTTGGTCCTAAAATTTCAGAAACTATGACTTTGTTGTATTGTCTTCTGGTTCTGTTGTCAATACACGTTGTATAGTGATGATGTAATGACGCTGTAATGACCGGTGTCAATGGTGCTTGTGGAATGTTTTTCCAAACAAAAAAAAATGATTTATTGTTTATTGTATGTCTTCACTGCACCACCAAACCAGTGGTCCTTTTCATATTCCCTTGGGTGCCATTCCCAAGGTGGCAGTCAGTGTTATCTGGATTAAGTGATATCAAGGACAAGGCCAGGTCACACATAGAACACTGCTCCAGACTAAAACCCTCGATTCGAAGTCCAGATATTACTTCCACAAACGCCTATGTCTCAATGTGAAATATTAGCATAACGCCTGAACAATGGCAAATGCAAAGAAAAAAGTCAAGGCTTCAGGATATCCAGAGATGCTATGTGGATGCGAAAGCAAAACTCCTTTCTTTGGCCTTCCAAAATGGATGAAATTGCTCAGTGGTTAAGATGTTTTTCTAACACTGGTTCTGAACAGTAACCCAAAAGTTAGCTTGTGTAGTCTACCGTAGGCTAACTTACAGAGCATTTACAGAGCAGATTACAACACTGGCTACAGTAACGTATACACACCTAAATAAAAACACATAGTGTATGTGTAGACACTATGTGTGAGTCATTGTAAGAAACAACCAAAATGCTAAAGTATTATTCACTGATATTATTCTATGCTAGTGATCTGTTTACCACTGTGACTGAATCGTTTAGTTCACTTCGAAGATTTCGAATGATTCTGATTTAAGAATCGAGTCATTTAGTCCAATTTTATGATTCATTAAAGATTTGATGGTTTGTTCACAAATCGGACAAGTGCTATTGTAAACTAAAACTATTCAAAAATATTTTTGTATTAATTGTAATAAAATATCAATATTATACGAAAAATAAATAAAAGGTTTTAAGTACTAGAAACAGAAATAAAAGTAAAAAAAGAAATAATTGAACGCTAATAAAAATGACAAAAACACATAAAAGTGCTAAAACTTAAAATGAAAACTGGACACACTGTAAAAAATATTGTTGGTTTAACTTAAAGTAAGTAACCTGGTTACCTTAATTTTAAGTTGATTGAAGTGAGAAAATTGAGTTAATACAATGAAGGAGATTAATTTAATCATCAGAAACTCAAAATAATAAGTTATCTCAACTAAATAAATTATTTAAGTTGATTTGACAAAATAAAAAAATGTTGTGATAACTTGATCTTGAAAATATAAAAATATATATATATATATATATATATATATATATATATATATATATATATATACTGTATATATATATATATATATATATATATATACTATATATATATATATATATATATATATATATATATATATATATATATATATATATATATATATTACAGTGCATATAAATCCAGCAAATGCATTAATACATATAATATTACAGAAATCATACTAAAATAATAGAATCAAACATTGCCACTTGGGTGATTTTCAGTGGTTACATTCTGTGTAACAATTTTATGGCTTGTGGCGCATGAGTTGTAGGCTACAAACCACTTTTATGATGTATTTTTCGTGTCATTTGTAGCCTCCTATATAAATATTTATCAATATAAATGCATTTGTGTTCTGCACGTTGGAATGGCATAGGTGAGTAAATTATGACAGAATTGTCATTTTGGATGATCTGTGCCTTTAAATCAACAGAATTGAGCTCTTGCACATATGAGCCTATAACTTGCATTCTCTCTCCCTGAATCTTGTTGTTCTCACTCTTCTCTTATCTCACCCCCTCTCTCTCCTTCTGTCTGTCTCCCTTTCTTGTGCTGCTGCAGTCAGTGTTATACAGTAACTCAGCCTTAGTCATAACCAGCCTCCTCTCACCCCGCCCCTTCTCACTAACATGTTCTATTTATGTGATATGCGTGCAAGCAATACTAATAATGCTAATTACAAAGTACACCAACATGTATCCCATATTAATTGATTTTCCCAATTTGAAACTACATGGTGGTGGGGGCTTGAAAGGAGGGGTGGTGGGGGTCTAGCATGTTGAAAGCAGGATGAGAACATGTGCAGTAAATGGCTTTTTTTATTATTATTATTTACTTCACATACCCAACATTTGTGCTTGTGCCTGATGAATTACTCCAAACAAAAACAAAAGCCAGGGGAAAATCCTAGAGAAAATGCCTGAGAATGCTAAAGTGAGCACTTTTCTTTGTTTTGTCCTATCGGTTTGTCCTGAGGGTGGAATCAGGTGTCAGACCGATGACTGTGTGAACTCTGCCGAGGTGTAAACTTCAAGCTTTTGTTGACACCTCAGGAAATGGTATTTTTAATGAGCTTCATGTTGTTAAACCCAGGGGTCATGGTTTGTCTGGATAGCACACATGGTTGTAGCACACAAAAGTAGCCCAATGGCCAGTCAAAAATAGCTTAATGCGATTTTCTCTGAAAAATTCTCCAAATTTTCCACTGAATTTGCATGTCTATGGGGTGTTTTGTCAGAGCAGCCAAATTGTACTTACTGGGATAGAAATCAACCTAATAGCCCCTGCTGGTAGATGCTGATAGATACATCCTACGTCAAGTCAAGTGCTTTATTCAATACGGATTGTTTCCAGCAGCTTTACTGTGGTAAACAGGAAAATAATTATTAAATTCTGCTAAAGCAGCTCAGAAATGACAATAGTGTATTTTTCAGCTGAGTTCAGTTCAGTGTTGGTTTGTAAAATTCATCAAATATGGTGTGTGCATACTTGTGTGTTTCCAGTGCCATTTTTGAGGGCTCTTAAAAGTGTGAAATGGGTTATGTCTTATTGAGCAACTGCCATTGAGATGAATGGGAATGCTAGCTAAGCTTTTTCCTTGTGTTATATACTTCCTTCCTTGTTTTAAATCATTCTGCAGTGACGACTTGAGGGATTTTGCTTTGAAAGAAACAGTTGGGAGAGCTTTGTACACAGTGCATATACATACCAACTGCTGCTGGTGGACAAGATGACACATTGAGTTGTGGTCCCCTAGTCTGAATTATGGCAGCACGTGAGCCGTTAATCTGGGAATGTCATCAACAAGAGCAGGCTAGATTGTTCGTCAGACTTTGCCCCTCACCAGCAGAAGCATCTCGTCTCAAGAGCTCATGGAAGGATTTATATCTGCTGTGGTGTTGGAGGAGATTATGAAGAGGCTTTTCTAATTCCCAATCCTTCATCTCAAGCCCAGGCTTCCATCAAAAATGAGCAGAAACCAGTCCATATCTTCTAGTGCTTCACATTGCATGCAATGGCTAAGCTAATAGATTTCTCTGCTTTTTCTGTATTTAGCAAATAAATTTCCTTTTTCACTTGGGTGCTATATTTATCCATAGTTCCCCATCGTGTACTAAAATAGAAAAATCAGACGGTTTTAAAGGCGGCGGCCACAGCTTCCACTACTGTAATGTATAGGGTAACTACTCTGTTCCTTAAGCATTATTAAAAGAAACAGACTTTGATCACAAACAGCTGGAGATGGTTGCTCTGTTCTGAAACCTGAGCTGTCACTAGGCAGCATTTTAAGACATCATAGGCACTGTTTCGATACAAAGGGTTGTTGCATCTTGCATCAATTATGCATCTTAAAATGGCAGCACCACGTACATTCATAGAGAATGTACTCTCAAAATGCATTGCAACAAATGAATCCAAAATGCCAGAGAGGGACAGATATCATACATTTATAATTCAATCAGTATTGAAAAGATTTTGAAATAGCCTAATTAAAATACAATCATATTACCCAAAAATTGTGTGCGCTATATTTATGCACATCGTCCCTCATGTCTCTGCACATTCAGAACTGAATTAAGAATTTTATAATTTTATATTGCATTTAAATTTCTGAATTTGAATTGACATAACAAACAGGATGCAGAAATACATTTTCAAATTTGAAAAAAAAAAAACGTTTATGACAGACTTTAAATGTTGGTTTACCTTGTTTATACGTTTAAAGGGGTCATGAACTGGCTTTTTAAATTTTATTATATTGTTGTCTGAGGTCAATTTATGATGTTCGCTTGGTTTTTGCATTCAAAAACATCAAAATGAATAAGTACTGTAATAGGGTATTTTCTACCCTAGTTTTGAACCCAGCTCAGAAACGCTCGTTTTTTATGGGCGTCTTGCACTGAAGACTTTGAAGTAAAACGCCCAATGCTGTGAGTGGATAACAGTTTTGAATATTATAATGAGTTTCAACTCACCCGCCAATGTATGTGGGGGGAAATTGTTTTGAAAACGTCCAATGTTGTAAAATGGCAACCGGAATGATTCGCTCATACATGTTCAGACCGTGTTGCACCATTCCTGTCGTATCCAATATAGACAGCACCGTTCTTTACTCTTAATCAGTCTCCAAATCCAGTCTTGTTTACCAAACAATCCTCGGTGAAATGAAGCGACAGACGGACAATGTTTTTACCTCATCAGCTGGAACGTCAAATAACGTTTATCCATGCAGTCCAATTGGAATCCAGAGTATAAGGATATGCAGCGACTGTCTTCTTCCACAACCAGGCACTGCACAATATTTTGTATGCTCTGTAGCTCTGACCCTGTTTGTCATCACGAGGTAGGAATCTATGTTATTTAGCTATGCGTGTAATGCGCGAATTGGTGGGCCGGGCTAAATCGGCCGCGTTGAAGAGGCGTAGTTCACCACTTTGAAAAACGAGTCGTTTGCTAAGGCTGGTGTCAGTAAGCTTATATTGGACTTACAAGGACATTTCAGTTCTGAAACTTATAGGATATTCTTATCATATGAACGATGACCTCTTAGATGTCAAAAGCTCAAGGAAAATTTGATTTCTCAGTTCATCACCCCTTTAAAGCTTTGTTGGTTTTAGGCACTAGGTAGATGGATAGAACGACAGACAGATTGATCGAACAAAGTAGAGTATAGAGTCATATCAGACAGAAATTAATTATTAATAATCAGTAAATTTCTTTCTGTTATTCCAATTTCTGTTGGTAGTGGCCAATTTATTTCAAATCCAATTCTTTAAAGAAGCTGTATGTAAGAAATGTATTTCAAATAAAATAAAATGTCCCTGATACGTCACTAGACATTAAGAAATCATGTTCATTTCAAATACTAACATCACTGACAACAGTAGTTCAGCCAGGATATTGTCATTTAAAAAGTGAAGTTGCAGCCCTCAACTGATGTTGGATGTTTTAAAGTTATGTTTTGTTCTGATGCACCACCCTCTGATCGATCTACCAATCACAAAGTCAGTAGTGTTGCAGCATTCGGGTTGCCAGCTCTGCTCTAGTTAACACAGCTAATGTGTGTCCTGCAGCCTATCTGGCAACCTTGAGTCAGGGGGATGGGGATACATCGCTTTACAGGAATGAAAGTGATTGCAGTACCAGTTTTGGCCACAATCTTACATACAGCTCCTTTAATTGAAAGGGAAATAGTTCATACATTCTGCATCTGTAGTGTTCCAAATCAATGACTTATGGGTTTCCATGCATGCTGCCATAGAAGCCAGCTTTATAGGCGGAACACAGTCACTAGGTTTTAAAACAGAGTAATAGCCCATGCTAGGAGAGAAAGACTGTCCTTTTTCAATGAATGTGTCAAACTTTAAAGATAAAACGTTTTCCTTGTATCTGTATATGTACCTTTGTGCTGAGCATTTTAACATTGTTGTGATTACTAGACATATTACTTTGCCCTCATTCTTAGTATTTGTTTAGTTTGAGAGTGTCTGGCGTTTTATTCAGGAGGGTACAAAGCCAGCAAACACAAAAGCCCTCATCAAGCAGAAACTCACTGCTCCTCTTCACAGCAAACAAACTCCCTGAGAGAGAAAGAGAGAGAGAATACTATCATGAGAAAATTGAAATAATATATTGTTACGGTCATGAGAGGACTATGTGCTACTGAATCCAAATCATATCTATCTCTGCAGACTTTTACTGTTATAGGTGGATGGACGTGCCTTTCCATATTTGTGCTTTCTCAAAAGACACACTGTTGTGCTCTTTAGATGATAGTGGAATAGATTCAATTTCGATATAAATGAAAGGTTGATTCACCCCATCTGTTAATGCTGCTTCCCATCCTTATCACCTCTCCCTACTTTAAATTAAAGGAACTACACAACTTTGTTATTTTGACATTGAACCATAGACTGGTAAAAATATGGACAAAGCGTCTGTGACATCACCCATAGACTCTTTGAAGAACGCGTTTGAGGCTGTTTATGGGGGTACGGGCAGCGCCATACTGAAAAATACAAAATACAAAAGTTTCAGAAAGGATACAGAGGTGGTATGATGTGTTGTGTCAGATCATGGCTGAGACGTCAAATTCACTCGGCGCAGCCCGTTCTCAGCTGTCAATCAAAGTTAACCGCCCTATTTACATACATTTTATATCTAAATACATGATCTAAACTAACAAGTTAAAAAAAAATCACCCCCCTCACAGTTGTCAGGCACGCGGAACATATTGAAGATTACAATAAAAGTCCATGGGACCAAACTGTAAACACATGCATTTATGCTGTGAAAACGGAGATTTTAACATGACGTCTATGGATATTTGCTCTCTTTTGGGACCGGCCTCTAGCGGATTTGAGATGTATTGCAGTTTAGCGCACTTCCGGGTAGGCTTCATCTTTCAGATTAGATAGGATTGAATTGCATTGGACTGCCGACAGCATTGTTTAAATGGAGCTTTACAGCTAAAGCAACTTGTCTAATACTGCAAGAATGAAATGTTCCATAAAAAGTAACACTGCATTAAAAGTTAGCATGGTTGACATGTTTTGGTGACGTAATGCTGCATAGACCTTTGGGTTGCTGTGGAGTCGCAAATGTTATTTGAGGTTGTAGCACTTTTGTGCAATCCTTAAGAATCATAATATGATACACACTCCAGTCTTCATGGAAATGAAGCCAGTGAACACCTGTGAGACTGCAAATACGCATCAAACACAACATTTTACTACAGTAATCTGATGTATTACCATAGCCTGGATGCCAGCCCAAACTCCGCCCACAACATTTTTTGGTCGGGAAGTTCGGTCTGGACTCCATCCATTGAGGAGTAATTATGATCAGGCAAAAAATGATCGGGCCAATCAAATTGCCAGGGCGGGCTTTATACGATGATGGACAGGTGATCTGCAAGGACGTAATCATCACGTTATCAAAGAGCGCTAACTGTCTTCCCTCAGAGATGACTGCAGCTGGAGAATTGAGATGTATAGATTCCACCATCGCGTCTGTTGTGAAATAAATCGACAGTGCATTAATTTTAATAGACAAACAGAGAACTGCAATCAAGGCATTTGTCGATCGGAAAGATATTTTGCCGTCCTTCCCACATGATTCGGCAAAAGTGTAACATATCAGCTGGCTCTTGACGGTCGCTAAGAAGATGGGGCGTAATGAAAAGCCTGTGGTCATTGTGGTTTCTCCTTTGGTCGCATTCATGGATGAGTAAGTAAAAGAAGTTACACTCGTGTATTTTGTATTTTGGTAAAATATTGGGAAAACTCATTGCAATATTTATTATCAAATTTAATGAGCAAATCTCAAAACATATACTTTTTTAAATATGGTACAGTAGATTTTGATTTCATCTTGACTTTAAATCTGTAATTACTTTTATAAAGACTCTTCATATGATTCTTTGAATATAGAGACTCAATTTATTTCACAACCAAATAAGAAATTCTATATGGTTTTGACCTTTGCATCCAAAACCCAATATAATGTCAAAGATTGTTGTTAGGAACCAGAGCCCTGCATGAGACAGAGATGTAGAGAAGAATGAAAATGAAGTTAAGTGGCACAGAAAAAGAATTAAGGAGAGAGGAGAAAAAAATAGCCTAGGAGAGCAGTATGTTAAGCAATCAAGCAGAAAATAGAGGAACAGATTTATGCACTCTTTCCTTTTCACGTACCAATGCTCTTAATGAGGAATGACCCTGTTTCAACAGGTCAAAAGCTACATTTTACTTCTTGATCATTGCGTCTTTTGTGTTCACATTTTCGTCAAGTCAAATGAATTATACTGTTTACCTTTAACAGGCTGTTTCCATTCCGCTTGCTCTGTGTGGGATCCACCATTTTGTCCAGTTCAACATATATTTGTTTGGCGTGTTCCAGCAGTATGTTGCTGTTAAACATTTATCAAAGTGCATTTACTATTAATATGTAGCGAGTTAATTATGGATGAATATTCCTGCAGAAGGCCTAATGATATTCAGTTGTGGTGATAATTAAAGAGGTTGCCAATTCTCTTTGACTGTGTCCTCTTTGGTGTCGCTCATCACCTGCCGTGAGGAGTGTTCCCGCCTGTCAACGAGAACCTCCATCCATCAGCTGCATTGGCATTTCCACAAATGTCATCAGTTACGTTCTGCTTCTTTTCTTGCCTTTCTTTCCAGTTTTTTTGTCTTTTTTTTTAAACCAACACACACATCTTTTACAGAGTGATATTTTCCTCTCAGTAATCAATAAAGAATAATGCCATTTTGTTTTTGCTCTTTTAGAATAAATGATGCATGCTAGCAATTGTACACTGACCCTATTTAAACAGATGCATGTGTCTGTTTAACACTCTATTCCATTGAAATTACAAAAAAGTGCAAATACTCCAGTAATGAAGGCAGTCAAGCAAGAACTCAGAATCTCTACCTCGTTAAGCAAAAAATATTCCTCCGAGCCACAACAGCTCATTTTTCCAGGTAAAGGATGAGCCCTCCTGACACTGAAATTCCCACCATAAAGATAATTATCAATGGAAAACTGGGGATTTTCCTTAAACCCAGTCATTCCAATTTAAGCCCATTTCAATAAATAATCAAGGCATGAATTGAATATGTTGTAATTGTGTGTCTAGTGTTTAAACTAACTTTAGTTTAGCTGTAGATTTAGTTCTGAGGTAAGATTAGTTGTTGTTTTTTTAAAGAAATGAATTATTTTATTTAGTAAGGATGCATAAAATTGATCAAAAGTTACTATATAAAAACTTACACATACAGTGTAAAACACTTTTACATTTATAAAATGCTGTTCTTTAAAACATCTTATACATTAAAGAATTTATATTAAAAAAAATATTAAGCAACACAACAGCTTTAAATGTTGATAATAATAAGAAATGTTTCTTGGGCACCATGAGGGTCATGTCATGCTGAAGTTTTGGTCTCATTTTCAAGGACGTTTAGTTTGCTAATTTTCAGTTTTCATTTTGTAGTTGTTTCATTAATTAGGTCTCACCTGTTTCATATTGAGTTCATTTTTATCTTGTGTAGCCTAGCCTATATAATGCCTGCAGTCCTCTTAGGTCATTGTGTTGTGTTGGTTGTGTTTAGAGCACAGGATGGGTTTTTTTTTTTTGGATTTCATCTTTTGTTTGATTTAAAAAAGTAAAGCTGCAAATTAGTTCCGCTACACTTCTCTGCATCTTAATCTTCACCAACAATCAGGATCTGAAGGATCATGCGACACTGAAGACTGCTGAAAATAGCTTGAGAAAAGGTAAATCTGTATGCTACATGGGCATCGTTTGCATTTTTGTTGTATTAGCATTAGCACTACAATACTTTCTGTCACTTGTTAGTAAATGAAAAGAGAGAACAAAGAATGAAATTACTTTGTCTAATTTATTCCAGCCAAAATCACTTGAATCACGTCATAATTACTATTTCCAAACCTATAGGGAACTTCCCGGAAGAACTTGTGCACAGTTAAAGGAAGTGTTAGCATGCAGCTTGCTCTGGTTGTTAGCTAGCACTGAAACTGGGAATTTTCTAATTTGGGTTTCTCAGGGGAACCAGGAACGCAAGAGCAGTGCAGTAGTCGAATATTTAGCTTTAACACCATTCTGTAAAATAGCTGACGAGTTTAGGGTTACAGCCTTTCCTCTTGAATCCAAAGATTTCAAATGGCTTCCTCTCTCCTCCCATCTCATTCTCATTCTCCTCTCCTCTCTCCATCCTCTCTTTCTGCTCCACTTCACACAGACCTGCTCTCTAGCTATCTGGACACATAATCAATAGAGCGAATGCCAGGATGAGAACTACTACATGGATTTCCAATGGGCTGCCACTGGCATACATAAATATATAGATGGAAAGGATAAAATATGAGCACTCTAGCAGCACAACCACACAAGCTCACCTTTCACCCTTCACTCTAATTGGGTCGAATGGTAAACTGGGGTCCGCTCTGCTCTTTAGCGGGCAGTGATCCAGAGGAATAGATGTGAATACTATGGCAACAAGTGGAACTGGAAATTGTTCTCAGCATGTGGATCTGCTCCATGAAACTCTGCAGACTATAAACAGAGCTCCACAAACAGTTCAGTTTACCTCAAGAACAGTTTCCATTTAAATTTGTGTTGAGTTTATTTTATCAAGAGGGTTTATATTACTACAACGTGTTGTGTTTGGATGAACTGATGCCAAATCATAAGTCCTGCAATTGTCTTATCTCTCAGCGGCTGTAATGTGGATTGAATGACTCATCAAGGCTGTTTAAATGGTTTTTAATGTAGATTGTGAGTTGTTGATGAGTTCTATTCCCAACACAAGGCAGATTTTGGATTGCTGATTGGTTTGGTTAAGTAACATTAGTGTGATAATGGTCTTCAACAGCCCTTCTGTCGTCTTATCTGGAATATCACCGAAACAAGCTAGTGTCTGAGAATGAGTTAATATCTTTTTTTTTTCTGACATGAGAGAACAGCAGAGAAAGGGGAAAATAAGGGCAAGCAGATACGATCTGTTCCACTTCTGGATAGGACAATGCCGGAGGAACCTGGCATTTCTGTTTTTGCTGCATTTGTACTGTGTTTACTGTAAATGTAAGAACAATTACGCCTTTAATATAAAAATCTTAAAGTCTACACTAAAATTAAGTGTGCACACAATGTTAAAAAAGAAAGCAACAGTTTGCATAGCTTTTTTAGAGTTTGTTTTGAAGATGTCTTGACTGAAAATGCCATTATTAAAACAACCCTAGATTAAGATTTCAGTTGCTTGATAGTTGCAATTCTTTGCAAATTGATCAAGATAATCCTCCTCTTTCAAGTCAAGTCACCTTCATTTATATAGCGCTTTTTACAAAACAGATTGTTTCAAAGCAGCTTTACAGAAATAACAGGAACATTATTTGTGTTTCCCAGACTAAAATGCAGGTTTGAGCCGTTTTAACTGAAAGCAACTTGCACTGACACATCTTAAAATATGTCAGTGCCATTGTTCTGTCTCAACATGCCCACCAGTAATGTTTTTTTTTAAAGGCATGCTTATAAAAGCTAAATGAACTAGTGGAACTAAGGCATAATCCTGGCTTAATCTAAACCCTGTCTCTGAAACCAGGCCTCTGTGTTTAATGCAAGATAAAGTAAGCTCGAAGACACAGTATCGAAGATGCAGTAAAGCTTTGAAATACTCACTATTTTTGAATGAATCATTGACTGATTGCCTGCATCTGAAATCGCATTCTTCCATACTATTTAGAAGGCAAAAAAACAGTATATAACAAGTGCAGTATATCCAAATCCACAGTACTCGTAAGAGAAACAATTACCTGGGTGACCGCACTGTTTCCATTGCGATTCTGAAGTGCACATTAAATGGACTCATTCATACAACACACATTCTCACTGTATAGAAGGAGAGAGTATGCGATTTTCGGAAGCAACCAATGATTTTGTCAGTGACTCTACACTTGAAGAAGACTTGCAGGTCACCGATATAATGATGTAACAACACTAAATGAATCAGAGAACCAATCTGAATGGATCTTTTTAGTGAACAGAATCAGGGAGTTGGCCATTGAGGATTCCCAGATAGCATGGTAACATTAAATCAATGTTGAGTTTTGATCCAAACCATCATTTTGGTTGAGATTGACATTTCAATGTTTAAAGTGGGTTGGATCAGTATTGGAATGTTGATGAAAGCCAACAGCACACGTGGGTGGAGACAGTGACATAGAAATAATGGTGATTTGTAGTTGATGAGCACAAGATCATTCAGGCATGTATCTCTGTAACACTAGTGGGTGTTTCTCAGTCAGTGGGGCATTTAAACCACAATGGGCATTTTCAACCACTTTACCCAATTTACTCTAATCCACTGGGGGCTTGGTTTAGGGGTGGGCCTTCATGATTTAAGCAAGTCTGTTGAAAAATGGTTGAAAAACATTTACCCTTTTGTAGTTTAGAAGTAGCCACTGATTGGTAAATGCCCATTTTTGTTTTGCATGTGCACTTCTCAGTCGTCTAAATGCTCCCTTATTTGAGAGAAAACTGGTACGTCCTCTTGTCTGTTGAATCACCTAACATACATGACTTCTCTAGGACAGTTTCAAACAATGGTGTATCTACCTTATTTCTCTGATTTGCGTGCTTATTTGTGTTGTTATTAGATACATTAAAATGGATGAAAATGGACAATTCTCTTAATGTTTCGTTACTATTTGTTTTGTAATCACTGTTCCTTCGTTGGCCAGAGGAGAACTGGCCCTCGACTGAGCCTGGGTTCTCCCAAGGTTTTTTTCTCCATTCAATCACCTGATGGAGTTTTGGCTCCTTGCCACTGTTGCCTTGCTTTTGGCTTGCTTGGTTGGGGACATTTAATAATCAACAATATTATTGATCTGTGTTGTATTACTTTCATGTTATCACTGTGAAGCTGCTTCAATCTGGATTGTAAAAAGCGCTATATAAATAAATATGGCTTGACTTGACTTATTTGAAGATTTAACAGTTTGTGTCAATTACATTGTTGTTTGGTTTTAATTGGTACATTAAGTAAAAAATGCCAAGATCTTGGGGACAGGCTAAAATCACAGTTTTAAGGATTTATACGGAGATTTGATGTGTTTAAAGCTGATTTTCAAGCATGTGATAATAGTTTATCAAAGATACAATTTTTGCCTAAGTTTTAAAGTCACGCACAAAAATGTGCAGTATTTATAACCCATAAAAAAGTTTTGTTAATGAATGAGCGTTCCCTAACGTTCACGTATGATTCACATATTTTTTGGGAACCAAACAAGAACGATCTTAGGAACATTCCCTATAGGTTATTTTTAGGTTTAATTTTTATAACCCAAAGGATACGTTAAAGTTTCCAGAGCGTTCCCCTAACCTTAAAGGGATGGTTCTCTTTGAAATTAATTTTTGATATGTTTTAGCTTACCAAGGGCATCCAAGATGTAGGTGTTTTTGTTTCCACAGTATTTTCAATTTGACAATTTTCAGTCAAACCGTTGTTGTCTATCAGTCATACACTGGAGGCTAAGGGGGTCCACCAAAAAGCATGCACAGAGAAGTCAAAATTAAACATGATTTAATGACTCGTAAATGTAAGTACACATTGATGGCCTAAGACATCGAAACAAGCGGTTTGTGTGAGAAAACGAACAGTATTTATATCGTTTTTACCACTTGTAATCATAGCCATGACAAAATGATCTGACGGCACGGGCGCTTCGGTCTGCGCATGCGTTGGAAGTGATCGCTTGCGCACCTACGCTGGCCTACTGTGTCATACGTCACTCTTTGTTTATACAGAGATTTCGGAAATTTTACCTTTCACTAAACCTATTTAGATATACGGGAAACCGCAATGGAAGGCGATATCTACTGTAAATATGTTTAGTAAAAGGTAAAACTTCCAAAATCTCTGCGTAAATATTGAGTGACGTCACACGCAAGCGATCACTTCCGGCATAACATTGAACTGATTCAGTTCGGTTCAGTTGGACATTGCACAACTGATTCAGCTCACTTGGACATCATTGTGATTACACGAGGTGAAAACGATATAAATACTGTTGGTTTTCTCACAAAAAAACGCTTGTTTTCGTGTCTTAGGCCATCAATGTGTACTTACATTTACGAGTCATTAAATCATGTTTAATTTTGACTTCTCTGTGCATGCTTTTTAGTGGACCCCCTTAGTCTCCAGTGTATGACTGATAGACAACAACGGTTTGACTGAAAAATATCAAAATTTAAAATACTGTGGAAACAAAGACCCCTACATCTTGGATGCCCTTGAGGTAAGCTAAAACACATCAAAAATTTATTTCAAAGTGAACTATCTCTTTAAGGGAATGTTCTATTTACGTCTAGAAAACTTTCTTGGATCACCAATAGGGAACCTTCTTGGGAACGTTCTGGGAACCAAAAATAAAATTGTTAGCTGGGAAGTTATAAAAACAGTATTTTGGAATATTCTCTGAACATTCAAATGTTTTTTTGTTTTTTACAGGTTTTTTTTTAGTTATGCAAACATTAAAATTATCATGCTGCGTTGTTGCCAGAATGTTAGCCAAAGTTCAGAGAACGTTCCTTGTGAGCTGGGAGAGCATCGGTAAATAAGTTTAGATCCTGGCTGTGTGTATCTTTAACATTTATTTCCTGTCTCTAGCTGTGCTCTGTCGATACTGTCTTAAAATGTTTTCACGTCGTTCACGCTTCGTCTTCTGTGTGTTGCACCAGATCAATAATATAAATCAAACTATTATTGTGCTGCTCAGGTCTGTGTAATGGAATATATTGGGGGTTACCAGCACTCTCACTCTTGTTAACAGCTGTGATCCATGTGACACTGTATGCATGACTAACAAAATAATGGCATGCTCTGAATCGCATGCCAAGCTCAGATCCTCACAGGAAACACGCTGCGTCGCTACCCTGTTTCGCTCTAGTTGTCATGGTGTACGTTAGTCATAAATGTAAATGCGGCACAGTTTTACCACCCCAGTCTTTAACAGAAATGGCAGATTAACATGATACATGAATAGTGTTGAGATGATTTTCTGGCCTGGCAAATCAAACTAGTCATGTGAACTGGTGTGAGAATGGAGTATGATGCCCTTTGGGTGTCAGAAAGAAATGGCTGCTCCACAAACATTGCTTCTATTGTGACTGTACATTATGACATAGAGAGGGGAAAGGATAGAAGTTTCTTGCAAAGGCTCAAACTATCCCGTGTTTACACCGGAAGAAAGATAAACGAGAGAAACAGTCTCCACAGAATAATGTGCTTAGTGGAAGTTCTGCTTCTCTGAAGGTTACTGATAAGTAGTAAGTGTGTACCGCAGAGGTTGTTGAGCTCACGGACAGAGAAACGCAGTTCCAAACACCTCTGAGTCCAATCTTTCTCTCTCAGTTTAATAATTCAGAGACTTTATAAACCCACAAAATAAAAAAAGGGGTATGATGACCTTTAGAAGCAAGTTCTCCTTCAGATTTCTCCAAAAAAAGACCAAACAAAATAGTTTGCTTTACTGTGTGGAAGAATTTTCTATTATAACAAAGTTGGGATGGGATATTTTATTTTTAATTTGGTGGAAGATGGCATTGGTGGAAGCACTTTCAGTCTAGATAGAATTGTATGTGCAAAAATATATAATATATGCAAATATATATAATATGTATATAGCAGATTTGTGTGACATTCTGTAACAGTGAACAGGATATTCTTTATGTTTGGGATTTTTGATCAATGCTTGCTGCATTCATGGCTGGCTTAAGTCTAAAACTCAGATTTATTTGCAAGAGACAGCTGTTTTCTATTGTGGCGAGCAGGACGAGGTCGAGGCCCGTGAGTGAGCGGCGCAAGGCCGGTGCCGTGATTACTGATGAGCGAACACCTGCAAAACGCAGGTTGTCTCATAGACAACAGTGAAGCGCTGTTCACACCGCCAGCGACTTTGTTGCTGTGTGTCGCTAGGCTCTGTACGGTGATGTCGCTTGTGGGCGTCATAGTGCTGTCGCTCTGATGTTATTGGTAAACTGCACGTCTGGCCATATCTATGCAAAATACCAGAGGTGAGACCTAGTCATCGTTTTGCAAGTCACAAGTAAGTCTTGAGTCTTTGCATTCAAGTCCCGAGTCAAGACAGACCAGTCCAAGTCAAGTTGCAAGTCCTCGAGTTTAAGCTTTAAAGGGTTAGTTCACCCAAAAATGAAAATTAAGTAATTTATTACTCACCCTCATGCTGTACCAACCCCGTAGGACCTTCGTTCATCTTCGGAACACAAATTAAGATTTTTTTGATTAAATTTGAGAGCTGTATCACTACTCCATAGGCTGCCTAAGGGACTGGCTCTTGACGGCCAAGAAAGTCAATGAAGAAAATGTTTAAATATTCCATGTGCCTACGGTGGCTCAACTATAAGTTTATCAAGCGACGAGAATACTTTTTGTGCAAAAAAAACAAACAAAAATAACGATTTTATTCGGCTATTCCTTTTCTTCCTTGTTGGCCTGAAATGAGACTTGGATAGATTTCCACGACGCATGCGCGAGAATTGTCGATCTCCTTCAACTACTTCAGTTCAGTTCTCGCGCATGCGAGAAAAGAAAAGGAATAGTCGAATAAAGTCGTTATTTTTGTTTGTTTTTCGCACAATAAGTATTCTCGTTGCTTGATAAACTTATAGTTGAGCCACCGTAGGCACATGGAATATTTAAACATTTTCTTCATTGACTTTCTTGGCTGTCAAGAGCCAGTCCCTTAGGCAGCCTATGTGGTAGTGATACAGCTCTCAAAATTTAATCAAAAATATCTTAATTTGTGTTCCGAAGATGGACGAAGGTCCTACGGGGTTGGTACAGCATGCGGGTGAGTAATTAATGACTTAATTTTCATTTTTGGGTGAACTAACCCTTTAAGTCTTAAACAAGTCATTAGTGCTTTTTGCACAAATTACTGTCTCAGTGTTAAGTACTATAGTAAATGAAATGTATACTAATTTATATCAGGAAGGCTTTTAAAATAAGATATAATATAATAATATCATATTTATTCAAACTTAGTGGATGTTTATTGGTTGGTTAAATAAAAGTAACGGCTCATTGGGAAAATTAATCATGATTTGCTGCACATTAAGTTTAAAATATTGAGTTCCTGGTTAAATTATTTTGTTAACGTGATAGTAATTTTACTAGAACATTCCTATTTCCATGGCGATGTATCAAGCATCACGTGACACTTTTTGGGGCTACGTGCCTGTCATTTACAAAACGTAATGTAAATCCATCCATATCTCCCGAAAGACATGAAAGTGAGTGGCTGGGGAACAAGGAGAAGATAGTTACCTATAGGCTAAAATGTGTGTTTGTTGTGGGGGAAAAAATAAAATGTCTCAAAATTATTTTTGAAAGGTTTAATATTTCGTTTACTTAGACAGCATGTTTTTTCCCTCCAAAGTCCAAAAAAAGTCGGAGTTTTCTTTTTAAAATTTGTTGAATGTTCGCTGGTTCCAGCCTCCTCCTTCCTACATCTAACCTCGTTACATCCATGTTGCCTCATTGCAGGGTTTCAGAAACTAGGTTCATAAGGAAACTGCAGGGGGTTCATGAGTTGATGAAAATCTAAAAAATGAAATCATTAATGTAAACCAAGAAAATAAATTTGTTTACTTGCATGTCATGGGATCATTAAGAGACATCAGAGAACCATGAAGAAGCAATTGTGTTGTTAAATTATTGAAACACTAATTAAAAAATGTTATGGGGTGTTTCAAGTAAATAATGTATTGCCTTATTGCATTGCATTTGCTAAGGACACATTAAGTCTCATTCTGTGCATGCATAAAGTAAAATTGTTGTGTAGATGGTTTCACACAAAGCTTGCACTAAAACTATATTATCATACATTTTAAAAACATCACAAATAAAAGTAAATAAAAACACTACAGTGTAATATTACATGGATGACATTTAAACAAAAAGCTATTATTACAAACAGCTAATAACTGAGACTCTATGAAAGTGACTGTACAAAAATAGTAAGTAATAGTATATAAGTATTCATTCTGTGGCCTAAAAAGTTTTATTGGGTCACCTTGTTTTAGAGAATGGCATTTGCTAAACAAAGTGAACTGGAAAATTGTGCATGTTTATGCAAATGAACTGCCAGAACACACTCTCTCATTAGAACAAAGTTAAAGGGTTAGTTCACCCAAAAATGAAAATTAAGTCATTAATTACTCACCCCATGCTGTACCAACCCCGTAGGACCTTCATTCATCTTCGGAACACAAATTAAGATATTTTTGATTAAATTTGAGGGCTGCATCACTACCACATAGGCTGTTTAAGGAACTGGCTTTTGACGGCCAAGAAAGTCAATGAAGAAAATGTTTACATATTCCATGTGACAACAGTGGCTCAACTATAAGTTTATCAAGCGACGAGAATACTTTTGTGCGAAAAACAAACAAAATAACGACTTTATTCGACTATTCCTTTTCTTCCTTGTTGGCCTGAAACGAGACTTGGATAGATTTCCACGACGCATGTGCGAGAACTGAACTGAAGTAGTTGAAGGAGATCGCAATTCTCGCGCATGTGTCGTGGAAATCTATCCAAGTCTCGTTTCAGGCCAACAAGGAAGAAAAAGAATAGTCGAATAAAGTCGTTATTTTTGTTTGTTTTTTCACACAAAAAGTATTCTTGTCGCTTGATAAACTTATAGTTGAGCCACTGTAGGCACATGGAATATGTAAACATTTTCTTCATTGACTTTCTTGGCCGTCAAGAGCCAGTCCCTTAAACAGCCTATGTGGTAGTGATACAGCTCTCAAATTTAATCAAAAAATATCTTTATTTGTGTTCAGAAGATGAACGAAGGTCCTACGGGGTTGGTACAGCATGCAGGTGAGCATTTTTGGGTGAACTAACCCTTTAAGAACAAATGTATCTGCATGCGAACCTGCGTAAATCCACTGGAAGTTTTGTGTGAACTGAACGTTTCTGCGTACATAAATTGTGTGTGACTCATTTACAATAAATATGAAGCCTACAAGCAGTATGGTACACAATGTGTTAAAGTCGTCAAGAAAAGGAAGTTGTGATTGTCTTTTCTTCCATATTTTGAAGTAAAACAGCTTCCCGAACAACAAAAACAACAACAACAAAAAATGTTGGGCAGGACTTTATTTAGTCAATAAGGAATTGATTGGATTGATGGTTCAGTCATTGCTGTTTACTATTGATGTGATCTCATGAGATCCTCCCTTACTCCGAACATGTCATCGGAGAAGAGAGTAGTCAATTTTGTTTTAATGGTGACTTTAACTTTGGAAACTAGCAGAACACAATGAATATGGTGTTTATGTAACAGCCTCTGAAATGGTCCAGTTGTATTGTGTTCGCCGGATACATTTCAAGTCTAGCCATGCCTTGCAGCCAGCGAAAAGGTGTGAGGAACCGTAATGCCATGACTCCGTGGCAGATACAACCCTAGGACATCTTGGAGAACAGGAGAAATGACAGTTATCCAGGCTATCAATTACTTTGACACATTGCACGCCTTTGGCGTTCATTATATACACTCGCTGGCCTGAGAGGGCTGCAGCCATTCATCACCACAGTCAGTGAGTCTCAAGGCTGATGTGCGTGCTGCAAATGAGATTTTCTAATTACTCCCGCAATTTCTTTGATCGAAAGGGGTAAACAGAGGGCATTAATTAGAGAATGCGTTCCGATGGATGGCTTTGTTTATTTGACATTTGTGATCATATGGACTTCTTGTAAAGCTTATGCTCCAGTAGGAATAAAAGAGTGCACCATGTCTTTTGAATACATAAACATAGGCTATAGAAATGAGTTTTATTTGCATACATTTATTTATATTTCTCTTAAGCTTATTACACAGAACAGAAATGTCAGAGAGTTCTATTCTGGGTAAATGTAACCAGAGGGTTAAGAGTAGTTCTGTGCACATCTGTTTACCTCTCAAGCCTAAAATTAGATAAAAGTGACAGTGCAAAACAAACGATTGTGGATGAAGGCAGACATCAGCATGCAGAAAACATTGTTGTATTTATTGAATTACAGCAGTGTTTTTAGCTCATGAATCTTCATATTAAAGGTTGTATGCATAGACTGTAAAAAATATGGACAAAGCGTCTGTGACGTCACCCATAGACTCTCTGAAGTTTGAGGCTGTTTATGGAGGGTATGGGCAGCGCCATACTGGAAAATCGTGGAAAATACAAATGTTCAGAAAGAATTCTGAGTTGGTATGATGTGTTGTGTCAGATCATGGCCGAGACGTCAAATTCACTCGGCGCAGCCCGTTATCAGCTGTCAATCAAAGTAAACCACCCTTATTTGTCATACAGTACATTTTATAACTAAATATGATCTAAACTAACGAGTTAGAAAGAAATTCACCCCCTCACAGTTCAGGCACGTGGAACATATTGAAGATTACAATAAAAGTCCATGGGACCAAACTGTAAACATATGAATTTATGCTGTGAAAACGGAGATTTTAACATGACGTCTATGGATATTTGCTCCCTTTTGGGACCGGCCTCTAGCGGATTTGAGATGTACTGCAGTTTATCGCACTTCCGGGTAGGCTTAATTTTTCAGATTCGAATGTTGCCGCTTTATTTCCTCTGTAAAAGGCACCTAGTTTACCTTGCTAGTGAGGCAACTTGCCCCTCAGCTTTGTAGGATCATTTGCTTCCCCCTCGTTTCTTGCTTTCTAAATCTGTATCCACTTTACTACTTTTGAGTACCGCTGCAATCTGTGGCTCAATATGAAGTCTGTATTTGTCACATTATCCGCAGCGCCCTACTGTTGTCCTAAAGCTGTTTGGCTTCCAAATGTCCAACTGTTTATACCCAGTGCCAGGGAGAGAGAGAGAGAAAGAGAGAGAACCTGCCAGGAAACAGACTGAGTCAGCATGGGGAGGGGAGTCATCGTCCCTGGAGCCTGGCGATGGTCCAGCGCTCGCCAAGTTATGACGATAACAAGAGAGATGAGAGCTGTTGGGAATCCCTTCAGGTGATTGTATAACAGAACTAGAGAGATACATGTAGTTGGGAAATGTGCAATCTGAGGTTATATATGCAGATGATTTCTGATTATTTTGCATAGGACTTGAAGTGTGTTGGAGGAGTCACGTTGCACCAAATGAACATAATGTGGCAAACGTTTATATTGTTGTATAAAAATCCTTTGATAATGGATAAAATTTCAATTCAATATATCAATACAAATTGTTATTACAAAGCAGTATAAATTCTCAGTGAGCAAGTCAGGTGTAACACCACAGTGGAAACAGTTTTGAAGATAGATAGGCTAATATATATATACACTCACCGGCCACTTTATTAGGTACCCCATGCTAGTAACGGGTTGGACCCCCTTTTGCCTTCAGAACTGCCTCAATTCTTCGTGGCATAGATTCAACAAGGTGCTGGAAGCATTCCTCAGGGAGTTTGGTCCATATTGACATGATGGCATCACACAGTTGCCGCAGATTTGTCAGCTGCACATCCATGATGCGATCTCCCGTTCCACCACATCCCAAAGATGCTCTATTGGATTGAGATCTGGTGACTGTGGAGGCCATTTGAGTACAGCGAACTCATTGTCATGTTCAAGAAACCAGTCTGAGATGATTCCAGCTTTATGACATGGTGCATTATCCTGCTGAAAGTAGCCATCAGAAGTTGGGTACATTGTGGTCATAAAGGGATGGACATGGTCAGCAACAATACTCAGGTAGGCTGTGGCGTTGCAACGATGCTCAATTGGTACCAAGGGGCCCAAAGAGTGCCAAGAAAATATTCCCCACACCATGACACCACCACCACCAGCCTGAACCGTTCATACAAGGCAGGATGGATCCATGCTTTCATGTTGTAGACGCCAAATTCTGACCCTACCATCCGAATGTCGCTGCAGAAATCGAGACTCATCAGACCAGGCAACGTTTTTCCAATCTTCTATTGTCCAATTTCGATGAGCTTGTGCAAATTGTAGCCTCAGTTTCCTGTTCTTAGCTTAAAGGAGTGGCACCCGGTGTGGTCTTCTGCTGCTGTAGCCCATCTGCCTCAAAGTTCGACGTACTGTGTGTTCAGAGATGCTCTTCTGCCCACCTTGGTTGTAACGGGTGGTTATTTGGGTCACTGTTGCCCTTCTATCAGCTCGAACCAGTCTGGCCATTCTCCTCTGACCTCTGGCATCAACAAGGCATTTCTGCCCACAGAACTGCCGCTCACTGGATGTTTTTTCTTTTCGGACCATTCTCTGTAAACCCTAGAGATGGTTGTGCGTGAAAATCCCAGTAGATTAGCAGTTTCTGAAATACTCAGACCAGCCCTTCTGGCACCAACAATCATGCCACGTTCAAAGTCACTCAAATCACCTTTCTTCCCCATACTGATGCTCGGTTTGAACTGCAGGAGATTGTCTTGACCATGTCTACATGCCTAAATGCACTGAGTTGCCGCCATGTGATTGGCTGCTTAGAAATTAAGTGTTAACGAGCAGTTGGACAGGTGTACCTAATAAAGTGGCCGGTGAGTGTATATATATATATATAAGTGAGACATTTGAGAATGGATGTAGTCTATTGATTTGTATTGATTATTCCAATTTTTTTCCTTCTTCTGTCAGGGGCTAGAATCTTTGGCTGTGGTCTTACATCCTTGGACCCCATTATGCTCCATTGAGGTCTGTGAACCCCAGTTTGAAACCCTGCAAATTTTATTTATTTATTATTTTTTGCACAGAATACTGAACTACAAATAGTAACTTTTATTTGAGATGGACACAATGTCCATAAGCTATGGCTGAATTAAGGCCAGTGGAAAAATCAATGCAAAATATGTCAGCTGCCATCTAACACGGGCAACAAATATTGATAATTTTATAGGTGAATAGAAGTTCTGTCTCACTCATGCATGATGGAAACAAACCCCACCGATCCCTGTACGCTTAGAAAGCTCAAAGTCAACATAATGATAAGTTTACCTGTCGATATCTTACGCCTCACATTTTTTCTCCTGTTCAATGGTCTCTTTAAGTTTACAACTTAAGTTTTGCTTAAAACGGCTACTAACTACACTTTTGAAACACATAGTTAAAAGTATGTTACACGTGTGAATGGTTGTTAGCACTAACTGTTACTAAACTAGCAGCTAGGAGCGCAGTTTACCTTTGTCCGGATTAAGTTACTGTGCTCCCACTGTTTGGTGGAAATTTCATATGGATCCAAACTGTCAGAAGTGGCTTCCCTATTCCGGTAAATTACACATCCTTTTAGGGATTTTAACATCTTTTTTTTTTTTTTTTTTTTTTTTTTAACTCTACTGCTTTTCCTCTTTCGACTTACTGTATGTTTACATGTGCAAAGCTGTCAAGAAGCTGTCTCTGATCAGGTTGAGATTTCCAAATATGAATCAAATGGATGCTTTAACTAGTTGTTATTATTATTATTATTATTTTTAATTTAGAAAAAGAATGGTCAAAGAACCATTCATGAACCATTCAGTGCTTTATGATCTGAATCTGGAATTCTTACATATCTTTTGTATATTCATCAGAGGGTGGTTGGTTTTTATAAGAATTTATATATAACTTTGAAAAGCATCAAGAGTGGCATTTCTGGCCCTCTGGGTATGAATGAGCTACAGAAGGCACTTCAAGGGATGGCGTCTGGAAAAACGCCAGGCATCAATGGTATACCAGAAGACTTTTACAAGTCTTTTTGGTCACATGGCAAAAAAAAAAAAAAAAACAAGACAAAAGCCATGTGCACACACAAAAGCCTGTTCTAGATATTATTTAACATCTGATCATTAGCCTCTCTGCACACTAATTTCATGTAACTGTGCTGATGCCTGAAAGCATACAGTTCCTACCTTTAGACGTCATTTGCATGCGGAACCCTTTCCCTCATCACCATCAAAAATCAATACCCTAAAACTTAAATGACCTAAGAAATAAACAGTGAGAGCTTTTTACAGTCTGCTGTCGTGAACACCACCCCTTTAAGTTCAAATTGCAGTGCTGTCTCAATAAAAGAAATACGGCAAAAATTGATTTGCATGGCTTATGCCTAGGAGGAAGAAGTCTTTCATTTTGGGTCTGGGGAAATTCTATGCCCAAGTAGTGAAGCAAGAAAAATGGAGCTCCTTTAAAGTCTGTGTTCAAAAGGTTTTTACTCCCTGTTGTGGGTTTATCATTGTGCATTTCTTTTCTAATTGCCTCTGAGATATAACTTCTATACCATAGCTGATTATAGCTACTATACAACAGTAGAAATATTTTTGTATTGATTTGCTATTTAAGATTTATTAGCAATTGTCAGGTGACCATCAATTTGCCTTCCTCTCAAATATCATGAGTGCTCGGCTTAATTTATTAAATACAGTGGATTTTCTATTGATTAATAAATCTAAAGAGCTATGAGGTACAATATGAAAATGCGATATATGCACAAATAAGTTCGCTTCATTGCTCATAGCTGTTATATAATGGTTCGGTTGCTTTAAGGCCAAATCATTGAGCTGATGGAAATCAAACTATCTCAGCTGCTCTTTTAAATTGTAAAGAGATTTATTAATCTCTAACCTAGATGAAGAGGACCTACACATTTTGTTCAGCAGTTCCACTTCAAGGTGCCAGCTAAGCCTGTGGGAGCAAAACATATGCTGGATTTTTATGTCTAAGGCTGCTGTAAATTTATAATGAGGATGCCATCACACTTCGGATTCATAAATCTCAAGGGTTGCTTGCAATCACATCCACATTTAACAATGTTGCACATTAGAATACCTTTTTATTCGATATGCTTAATCAATACATAGTCAAATTTCTCAATACGTTACTCTTTCAAAACTCTTCCTAACCAAATTTCAACTTGGCAAAGCAGTGAATATCACATTCAAAATCCACTAAAACTACCAAAACACATAATATATGACTCGGTATCAACCCTGACTCTGTCAACCAAAGATTGTCAACCAAAAAACACACTTTAGGCCAGATTTACTAAAAGGGGCAAATTAGCGTGAGAAGCAATTCCAAAGTAGCACCAATCACTGTTGCCAGTTTCGGACCAGAAGCTCAAAATTATCATATTTGGAAGAAAATTATCATACACATGTCAAAACGGCTATTTATAGACCAAAAACTTATTGACATGACTTGAAAAATGACCTAAGTGGCACAGCAGGAAAACAAAAATAACAGCTTTAACTTTTCATCTATAATAGCGCTGCGCTTTTTTGTTGTACTTCTGAACATAGGCTCGCTAAACTCACGTCAGAGGCCCACATAGAAGAAAATGAAGTTGAATAAAGTCGTTATTTTTGTGGGGTTTTTTCAACACGTTCACGTTCTCCTCACAATCATGATGCAGACAGAATCCACTGCTTGATCAATTAGTATAGAAGCCCTACGATTACAAAGACCATCACTTGAGGTGTCACAAAATTCTGAAATTATTGTACGTTATGGGATTTTTTTTTCATAATGATTATACATCGTACAGAGGTCAAAATGATCATACAAATAGTATAATTGTCATACGTCTGGCACCAATGGCACCAATGGTAGTGGAAAATTCTGCGCGTGATCTACTGACAACCTGCAAATTAAAGAACACAGACGCAGTAGGCTATAACATTTGTTTAGTTATTTATTTTGACAATGGCTAGGACCCATTTCTCAATACTTCTTTTTCAACATTCTTTACACAGTGAGAAGAACATCAGTCTATGACTATGTGGACTAATCTGTGTATCATTACCTTGGCACAAAATGCATTTGACAATGACCTCTTTCAAATGTTATATATATATATATATATATATATATATATATATATATATATATATATATATAACATTTGAAAGATGTCATTGTCAAATGCATTTTCAAACCATATATATATAATGGTTTGTCTTTATATTCTATTATGTCTCATTATATTTGAGTTGGCTAATGCATTTTATGTTTCACGCTTGTGAATGTGGCGTAATTTCCGATAAAGGAGCATATTGAGCATCGATGCTCCCTGGTTTTTGTGACCCATTGTGAGATTTCTCAGAGAGCAAACATTAAGTGCACTGGAAGGATTTTGCGATTGAGATAACCCAGATAGCATGTAACCACTGAAACAATGTTAAGTCAGTGTTGATGTGTCAACGCTGATTATATTGAAATGACATTAGAAAGTGATGTTGCTTTAGCATCACTCTTGCACCCTCAGTTAATATTGAAATAATGTTCAGATTTCAACCACAAATCAATGGTGTTAATATTGCTTCAACATTATAAAGTGATGTTGTTTCAACATCACTTTTGCACCCTCAGTTAATGGTGAAGCAATGTTGAGATTTCCACCAAAAATCAACTGTAATAATATTGAATCAACATTACAAAGTGATGTTTCAACGTCACTTTCGCACCCTAAGTTAATGTTGAAATAATGTTGAGATTTCAACCAAAAGTCAACGGTAATAGTAACATCACTTTTGCACCCTTCAGTTAATGTTGAAACTATGTTGAAAAAAAAAATCAATGGTAATGCTGTTGAATCAACATTACACTTTGATTGATTCTATATCACGGATGCTGAATCAATATTGCAATTAACAAAAAGTAATCACTGGTAATGTTGTTGAATAAATGTTACACTATGATGTTGAATCTACATCACTGCTGCTGAATCAGCTCTTAAATTAACAAGAATATTATTTGGTAGTATGGTTTGATCAATATTACAATGTGATGTTGATTCTAAATACATTTAGTTGAAACAATCTGAAAGAGAAAGCATGATGTTGCTCTACAATCATGTAACATTCATTGAAGATTGTTAATATACACAATAAACACAATACTATTCACTTTTTTTAAGTTGCTGAGCACAAAATATTTCTAACTACAATTTTCCGATTTTATCTAACGCCCCAATTAAACACACCAAGTTTATCTTGTAGAATAAAACCGCTTAGGTTTTTTTTCAATGAACATTTCTTTAAAGGGATAGTTCAGCCCTTTTTTTTTCATCAATTTCTCACCCTCAAGTTGTTCCAACAGTGTATGAGTTTCTTTCTTCTGTTGAACACAAAATAAGATATTTTAAAGAACGTTGGTAACCAGAAAGTTGAAGGCAGCCATTGATTTGATATTGGGAAAAAAATACCATGGAAGTCAATGACTACATCCATCACTCCAACATATATTCACAAGATATTTTTTGTTATTGTGTTTCAGTGTAAACCAGTTAAACTGAATGGAAATCAGTTACATCTTTCAAATTTAATACAGATTCAGGAATTTGAATGATTACTGATTAAGCAGTGATAAGATGCAGGATATCATCAAGTCCCAGGGCAGGTGATTATGTTGTCGACAACAACTCATTGTATAATCAATGTCAGCATTATCAGGAGGATGCTTCTCTTTTTTTATGGTCTTCCTCAGAATCCTGGCAGCAGCGTTCTGTATGAGCTGCACCTGTCTTATGGTCTTTTTAGGAAGGCCAGTGAAGAGGCCATTACAGTAATCCACCCTGCTGGTGATGAAAGCATGCACAAGTTTCTCTAATGCAAACAAAGCATCTAATTCAGTGCGTCAGTGTTCTGGAAAACTCGAGTCCCAGTGCTGGTGGTTTCTACAGCACAAGTGCAGTGGGGATCTCAAGATTTGAGCTCTCAACTGCTGTTTTAACAGCAACACATTTCTAAATGTTTGTGTTTGTTGATGGCTGGTTAGAAGGGGGAAAGGTAAATGCTTCAGTGACCTGTTTACATGCAGCCAATAACCTGTTCAAAACCGGTATATTAGCAATAACCCTGTCGTGAACGGCCATGTAAACACCGGCAAAACCCCGAATATGCTCATATCCCGGATTTAAAAAACCGGGATATTATACCTGGGGTATCCCTTTTCTAACCCGAATTTTTGGTCATGTAAACGCTTATCAGCATATCCCCATAGTGATTTGTGTTCGGCGCATGTTCTATTCGCAAGGAATCTTGGTCTTTTGAGTAGAGAAACTTTTCGGCGCATACAAAAATCCGTGTGCAGTATACCGGAAGTAAACATGGCAAGACCAGGCGAGACACAGCACAGCATACTTTGAGTGAGCTCAGTAACGTTACCAGTACCTGCCTATCTGCCCCGAACTATTCATTATCCGCGTGCTGCTGTGGTTGTTGGATACAGGAATAAGAATCGGAAATTATGCATATTGTGTCTTAAGGTTGTCCATACGTCTAAGACGCTGAACCGCGCGTCACCGCTTACATCGGGATATTGCAATTCCATGTATAAAGGAGAAACTCTCTCTGCTCACGCATGTAAATGGGTTATTCCTAATATTTCAGAAACCTGAATAGTGACCTTAACCCAACCATAACCCGAAAATTGGCTGCATGTAAACGTAGTCACTGTTCAGTGTTGCCACGGTCATTCCCCTGATGATGGGTCCTATTTCAATTTGGCTGCGTTTGCATCTTTTTCAAGATGTCATTCCACCTGTGTGTTTCTGGATGTGGTCCATCCCTGTTCTGCTCTGAGGGTCACAATTGTTGTCTTGGTTGGAAGATTGGTATCTTGGGGCAGGCTGCGCTGGTCCTCAGCTCGCCACCTCAGCGCCTTTCTTTCGCGAAAGTGCATGGAGAGCTTACCACCTTGTGGATTGCACCTTTCTCTGCCAGAAACTGCATGAATAGCTTTCTCCCCCTCACTAAACCCTTGATGGAGGAGCAGTGAAGGGTTGTGAGCCTATACCTCTAGTGGAGCGGTCTGTCGCGAACACAAGTGCACCTGGGTCCGGCAGCCACTGCCCTTTGGGGGGGGGGATCCTCATCTCCCCCAAGGCCTGTCTCCGTCCATTCTGACGGACAGAGCTTACAAAGCCTGTGGGCAAGCTGCCTCCTCTTTGCATGCCATGGTGTTGCTACAGGTCTATCAGGCCATAGCAGTCATGGACATGCACAAGGGTAGCCCAGGCCGTGCACTCATAGGTGAGCACCACACTACACCATCACTACGACCTCTGGGACACGAGTGTCGTGACATGCACAATCGGTCTGGCGATGTCCACCTTAGTGGTTCAGGAGGGCCATCATTGGCTCAGCCTGCGGCGGAACAGACACGCACACAAACAAAGACCTGAAGGGGAGGGAGTGGGATCGGTGACCAACTCAGGACTACTTTTGCGCCTGGAGCGGTTCAATTGGTGATCCCATTCAGTCCATATCGACTATGTCTGACGTTTCTCGACTGAAAGGGAACGTCCTTGTTGCGAATGCAACTCCACGTTCCCTGAAAGAGGGAACGGAGGACGTAGTCCCCTTGCCACGAACAGCTGGACCACCGCTGACTCTGAGTTACGCTCGGGTCCTCAGCGGAAAAGCAACTAGTGAGTGAATCCACTTTCGTATTTATACCCGCGCCATGGGGGCGAAGTGTGCGATGCAAGTCACGCACAGCAAATTCCATTGGCTCGTTCAAATATTACTCGAAGATGACTGTAGGGCTGTCACGATTAATTCGCACAATGTTGTTATGCGCATCTGACTCATTAAAGCCGGTTCCTCTCATTAGCAGTAAATCACCTTCACCTGGTTTCAGGTGGAGCGGCATTTACTACAAGAGCCAGATCACTGACAAAGCTGAGCCATATCGCATTAAATATCGCTGGCGATACGTCCTCTCAATATTAACGCGACTTGGCTCAGCTTGTCAGTGATCTACGACTCTTTGTAGTAAATGCCGCTCCATCTGAAAGCAGGTGAAGGTGATTTACTGTTAATCAAGTAAATCAATAGTTTTTGGATTACTCCCTATGTTATCTGAACTTATTACGTTTAAAAGTAATTCTGCAGCAGAATTCTCTAGAGCAGCTCTGTCTGAAATGGACCACTGTGAAACTCAAGCATGTAAATGCATTACATTTGTGAAAGAAAAGCACGATTCATGAAAATGATTGGAACCTACATCTTTGTATACTCAAATTTTGCAGTTGAGGCCATATGCTGCTGTGGTTTCAGACAAGCATGTTTATCAGTTTCACACAGATTTGTCTAATTTAAATTGTTTATATTTATGTACAAGTTCCTCATTTGCAAACATCACTTTTACATGTTTTGAATGCAATATGCTTTCCTTACTGCAGTATCCGATGGTGCCTGTTGCTTGCGGACTGAAACTGCGCCGGTGTTTGAAGTGAACGCCTGGGTACAGGACTGTGTGTGTGTGTGTGTGTGTGTTTGTGGCTTGCATGCTAATGATGAGGCAGTGGTACCAAGCGTGGGAGAGAGGGAAAAAGGTCTAACACAGCCCACGTTGATGACGTTACTCAAGAGAGGCTTTGCTGCAGCAGAAACACAATTTCACACTTTCCATTTAGGATTACAGATTTTAGAAAACATATCATAATTTAAACTAAATGTGTGGTTCTGCAAACACATTTCACTTCAGCTGTATAAACTGGAAGATTAATTCAGAATTGACAAAAGAAATTATTGTTATTCAACAGTTTAGCCTGTCTCGACTGAGAAGAGCTTCAGGATGTCGTTTGAATGTAACCGAGAACCATTATGAAAAGGAAATAGATTAATTATCTTGGATCCTCTTATGTTTCAGTCTCTACCACTTCGACATAAAGATAGAAGATGATCCACATGGTAAAACTGTTGGGTCAGAAGTGGAGATGGTTGCCATTTTACTGGTTTACTAGCACTACCAGTTACTTTTGTTTTCTGCAAGCTCATAAAATGAGAAATTTGCTTGTCATAAATCACATAAAATGTTGGTGCTTTTTCCTGACTGGAACATAATGACTGGAAATAGTCTTGCACTCTTCTGTAGCTATAGTAACGCTAAAGTATCCAAATGCTTTGTTCTTGGCGTTCCATATAACATTCCTCTGAAAATGACAGTCATTATCAAAATGCTTCACAATTTCATATTATGGCTTGCAAGGTATCTGAAAGATTTCTTATGTATATGCACAATGCAGCTTGTCGCTACTCATTTCATTAAATCAATACATTGGTAAAAAGCTTATGTTTATTGCCAGCATAAATTTGTTTTAACTACATGAGGTATGTCAATATTGCAATATTGTATTAAAAACCTATGAGCTGTTAATGCTAATGGTCTGATGGCCGAAAGCAGGGGTATGACAATGCTGGTTGCTTGTGATGCAATGCACTTGACTCTCATTGGAACTCTACTAAATTAGTCTTAATTAGAAAATTAGTCTCTGTAATCACTCGCTTGTTTTCAGATCATAGTAGATTCAACTGAAAGTCAATAACCTGAGGTAACTAATTGCAAATATTTGTTTGGCATCCTCACTAGAAATGACTCGGGAATATGTAGGATATGATCATGGTTAATGGTGGTGTACTACGCAGAAGCTTATATTCAAGTGTCTTTATGCTTTATGTTTGGAAAAAGCTTTGTCAGAGCTGCACTACAGAGCTCATGTATTTCTGAGCCTCAAAATCACCCCAGGCACACATATAATTCTATTGCCAGCAGTGAAAGGTAAGAGCGACAGTTCTGCCTACAGGCCTGAAAAAATATTCCTCTGAGGGTGTCACACTGTCTGTGGGAGTCAAGTTAACCCTGGAGATGAGGAAAGATATTAAGTGGAAAAAAGAGACGCTTTACAGAAAAAGACATGGTGCATTTTGGGCTAATAGTAGGCTATAGACATTCTGAATAATGTATTTAATTGTAAATACATAATTTTGCTTGGCTAAATCACTGCATTCTGACTTCTGAGTTGTTGAATTGAATTGAGAATGCCTTTTAAAGTCCAATTCAGTTTCTGAATTTGAACTAAAGAAGCAAACAGAATTCTGTTCACATTTAAAGAATTAAAAAATTCAGAGGCATTTTTTCACGTTATTTTTAGGCTTAGCGGACGGACGTTCACACGCCAATGATGTGCTAAAAACGGAAATGTTTTTCTTTGTACAGATTTCTCCTCTGATAAGTCCCTTTTTACTTCCTTTAGAAAATGTCGAAACCTTTGAACACAAAGGCTTCGAAACTATTGATCATCCTTATGGTGATTTCTGCCCCCTCCTCCTCCTCTGTAAAAAAAAGTGCATGACGTCACTGTTTTCGCAGATTTGCGTTTTTGTCAATAACCTTATCAGATCTGTAGAATATAAGGGTGACTTTTTCAAAAGTTTGCATTTTCAGTTGGCCCCATCAATAAGGGCCAACATTTCGAAATAATGCTTTCAGCACCGTTTTGAATCAATGCCACGTAGAATTAAGGCAGTTCTGAAAGGCGAAATGGAGTCAAACACCGTATTAGTTTGGTGTTCCTAATAATCCTTTAGGTGAGTGTGAATTGCCTGTCAGAGTAGCCATGGAGACTCTCTGTCGCAACGTGCTTCATGAGTGCGCAAGCTACACACTCACAACCCTCCCATTTATAAATAGACAATAATAGACACTGTATCATCACAACCATTAGCTTAAATTTGCTAGAATATTTACCTGATTGAATGGTATGGCTGATAGTGAAATCTTCACATTGCAAGATATACTGTTTGAAAATGTTATATATATATATATATATATATATATATATATATATATATATCACTCACCGGCCACTTTATTAGGTACCCCATGCTAGTAACGGGTTCAACCCCTTTTGCCTTCAGAACTGCCTCAATTCTTCGTGGCATAGATTCAACAAGGTGCTGGAAGCATTCCTCAGGGAGTTTGGTCCATATTGACATGATGGCATCACACAGTTGCCGCAGATTCTCGGCTGCACATCCATGATGCGAATCTCCCGTTCCACCACATCCCAAAGATGCTCTATTGGATTGAGATCTGGTGACTGTGGAGGCCATTTGAGTACAGCGAACTCATTGTCATGTTCAAGAAACCAGTCTGAGATGATTCCAGCTTTATGACATGGCGCATTATCCTGCTGAAAGTAGCCATCAGAAGTTGGGTACATTGTGGTCATAAAGGGATGGACATGGTCAGCAACAATACTCAGGTAGGCTGTGGCGTTACAACGATGCTCAATTGGTACCAAGGGGCCCAAAGAGTGCCAAGAAAATATTCCCCACACCATGACACCACCACCACCAGCCTGAACCGTTGATACAAGGCAGGATGGATCCATGCTTTCATGTTGTAGACGCCAAATTCTGACCCTACCATCCGAATGTCGCAGCAGAAATCGAGACTCATCAGACCAGGCAACGTTTTTCCAATCTTCTATTGTCCAATTTCGATGAGCTTGTGCAAATTGTAGCCTCAGTTTCCTGTTCTTAGCTGAAAGGAGTGGCACCCGGTGTGGTCTTCTGCTGCTGTAGCCCATCTGCCTCAAAGTTCGACGTACTGTGCGTTCAGAGATGCTCTTCTGCCCACCTTGGTTGTAACGGGTGGTTATTTGAGTCACTGTTGCCCTTCTATCAGCTCGAACCAGTCTGGCCATTCTCCTCTGACCTCTGGCATCAACAAGGCATTTCCGCCCACAGAACTGCCGCTCACTGGATGTTTTTTCTTCGGACCATTCTCTGTAAACCCTAGAGATGGTTGTGCGTGAAAATCCCAGTAGATTAGCAGTTTCTGAAATACTCAGACCAGCCCTTCTGGCACCAACAATCATGCCACGTTCAAAGTCACTCAAATCACCTTTCTTCCCCATACTGATGCTCGGTTTGAACTGCAGGAGATTGTCTTGACCATGTCTACATGCCTAAATGCACTGAGTTGCCGCCATGTGATTGGCTGCTTAGAAATTAAGTGTTAACAAGCAGTTGGACAGGTGTACCTAATAAAGTGGCCGGTGAGTGTATATATACATATATATATATATATATATATATATATATATATATATATATATATATATATATATATATATATATATATATATATACATATATATATATACATATACATATATATATATATACATATACATATACATATATATATACATATATATACATATATATATATATATATATATATATATATATATATATATATATGGAAAAATTCACATGCAAATGCCTCTAAATGCCATTTGAAATTTTCTTCTAAAATGACCATTTTTATCAAGCTTGTATATTTAAGTTCAGTAATTTCACTTAATTGACAATTAATAGGTATATCTTCATTGCCATTTAAGTGAAATTACTGAACTTAAATATACAAGCTTGATAAAAATGGTCATTTAGAAGTAAATTTCAAATGGCACTTAGAGGCTTTTGCATATCAACTCCTTCATATATATGTGTACCATATAACATATACTGTATGTATATGGTAACACTTCATGATAAGGTTCAGTTCATTAGCATTAGTTAATGCTTCATGTTTCAATGAACAGCATGCTGTAAAAGTAGTGTCCATTATTTAATGTTAGCTGAAATATTACTGAATTGAGCCTCAGTGTGAAAGTAGCATGTGATGAGGTGCATTAAATGCTCATTGTAGCTGTGGCTTCACAAATTAAGAAATTAGTCTCCGACACACTGTCCTGACTGTGGCTATAATAACCTCCGTATTTCCAGCTTCAGTGTTGGTTTTCTGCTCACGTTAAGCCACAACTCATCTGAAAGTCAATGCACTCAAATATCAAAGTGCTAATTTCCACAAGTTAAGGCTGATGAGAACATATTTTTACAGACCAACCCAAGTGCTCTTTTCCTGGATGGTAGAATCACCAGAAAAATATAAAAGAGTAAATGTGTGATATCAAGAAATACCCATTAGTGCGAAGTCCGCTAGGTTCATAACTACATATTAGTAGATAATTTGATTCAAAGTGACATACATTATTCATGTACGTACATCAATTTCAACGACTCTCCCTCTGGAGAAACCTTGGATCAAGTGTTTAGCCCAAGGGAATTGTCCACACAGGTTCAGACCTGGATATCTTTATTGTTCTCAAGTAACCCCTCATGAAATCTGCAGAGGTTGTGTTAGCAACCCACATTCACTTGCAATCCCTGTTCACAATGGTATTTCAATCTGTAAATAAAACTGCAGAATGACTTATCACAATCAGTAGACTGTGTATAGCCTAGACTTTTGTATGGAAAATGGATATGAGATGGGTGTTAATGGAAGGAATTTTTAACCTTGGAGCTTTCACACCACAAGGATGACACACTTTGAGGTGAGGTGTTAATCTGGGCTGTGTGTGTCTATATCTATGTGGTTCACACTGTGGTGCTTTAGAGTTAGGTGCATGAATGCAAGAATTTGTCTGGCAAATAAATGTTGCCAAGAAGAACTGGTATGATTTTTTTTGTGTGTGGTATATGGTAAGGTTTGTTAAAAACCTGGAAGATAAATCTTTCACAAAAGCAAAAGTATGCAAATAAAGATGGCAAATATGTCAATATTTCTGTGAAAACAGCTTTTTATATGCATCCTGTCAGGTGGGACTACATTATGTTTACATTATGTAAACCCATTCAGTATGTGTTAAGTGCCTTTGAGAGTGATTTGATGGAAACTTTAGCTCCAAAGGCTGACAGGTCTGCCTCATCAACCAACTGATCTAAAACAGAAAGATCAGCTATGTTGCATGTAATGTTCTGTTGACAGATATATATGTGAATCTAAAAACAGTTTAAAGGTGGGGTTGATTGCGATTTCACTTTTTTCATTTAAATAGTGTGTAATGTTGCTGTTGGTGCATGAACAGTATCTGAAAAGTTGCAGCGCTGAAAGTTCAATGTAAGCAGAGATATCTTTCAAAAATCAGAAAGTTGAATGCCTACAAAAATGACTCCGTATGGGGACTACAGCCGGATAGCGTCACTGACCCATACATTTACATCAACCCTTGCTCCGAAATATTTCTGCGGCTCGTCGAGATGTGTTATGTTCATCCAGCTGTCAGGTCTTCTGTGTTTCGGGCTTCCACACGGATGTTGTAGTTTCCTCAACAATGGATGACAATTTATGTTTGATTATGTTCCTGAAAATGACATAAGCTCTCTGTGCTGCGCATTTGAAGAAAAACAGCTTCCCAGAATCTCCACAAGTTCAATGCCGGATTCAACAAGTCACTGTCACTAAAACATGAAGCAGTTCCAACTTTAAAACCAGAGGCAGCAGTTGTTGGGCCACATGTAAGTAGGCTAAGACTTAATCATTTTAAATGTATTCGCATGTATAATTTCAGACGTAGCCTTGTGTTTTAGTTTTATCAAATGCCAGCGCTGGCTTTATAGCCACTTAGTTATGCTATTTTTTGTCTACGACAAACGCGTACAAACATTATGGATCTTAATTTTGTATACTAATGCTGTAAATGTATTTTTCATGTATATATACTTTATGACGTTATTTTTCGATTTTGATCAAGAACGTAAACCAATGCCAGCACTGTTTGTGTATAGTAGCCAGTTAGTTCGATGCTATTGTGTAAAACAAACATGTATAAAGTTGAATAAAATGTAGGCAATACCATTCAGAAGCATTTTGTAAGACCTGATTAGCCAATCACAACACGCCGGCCCAAACTAACCAATCTGAGCCCACTGCCTGTTTCTGAGGGAGTGGTTTCATAGACACAGGAAGTGAACCGCTCGTCCAAATGACAGAGGAGAACGCGGCTTACAATAAGGGTGAAATTTATGAAAAATAAGACTTTAAAAAAACACAAATAAATGTTATATTGCACCCCATAAACACAATCATGCAAAGAAAAAAAGCAGTAAACCACCCCTTTAAGTAATGTTGACATCTAAGAAAATGTCTAACCTTAGCTCTTCAAGTTTTGCCAGCTACAGTCAGACAAAATACCACATGTGTGCAGAGCACAGGCAAAACCCTATAACACCCAAGAGCCCTGTTTCCGAAGACTCCCTCTAGAGAAAATCATAAATAATAAAACTACAGTGCGTTGGCTCTGACATATAAACAGAGAGCCTGCTTTCTGTAATCATCCTTATATCTGACTCCATGTAAAATTTAACCCACAGACAAAATGTTTTGCCCTGTCTAATAAATTTAAATACAATGATTACACCTCATCTATAATGCACATGCATTGATGTTATACATTTTAATTACTTTGATACTGTCCTGCTACACCTGTCTTTTATTATTATTGTTATTTATAGGAAGAATATTTAAACAAAATTGCTTATTATTGTTGTGCTTAATATTTGAAATAGGTTTGTCTGGCTTTTTAATATTTTAACAAAATTGCTTATTCGACTATTAAATAAAAGTTGTGGAGTAAAATAATAGATAAAACCGATTACATCATAGTATAGAGGACACCTGCAGACCCTCATGCATTAAGGTCAGTTAGTACGTTATCAGAATTTGACCTTGTGGCAAGGCAATGTTAAAGTTCTGGTTGTAAAATGTAAAAATAAAACCAAAAAGTGTCTTTATATGTATGTATGTATATGGCAATCAAAAAAAAAAAAAAAAAACGTTTAGAAATAATAGGCTTAGAATGTCATTTAAAAAAATTAACCCATGCAGTCATTTTGTTTAAATATTATAATGTTCTCCTGTTCAGTATTCATGGCCTTGCGGCTAGCATGCTCTATTGCAGTCCATTTTATTTCTCTAATCTTTGGCCAATGGGGATGTAAGAGCTATTTATTTTCTAACACACAAAGAAAAATTTAAAGTGAGAAAACCCATCAAAGCTTTAGGCGTTATCTTTACTGATTTGCCATCGCTCCGCAACATTAACATTTGAAAAGCAACCCTGACTATTTGTCTCTGGATGGGCCGCCGGCCTCCTCTGCCCTCGGACTTGCCTGCCATATTGTCTGTATACCACAACAAACAAGCATGCAATACTTTTATTTTCATATGCATTACTTAAAAGTTATTTCTTTGAACAGCTCTAATCGACACATTTGTCATTTGGTTGCTTTAATAGCGCAAGCAAAAGCAGGCTGTTTGTAGGAGAGATCTGTTTAAAAGACTCCATTACAGAGATGAATATCATTACTATAACAGAGTGAGGACTGTTTGTCTTAATTGTTTACTTAATTGACCTTGCAGTGCTGGTTCACGAGACCTAAAAGAGACAAGACTATTTTTGTTGCACAGCTGAGATGAACCATAAGGTTCGGATGAATGACGTCTTACAGCCCATTAGCAGTGACGGTCCATCATCATAAGAAAGCATTGCACTCGTCACTTTAAATAACATCTTTGACAATCTGCACAACGTACCTTCTCTGTAGCAGTCATTCATCATCATCCATTCCATGTGTGTTTGGTAGGAGGACAATCAACGGTTTATTATTGGCTGCCGGCTGCATTCTCCAGCCTTCTGCCGCAGCGCTGCCACAACACCACTTGTATCAAATGTAAATATGCCATTCTGCAGTCAGATCCTTGAGTTATAGGAGCACAAATGAGGCACACAGTATCCTTTGGGATGTCTCCCCATTCGCTTCACACCATACATGTTAAGTTTCTGCTCTCCAAGAAGGAACATTTTGGGAGTCTACACTTTCTTAATGTAGTCCTTTAGATCTGTTGACACCCTGCATGTGTAAATACTGGTATTTAAATAGCCTTCAGCAAGGACACAAAGTGTAAACAAACAGACAACCAAATACAGCCAGATCATTTAAGGTGATTTAAAAATGATGCCATTGAAAGAACGCTGATATTAGTTATGCAACTCGTTATTCGGCCTGTGAACTCAAGCGGTGGCTCAAGACACATGAGAAGAGGATTACGACATAGTTTTGGTTTGTGTTATGCATCTAAATAAATGATGATTGCACAGTTACACAACGGATGTTGCAATATCATCAGCATTGGGAACCTAATCTTATAACATGATCAAAAGTAAACGTCCGTTCACCGATGCAACATTTCAACCTTTTGGTTTTCATCAGGGCTGAGAGGTTGAAATCTGTTGAGTATATTTTTTTGGAGTAATAATATTAGCAGGCAATTTTACTTTTGGTAGCATCGTGTCCTACACCTCTACCTGACATTCATGGGACATTGCCTAAGGGCCTGTGTTTACACAACACTAGTTTTCAACTAAAAACGTAAAATCTTCAATGCGTTTTGGCCATTAGTTTACACGACAACATCGTTTTGGGTGCTTGAAAACGGGTTTTCGGGTGAAAGTTTTTGAAAATGGTCTCTGTGTACATGCGTATTACGTGTTCAGGCTATACTGGCCCTGTCCCAAATAGCGCACTTCACGCGGACTTGCGGACTTAAATTGCGCGTGCTCGCCGAGTCTACGAGTCCGTAGACTGTCCCATTTGGCATTTTAACTCTCTGAAGTGTGCTCAGCAGCGCCCCCTTTGTACCCTTGAAGCGGTCTTCCGCGAAGCCCGCATAGATGCAGGCTCCACGCACTTTAACTACCCAGGAATCCTTGCGAAAGGCCAATCAGACAACAGATGGGAGGAGATTTCACTCACGGATTGTAAAGATAGAATATTAAAGGTGTAAGTATCATTATGGTTATGACATAGGTGTACATTTTACCAGTTGTACATTTCGACCTTTAGAGACCAGTGGTTGATATGTCAAACATAATAAAAGAGTGTTAAATAATACGATCGCATTATATGATTCATTACATAAATAGAACCAAATGTATTGGCTTTACTGAGTTATAAATGTATTATGAATATTGAAACCTATACATTTTTCTTAAACTCATTTTCATTTTGTGTTAAAATTGAACATTATGTATTATTATGTACAACTTTTTTATCATTTACATAACCATGGCATCTTTTGTAATGCCCAGGTGGCTTATACAATTATAGAACTTTAAAAGCAGGCTGCGTAGTTCACATGGACACAAGATTTGAGAAAATAAAATAAATCCAGTTTTTGTACCGTCTTCCTGTTTCCGGCGTGAACGATCGAGTCTGTCCCAAAAATACCTCTCAATGCGCCCTCGAAGACTCGCGCTAAGGGCACTATAGGTCTGCACTTCAGGACGTAACCGAAGTGTGGACGTAACTCTGAGGAAGTCCACAAGTCCGGAGTGTGCCATTTGGGACAGGGCCACTGTTTCGTGTTCGGTAATCTAATGACATGGCAGCAGTTTTTAGTCGTTCGTTTTAACAATGGTAAACGTAACCTAAACGTACCCTAAATTATGTGCTCTGCCCTATCTAGCATGTTTCATTTCCTATCTGTTAAGCATCAATAGCACTTTTATTTCAGAAAGGCTTTCTGGATTACAGCTTTCTTTGTAAACTAAACAGAGGCAATCACACAATAATTGTTGAAACTCATAAGGCCTCAGCCCTTATTATATGGATGCAATGGTCAAAGAACTGTCCAGGGAATAAAAACATCTATGAAATCTCAGAAGACATGGTGCAGTCACCCTTTTAAGAGTATGCAATAATGATAAAATTATAGGTAACCATGGCTACTAAACAGTAATGTGCCACCTGAGGACTACTGGTTCATGTCAGGAAGCCAGAATGAGCTTAGTTCCAAAATACTGATGAGATCACATGTCTGGACAAAATAAAATGATGTTTGTAAACCACTATGTAGGCTTAATTGACAACAGTTCTCTTGTATCATGTTACAATTATCATGTCTTTACTTTAGTCTCATGAGAGAGATGTGAAATGTGAGAAAACATTTTTTTTTACAATACCGCCCATCTCATTTTCAAATAAGTAGTTTAAGCCGATTCCAAATATAAGACAATATTTCCAAAGCCCAATATTTTGTTGAAATAAACAGACTAAAACCCAGGATATTTACGTGGTATCGGAATTATTGGTAAAATGCAATTTTCCTAGTTAAAAGTTGGACGTTATAAACACCCTCACAAGTCGTATTACCACTTGGAATCGGAGATGGGCGAGCCATAAACTTTGCTGGAGGGGAGAACAAGCTGCTTTGATTCCACAACAGCTACATCAGCTCAAATGCTGATTTCACACAGCCACCATTTTGAAATCCAAAGCGAGGCTCCGGTGGGAAGTATCTTGGAGATACCAATCTGAAGCTGCGGCTGCGATTTACACTATTGGATGTTAATATTCGATATAGTTCCTGCTTTTTTTAACGTTCTAAATATATAAAAAATAATTTTGTTTATAAATGAATTTCACTGTATATGGTCTAAAGTATTATAGACATGTATGTACATTTTTTTGAATAACTAATTTCTACTTTAAACACAAATACGCCATTCGCATTCGCAACTCACCTTTGATTAAAGGCGACACTTCCAGTTTTCTTCCCACCAGAGCCATTTCAAAATGGTGGCTGCTTAAAATCAGCGTATTGTCATTAATGTAGTGCAAATGTACATCCATGTAAATTAATAATCGTTTTAAGTGGATCAGTGAAAATAGCCTGTATATTTGACTAAAATTCCACAATTGTCAGTCTGCTGACTATCTAGATAGTGTGGTGAATGTTTGGTTATCATTTAATGGAATGTTATAATTTAGGCTTTAATAAAATTTTTTACTTAATCTGGTGCCCTCCATGAATCTTGTTCTTTCGGACAACAAAGTACTTGAATGCAACAAGCTCTGTAATCACAACTTCGGAATGTAGGACATTTTTAATAACACATGAAGGCATCATTTTAGTCCTCAATTTGCATTTTTAATGGATGACAAAACAGCTTAAGATGCATTTCCGCCATCTAATGGACTGGAGTGATTTACTAGGCTATATTCTTGTGATAGTCCTTCTGTAGAAACTTATCATTAAACAGTTTTAAAAATCACATTTTAAAGAAGGTTTCATGGAGCCTATGAATTTATTTACGTTTCTTTATATAGGCTAGTGTCAGTCACAAACTTTTTTTTTTCCATAATCTCAAAACTGTAGGCTATTCAAAAAATTCCTGGCTGGGAAATCACAACCATCTTCTGATTGTCAGGTCAACAAATTAAAAAGCTCTATTTAGCTACACCGTTTATGATTGAAGCTTGGTGGCCTTTCAACTTTGTGTATGTAATTTCAATCACGTAGGCTATTTAAATATTTCTGTTCCACGCACTATTTATAATTTACGCCTGTCTAGCAAGTCGAGGTGTTGGGAGTTCCAGGATCTGACCGTTCATTTACTTCAATTTTCCTTGTGATCCACCTTAAATGACTGATCCCACACACAACAAGTCCCTCCTCTCCGCCGCAGCTCTCCCAACCCTCAGACTGAATCTCTATCTCCCTCTTTCGATTTCCAGCCACGGCAACCAGTGATTGAAACTATCTTTTTCGTTGCGCGGTGAAAGGTTGCGTTGATCCGCACTTTTTCCCGGCGGTTAAACGGGGGCAACAAATAGAGCAGATAACCAAACAAAACTTGGATCTGTAACGTTAGCGTTTGCGTTCCGTAGCCAAAGCGGAACATACCTCAATCCCTCTTGTGATTATTTCCTCTTTTTCTCTGGACGAGAAAAAGCTGTTGGATTGGGTTCGAGCAGACGGGCTTCTTACTTTTCAACGACGTGATATAAAAAGTTTATATGGTTTCAGCCTAAACGCGGAGGTCACATTTTACATGTAGGAAAAGCGACTAATTCCATTCTGCTGGTTGACTGGCACCAATTCTAAAGTTAGTTTCCAGATGCAGAGTAAACAAACACGGTTCGCGAGCAACGAAAGACATTGCCTATCCGTTCAAGTGTTTACTTAGAGACCTTTTGCGTCTTTAATCTTTGGGAGTTTTGAGAAGAAGGCTTGTTTTTGGAGGAGCAGGGCTCGCTTCTCGATGCACTGAACGAGGAGGAACGTCCCATGTGCGGCTTTCACTCTTCTTGACAACCCTTCAGCCCCGAGGTAGGTTTGTTATTTTTGTTTTATTTTACTCACTTTGATTGTTTTGTCGTACAGGTGTGCGCGTGCATGTTTCATCTTGTAAACGCAGAGCCGCGCCGTGTTTTTTCACTAGACATTTTTTTGGTGCCTGTTGCAAGTATTCAGTTCTGCAAAGCTTTTCGGTGAGAAATTGAATGGTTTACAGTATTTACGTTATCTTCAACTGTGAAAATATATTTTTGGCATTCCAGTAACACGACATGTAAACCCTATCCTTAGCGTTCACGATTTTGTTATTTATGCATGTATTTGCGCAGTTCTGTACCATTTCACAGTAATTGATGTCAGCGCAGTCATTTAAGGTTAAGTGTGCACTTTTCTGCACTACTAGGTAATATGGTATTTTTATTTGCCATACATAAACGGGTACATTTCATGTAAAGTGCGCAAGATGCTCTCTAGTTGATTGATAAAGAGGTAATCGGTCGATGCATCTGACGTCACCCCCTTGGGTAACGTCCACCGCGCCTCTCTGGGTGTGTCCTCTCTGCGCTATTGCGTCGAAGGGGAAACCCTGCAATTTGTTCTCTGTGGAGGATTTTCGATTCCCTCTCCTTTGAGTTGAATAAAACATTCCCAGTTGTGGTAGAAAGAAAAAAACATAAGGCACACTGGCTTTCTGGTTGGTGTTCTGTTTAAAAAATAAGTAACGTTATTATGGTTAAATTAAGATTTGTGTGTGATTATCAACGATTTTTTTAACTCTACCAGCTTCAGTTCAGGTGTCTTGTAACGATAGCCTCTGGAAGCCCGAGGGAAAATAAATTGCAGACAACCCACCACAACCAATTACTGTTTAATTTAAAGTGCTCAATGTATAAAAAATGTCTTAGAATAACATTTATCGGGGTTTCTTCAAAGCTAGCATGTTTTTTGTTTGTTTGTTTTTTACAGCAACAGGGTGATGACGTCATACATGGGCGGTTATAAACTCACTCTGTGTGTTCTGGACTGTTTGAGGGAGAATAAAACTTGTTCTCGGTACTTCCACAAACTACAAATATCTAGAAATATCTATCTAATAAAACTATTCTCGGTACTCCCACAAACGACAAATATCTAGAAATATCGATCTAATAAAACATAAAAACTAATACATTTTTATTCATCTGTTGTAGAAAAGCAAGTAGAATTAAAACAAAACGGAGCCTCTCCCCGCTTTTGACGCATTCGTATATCCCGCACAAGCAGAATAGTTTGCTAGCTAGGTCTCCAATATAAATGGTTGCCTACTTGCCGTTTAGACTAACAGTAACTCTAGGCTTGCTTGGAGCATAGACCAGGCATAGACAGTGAAAGCTTGGAGTCCCTTTTATGACGTCATGCCCAGCCTAGTGGAAGGGAGGGGGCATGCTTAAAACCACTGTAAAATGTACCAATTTTTCATATTATGCAGCATTTTGGTGTAACCCCCCCCCCCCCCCCTCCCCTCCCACAAAATAGAAGGAAACAATGGTGGGTGGTTCTTATCGATTTGTTTACGTAAGCATGTTGCATTATCTAACCTGCAATTTACACTAACGATCAATTGCCTACAATTAACATTCAGGACGCCTCAGTCAACATTGACTTCCATTGTATGTTAAAGCCTGGAACACACCAAGCCGACACCGAAGAACTAGCGCTGATGAAGCTGTGTTGTCGACTCTCGTCAGGGTAAAAGGCTGCACTTGAACACACCGAGAGAACTACAGGCGACTGTCAGCTGGAATGTGTGTTCTGCGCCTTCGTAAGCCAACTGTCTATTTCTGCCAGAGATATTAGTCTTTATTCGTCATTCAAAAAGGAAAACTGACGCTGCCGGCTGCAGATACATATACCATGAACAAAGCAGCGCGTGCTTAGCTTACCATTTTGAATATCAATCCTGCTAAACACTTTCTTTATTCCACTCTGCTCATGTTAACATTAAATTATTAGCCAAGGAACATTCAGGTAAGATAAGAAGACGCAACATAAGAACAGCGTACTTTCTATTCTCGTTTTGCTTTTATTCTCTTTCATTAAGCTGAACAGCTAATCAGAGTTCTCTCTTTCCCCGACGGCCCGATGCCGATTCAACGTGTTGAATTGGCGCAAAACAAAGCCGATGAGGACCAATTTCAGCCGACGGCACGGAAAATACACGGAACACACAGAGGAAACTTAGTTGGCCAACCCACAAAAACTGCCCGACCGTTGGCTTGGTGTGTTCCGGGCTTAATTCACTGGGAAACTGAACCTGAGGCTGTCATTCTGACTAACATTTTTTGTGTTTTACAGAATAACATCAGCCAAATGGGTTTTGAATGACATGTAGGTGAAATTATTTCGTTTTTTTTTTTTTTTTTTTTCGAAACTTTTGACGTACAAACTGATATTTTGCATTATGCTTAAACCGTAATCTTGAGGGCCTTCTGACTCTCAAAAAGATCAGGTTATGTTTAAGTTATCGTTTGAAACACACATAATCTTGTGGAGCGTTGTGTGTTTGCACAAATACAGTTCATTTTCCATGATAATGTATTAGTAATTATGATGAACCAGCTTGAGGACATCAGTAAGCAGATATCACGGCCGAACAATACCACTTGTGTACGAGTTTATGTGTGAGTGGGTGTGCTTGTGCATGCTTTAAACTTTACATAACCTGCAGGGTGGGGGTGTTTGGAGCTATTGAGAAGTTTTCTTCTCTAGTGATTACTCCAGCCGACTGATGCAATTTATTGTTGTGCATATCAAGCTGTTTACCCTGCAGAGCATCTGTTCCCTCTAATTAGGGGGAGAGTTGTACTGCTCAGCCGTCCTCCTCAGACATGATCATGGATGCTGGTGGTAACATCACCCTGTACCGTGACTCAGGTCTCCATGGTGTGAATACTGGCTATAAATGGGATAGCTCAGGGCTCCAGAATAACATTTGAGAGCAGCAGCACTGTTGCCACTAAGTTCTACAGATGGTGGTGCCAACACCTGATTTTGAAAGCGTTGAGGGAGGTATTATTAATATATAGGTAATTTAATAATGAAAGTATTTATTTTTTTTACATTAATAAGTGAAGTAGGTAATAAAATTACATGTTTGTTCTTAGAAAGGCACATTTGACAGCAAAGCACTGAACTTGAGTTGAGATACTGATAAAATTAACTTTTTTTTAACAAGTTAACACAACGAGGCGGAGGTGGTATCCTGAAGAAAACACTTTTTACAAGCATGTAGGCCTATTTTTAGGTCCTTTAATATTAAGATAATTCTATTTTTACATTGTGGAACAGCGCGACCAAAGGAACCTTGCAGGGATGCCACGAGTCACATTGGCTCAGCTTGGGCGAAATGGTGAATAAGTCATTTTGCATTAGCAGTGGGTTACTGCAGAACGTGGATATGAAGTTGCTAGGCATGTAGTGGCAGGAGAAAGATCTCTGCTGACAGAGATAAAGAGAGGGTCCTCCCTGTAACAGATGCTCATACTCGTTCAGCTGGAAAAACATAGACCAACATGCTTTTTTATTGGTACGTTCTAATCACAGTGAGCTTCAACACTTGTGATGTTGTTATTATTGGGAGCTAGTGGAAGATGGTTTCACCCCCCATCAGCTCCCATTAGCTACTATCAAACAAGTAGTATGAAGATGTTCTTTCACTTGGTTCATCTCATTGTTTTTCTCTACTGACATTTACTCACTCCATTACTTGTTCCCCCTCCCTCTTCTATTCTGTCTCTATTTATTTTTCACCCTCCCACTTCTGTGTGATGTTTAATGCAGTGTGTACAGTGATATTTGAGTGTGTGTGATTGCTGGTTATCCAACAGTCTTCAATTGTGTTTGTTATTGCATCAACATTAGATGGTAGGTCTAGGCATTTGACACGTAATCTCACCGAATTAGATTAGACTTTGATTCACAAGCTTGCAATTTTATTCACTTCTAATATTTATTTGAATATACTGAATATCAGGTACAGTGAATGTCGTATGTTTTGTCTCAAGAAAAAAATCTCAATGAACAAATGCTGTAAAATACACAGGAACCTTGTCGCTTTTGTATTATAATATTGTTATAACCTTTTAATGACCAAATTGTTTATATTTCAAAAAATGAATTTAAGTAGAAATATTTCGGTATCGAAATTGTTAAATTGCACTAGTAAGCAACATTTTTTGGTGTCATAGTCTTATTTATTACAGTACAAGGACAATTGTTATTGGTCAAAAACCATAACTTAAGTTCATTTATTATTTTTTTGTGGTGGGGCCAGTGAAAATTAAAATAATTTAATCAAATCGAATTGGGTCATCTTGTATCGAGACCTCAGTCTTAGTTGAACTCTGCAGAGACCACTGTCTTAAAGTCCCAGCAAACCGGAAGTTGGAAACAAATGTTCTCCAGTGTTGTGACGCATTTCCCAGAGAAAATCGGAATACTAAATGAGGCAAAATAGTGGGCATGGATTTTTTCCAACTAGCACCTGATTGGATCCAGAAAAGTAGGTGTAACACTGATTTGAATTATTAATTTACTATTTTTATTTGCTATTACTGCTACTTAACCGTTATGATAGTAACCTGCGTGTAACTCACTGAACCCATTACTACCACAACCAAAAATTCACCTCTCACCTTCTCTCCTTTCACATGCTGTCAATGCTCACAAACACACAGGCAGCCTACTGTCCACCTGTCCAGTTGGAGGGGCGTGGTTACCGAATGTTAAGCAGACAACCAAACCGTCAGAACCTACGTCAACAGGGAATGTAAATGCACACAATGAATAGACAGGATTTTGATACAAGATACAGAATTGATGCTGAAAATTGGACAAGTCGGAACAGTCACACGCTTTGATCAAACATGATCAGGTTATTTTATGTTTAAGATGGATACAGATAAATAAATACAGTATATAAATATTAAGACATTTTTTATTACATTAATCTCACCTAAAGATTTTTTTTGTTAAGAGTTTATGCACATGGAAGCTTGATTTCAATCTTTGAATTAAATTGAAAATAGTACAAATAAATACAATAGAATAAAGACACAAATAAAGAGACATAAAAAAAAAATTGTGGTATAGGTCAGTACATACTACAGAAACTGAATAAAGTAATCCAATGTCAAATATAACTCGGATAGTCTTTTAGTCCTGGCTGAATTAAATACATAGGCTATTCTCGATTGCTTACAATTAATGCTATATTATGTTGTTTTGACAACAAAATTAATGACAGGCACAAATGCCTGCGTTCACTTTAAGAACTAGCCTAGTACGCAAATCCATTACTGTTTCATTATACTGTCTGTCACGTGCGTTTTATGCTTATTTAAGACATAACCCACTGTCCTTATGAGGTTACTCACCAAGACCAGAGTTTTGACATCATTTTGCATGTTTTTAACTGTTAAAGGGATATAATCCACCAAAAAGAACTTCTGTTACTGGCGAGCTGTTTGTGAGGCGGATTTAGGGTTTCCTGTGTGTGCCCACAGTGAATACATCTCTGAGAGTGCGCGAGCACTGGATAGTACTTAAAAAGATGTAAAAATTATAAATGTTAGTTACGATGCAATGCTGGCCCGATTGTGCAATTGTGAATATTCCCTCATGTCCACACTGCTAAACGCAAGTGTGTTCGACGCTTGACGCTTGCCTTGCTGCAGAGAGAGAAGACGCAGTACGTAAGTCCTGAATCAATTCGTGGTTGTTCGAAATTCGATTTTGAATCGACCACATTTTAAATAACGATTAATTGAAAAACATTTTTTTTTGCCCAGCCCTAATCTTAAAGGGATACTCCACTTTTTTTTGGAAATAGGCTAATTTTACCACTCCCCCAGAGTTAAACAGTTGGGTTTTACCGTTTTCGAATGTATTCAGCCGATTATTTTTATTTTATTTTTTTTAGTAACCAGACAGTTTCTGGTCTCATTGACTTCCATATACTATACTCATTGACTTCCATATACTATCTGACTTCCATATACTATGTAAAGTGAGCCTATTTCCAAAAAAAAGTGGAGTATCCCTTTATGGCTTTATTATACCTGTAGTGTAAAACACTGTTGTAAGCCACTTTGCTGTGTACTGTGTGGGTTTTATGAGATGTTTAGTATAAAAACAAAATTGGAGATGCACAAAGCAGCTAAGCAAGTTTGCAGGACCCAGTTTACACTCCCAGTGAAAGCAGTGCCTTAGAGGGCTGAAAACAGTTTCAGATTATATATCAAGTTCAGAACCTGGTCTTTGCTCAATGAGACGGCAGCTTTCCTGGCTCTATCAGAATGATAGCGCTGCTGCAGCCCACGCAGCAATGGCAGTTACATAACGACCACTGATGTCTCCCCGCACAACTGTTAGAATCAATCGACAGGTCACACGTTCAACCTCCACTGCTGGCCTTATCCTGTGGGCGGCATAGTCAATAACTCGAGCCTGGGTGGAAGATTGAATGGAAAGAACATGACAACAATGACCATGCTTTGTAGAGACATTCCCAAGCAGGGCAGCTTACAGAGATTGCATCCATTGTGTTGTATGAGACTCATCATGTTCCCTCTTGTGATATATTTAAGAAAAGAAAGTATTAATTGAATGCGGTATTAGCCTGGGGTAGTTGATGCTTCAACATCCACAGATGAGTAAGAGCCTCAGAGGTAACACTCTTCAAGGGCAAATTAAATGGCCTAAGGGATTTTTTGTACATACTGTCAGTAATTGCAGGCTCAAAACTTGTGTGAACTGTCACAAATTGTTATTTGTTATTATTGACCAGACTTAATTGAATTCCCAGACTGATCTCATGAATTGGCGTATGTATGACACGCCAATTTGTATTTGCATTTTTGGCGTGCTCATCAACACGCGTAATCACTTTTCAGCATGTTTATGAACGCCGTTGACTTAACGTTACATTACTATATACTGTAAATATATGACCTACCCCAACCCCATCCCTAAACCTGCCCGTCACTGTGGTTTAATAGCATTTATGAGTCTTCCCTAACCATCCTAGGAAAAAATATCGCTCCCTAGATATACATTTTGTTTCGTTTCCGCTCGGTCATTTAACGGTGTAGACATACACGCGAATAGCTCAAAATGCATGTAGATAAAACACCACTTGACTTGAAAGTGGCGTGTATGTTAACGCAAAAGTCATGATGTCATGTTGTTAATTCCACTTGAATTAAGAGAGATTCAATTTATTTGGTTGCTGTGTTGTAATCAAAGCTGCTTTTTCAAACAGAAAACAGTGAAATGCCTGGGCCCATTCACTGTCACAAATGTCATTCCTCAAGATTTAACTCCCTCATCAGACATTTAATCTCAATGAGCAATTTGTCTCTGGCCTTTTTTGACCAACACGGATGAAGAGGGAGAAGTGGGGTTAAGGGAATTAATGTCTCATACAGTATGACAGACCCTTAACAGATTCTGTCGGATTCTTAATTAAACGTTTTAAGAGACAAAGCTGAGGGAGTGCTCAATTATAGAACCGATTGAGTGTATTTGGAATGAACAGTCCTACAGATTGGCTACAGCACACGAAAACTGATGCTTCTCAATAAGGTTTTTGATTTGCAAAATGAATAAATGAAAGCTGGTTTCTCTTTGAGTTGAGTTATTATGAGATTTTATTTGTTTTAACTTCAGTACTTCATCAATGAGAATTAAATGGAAGAGAATTTAGAGCCATTGTTTATTTTGCATTGTCCATTCCTTGGTCTGCTTATTTGATATTTATCTAAAGCTAAACCATGATGACCTAATCACCATTGGTAGGTGCTGAAATTATGGCTAGACCCCACCTGCATTTGCTTATCCTTGCTTCATATTTGCATTGCTTTTTACAAATCTTTGCTCTTCTGTGTACCCTTTTCTCGCCAAGACAACCAAAAAAATAGCGTCTTCTCTTTATGTATTTAAAATAAAATATATAATAATTGTATTGCAGTTCATTGCCCCACTCCAGTTGGTTGAAGTTGTTTGTGTCTCAGAGGTGCCTGGCAGAGGCATGGTTCTAATTTAGTTGCTGGGCATTGTGCCAACAGGGGAAACTCTTGGGCATGGTACCTCCTATTGAGGCCCTCCCTGATCTCTTTTGTGGGTTTACAGTGTTGGGATCTGTGTGAACTAAAGGTCACCCGCTGACCAGTGCAGCTTGACTGATAGCTGAAGAAACCTGTCCTTTCCTATCCTCTTGTTAACTGAAGCAGTTATGTTCGAAACCATGGCAAAGAGGTCACATCATGCATTTTTTTTTAATTGTTGTTTTTAGGTCACCTAAAAGCTAAAAAAAAAAAAAATTAAGCCCATTTAATTTTAAGTGTAAAAGATAAATAAAAACGAATATATTTTGTTATTTGATATATAGAACATGTAGAATAATTGACCCCACACACACACACTAACCGTACGTTCACACCACCGCCGCGAGAGTGACAAAATTTGCTCTTGACGCTTTGCCAGGGATGCCGTGGAAAGATTCGTAGACGCTCTGATGCTCTGACAGATCAAATGCGTGATCTTTTTTTAAAACTGTATTTAAAGGGGCCACAAAGCAAACAAGCATATCGATCATTATTTTTGCAGAAAATTGCTCGAATGGAAAGAACTTGACGATTATAGTGACATGTTTGCTAATGAAATAAATTAAAAGCCATTTGTTTGGTGTGGCTTTTGTGTTCATGGTTAAGTGCTATTATAGTTTGCATTTCCACTGAAAAAAGTGTTCTAGTACGAAAATCTTGCCTATAAATAGTGTTGCACGCCCTCTTATCAAATTCTGAGTTCATGATGAAATGATCAACCTCCTCTATTTTGCTTGGGCGCTAATGTGGTTGGAACTAAAGTTTACAGGACTGCGTTCTCTTGGAATTGACCTATGGCTAAGCCACGCCCTCAAACGCGATGAGCCAATCACAGTGCGCAGCTAACCCAATACACTCGGACTTTCTCTGCTTGTGGTTTGTCCTAGCTGCTGGGATAATCACGTAGGCTACACATCCGAGAATGACGTCCAATTTGCGAACTAATGACTCCTTAGAACCAATTCATTTTAATGAATGGTTAAAACAAATAGAAAATAATAGACCAAAAATATAATAACAAAAACGTTTAAACATAGCCATGTATATGTGACAAAGAGGCTGTTTATTATTTTGGCCAGTAAAAAATATGCTTGGCTGTTTTCATTTACCAGTTCCCGTGGCAGGTGAGCCAAAAAGTTAATTTCAGACACTGATCACAATACACTTATTGTAATGCAAATTTTGTTTATTTTTTGTACAAAAATTGATTCTTCTGAAGGAAATGCCGAGTTGCAGGTGCTGCGTGCAGAACACATGCAGGGGTCGACAATAAGCTCAGCACTGGTCCAGTGTGAACGGACGTTCGGGACAGTTGAAGGAACTGCCACTTGCCCGATCGGGCCAGTGTTCTACAATATTGTAATTGTTGATTTAAACGATCCAACATTATCAAGTATCCTCACGTTACAAAAACGAACCCATTGAGTGCACCCATGCACTTTTGTGATGTAGTATAGATCCAGTGGGAAAATTTATTCACCATCACATCCCGACATATAGGAAATAGCTTTTTTGGTAAATTGGTAGGCCTAAGTGGATGAGGGTGTGGTTTACACAAATTGATCTTTTCTGTTACAGAAAACATTTTCCTTTATCCGTCATCAATGACTGCGTTTACATGCAGCCAATAACCTGTTCAAAACCAGGATATTAGCAATAACCTCGGTCGCGAGACGGCCATGTGAGACACCGGCAAAAACCCGAAAAATGCTCATATCCCGGATTTTAAAAACCGGGATATTATACCTGGGGTACCCTTTTCTAACCCGAATTTTTGGTCATGTAAACGCGTATCGGCATATCCCCATAGTGATTTGTGTTCTGCGCATGTCCTATTCGCAAGGAATCTTGGTCTTTTGAGTAGAGAAACTTCTCGCGCATACAAAAATATACTGTGCAGTACACGGAAGTGACATGCAGAACACAGGCACAGCATACTTTTGGAGCGGAGCTCAGTAATGTGACCAGCATCTAAGCGCAAACAAAAGCGATCACTATCTGCCCCGAAACTATTCATTATCTGCATGCTGCTGCTGTTGTTGTCTTTGGATACAGGAAGAAAAATCAGAAATGACGCATTTTGTGTCGTTAAGGTTGTACGTCACGCCTTAGACCGCTAACCGGCGCCGTCGCTGTTTACATTGGGATATTGCAATTCCATGTATACAGGAGAAACTCTCTCTGCTCACGCATGTAAACGGGTTATTCCTAATGTTTCAGAAACCCGAATAGTGACCTTAACCTGACCATAACCCGAAAATTGGCTGCATGTAAACATAGTCAATGAATGGAATGTTGTTTTTTTGTTTGTTTTTTTAAGGGTTTTTTTTCCTTCATGTCATCAGCCACTTTTCTGGTATTGTGGGAAGTTTCGAATCTAACTTAGCTTTGTCATGGGTGGACACTGTTGTGATGTTCCATGCAGTGTGACACACCCAATACATTCATGGTTTGGTTAGGGAATGTGGAGGTTGTGGACCGCAGATGCAGGGTAAAACGGGTCAAAATGCGCAAGTTTCTGAAACCCACATGCTCGCTCTCCACACAAGAACTCTCAGTATTCAACACAGGCTGTCAGTAAGGGAATGAAATGTGACCATGTGAGTCAAGTCAGAGAGGAGTGGAAGAAGGAGCCTTTGTAGATTGCTTTCTCCTTCCCAACTTTTCCACTGCTGTGGAAGGCTTACTATTAATATGGTTTTGTGTGTGACAAGCAGCATAGCAGAATGTGGTAAGATACGCCTCAGTGTTGGATACGAATTTCTGTGTGTTTTCGGTCCTCATCACCACTGAAAAAAGAGGCTTTACAAGAATTCCATAACCCCATTTAAAACAAGCTCCATTATGGTTCCCAAATGTTCTGTGTTTGAGCAGAAGTTGCTAAGAAGTCAAACTTGTGTGTTCTCCTTATGCTAGCTTGTGACATGCAGCCATTAGTGTGGGGTGGGTGGGGATTCCCTAACCTGGGGATTCCCAACCTCTCCACTGAATTTGTGGAACCGTTATCAATTCTTTGTTGTGCAAGTGATGCATGTTTCATGTTAGCCTGGCAAACCAGACCTATCAAGATGTTAGGTCTGGGAACTCACAATTGGCATACCTCAATCTAGGGGAGCGGGATAAAAGGTTGTCTTTCAATATCCCTCTGCACGCCATAGGATAGCGCTAACCAACCAGAGCGATGATGGCTGTGGCTGAGTGAGTCCCATCCGTTTTCCCCATGGTTTTCTCTCCAGCGGAGCAAGTTGATATATTAAACCTTTGCCTTATCCGGTCGTCAAAACTCTGAACACATCTTCCTTTTAAGAATGACTTAAGTTACGTTCTTAACTCCAAGTCATCCGAGTCGCGGCCCAAAGCCGAATCGAAAGACCGCTGTTCGCCAGCTGCGTCTTGTTTGTTTTTAAGTAGCAGGGAAATCACCAATGGAAATCACGGTGCAGAACCGTCACAACTCTGCCGTCATTGTGTTAAGCCCGCCCACCAACTCTATACATGATGTGATTGGCCAGACCAGAGTTTGGATTTTCCACTTCGAAAGTCAATGGAGAGTTGCTAGACCACACTTTGCTGCAAAATTATTTTTGCTGCCACTAGGGTGCGTCTAGATTTCTAGGCTAGTTTATGTAGCTGATCCTATCCAGTGCAACATAACGTCTACCAGAAGATGGATTACTTTGAGTTGAATTTCCTAAAGGGTCATTGGCTGACATTGGGTGTGGCTCTGTGGTCAAGCCTCCTATCAGCCAATTTCCCTGCAGATGTCAAAGACAAACCTCAAGATGGATGTAAGCTCATGGCCTGCAGTATGTGTAGCTGTTTTGAAATGCATGTTAACTTCGTAACTGATTGAAATTAAATAAACCCTTGTTGTATAAAGTGTTTTTGGTGTTCTTCTTGAAATATGTTTGATCATCATATGCCACTAAACATAAAACATTTAAAGCACAAAAACTAACAACTTGATACACCTGATGGGATGTTACACAAAACATTTTGCCAGTATTTAGTTTGCGTGTATGTGTAATGGAGAAAAAAGTTTGTTGAGTGCACATACCCATTCTCTATCCCTTCAAAATAAAAGTCTTGAGTCACAGTCAGTCTGTGACGATATTTAAATAGTCTTTGTGGTTTAATATACACACACACTAGTCTACATTGTGATTTGATTTCAAGTGTTGAAAATTACGAGTTGAGCGAGGTGAAAACCGTGATTTGTGGAGGGAAAATGTGTTCTGCGCGATGTCACATATGCGACGTGTAGTCTTTCTCATTATGTCTGTTCCACAACTGCTAGCCAAAGAATCATACAATATACTGTCAAACTCGTTACATGAGAAATTATATATAAAATTCACAGACAACATATGTTACATTCATGGCACAATTCAAACAATTTACTTGCATTCGAACGCTTTTTCAACCTAGAGGTCCACTTACACTTTTACGGATGGGCGGGACTTACCAGCTCTATACAATATTTTTTATTTATTATTTTTTTTAGTAGTGAATTAGAGAAATCGAAAATATCTTTAATTACATATTTTTCCATTCACACTTTGACCCTGCTATTTACCGTAATTAATTGTGTTTTGAAACTACATAGCAACATCTATTTATAAATCATGTGGTTTGTTAAGGAGAGATGTACAAAGTGACATGTGCTACTACGTTTCTAAGCGATTGAATAAAACAGATCTTTAGAAAATGTAAGAATCTCAGTATCTTACTGTAGCTGTATACGGTCTTATTCTAATTGTATCGTAAGGCCTCTAACACAATTTTCATTAAAGATGATCCTCAGAAGAAGAGATTGTGTTTTGATTCAAAGCTGTCATGGTGTTAAACATCTCATAGAGTAGCAGGCTTTTTTGAAGTTGTGTGTGTGGTGTTGGGTTTGGTTTTGATTGTTGCCCATTGAGAACAAGACTCAAGCATTTCTATGCAGATAGGCCTTCTGAATGGAACAAAAGACAGAAGTCACAAGGGTGTGTCTGTCTATGAGTCAGCTGTTAACGTTTGGTTTAAAAAGCCTTTGTCACTCTCTAATAATTTGTAGCATAAAAGGGAGCCTCAGCAGAAGCTGTCTAGTCAGTGAAGATAACCCTACAAAGTTTCTGTATGTTCAGATACTTTTTCCCTCCAGAGCAAAAGAGGTCTTACAAGCGAAGAATGGGACATCTGTTGACATTGTCACGACTCCGTCCATCTCGGGACCAAACAGACAATCTGGATTTGAAGAAGCAGCTCGGCAGAAAAAAAAAATGTGGGATGGTTTCAGACAAGAACACATGACATTTATTCCAGTTATTGGCAGAACTGTTGATTGTGAACTGAGGCACATTCATTACACAGACAAATCCCAGGCAGTGTTGCAATGTGTTTAGACTTGTTTTGCTGGTGGTATAATTTTCACAAGCTGCAGTGTTCTTAAACTTGCGCTGTGTTGAGAGAAGGCATGTTAAGCTAGCGCAAGAACTAGGGAAGTATATGTAGATGGAGGAAGAGAATGTAAATCATAGCCTTCTGGCTTGCATGTCACATGTTTCTTCATTGCCATCACAGAGAGCGGAAACTGCTGAGGTGCCACAAATAGAATTTTTTTTTAGTTCTTGAAAAGCCCTGTGAAGTGTCATAAATGATTAAGACGATGCACAATCTTTTTCCTTGATTCATAGCATTTTGTCACAATTGTAATTGTATTCTTTAGGATCTGCATTATATATTTATTTTTTAATCTTAGGACAGTTTTGGTCATTCAGTATTATCCATTGGCTGCTATAATGCATATACACTTTTAGAAAACCGCTGCTAACATTGCACTGAGTCCCTTATGAAGCGGTTTTTCCCATTAATGTTGCTCGTTTATGAACTCTGCATCAGTGCTTTCATTAAAAAAAAAAAAAAAAAACATTATTGGACTACATTAAGTGATTATAATGACTCTGGGAAATCTAACTGTATCTTTCCAGACTGTGCCGACTAAAAGTTTTGGATTTCTTGTTGATAGACAGAACCGTTTTTTATACGTAAGAGCATAGTTGAGGCTTGATGCCAAAATGACTATTTAGGCTTTATCTCTGCAATGTCTTGACATATTGACACCAAACTTGTATGCGTCATTGTCACTTCACTCTGACCACATCAATTTCGTAACTGCACCACCTATTGGTTGAAATTGATAATTCATTAAATAAGATTTTTAGTTACTGTATATATGAATATTTTGCTATTTAGCTTTAAATCACCTTAAAATGTCCTAAATTGCTCCTTGCTGCAGTTGGTCTGACATTCCCAGCCACATTGGCATGTCTTATCTTGTGCTTTCGCCCCGATAATTGCTGCTTGCAGCTATATTTATTATTATTATTATTATTATTATTATTTTGTTAACGCCTTTCAAAACCCCATAAATTATGTTAACAGCACATGCAAACTTACACTTAGGCATCCGGAAGCAATTGTACTGACTACTCTAATTATCTGGCTTTATGTGCTAAAGAGCCCACCTATGACCTGATTTAAAAAAGAAAAGCACAGACCACATAGTGAACGCTGCTGCTCATTAATACAGTTTGGCAATTAAAACTGAAATCTCACATCAGATGTTGCATTTCAAAGCACTTTACTTTAAAGCCCTCATAGTCGTCACTGAGGTGAGACAGTGCAATGTCAAGCTGTTAAAAAAGTGCCACTAGTGTTGTCAAAATATTAGGTACTTTGGTACCAAGTCGGTACTAAAACAATTAAAATGTCACGGAACCAAGTACCGGTGGTACCGAGTACCTGGTCAAACCCGGTTCTGGATGCTCATGCATGCGTCAAGTTGCGTCCTCTTCATGAAAGCACTGAGACATGGCAACTGGCGGCATTGCTGATGTGGTGTCTGTGTATATTAAACTGCAAAAAATAGCGTAAGTTACGTCACACGTATGCTCACTATTGGCCGAAGCTGGTCGTATGTTGATGCGTGTGACATACGCAGTAGCTACTAACTTAACTACATTTTTCAGTGTCTTGGCAGTAGCTCAGTTGCTTTTTAAACAGTGTAGCTTTTCCAGTAGCTTACTACTTTTGCAGCAAGTAGCGGTGTAGCGCGATCAAAAGCTACATTGCTACATTGTCGAGCCTGCGCGAATCAGCGCGATGCAAGGATATTCTTCTTCTTGTTAGATTACAAACTCATTTTTTGCCATTAACGCCACCTGTTGTTTAATCACGCATCTTGCGGCTAACGGTTCACTGACGTACAGAAGTGGGTTGACACAACCATTTTATGATTATATAGCAAGACGTGACGGCAGATTTGGAGGATGGAGAACCAACGTACGTTAATTACCCATGGCCTTATTTGTCCAAGTTCAATCAGTATTTTTGAGAAAATGTTCTACATGCAATTTACGTTGGATGTATATTTCGTTCTTGCAATGTTGTAGGCTATTTGTTGCAATTTTGACAAACAGTCTGAGATATTTTAGTGTTGTGTGTGTATGATAAAACAATACTCTTTGAAATCGTAATTGCATTGCCTTGTTTTTAAACACTAAATATTTTACTTAAAACATTCCTCAGACACTTATTCAGCTATTTATAATATATGTTGTTAAAAAAGCAAAAGTAGTTTCAATGTAGCTAGCTACTTTTTGATTGTAACTTGTAGTGTAGCTAACTACTTTTCTAAACGGGTAGCTTGACTGTAGTTAAACTACTTAAACTTATGAGTAGCTTGTAGCTTGTCAAACTACTGTTTCAGAGTAACTCCCCAACACTGCTAGAGGCAAGAGAGAGAAGTAAATGAATAATTGAAATAAAGTCGTAATTTTTGTTGATTTTTTTAGCACAAAGTGTTCTCGTCGTTTGATTAAACTTAATATTGAGCCACTGAAGTCACTTGGACCATTTTAACAATGTCTTTAATAACTTTTGGAGAGCAGCAAGTTTCAATTCCTCAAGAATCCTATCAACTAGTATGCAGAGTGATGCAGCTCTCAGATTTAATCAGAACATATTTTAATTTGTGTTCCGAAGATGAACGAAGGTCTTCGGGGTTGGAACAACATGAGGGTGAGTAAATACTGACAGAATTTTCATTTTTGGCTGAACTATCCCTTTAATGGTATCTGTACCGACTACTGGAATTTTGGTACCGTGACATCCCTAAGTGTCACACTGAAAACTAGGTCATTTTGGGTTGATCTTTTTTGGCGAAACATGCATGTCATCTGTCAGTCAGTATTATCCATGGGTTTCAAAGATATTGGCCATTAACTTAGATCTGAATACTTCCTCAAGTGTCAGTAATGCAACTGTCAGCTGGTGTTTGAGATCCTATAGCTTCTGAAGGCTTCACTTTGCTCCGTAAACAGTTTGTTCCCATTTTCCATCACGTTTGGACTCAGACACCTTTTATCTTCCTGCCAAGGCTTGTTGCTTGTGTGTGTGTGTGTGTGTGTGTGTGTTTTGAGGGAGAGCAGGGTTGCCAGAGAGCTTATGCAACATTTCATTGTGGCATTTTATTTTAAAACTCAACTGCCGCTCAGCCCTTGCACAACGTCAATGTGTTGATTTTTGTTTTTGTTTAATGAATCTGAAGTTACATCCAAGTCCATCTGGCAGTCAATTTTCTGTAACAAGTCCACATCAAGAAGGCACACTCTCAGACGCAAAGGTCACGGCAGTGACAAGATGTTAATTCAATAAGAGCGACTAGGATGGGCGATCTGCATGGCTGCCTTTTTTTCTTCCTCCTAGCGCTGAGCTTCTGACTGGGTTTAAACTTGTGTAGCGTGTCATTAGCGTGGAGGTGGTTTGACAAATATGGCTTTGGAAGAAGAAATATCAAACAACCACTTCACCACCTACATGAGAGCAGGGTGGTGTTTCTTTCCCAATGTATTTAAGTTTCCCTAAAGTAATTGGAATCTTTCCTTTTCCAGTCTCGCTTTACTTTGTGGGTCTGTTGTTGGTAGTATTTTCCCACCTTCTCTGCAACTTACAGCATGGAATAATTTCTAAATAAATGCTGGGCCAACGTAGGCTTTTGGGAGTGGCTCAGCATGACGGGCACAAGAGCTCAGTCTTTTTTCTCTGACTGGTACAAAAAGTCTGACTGGGAGAGGAGAAATGGAAAAGGGGAACAGGGAAGGCAAGAGGAAGAGAATGTGCTGTTGTTTGGAAAGTTGTAAAGATTGTTAGCTAGCAATTTCAAAATTCTTGCAACGGATCTGCAGGAATGCACATTGTGTGCCTCGGACTGTTTTGCTGAATAGTTTGCAATGGCATATTTCTGCTTGTCTTTGCATTCGGCTGGAGTCTGGACTGTAAAACAGGACTGGAATGCCCTGGAATTAGATTAATTTCAATCTTTGGTTAGGGTCTGTAGAGATGAACTCTTATAACAAACACTCTCGCACTTGTACTTGGATAAATTCCTATACAATTACAGACTTGTTGAGTGGCATTCCAGGTGACTAGGAGAGCATCCCATGACGCAGATTCCAAATTCCAAGGCTTGAATGGTTCTACAGTGAGTAATGATGAACATTTTTAATGTTTTTCTTAAAAAATGTATGTACTTACAAAATACATGCATGGAGCTTAAATATTCTGTGGACTAAGTATCATAGTAATTTTCATTGTGCCCACATTGAGAAATGTTATTATTTATTTTTTTTCATTCAAGGTTAAGCTTGTGTTGGCTATAGTTTGCATGCGTTCTGTGGCAGTGTACCATTTAAGCCCATCCTAAAAATAAAAGTTAATTTATGTAAATAAACAGTAAACTATACATGTATCTCTTATTTGACATAATACCAATGTAGTTACCAAAGACATGGCTGGAAATTGCAGAAATGTTGATTTCTGAAGGGTACCCGAAGCACCAAAGTTTTGGGGTGACTGTGTGAGGTCCCCTGAGACAGCATGCACATGGGTGGGGCTAACTCAACATTGCCAAATGTGATTCGTATGCAATAAAATGCCAGGGAAGTAACAAATCACTGGATTAGTTAAAATGAGCATTATTTTCAGAGTTGAAAGTGGGCTTTAAGGGTACATTTTCCTTTAAGTGGTGATTGATAGGGAATAATAAAGTATTGTACAGTATTATTCAGTCGAAACTGACTGAACGCTGGTGAGAATATTTGCTTTAGAATACATTATATTTACATCATTAATAAAAAATCGTATTTTTTTTTTCTGGAAAAGCTATTTTTTTACTCGGGTAAGTGAATGTCAGATTTTTGCAAGTAAATTAGTAGTAAATTAATCCACACAGATTATAAAATCAAATCTGTCATTTTAAAACTTTCGGGAATACTTTACTTGAAGGGGTGTGCATAAGACTGACACCTTCATAATCATGACAGGACACATGTCATGAATATGAAGGAGGGTTTATGCATGTCTATGCCAACTTTCATTTAGTGTCATTCGCTCAATGATGAGCATTTTAAAAAAAAATATGACATTGTTTGAGATGTCTTTGACACCTTCACATAAATCAATACTTCATAACCTGTCAGTGTTGTTGTCATGACAACTTGACATAAACCAATAAATCATAACCTGTCAGTGTCTTTACCATGACAACTTGAGATTACTAAGACAACACAACCTGTCATAAATTTGTCATAAACATGACATAGCAGATTAAGTATCAGACTTAAAGGGATACTCCACTTTTTTTTTTGGAAAAAGGCTCACTTTACAACTTCCCCCAGAGTTAAACAGTTGAGTTTTACCGTTTTTGAATCCATTCAGTCAGTTTCTGGTCTCATTGACTTCCCATAGTAGGAAAAAAATATATACTATGGAAGTCAATGAGACCAGAACTTGTCTGGTTACTGATATTCTTCTAAATATCAAAATAAATTAGCTGAATGGATTCAAAACGGTAGAACCCAACTGTCTTAACTCTGAGCCTATTCCAAAAAAAGTGAAGTATCCCTTTCAAAGCCACTTTAGCTTTATGGGTTAACATTACATTAAACTGTCAGCAATGGAGGCATATTTATGAAGTTAACCAGGACAAATAGAGATGCTGGGTATGTGATATGTAGCATTGTTCTTTTCTTCTCTTTCTTCATCTCTTTACATTTTGCACGCTAGTTAGCTCCTTGTCACATGACAAAGGTGCACAGTGAAAGGGAGTGATTGACATTAACCAACCTGAAATCTGCTTTAAAGTTGTGAACATAAAAGTGAAGTTACCAATTAGGTTATGTGATAAAACGGTGGACTGCTACTGTATCAGCTCACAGCAGGCACATACTGTGTAGTAATAAGTGAATGTTTTGTAGAGAAATTAAAATGGGTCACACCTCAACAATCGCAGGGATAACATTTTGGGAGCATGTATGACAAATTGTTGCAGTTTTATAAATATAAATAATATATGTTTTTTTCAATAACCACACATAAACAATATTCTCCCAAAATACAAACATGTACATACATGTTGCTTGCATATTATGGTATCCCTGTTTGTGCTAAATGAGTGTGATTTCACCTGTGCCATTAATATGTTTTACAACCAACTGTAAAAAAGCACAAATGTCAGGGTATCAAATGTCAGTCAGAATGCTAAACCCAGAGGGTTAATAGCTACAAGCTAGCCTCCAGCCTCAGATATACTCCACTTCCTATGACTCCAGAACAGGTGATCCATCTGCCTCAGCTCTTCCATCCTGTTGCCCCCTCACTCTCTCAAACTGATGTCGGGATAGACCTCAGGCACCGCTCACTTTTTGTATGGACTGGCCATCTGTTTATTTATGCGTGTATTTTGTAATTTCAAATATTCTGGTGAAACAGGTTAGAATCAGAGCCTTTGTAAACTTGACCAGCATTTGCATATGTTTCTCGAGAATATTTTGTGTGATGGACTGAGCGTGCACTTTGTTAATTTGCTTCTCTCAGCAAGAGTATTTATCAAATAGACACATGATCGGGGCAGAGGTGGCGATTTAGGACAGCTGCCGTGCATGGTTCTCGCTGCGCATCTATTCTCTGTTTTGTTTGATGTTGGTATTCAGGGGCCATGAGGGTGGGAAATGCACGCTGGTAAATGACCAGGGTAGGGAGTCGACAGATGTGGATTTTTTAGTGCTGATACTAATGATACTAATTTTCTTTTTTTTTAATCAGCCTCAGCCGATGACTGAAATGGGTTAATGATTTTCTGAACCGATAATTTGGAGCCGATATGCTTTTGCTCTCTCAATTTATATGATAAAAATGACACAGTGATGATAACAAATGTTATAAGTCTCAATTCCACTGCACGCATTGTGTGATTATCCCTTGCAGTTGTTGCCTTTGCCTTGTGTTACACATATGTGCAATCCATCTCAACCCTCTACCCCCAGGCCTTTTGGCTGGTTAGATTTATTTATGTTGTTTTTCCTCTTCCATGTTTAATTTGTGTCTTTATTCTTACTTGTGCTCATGTGGCATGATATCTCTGCTGCCTGCACTCTGCTAATGGTGGGTTTAATTGCTTTCTGTCCTGGTTGTGTACACATAGATTTGGTACACCACTTCTCTCTGTGTGCTTGACGCCTCAATGAATTCAGCATGTTGCTCATGAAATAACAAGAAAGCAAAACTGCTCACTGTCTTTCTCTTATTCTGAAGCGTTTGATGTAACTCTGCTTGCTTTTTTTTCATCAACCAAAACACCCTTGCTTCTCCTATCCCCCTCCCTACACTCTCTCTATCTCTCTCTCTCTGTCTGCCCCGTTTTTTCTTGCTTCCAGTCTTTTAGCCAAGCTATAAGAGATTCTTCAGATTGCATAAGGATTTCCTACTTCCCTTGGGTCACATGACTGCAGACAGGGTGTGGCCTTTTTCAGGCAGCAAATCTGTTTGTCAGTGAGTCAGTGTTCATGCCAAGCCCACCTTTTCCAGCACACAAGACTTTCAGAAAGAGATGGGTGTGGCTTCATGGGAGATGCCATCTAATCCAAATATCATATAAACATGATGTCCATTTCAAGTGAAGTGAAAAAAAAAATTATAGTCATTTTATAATGTTCACAAGTTTCAGGGTTGCATAAGGTTTTATGTTTTTGAAATAAATATACTTATGCTCATTAAGACTGCATTTATTTGATCAAAAATAATAACAGTAATTGTAATATTACAATTTTAAAAAACTGAATTGATCAATTTTAATGCATTCATCCATGTTAAATAAAAGTATTAATATTATTAAAAATGATATAATATTTTTATGCTCTATACTATTTTGTACATATGGCATGAGTGATGCAGGTATGACATCACTTTGTTGGCCAACTGGCAGTTCACATGAAAGTGGTTCCCTTGAAAAACCCAATAGGGATTTTCCCATAGGCTTTTGGGTTGTCGCTAAAAACAAGCTATGTGATCAACAAAAGTTTATGATTCTTGCACATTTTGTCTATCAAGATAATTATCACAGATGAACACAAATTCTGAAGCCTAAATGCAGTCGCCAGAATTAAAAAGCAAAAGGCAGGCTATAAACAAACCACACCGCGGTCCCATGAATTCAACAGGTCACCACCACTAATCTTCCAACCTCTCTTTCAGTTTTTATAAAAAAAAAAAAAAATTCTCAAAACGTTTGAGCTAGAATAGTTGTATAAGAGCACAATTATAAAAAAAAATAAGGCTCTAAAGCAGGACAGAGCCTATGTTCTTTGTAATGACATTTGATCTCCTCCAAACCCTCTGTAGTCCTATTTAGCCACTGATTAGCAAATGCCTTTTTGAAGACCTGTAAGGGCTTCAAAAATCACGAGTGGGGTAATATTGATGTATTTTATGTCGTATAATAAAACGTGAATGTGTCTTGAGTTAACCACAGACAATTCACCATTTAACCAAAACCCCATTTAAAGCTACACTGTGTGATTTTCACCCCATCTAGCGGTGAAAGGGTATAGGACCATCCAGTGAATATTAGTTTCTGTTCCTCTCAATTCCGATTTCATTTTAACTCCTACGGTGGCCAATGTAGTCCAAGATTAAAATGGCTTCCAGTTTGACCTTGTCCATGAGTGTTAACTCAAACGTAAATGCGAAAGGCGAAGCTTGAATTAACGGGTATGTCCCTCTTTGGCTAATGTACTTTCAAGATGGAGGGGCAACATGGAGACCAACATTAGAACTCCCTTACCCGTATGCATTTTCAATGGCATATTATACACTCACGAGAATACTTTATTACTTGAACGAAGTAAATATACATTAATGAGCACATATATTTTGAAAGAACTATGTGTTTTTAAGCTAAGAATAAACTAAAAGAATTACACAGTGTAGCTTAAAAAAAAAAAAAAAAACTTTGGGACATTGGAACTAACTTGCTTCCGCATTTTCAGCCTACACAGTGATGTCATTCCTGCACCACTATAGCGCATCCTGTTTACAGTAATCAATTACTTTGTAAACCATTACATCCAACACTGCGTGAGATGAGTTACAGGCCTAAATTCTAAATTTAAGGTTTGTTGTTTAAGTTTACCTGAAGCTTTTTTATGTGAGGCCTGTTTGTTGAATATGCAACTATTTCAAGTTTTTAGTATACTACACCCTTGAATTATGGAATACACTACTCCGTAAAGACTACAATGCCATGTCGCAACTTGGTGGTGTGTTACCTCCTTTCGTTTAAAGGTTTTGTGTGTGCATCAAGTGAGCGTGTGTCGACTGGATTGGTGCAGAGATAGCTGGGTCCAGGACTCCGCATTCTGCTGCTTTAGTATTCAAGGCAGGTGTGGCTGCAGTCAGAGGGAGGGTGGGCACAGGCTGACGCCTCGAACACAGACACAGTGTTTCACTCCCGGCCACATCCAATTACACACCCCCTGTTACACAAACACACACACAACCAAGCACAATCCTTGTCTGTACTTTTTTCTTTCCATTTTTATACAGCTCATCTGTCTGTTCGGCATGCTGTCTTTTACATCTCACGTCCTGCTTTCTTCCCTCTCTGTCAAAATGCCTCCGTCCTCTTGCAGTTGTTTTCCAGCCACGGCTTCTAAAAAAAATAAAAGGCATCCGTTGTCTACTTTGATGCACATCCACGATCATCCTTTTTCCGATCAGCCCTCCTTGTCATCCGTTTCAGCCACAGCTTATCTGGTTCTCACTCTCCCTGTCAGAGATCTAGGGGCAGCTGATGAATGAAAAGCTGAAATTTAGGAGCTGAATGAAGCAAAGACGAATGACCTGTTTATTGCTGTGCTATTAACTGGTCAGCACCCCTTTTGTTAAACATGACTAACAATGTACTCAGTGCTGGGCATCTGTTGCTTTTCCAACGTTACAAAATAAGAGCTTCACAAGTTCCTGCCGTGGTTTGTTTATTTGCACACCATGTGTCTCACTCTCCCCAGGGAGCTGCTGGTTGTCTGTGAGCCCTCCAAGCCATTTCCATGAACCAAATGGATGTTTTTCGCTTATTACAAACGAAGCCATATGCTCAAAAAATAAACCGTCCTCCTTTTATCATTCGTTTAAATGGCTTTCCCTCCACATCACCTGAATTAAACTTCATCCTTTCAGAGATAATATATAGCTGCCTCCATACTGTGCTCTGCCTTTAACCCTTAGGGGTCTAAGGTGTTTTTGGGGTCCCTGAGATGTTTTGACATGCCCTGACATTTGCGCTTTTTTCAATTGCTTAAAAACATAGAAAAGGTGTCCTTACACTATTCAGCACAAACATGGCTACCATAATATGTGAGCAACATGTACATGTTTGTAATTTTGAGATAATGTTTATGCATGGTTATTGAAAAAGCCACATTGCCACAAAACACATCATAATTATGTGTCCTCAAGACTTTCAACTAATGAATGTTTTCGCCTTGAGTTTGATTCAAAGTGATGTGAAAATCTCCCTGCCAACCTATCTAACATAAAGCAATACATTGATTTAAATTTTTGTAAGACACTTTTTGTTTTTTTAGAAAGACAATATGCGTGGGGATGTGAATGATTATGACTAATGCTGTAATTCACACCTGAGAAGACAAAGAGCTGCATTATGAGCCTTTCAGTCAGGTACGTCACTGAGAGGGAACTAAACAAGGACAAAAGATTATATATTGCTTGTAGTTTATTTAGAATATAAGTTAACCATATATATATATATATATATATATTATATATATATATATATATATATATATATATATATATATATATATATATATATATATATATATATATAATAAAAGCTCATTTTGAAACAATCATTTCTGGAAACAAATCTTTGTTCTAATAGTCCATATGGGCCATTCTACAGAATTGGTTCAAAAAAAGTTAAAGTTGGAAACATTTTGAGAAAAAAGCTGGAACGGATGCAATGTGAAAATACTGTCAGGGTACACAAATATTGAAATTGACATTGTTAGCCTGTTGTCTTCATTACATGTCGATACACTGTACATTTTACTTACACTTATTATGACTTTAATTCATCAATCTGCGCGTTTCACCATCAGTGTGCAATGCGTATGACATGTACGTTCGTTAATAAATAAACTGCAATTGTCCTGTGGAAGAACTTTGTCAGACGGAGCTACTTATCTCCTTTAATGTCAATGGTGAGTCACACGGGCACTGGGCAACTCCAAGAGTTCGAGCCAGACCCCAGTAAAAAATAGTCAGAATATAACATTTATAGGCGCACCACATGGATTCAGGATATAGTCAAAAACACGGTTTGGAAAATGGATTTATGATGTACTCATTTATTTTGAACATACAGACTGCAGCAGTATTAGTAGTAGTATACTATTCGCTTAGGTTTCTTTAAGTTTAGAGAAGTGCTCCAGAAAAAAAGTTGGAGAGATGGAGAGTCAGAAAGCATACCTTCTTTATTTTTCTTTATTTTACCAAAGTGCAATGTTTAGTTTCAATTTTAAGTGGACATAAAGTAGACATTTAACAGTTTATTTTTTCATATTTCTTACGTCACTATGACTGTGAAAGATTCCAAAACGCGCCCTGCGTGTTTGACAACCTCAGAGAGTTAATTATTGGGAGTGCATCAGACTGTTTGATTCACCCCTCTGGCATTGATGGCTTGGACTGCCTTACTTTTCTTCAGTTGCATCTCCCTGTAGCCATGTAGTATATAAAGTTGAGACTTTCGGCTCTCTACCACATGATTTTGATTGGGGAATTTGGTAGCTGGCTAATTTCATTGTCTTTCTGATTAAAGGCAGATCAAATTACCACACTCAGTCTAAAACGGTAAAGCAGCATTATTGGGTTTTTGGTAATGGCTGACAGACTGCATTCTGCAGACATTTCAACAGTGAACAAGAGCATTATTGACAGCATGAAGTGGCTTCATCTGCAGGGAATTCAGATGTCTTTTAAATGTGCATTAACTTGCATGTTTTACTCAGAAACTTTTGAGGTGCAATGTATACCGATGAGTCACTCTTTATAAAAAGCCGAATAGAGACAGAGTATGAGGGTGGAGAGAGAGACGAAAAGAAAGACTGAAGAAAAGAAGGGGTGGTGGGGCAGAGCAGGTTTTGTGGTGTTGCAGATCCCCAGCGGAGTGAAGGCGGATATGGGGCCTAAAGGCCTTCGCTGGCACCACTGCTGCAGGACAACAGAGGAAACAGATGTGGCCATGATTTACATCTGCTGCCTACCAGTGACTGCTCATTCACTTTAGTCTCACAGCAATGCCTCACTCTTATTTCCTTCCTCCCTCCCTTACTTTGGCATCTTCCACTTACCCGGATGTCCCTGCCCACTTTTTTGCACTCCCCCGGTGTCTCGCAGCCCCTCTCTATCACCACCACAACCACTCCCCATCCTCTATATTCTCCAGCTTGATCCAGACGTTCAGTCATGGTGATTCAGCCCGAGCTCAAATGCTTTAATCTTCTGTCTCTCAACATCCTCTCCACGCTCACGCTGGGATGTGGAGTGTGAACTACTTTGTGCACCCTCTTCTCCATTTGCACAGCCCCGCTATTCCACCACCGCTGAGATTAAGCAGACGCCGAGCTCTCTTTACTTAACCATGTGTCTGGTGACTGCTACAGGGTATAAAATACTTTTGTTGAACATCACTACCTAAATGAGCTTTGGAATCCATTTTAACTTAGCACTACAATGTACTGATGAACTTTCTTTAGGTTATAACTTTTTATGGGAAATGTGTACTCACAGCAAGAGGACCTCCAGGCCATTGTGTCATTTTGCCTGAACAACATTCTGCTTTGCAATCAGATGTTTGCAGCTTCATATGAGGTCATGGAGACTGCGGTCATCATGAAGGGATGCATAAAGACCCATTTGTAGGAAGTGAAGTCACCCAACTCCTCCATTGACATGTTGTCACTGGTGTCTGTTTTTGAAGTCTGGCTTTCTATGTTGCTTTTTTTAGCATTTTTCATTGTACAGTTTGTGCCAATGCATGCATATTGATGAAAATGAGAAGGGGTTGTAGGGATTAGTGTTGTCACGATAGTGAAATTTCTAGCTTTTGATACAATACCTTGAAAAATGTTTACATACTACACCATTTTCGATAACTCTGAAAAACTGCCATGTATACTAATCAGGGCTCACACATTAAGGCTTGTCCGCTTGCGGGACAAGTGGATTTTTTGTAGGACAGAGTAGAAGAGAAAATTAGTTGTCCGAACCGACAAGTTAAATTTCAAACAAAATAAAATGCCATGTTACTATCACGTTATGTGCCACTCGTTACGTCTATTTTACAGATTTAATTTTACCGATTTGAAACAAACACATTTTTCGTGCTGCTGTGAATGTCCTGAATGTGACTCTCAAAAAAAAGACGCACGCCAGTATAATGTGCATGCACGACTGCGCACCAGAAGTTCTCTTTCGCGCTTGAACGAACATTAACACACACAATTAAGCCAAAATGTAATTTGTTGATGTATCTTCATAACATAAGAGCAGTCTTATGATGGACATAAAGAGTTGTAACTCGTGAGAGAATGAGGCGCGTGTGAGATCAGCGTCTCTGTCCACAGCGGCTGCTCTTAAAGGGCCAGCTACCAATAAAGCGTTCTGTCAGTAAAGTTACTGAAAGAACAAAAGGAACAGAGAAAATGACTCACTGCTCTTGACTAAAGAACTTGTGTAGCTTCAATAAGTAGTAGTCTATATATAATTTATGCAGCCCAGACTGTTTGATAACTTTATTCAATTTCTGTATATGTCCTACCTAGACAGTTAATTTTTATCCAGACATCAATGGCTTATTGATCATTATAGGTGTTATCAATCATTTAGTTGTTATTGCTAATTTCAGAATTATCACTAATCTGTGTGTGCATTTGGTTTAGAACCAAACAAGTTGACTCATGAAACCATTTGTTTATTATATCGCAATCGCATATCACAACCGCAATATTGACCTCAATAATCACAATATGACATTTTCCCCAAATCGTGCAGCCCTAGATAAAATTATAAATCTTTACCCGGACAAGTGACTTTTGTGCATGGACAAGTGAAACATAAATTTACTTGTCCGAAGGACAAGTGCCTCAAAAAGTTAATGTCAAGCCCTGCTAATCAACGAAAACTTGTCTTAACATTCATGATTTCATCTGTAACATTGTTTTTCTGATATATTTGCATATAAATGTTAACTTGCGGTTTAATATGTTGCTTACAGATGCAAGCTTGTTCTGTAGTAAACAACAGCACGAATCTGTGCAGATCATTCATTCACACAGACACTGCGATCTGTTTAAATATGATTTTTTTTTGTTGCAGTTTACAGACCCTATTGCATATCGTGATTTAGAATTAAGCACTTAAGAATAAAGAACTTACTATTCCACCTCAGCTGAATCAAATGCTAATCGAAGTGGAACTAAATGACACTTAGGTAAATTTCTGAGGTAAATTTCCCAAGATTATTACTGACAGCTCTTTCTTTTCATACAGATTACATAAACAGAGACCATTGCTTTTGTTTTTGGTTGTTTTATTGTGGATATTTAAAACATTGTCCATTTTCAGTGTTAAACAGTCTTTAGAAATAAAAATGTATTGATCTTTGAAAAAGTGTACGTACATTATTATGCCATTAGCAATATTGTATATCTAAATGGTCTCAGAACAACAATATTATTTATCACAATAATTTATTTTTCTCAAAAATATTTGTTATTGTGACAGGCCTAGACACATTTAGCTCGCTTGCAACCCTGATTTAGGGTTTTATTTTAGTTATAAATAAACAAAAATCAAATAGAATTTCTTATCCAATTAATCGAAAATAATAATAATAATCGTCTGATTAATCGATTACCAAAATAATCGTTAGTTGTAGCCCTACTATTTTTAGCAGTTTTAAGAAACAGCAAAACCAATTCAAGTCATAAATTCAGTTTTTGACCTCTTCATTAAAAGCTCCTGCTCCATAAGAGTCATTTCTTCTGTGAATCAACTTAGAGGTCACACTGTATGTTTTAAATCACAAAAAATGGTTCGAGAATCACACCAAGATTCTGATTATTCAAATGCAGATCATAAATATTTTACCCAGCCTTAAAATAGACATAAAATATTTAAGTTGTGCTCATGGAATGGCCCACTGTAGTCCTTTTCTTCCACATATATTAAACTACCAACCCTGTTGTGTCAGCTAATAACCTTTGGACCTATTTGGTTGCACATTCACCAAATCTACACCCAGAGCCAACATGCTGGTTTTATATGCCAGGTCTATTGCACTCTTCAGCCTGCAGCTGTTTCATTTTGATGCATGCAAATGGATGTTTGGGCTGAACTCATCCTCTGAATGCATTGTAAGAAAGCTCAAAGCATTTAAAATTTTGTTAAATGCACCTCAGGGACTGTGTGATAAATTGCACCATTCTTTTGTGAAACTCAGTGCAACTGTCAGGTCTCCACACAAACGGGCTGTTGTTAGATTGGTTAAGCAAGTATGACCTTGGCAAATTATTATCTTATAGTATTTTTTCATGGAATGTTGTACCATCCACTTGTATGATGATGTTGGATACAGCCCTATTTTTCATTCTGGTTTTTCATGGGTGATTCTTCGGTAAATAGGTTGCATGAGAAGGACACAGCCTAAGGGCATGCACAGATGCCGCCTCCCAGATGCATGCAATCCAGAATTCAGTTCTCATTCAAAGCTTTTTGTAGCTTGCATGCCAGCCGAACTTAGCCCCGCCCACAACATTTGAGGATGACAAGTTAGGTCTGGACTTTCATTCATTGTGAAGCAAGTATGCCCAATCCAAAGCTTTTCGACCAAACAAATTGTTTGGGTGGGCTTTATACAATGATGGACAGATGATCAACCATAACATAATCATCCACATCACCAAAGAGCCCTTGAGTTGAATTCGTTTACAACAAAGAATGGAGAATTGAGATGTGTAGATTCAGCCATCTCATCTGTTATGGAAGATGTAGACAGCGCATTAATTTTAAAAGATGAACAGAGAACCGTGATCAAGGCATTTTATTGATCCAATTGAGTCCAGAGACATTTTCTTTCCTAGTTCAGTTGAAACACGCCCCATAATCAGAGCCCAATGGAGAAGTATCAGACTCTCATTCTGACTAGAATCTGAGTCTGACAACATCAGGCTAAGCTTTTTGTGCTTGCATTGTCAAATACACACACAATAATGTGAAAATGTACATTGTATGGGGTATTCTGGTAAACACAGTCTGTTGCACGTCCTGTGTGTGAGTAACAGTATATTAGATCCGTGCATCTCATTCTTAAAGGGACAGCAGCCTCATAACTGTTGTCGTTGTTTATCATCGTTAATAAAAAAATATCACTCGCTGCTTTTGACTGAATCACTTTTGTATCATTATTGTGAATCAATTTATATTTAGTTCATACAGTTAAGACTACAGTGTTTTTTTAACATTTTGATTATACCATTTCTGTAGTTTTCTTACTAATTAATGTGACTGTATCTGAAAAACTTTAAGTAGTTTTTTTCTATTGTATTTGTCCTGTTGTTTGTAATTTGTTGCTTTTTTCATATTTTTAATATAAAAATAAAATAAAATGGTCTGTCTATTACAGTAATGATTTAGCACATGTGTTCACATTTAATTCAGTGGGACTTTTTTTCTTCAGGACCCATTAAACTGTTTACCACAGTCAAATGAAGAAAAAGTAATGCAAAACAATATAATCTATGCATCAATATCTATACCAATATCAATTGTGACCAAGAATGGATTTGAGTCTGAATCTCAAAGTACCAAAAAAGAGATTCCCACCCCTAGTGAGAAGCTTTTTCTATTACGATCACTCATAATTATGTTTAGAAACTTGAACAAACTCTTAAAACTAAAACTTTGGTGTGTTACTCATCCAAGGTGTTCATGCTGCAGAGATGAATCTCTTGGAAATGCACAATTGACAGTAGCTTGTGTTGACAGTAGCAGTAGCTTGAACTGATATTTGCACAGGCTTTTTTTATATTCCTACTATCAGAGATGAACTTGGGTGGGTCCTCTTAAGCATGGCATGTGACATAGCTTAATAGATTTAGTTTTTTCCTCCACAGAAGCACTCAAACATTTTATGTGCTCTGCTGATCTAGAAGGCTTGGTAATGACCTCTCTCAATGCCTTGGGCAATGGATGACATTTGTTTGGAAACATTGTAGAGCTTGTTCTTGTGGCATTTACACATTTAGACATTTACAGACATCCGTTACATTAGTACTAATGTTAGAACTAAACTCAATAAGCTGTACTCTGTCCTGACTAATACAGTTTGTTCAAACACACATTTGTTCATAAAACAGAGCAATGGAGATGTGTTTTTAAAATTTGGCCGCACTTTAGGAACTTTAAACTCTGATGAGACTTTTCAGTGGCAGGGATAAAATAATGCTGTGGAAGAGAGGAAGTATCGTTGACCTTGGCAGTTAATTCATGTTTAAATCAGGTCAATTTGCTTCAGAATATAACCACCCTGGTCTGATATCTCTTCTGAGGTTAAGAGGCCAATGGGAGTGTACAATGAGGCTAAAGCATGACTTGATGCTGAAGAAGTGGACAGTAATCCAATCTGGGTTAAAATCCACTTCAGGGCTTTCCAATATTCAGCGCTTTTACTTTTTATGGCTACCATCACTGACTGTACAAGTGTGATAGTGGGAAATTGGCCGTAGCACTAGTAGATGAATCCCAGTCCAAAATCATTCATCTCGGATCACTGCTAGCACACATCAAAGAGTGACCTCTATTTTTCATATTCTGTGGGCATAAGAAAACCCGACAGAGTTGGAAGCTCCTGTATCTCACAGTAACACAGATCCCCTAATCTCTGATATTGCCAGATTTTTTATTTATTTTGGTAACTGCCTGCTTATTTTGAACCCAGTGCATTTTTTTTCTACCTCTGTGATCTTGGAGACTGGTCACAAAACAGTTAACACTTATATTTGCTCCCAAACTTTAGATTGCTCCAGGAGTTAATTATTTATATATGACTGTGAAGTAGGTTTGGGTATTGAGAATAAAGTATCTGATTGGAACCGGGACTAACTTTCGTTTTTCCGGAATCGCTAGAAAGTGAAAATTTCGATTCCTAGTTTTGATATTCACAGTCCGTTGACCGGAAGAAAAAACCGCTGAACAACACCAACGAAGAAGCGTTTACCGGAAGTGTTGGCATAATCATGCGAGTCAAACATGAGATAGCTTACATCGGCGGTCCAAAGTGTGTCTTCACTTTTCTAAAAAAAAAAAACGAAATCTCTGCAAAATGCAACATTTGTGAGAAAGGAGTATTTGTGACAGAAGGAGTATGTCCTTCAGAAAGGAGTATTTCCTTCAGAAAGACCGTTGGTTAGCAAGGTCAGCTAAACTTGTTTGACCCTGCCTCTTAAAAGAATCAGATCAAGAATCGTCAGGAACCGGAACTGGAAACAATAGAGTCGGAATCAGAATCGTTCAAATTCAAACGATACCCAACCCTACTGTGAAGGGTAGAAAATTGATCTGAGATGGAGATTCCCATTAGATGTGTAAATTTGGCATATTTGTATGGGTTGCATCTGTATATTGTGAGTGTTCAAGCACATGAAGCTTGTGTGAACTGCTGTGTGGAAAAAAAAATCATAACGTAAAAATGATTTAATAACATTTAGTCTTTTTCCCACCATTTTATTATCACAACATGAGGCTTCATTCACAAGCACAAGTGTTCCAAGTCATTTAGATGGTGTCAACATTTCCTGTCTGTTTTGTCACAAAATGTTCAAACTTAGAAATTAGGCCATTTTTCAGTTAATTTATGAAATAATTTAAAACCTTTCTTTCTCATTCTGTTCCAGTTTCTGAGTGGTACATCTCGCACAGCCAGACCCCTTGAATTTGGAAACATTGTGTCACCAACCTGAAGCATTCCTTCATTCACGTCTTACGTTTACAGTAAGTCTCACATCGTGAGCCGTGACTGAAACTCAAAATGGCTAACAACACTGCAGACCACCCACCGGGTAACTCGGTCACCGAGGTTGACCACGATGGGGACTTTGGCTGCACGAACAATGAATCTCCGTGACCTGATGGAGCTCCGCTGTGGCGATGCGGTCAACAAGATTGCAGAATGCTACGGAGACGTGCAGGGGATCTGCCGCAGACTCAAGACCTCACCTATCGAGGGGTAAGAAGCAGTGAAGATCTACACCTACACATGCACACCCACTTGACACCTTTGTGAAAGCACTGCTGCGTAGGGCTGGGCGATATGAAAAAAAAAATCCTTATTTTTTTATAAGTAGAGTATTTTAGAGCAACTATTGATCAATTCATGATTAAAAATATATATATATATATCTAGTTTAACTTAAAGGGGGGGGTTGATTGCAATATTCACTTTTTTTTCATTTTAAATAGTGTGTAATGTTGCTGTTGGTGCATGAACAGTATCTGCAAAGGTACAGCACTGAAAGTTTAGTGTAAGCAAAGATATCGTCTTTTAAAAATTAGGAAGTTTAATGCCTACAAAAACGACTCCGATTGGGACTACAACAGGTTTTAGACGTCATTAACCCACACATTTGCATCAACCCTCCCTCCGGAATATGCAAAAAAGGGCATGGCCATATTTCTGCGGCTTCGTCGAGTGTGTTATGTTCACCCTGTCATGTCTTCTGTGTTCGTGCTTCCCACTGACGCTGTACTTAGACAACAATGGATACAATACACATTGGATTATGTTCCATGAAAATGACGATCGTAATCTAGCTCTCTGTGCTGCGCATTTTATGGAAGACAGCTTCCAGAATCTACCACGAATTCAATGCCGGATTTGAACAAGAAACTGTTACTAAAACATGAAGCAGTTCCAACTTTAAAACCTGAGGTAGCAGTTGTTGGGCCACAGTCTGTAAGTAGGCTAAGACTTAATCATTTAAAAGGAATTTGCATGTATAATTTCAGACGTAGCCTTGTGTTTTAGTTGTATCAAATGCCAGTGCTGGCTTTATAGCCACTAGGCTACTAGTTATGCTATTTTGTGTCGACGACAAACGCGTATAAACATTATGGACCTGAATTTTGTATAAGTACTATGTTGTAAATGTATTTTTCATGTATATATACTTTATGACGTTATTTTCGATTTGATCAAGAACATAAACTAGTAGCCAGTCAGTTCAATGCTATTGTGTAAAGCACATGTGTTTAAAGTAAAAAAGGGGCAAATTACCGCAGACCGAAGTACATGCACGTTTCGCCCGTAAAGGTAATGCGGAGTGAACCTTCCGGACAACGTGAGCTACAGTTTAGCCAATCAACACGCAGGCCCAAACTAACCAATCTGAGCCCACTGCCTGTTTCTGAGGGTAGTGGTTTCATAGACTCAGGAAGTCAACCATTCGTTCAAAGGACAGAGGAGAATGCGGCTTACAATAAAGGTGAAATTTATGAAAAATAAGACTTAAAAAAAAAGAAAAAAAGAAAAACATGAATACATGTTATATTGCATCCCATAAACACAATCATGTAAAGAAAAAAAGCAGTAAACCCGCCCTTTAACAATTTTTAACTGCAGTATAATTTAAGGAACACATCTGGTTAAAAAAAAGTTATATTCCAAGTGCACTACACTTGAAGTGATTAACATGGTGTAAATCAAATGTATAACAAATCACTTAGTTAAGTATCTTTGTAGAAATTATGCAGGAGTTAAGATGTGAATATTGTACACATTACTTTAAACATATCATTTATAGTAAATAACAAAAAAAAAATGACAACGTTTACAAACGTTTGTCAAATATCACCTTTCAGCCTGTTAGGGTTTTATTTTCTTTACATCTTTTTGCATTCCATTGCACTGCTTTTCTATTGTTTTTGTGGTTGGCGGAAGTGTTTGGCTGTTGCACTCGTGTTTTGCATCTTTTGCAGCGACTCACCCATGAAACGGCTTTCTAAAAACGCGGCACGTATCTGCAACTTGCGTCTAATAACTTTTTCCCATTCCACTGCCTGCGTCTTGTTTTTTCAATGCAATATTGCGATATTTCTGTGTGAACAGCTGTTTAAGATTTTTTTGTAATGTTTTGTAACGTTTGCTAACATTTATTCAAAACTGCAATTTCTCGAAAAGATCAGGAAAATCGATCAATCCTACTGGTGCATGTTGCACTCGTACTCTGAAATGTAATCAATTCTTTATTTCAACTGAATTACCATTGTTATTCCAAAACTTTTTTTATTAATTGTTTTATATCAGAAAATATTTTACAAAAACACTAAATTGAAATCTGTTGCATGTTACAGGTTTTGTTTTGTTTTGTTTTTATCCCACGTTTTAATATTTATTGAATCCTTTGCAGCAATGAAAGCTTAATGAAAAGGATCCCCACAGCACCATACTTCCCTGAAGGCATGGTGTTGTGTTTGTGTGTTGTGCTTTACATGTGCTTTGGAAAAGTTCAATTATCTTGTCACCTGACCACAAAATCTTTTATTGCATCACAGCTGGCGAGGCATTTGAAGCCAACTTCGGACGTGCTTTGCATAGCTCCTTTAGAGTAATGGCTGCTTTTGTGTCACACTCAAATGTGTCAATGTTATGCAGAGCTTTTCAGATGGGTTCCTTTTTGTTCCCTTTTACTGAGCTCTATGATTGTTCGCTGCTTTATGGTTTCACATCCAGTCTGCATCAAGCAGTGTCTTGGGGGACAGGCTTTTATAGATGGTGTTTTGGTAATTTGATGTTTCTACTTCTGGGTAATTAAACTGCTTTTCCTAATTTGAACATTTTAGTTCTTCAGTCTTAGGTTTCACAGCTGACCTTCAAATTCTTTAAGGGGGACAATGTGTACTTTTTTATGTATTTTACTATTAAAAAAATCTACAAATAAAAATACCTCTGCCAATTATCTGACTTATCCTCATAAACAAAGAATTTATTATCTTTATATACATGGGACGGGTAGGTCCACGGAGGCTTCAATGTAGTTCTGCCATTTTGAAAAACTATAATAGCAGAGAGGGACAAAAAGTACTTGGCCACGTGTTTCCACAGACGAAAAGTTTTCATTCCGAGCCAGTGTGACGTAACTGAAAGCAGCAGAAATGGAGGAGCAGAGCAGTGAGAGGCACTTGTTTTTAAAAAGTTTAAAAGGCTACATTGCAAATCCTCGTCGCCAGAAAAGTCAAAAATGTATCGTAAACCGAAACGTGACCGCAGATTACAAAAAACACGAGTCCATGTCGAGATAGCTTTTTAATAATAATTATAATTTAAAAAAATAAACTAAAATAATAGTTTTAATTATTAAAATTATGGCACTGCGACCGCGTCGCTTCCATTATGATATTCCTACATTTGAAATAACGAACTTGAGCGTGCAAAAGACACAATATTTGAACAGGCCCTTGGTGAAGCATTTGAAGTTGAAAAGCCTAAACATAGTTTAGCTTTGCATATAAAGTTTCAAGTTATTTGTATTTATAATTTTTCTATTATATAAACTTAATCTTTAAAACGTTACGGACGTGACAGACCACTGAAGCGTCATGACCTCTTGATTATAGCCCTGATAAATTCAACAGGCCGTGCTGTTATAACAAAATGAGTATTTATTTTTCAGGCATGCCTCCATTTTTCTGCAAAATACTTTGTTAAAATAAAGTTTTGAAAAGGGGGTTTTTGATCCCTCTTTTGAAAGCATGAGGAATTATGTTGAAAAGGAATGTAGAAATGATGAGAAATGTAGTTTTTGCATTGTTGCTCACCTCATATTTGGTGGAAAAACAAGGCAATTTTCTTAACTTCTAATTTCTGACAAACTTAAAAAAAAAATTTCATGGTAAGAATGACTTTTGCATGGAATTTCCCGGCTTATTTCACCTCCGTTGGTGCAAGGTGAGATTGGGCTTTGCTGTTGTCCTAATGAACAGCGTGATCATGCGAAGCAAACACTGCCACGGCTCTCATCTCCACTTCAGCATATGGGCTCTGTTGGATCATTCTAGCATTGACATTTAGCATTTGTGCCTCATTGTGTTCTTAATTACATTTTAGATCATCACTCGGTTCCATTTTGTAATGAAGGGACAGCTGTACAGACTTCCCCTCGCAAGAAATGACTCATTTTATTGAAGGGGTTATTATAGAGGAATATTATATTTTCTCTTTCACCCTTAAATTTAAGAGTGGGCTGAAAAAGCAAAGTAACATTTCTTTTAAAGGTGCTGTGGAGACCTTCTGACGTGGTTTTACAATCGTATCACATAGCATAAACAGGTTTTGTTTGAGGTGCAAGTCTGACTGCATTCATACATTTGTTAAGAGGCAAAACATTGAAATTGACAGTAGAGGTGTTTAAGTTTGGCACTTGACCTCGCTGTTTGCTCTTGTTGCTTGTCTTGTGAGGGAAAATGATTCATCACTGGTCTGCTGTAATATTTTTTTAAAATCCAGGCCACTCCTGTTTGCATTACAGCATGACACAGACCTCTATAAAGCCAATACCATTACAGTCCATTCAAGAGTTAATGATTCTGCAGATATGTGTCTTATTTATGGTCGATTTACGTTGTAGTGACCCAAGAAGACTCAAAACTATAAAGACAATTTCAACCTCTAATCTCAGCGTTTAGACTTTGGAGGCTGTACTGAACCACTCCTCAAATTCCACTCTAAATCAATTCAACTTGTTTTCACACCCATGGCTCTTAGTGTACTCTGTTTGGTGAAATATCATCTTGTTTTGGAGGGTATTTTCTTCAACCAGCATATTATCTTTCCAAACAAAAAGTGTTTTACAGAATTTAAATCAATGCATTTTTTTGGGGTAAATGATTAGGCAGGATGATTTTCAGATAATTAAGAAAAAACTCTTGGTGACTAGATCCATTAGTCAAAAGTCTTGTGGACAGATATTTAGTATGTTTGTGACCTTATTTCAGAAACTTTTTTTTCAATAACCATGCATAAATAATATTCTCTCAAAAATACAAACATGTACATACATGTTGCTCCCATATTATGGTAGCCCTATATCTATAATAGTGTAATTATGCCTTTGGCATTAATGTTTATAAGCAACTTAAAAAAGCACAAATGTCAGGGCATGTCAAAACATCTCAAGGACCCCAAAACACCTTAAAGGGATAGTTCGGCCAAAAATGATATTTAAACCATGCATTACTCACCCTCAAGCCGTTAGAGATGCATATGTCAATCTTGTTTCAGACGAACACATTTTCAGTTATTTTAGAAAATGTCTTCAGTGGATATAATGTGAAGAAATGGGGTCCAGCTCCTTCAAGTCCCAAAAAGGTGCATAAATCCTTCACAAAAGTAATCTCATCCAGCTCCAGGGTGATAAACGAAGGCCTTCTGAGGGTAATACGTGCGGTATTGTCGTAAAAATGTACATATTTAAAACTTTATAAATTAAAATATCTGACTTCCGGCAACGATACGCCGTAGGTTCACGGGTGATGGAAGTCGGCGTACGTCAGCGTAGGAACCGTCGCGACGTTTCCTACGCTACGTCGCTCCTCGTACGCCGACTTCCATCACCCGTGAACGTACGTAGCGTTGTAACAGTCACGACGATCGTTGCCGGAAGTCAGATATTTTCATTTATAAAGTTTTAATATGTATATTTTTACGACAATACCGCACGGATTACCCTCAGAAGGCCTTCGTTTATCACCCTGGAGCCGTATGGATGACTTTTGTGAAGGATTTATGCACATTTTTGGGACTTGAAGGAGCTGGACCCCATTTCTTCACATTATATCCACTGAAGGGTCTAGACATTTTCTAAAATAACTGAAAATGTGTTCGTCTGAAACTAGATTGACATATGCATCTCGAACGGCTTGAGGGTGAGTAATGCATGGTTTAAATATCATTTTTGGCCGAACTATCCTTTAAACCCCAGAGGCTTTAGTCCAATTGCCGGTTTATATCTGCACAGATTTACTTGGTCAATTAAGGTGGATATTTCCTGCTCATTTTAATAGTCTGACAGAAAAGCTAAAATGCCATCCATCTATTCAGCAGGTTTAAACAATTGCACTTTAGAAATTGAGGGACAGCATAAATGCCAATGGCAGATAAAATTTCCTCTCTGCTTCCCTCCCTTAGCTGTAAAATGGCATCTTAGATTTGTGATTACAACACATCTCACAGCCACCGTAATGTTATCCAGTTATATCTTCACAGTGAGCAGCACTATAATGATCATTTGAAATATTTCAATTTCTGTAGAAATAATGACATCTGTTGAGAGAGTGAAACTCGACCTCTTAGCTGTAAAATGTTCAATATGAAATTAGCCTGTTGAGTTTGTTCAGAAACCCCCTGAGGTCCTTGCGTGCCAAGAGATTCAGAGGTGGTGTTTTGAAAGGGCACTGGAAGCAGGGGACAAAGATTTCTCAAAAGTCCCTCATGCACACCATTGGACCCCAAATCTGGTTTATCTACCTCTCTTCCAATGACTTGAGGATCCTTCCATTCATAGTAACTTTAGAGCCTGTTGCTAAAAAGAGAGAATCCATTGCTAAGGCTTTGAACTAGAGACTGTTGAATTTATTTAGGCCAGCTTTGTTTATCATACTTTACATGGCTCCAGACTAACTTTTACACTGGTTGCACTGGTGCCACCAACTTTCTCAGTACTGCACTGATGTAAAAAGACTGACGCCATGTGCGTGTACATGACTGATAGGCCTTTCGCGGTAGTCAGGAAATCAATTTATCACACGATTAAAATGAGCTTGATAATGTTTCCAGCCGCTATAATTTCCATTTGCATGCTTGTTTGTTTTCCTTGTATCTCTCTCTCTACCAAGAGACTGGATTACAACTCTCGGTTCCTTGCAGCGTGAACTAGAGCTTAGGTTGTCTGCCCGAGCCCAAGGATAGTGTCAGGCCGAATCGGTCAAGTTCGGGCTTTGGTAGAGAATCTAAGCTCTAGTTCAGTTGTAAGCAAGAGTGGCCCTTGAAGTAGTAGAGATGTGCACTCCCAACCCAATAGTGTGGTTTGGCACACGATTTGATGGCTGAGCGTGGCGGGTTATGCACTCACTTTGTGTGTGCGGGTTGCGCACAATTTTTGAATAAAACAAAAATGATTTTTATTCATCTGTTGCAGAAAAGCAACAAGAACAACTAAAACCAAATAGAAACTATTTACAGGCCAGAGTTTCTATTCACATGTTGAGCGATGTAGCCAATTACAGACATATCTGTTGATTTTTTAAATGCTTCTGATTGGCCATTGTGTTCAAGATAGCCACCTCACTGCTCAAAATTGATTTTTTTGTTCAGTGCTGAATTCTGCTGGCAAATCCTCGAATTATAACACACAATGTGGGGATGTTATGAAAGATTCATTGTGCAGCCAGCTTCATTGATAATAACAGAGATTAGTGAGATTGTGATGAACTGTCAGCTTTTTCGGAATTATTAAGGGAGCGCACTTGCGTGCATTCAGTCATGCCAGGCCATGCATTGCACGCAGTAGCCTGCTTGCTTTTATGTTAAGTTAACAGTGGTTTGTGTGTTAATGCTTACAGTTAATAACAAATAATTTATTAGAGAGTTGTGTTTTGTTTACATCATTTTATTAGGTTTTTTTGGCATTTATTCAAGTGCAGTTTTTGTTAAGAGACATTGGGCTCTATCTTGCACCCGGCGCAAATTACTTTATACACTGACGCATTTATCATTCCTATTTTGCACTCGCGCAAAGCGGGCTTTTTTCCTCCACAGACGCACGTCGTAAACTAACAAATGAACTTGCGCTTCCTGGGCGGGTTGGCGCAAAAAGGAGGCGTGTGTCGGCGCAAACAATCCCTGGTGCTATTTTGCAGTTCCAGAAAACAATTGCGCCAATGACCAGAAAAAACCTGGTCTAAAGTGAGTGGCGCGTTGCGCGTATATTCAGATGCTATTTTAAGCGTGCATGCTTGGCCATAATACAGAGTGTGAACAACGCGGATACACTGTAGATGATTCTCTCATCAACACAGATGCATTTTACTTTTTGCAAATGATACATTATTATACGGAAAAAATATACTGTATAAACATGAGGGAAATCATTGTTGTGTCCATGATGATGGGAAAAACAGGCATAAAGCTTACACATTTACCCAAATTATTATATGCATGTTTAACCCGAAGCTAATTTGGGTGGGTTTGTCCCATCCCCAGTGTCCCTTCTCTTTCTTTACGGCCCTGACGAGAACATCGTTCTACTCGGCTGTGAACCGATGCTGAAGCGCGCCTGGTAAATGCGCCGTTAAAATAGAATTGTGCCATAGAACAAGCGCATCTGGTTCATCATGCTCTTAAAGGGAATGTGATATGACGCTCTTATTGGTTTATTTCCGTTACGCCCAAACCACACCTATGAATAATGAAGCTACTCCAGACCAACCCCTTTTAGATTTGCGCCAGGCGCAAGAGGCATTTATCCCGCCGGAAAATAGCAACAACAGCGCCGGGATCCGCCCACAAAGTTAATTGCGCTTTGCGCTTTGACACTTGCGTTTCAGATCGTTAAAATAGGGCCCATTGTGTTTTGGTAGTTGTTTTTTTTTTACATTTATTTTGGATATTTAAAATGTTTACCATTTTCAGTGTTAAATAGTCTTTAGAAATGAAAGGTTATTGATCTTTGAAAAGGTGTTCCTACATTATTATATTATTATTATTTTTTGCTGTCAATGGTCTCAGAACGACAATATTATCGTGTATCGCAATAATCTCTTGGACAAAATATTTTTAATTCATTTTTTTTTCTGACATACTCCAGTTCTTATTAACACACTAGACTTTTGAGCACTTTTTTGTGGGAAATCATATTGTACGCAGTACAGACACATTGATATGCACACACATTGTATGGTTCATCATTTGTTTTGGCCAAAAAGCAGCAGTGTATTGAGACGTTTCTATGCATAAATGAATTACAGAAATGCAATTAAGTATTACTAGTGCAAAGCAGACATGGATGGAAATAAATATGGAGGTTGTTTTCTTTAAGTGCATGTGGTCTGGTGTGTTTTAAAGTGGAGCTTTCTTCAACTGATGTGAGCTAGGGGAGGGGGGAACGCATTAAAACGACACACATTTTTTCTTGTTCTTTTCTTCCCTGGTGTTTAAAAAAATTAAATGCTAATTAAAGACCAGTCTTGCATGACAAACTAAGACCATTATTAAGTACATACCTCCTTACATTCCCCTCAAGTGTTCCATCCAGCAAGAGTGTTGTGTCCTGTTAGCTATAGTTATTGCTTTTATCTCACTTGGGCAAGTTGGGCAGCCCTACACATCACAAAGAGCTGATGAACACCTGCTTAGATGGAAGTAGCAGATTTAAAAATGCAATTTAAGGTCAACAGTCCCAGTAGTAATGTTAGCCTTTAGGTAGGCCAAACAAAAAACTTTTAAGATAAGCATATGATATAATATCACGTAACTTGAACATGTTGTGAAAATAATATGCTGTTTTATGTAGTAGAAATGATCTATTCAAATAAATAAGCATTTATAGTCATCCTTGGGGTCATACGATCAACTTAAAAAAAAGCTATGAACTAGATGGTGTTATTGCTTCGTAATGTCACTTGGGAAAGCATTGCACAGTTTGAATAACAAATTGATGTACAAATTTAAGCTGTTCAATGGCAAGATGAATTGAGTCTCACAGTGTAGCAGCAAATAGATTTAACAGGGAAAAGCGCTAAAATGGTGCAATCAAGCTATAAATGTTTTACCTTTTACCAATGATAAATAGGCAATTATAATACAATCACACATCATGTTTTAATTTAAAATACATCAATTTAGATTTTTACCTACAATTAGTTAGATTTTTCAATATTATTTTAGAAAAAAGGCTCTTCCCTGTGGAGCAGCGGAGAGATGAGCTGACAACCATTAAATATGAAATGATTTACCTGTTCTGTGCTGTTGGATTTTAACAGATGAATAAGCCGTCACGTTGTTGTAAATTTCAGACTTTCTTCCTTCAGTTGACAACAAAAGATGAGAGGCAGCATGTTTATGTAGATCCAAATAGTTGGACTATAGGAGATGCACTGAAATGAATATTCTGTGCTGAAACCGAAAATTCAGGATGCACTTGGTCTAAACTTCATTATTAAATAAGTTTGATTAACTGATTGTTTTATTGATATTATCAACACTCATTTGAACTCAACGCTGAATTGTACAAACATTTAAGTTGCACATAAGGCAGTTTTTCTATTTATTATTTAATAATAAGACGACACAAGGCTTTTGCCAATCAAATTAATTTACATTGAAAAATTACAACTGTATTAAATGAGATTTATGAGATTATTTTTTGAATATACTAATTAGGAATGTTGAAAAGAATGATAATTTAAAACTAAATCGGAGTGAGTCATTGAGTTATTTATTCAAACGTATTTTGTTCAAACGGCTGCATTTATTCAGAATAAGGCAGTTTATGGATGGGTAATTGAATCTTTGACTCAACCGTTTCACAAACATGTTTTATAGAAAAACTGCAGGGTTACCTGTAACATGCAGGCAGACTGACTAGAAGTCATTGGAAAGGTTTAAGGATTGATCATAAAATATCATATAATAATAATAATACAATTATATGACAAATGTCTTAATCTTTTTAGGAGGTATGCAAAGACTCCATGTATTTAATATGCAATATGAGCCTCTTATGGATCTACTGTGGGAGAAAGAAAAAACCTGTACACTGGTAAAAATTATATTGAGAATTATCATATACATTTCATTAGAGAAAAATGTTATCTTTTTATTACCCCAAATAGAATGGACTGAGCATTTACTGTTTGCTAAACATGTCCATTTCATTCATACTGGAAGCCGGAGGGCACCATCACACAGAAATTCCACATGCCTCACAGATGTAATGTAACTTATGACGTCACAGGAAATCCCTATTGTGGATATAGACATCAAGCTTTCGTAGCTGAATAAAAAGGATATAAAGAAACGCTTTGATTAATCATGAAGATTCACGACTTCAAAACTCATGACTGCTGCAATATATGGTGTTTGAGTTTTTCTAACACTCGACTTAAGTTATGAAGTGAGTAAGTAGTAAAAATATGTTATTAAAGGAACACTCCGACTTTTTTGGACTTTAGGTTATTTCGCGTATCCCCAGAGTTAGATAAGTCCATACGTACCTTTTTTCATCTTCGCACCCACCGCTGAGACTAGCTTAGCACAAAGACTGGATGTAAATGGCTACAGCTAGCATAATCCCAATAAGTGACAAAATAACGCAAACATTTTCCAATTTACATGTTGTGATTTGTATAGTCACAGAGTGTACAAATAGCAAGATAATATGAGACACAGATATCTTTTAACCGTATAAATATTGGTAACTATATTCTCAGAAGGCGAAGCACTGCTACGGTGAGTCTCAGGTGATGTGGTTATCGCTCCGCTCAAGTAGAAGTGCTTCGCCTTCTGAGAATGTAGTTCCCAATATTTATATGGTTAAAAGATGGCTGTGTCTCATATTACCTTGTGATTTGTACAATCTGTGACTATACAAATCACAACATGTAAAAAGGAAAATGTTTGCGTTATTTTGTCACTTATTCGGATTACTATGCTAGCTGTAGCCATTTACATCCAGTCTTTGTGCTAAGCTAGGCTAGTGGTGGGTGCGTCTGTCAAACAGAGTTACGCACTGAGGTGAAAAAGGTATGTATGGACTTATCTAACTCTGGGGATCAGTGAATAAGCTAAAGTCCAAAAAGTCGGAGTGTTCCTTTAAATGTCTTATGTTGGTCAACCGGCTTATTAGCACTTTGCATTACAAGTTTGGGATGACGCATTACTTTTTCAAATGCACGTTATAAGTGCCTCCAACTCGCAGATGGAGCAGCATTAACTACTAAAGTCAGAGCTGCTCTTCACTAACACACTGCGTGTATATTTTATTTAATAAAAAAAATCACAGCTTTGCAATTTCATAATCACACTAAGCCAAATAGCAATTTCAGTTTATTTTCAATTAATCATGCAGCCCTGTATTGGATGGTCTTCACTGTAAATTAAAAACAGATTAACCCAACAAAAGTTATTCTGTCACGAGCAGTGAGAGATTTTTGCGTTTGTCTTTTGTTGTTTGGTTAACATTAAAAACACAGACCTCGTCAGGAATATTTGGCTGAAGTCTGCATGTTCTGCGTGTCTGTGTGAATGTGCGCCACAGTTTTGTCTACTACACACACACTGAAGCATTTATGACTCTTGTGGTGTTTTCAGCACCTGTCTTCTCATTATATGAGGACATGAACATGTTAACTTTAATCATCATACCAGCAGTTTGATTAAGCTTGACATAATTATGCCAAATGTTACGATTGCATTAGTAATCACTGGGTACAATCTGTATATCTAAAAATAGAAGGATTGAATCCGATAATACAGGCTGGACATGTACTTAAAATGGTTTGTGATGTTCCTGCCATTCCTTTGCCTTTTCCCCCTCTTTTTCTGTGTTTGATCACCATATTGACGTTTGTGAAGATTTCCTGTGACTGCAAATATTTGCTGATGACACATTGACTCAAACCGCTCTTTTCCCTAATTTATTGTCTCCACTACTGTCATATTTATTGTAATCATATATTAAAATGCCATATAGCACAAATATAGGTGGGTAGTATAGGCCTAGTTTTATGAAGTAGATGAAAGTTTTTCCCTCAAAGTAATTTGTGTTCAAAGTTGGAATGTAGCCTGTTGTGCTTAGCTGTCAGCCTGGTCCCTGTTAATGATCTCCTCCATTACCATCACAACCATCTCCCATCAGCATCCTCTTTCAAAGCCTCTGCTTCAGTTACCTTGACACCAGCCCTCCAGCAACAGCCCCCTAGCCATAGATGTGACTGCAGTTGTCTTGAAGTCAGTCAGTTCTTGTTAGCCTTCAGCGTATAAACACATGAGTAATGTTTGGATGTCTGTAAACGATGATCTCTTGAATGGAGACCTCTATTTGTCAGTCCTTACATAATCACATTATTACCATTGATATTATTATTATTATTGTACTTTTGATTTAAAGGAGGACTCGGGTGCAAAATGAACCTTTGGTCTAATAAAACATCGGTACCTAGTCAATCGTTCTCTGAGATTTGTTTTCATGATAATCGAATGTAAAGAGTTTTATCTCTAAAAACAGGGTTTCCACGCGTCTTTAAAAGTAAAAAAAAAGTCTAAAATTTCTAAATCACAATTTAAGGCCTTAAAGTCTTAAATTTGCTTTTTCCTACGTCCATGTAAATCTCATTGAAATGTTCCAACAGCGTTTTGGAATTTAAAAAAAAAATTCTGTGGTTGTAGTTCTTTTCTTGCTAGATCAAATATAATTCGCTGTATTACGACTACAAAATAGACCAATATGCAACAGCCAATCAGTTTTGAGGTTATGTGTTATTGGCGCTGATCTCAGATACCACAGACAGACATATAGATTTTAAGTTTACGATACTTGGCTTGAAATATCTGAATTTTGGATCAGATTTTGCTGATTTTTAATTTTGCTTTTGGATCAGAGCCAACGGAGGTGCTCTGGGTTCTCCACACGGTGACAAGATACCAGTTCTACATTGTTTCAAACGATGTTTCCAGACTCTGACATCGCTAAATCCTTCAGGTGCAGGAAAAATAAAACGGCCTGAATTACGCGCTTAATAGGGCACGTAATAGGGGATTTTATAAAAACAAAAACAGAACTAATTTCCAAAATCACGGGACTGTTCGTGCTGATGTTTGACAGTTTGAATATATTAAATTACTTTGCGAATAATTTTGAGACTCGTTACGCGTTTCCTTTGTATGTGTTTATTTTATTTTTTGTGATAGGTCTTAAATTTCATTAATAATGGTCTTAAAAAGGTCTTAAAGTCTTAAATTTGACTTTGTGAAACCTGCAGAAACCCTGAAAAACTGTTTGGCGTATAATGCTAGCACTGGGGGCATTGGCTAAGTAAAAAGAAATCACTAGTTTATACCACTAACCAGGCTCAAAATAGCCCCACACTAACACAGTAACATAATGAGTCTCCATACATGCAAAACGAAGCATTGAGAACTTTGTAAGTGTACAGACCGTTTAATAAGAAGATACGTTATAAAGTTGTATTCACTTTGTGTATGCAGGCAGAGCCATCTTAGAAAATAGTCTTGATAAGTCGATACCCGAACGCCGTTCATACAGTTCAGAAGTTCGCTGAACTTCATATAGTTCAGATCACTCAGCACGTCGTTCGTGGTTTGACTTGTCGTGACTGTTTTCCAAAGATGGCGCCGCCTGTATACACGTCTTTAGAAACTATGTATAAATTAATCATGTATAAATTAATGCATGCATTCATGCATTAATATCTCATGAATCATCAAGAACTAACACAAGTTCAACGTTTTTCATTCATGACTTCATGAATGAACAACACCTTAATTAAAACATTAACTAAGATGAGCACATCATCATGAATTATGATTTATAACGCATGATGTTTTCTTTCAAAAACTGCGCTTGTATCAGATCAGTATCGGTCGATACTCAGAATATTTGGTATCGGATCAATTCTGAAAAAGATGGTATCTGTGCATCCCTAAAATAAAGATTTCAAAATAATGTAGAGAATCCTCAATGATTAAATAAACGCCACATCGACTTGATATTCCACAGAGAGGCCCAGAATGCTTTTGGCCTAATTCCCAATCCCGTAAATGTCGACACATATACAAATCACTCATGGGCCGGTCTGGAGTGGATTGAGAGATAAATGGATGGGGAGAAATAAAAAGGGGGCAATCTCTGTACAATCAATTCTGACCTTCAGCTTGTTTAGAGCAGAGGGCAAACACAAGGATTGCTTGATTACTAAACATGACCCCACTGATAGAGAAATATTTGGTCCAATGATTCTTTTGGGTAAGCCTCGCTGCAATCTACAGTGGGTTTTTACATTTTCTTGACTAATTTTGAGTAAGAATTGTGTTTAAGTGAGCTGAGACTGATGCACTTGTATTGGTAACTTAGGCATAATCAAATTATAATGTCAAAATATTTAATAAATGTATATGTAAGAAACAAGCAACAATCTGTAAATGGAAAATTAAAAAGGAAAATCATAATTTAACATTAACCTCATGTCATTACAAACTTATAGGACTTTTCTTTCTGTGGAGTACATTGATATCTTGAAAAATGTTTTTGTACATACAATATAAGTCAAAGGAGTTCAATACAGGTGGCCTTTCATTGTATGGACCCCAAAAAAAAAAAATACGACATAAAAAGGGCATGTGTAAATGACACAATTTTAAATTGTAAAACACTATTTGATTTTATGGTTTTACTATTTAACGAATGAGTAAATTAGGATTGTCCTCTACATGACCGAGAATCTTTTGCATCATCCTCTGGTTCTTATCTAAAATCCCAATTGCTAGATATCGGTTCTCGATTCCCCTTGGAAGCCTTGCTACAGTGTCAATCATCAACAGGCTGGTCAGTTGACAGCTGTGTCTCTGAGGAAGAATCAATGCACACACACTGTCGTTTTCTCCAATGTCTCTCTTGTTGCATAATAATTTATTTTGAAATACTGACAAGATTCAGTGCCTTTTCAAAGTCCTGCTGCTGGCATAAACCAGTCAATCATATCTGATCTTCCTGGAATTTGTAAATGAGGATACAGCGCGGACATCTTGTCAGGGTACATTTTTAGCTAAGTATAGCAGATAAAAGGAGAAAAAATGACTAGCCCTGTTTCAAAATGGTTTCTGTGAGAAATGCATTTTAAATAAATTATTTTGCCTTCTGGTTGATTAAAGCAAAGGCTAAAACTCATTCAATATTCTGGGCTTATCGGCTACAAGCACTCCCTGCTCTCAACACTGATTAATTGTTCCACTGCTCCTATAAACCTTGACGCACACATCCATGATAATCCACCTGAAACGCGGAAATATCTGACTGCTTTATTTTGTGTGCGAGCGAGCGCGTGTTAAAATAATAACCCCATGAACATGTCTGATGACTATCCCAGCACCATTTACCACAAAGCACTGATGAAAGTTGACATGACATGGAGTGTTTTAAAATTCATAGGTGCCAGCCTGTCTTGCTTAATTGTTTCCATATTAAATGAATCGGGGTGTACGATTGGTTGGGCTTGCTTTCCTTACCACTTCTGAGTTTCTTTTTTAATGTTTGTTTTGAATTATGCACACAGAAAAACAAATGACACTGGCTACTCATCAATAAATCTCATTTGTTTGCGACCACTATGGTCTAAAAAGCAAATGAGCCACAAATAAGGTGGTACATTGAATGCAAATTTGAACAGACTGTTTCAAGTGTATACAATCCAATCAGTGATTCAAAATACCTGTCGCCCAAGATATCAAAAAGCTAATTTTACCATATTTCAGTGACTCATTGTATTTATAAATCAATGAGCCATGTGTTCATTAGAAGTTCATTAGCAAAGACATGTAAACCTGCTTCATTAAAATGAATTATATTGATTTGCAGTAACGGGTATCATCCAATTCTTCTGTTGTAATAATAGTGTTTGTATGTTTTGCAGGCCTCTCTGGGAACCCTGCTGATTTGGAAAAGCGGCACGCATCATTCGGTAAAAACTTCATCCCCCCAAGAAGCCAAAGACCTTTCTGCAGTTGGTATGGGAGGCTCTGCAGGATGTCACCCTTATTATTCTGGAGGTGGCAGCTATTATTTCTTTGGGCCTGTCCTTCTACCACCCACAAGGAGAAGGCAATGACAGTAAGTAGTGGCTTTAAACAGAGTTTTATTAAGTCTGTTTTAATATTGTTTGGGTTTTTTCCTGCACTCTGCAAATAAGATAAACTATAAATTTGAAAAAAAATGAAATAAACTAAAATGAATGTATACTTAAAAATGTAACTTTTAGTATTTGATATGAAAGGTTCAGATGCAAAAGCCTCTAAATGCCATTTGAAATTTTCTTCTAAAATGACCATTTTTATCAAGCTTGTATATTTAAGTTCAGTAATTTCACTTAAATGACAATTAATAGGTAATCTTCATTGCCATTTAAGTGAAATTACTGAACTTAAATATACAAGCTTGATAAAAAGAAAATTTAGAAGAATTTTAATTTTAGAAGAAAATTTCAAATGGCATTTAGAGGCTTTTGCATCTGGACTCTTCATATACTATTTTATAAAGAAATTAAAATATTTAAATATACAGAGATCTGAATTATAGAAATACTTATTTTTGTAGGCTTTGCACACTCATCCCATCATAATGGTTGGTGGGAAAATGCAGAGCACTCTTTTTGCTGTTTTTAACAGTTTGAACTCTGGATGCTAAATTGGTTCTTCATTCAGTGGCAGATGCTGATATGTTGTTTTGCAGATTAGGTGCAGATGTATTTTCAACCTCTATTGAAGAAGACCTCTTTTCATAGCGGTCCAAAACCTCTTTCCAAACTTCCCATCTTAAAGGGATAGTTCACTTTGAAATTCATTTTTGATGTGTTTTAGCTTACCTCAAGGGCATCCAAGATGTAGGTGTCTTTGTTTCCACAGTATTTTCAATTTTGACATTTTTCAGTCAAACCGTTGTTGTCTATTAGTCATACACTGGAAGCTAAGGGGGTCCACCAAAAAGCATGCACAGAGAAGTCCAAATTAAACATGATTTAATGACTCGTAAATGTAAGTACACATTGATGGCCTAAGACACGAAACAAGCGTTTTTTTGTGAGAAAACGAACAGTATTTATATCGTTTTTACTTTGTGTAACCACAATGACGTCCGAGTGAGCTAAATCAGTTGTGATATGTCCAACTGAACCAGACTGAATCAGTTCAATGTTAAGCCGGAAGTGATCGCTTGTGTGTGACGTCACTCAATATTTACGCGGAGATTTCGGAAGTTTTACCTTTTACTAAACATATTTAGATATACCGAAATCGTCTTCCATTGCGGTTTCCCGTATATCTAAACATGTTTAGTGAAAGGTAAAACTTCCAGAATCTCTGTATAAACAAAGAGTGACGTATGACACAGTAGGCCAGCGTAGGCACGCAAGCGATCAATTCCAGCGCATGCGCAGACCGAAGCGCCCGTGCTGTATACTGTTCGTTTTTTCACACAAACCGCTCGTTTCGTGTCTTAGGCCATCAATGTGTACTTACATTTACGAGTCATTAAATCATGTTTAATTTTGACTTCTCTGTGCATGCTTTTTGGTGAACCCCCTTAGCTTCCAGTGTATGACTGATAGACAACAACGGTTTGACTGAAAAATGTCAAAATTGAAAATACTGTGGAAACAAAGACACCTACATCTTGGATGCCCTTGAGGTAAGCTAAAACATATCAAAAACTAATTTCAAAGTGAACTATCCCTTTAAAATGTTATGGGTGGGGCTAAGTTCGTAGTGCACCAACCCTGACAATCTTGTTTTTTCAAATGTATTTCAAAGAAAAATAACATCATCTTATATTCTTAATAATACGGTATGAAAACAATAGAATGAATACACTACCGTTGGAGTAAAGTTTGGAGTCAGTAAGATTTTTTTTTTTAAAGTGGAGTTTTGAAGAGCCTCTGACTTTGTTTCACTGTACAGAAAGTATTCTTGTTTTTTTCTTTTTTTATTACAACTTTATTAGTGACAACATTTTGGCTTATGTTTTAATAACGTCCTCATTTGGGACTTTGTTTCATAAGCACTGCTCTGAATGCCGAAGAAGTTGAATTTGGCTGCGACTTCAGGCTCTTCCTATTACCCATATGTCTCAAACCACAAGGATGACCTTAGACAGTCTTCAAGATCTCCAGGAGGAAATTGGGTCAATGAAGTGTAAATTTGCGATAAAACATGCTTCTAACAAGTGGAAACTTTCCAAAGAAGAGAATCTGATAAAACTGAATTTTGCAGCTGCTGTTGTAATTGCTTGGACCCTAATGGTCTCTAAAGGTTGTATGAACCTATTTAAAGGTCATGTATAGTTTAGATTTGTAAGATACAGATTTTGATAGGATGTTTTAAGGGATTGATTTTCTTTTAATTGTTCTTTTCTTATTCCAGGCTGTGGCCAAGCAGCTGGTGGTGTTGAAGATGAGGGTGAGGCCCAGGCAGGATGGATTGAAGGTGCTGCCATCTTGTTTTCAGTCATAATCGTGGTGCTGGTGACGGCCTTCAATGACTGGAGTAAGGAGAAACAGTTCCGTGGGCTGCAGAGTCGAATAGAACAGGAACAGAAGTTTACAGTCATTCGCAAGGGTCAGGTCATCCAGATCCCTGTTGCTGAGATCGTCGTGGGAGATATCGCACAAATCAAATATGGTGAGGGTTCCATAATACGGTATTCCACGGTATGACGGATTTGAATTCTGTCATATTTGGGTTTTATGAATGTGGTGGCATTTATAAAGTAAAGTTTTCCCTCCAGAACTCTTTGACTTTTTTTATTAAACCTCAGAAGCCAGTTCCTTATTGAATTCACCAGCGGTTGTGATAGATCATATGTGACTGCCAGTCTTCTAAGACACAAAGCATGGCTCATGACTCATGCTTACCGGCTTGCATGAGTCACTGTGCTGTTGCTTGTGGTGCCTGCTATGTGGGCGACGCGTGGGGTGTCCAAGAGCCACAGGAGAGATCTGTCGTCATAGTCACCAAATCAGCCTCTGCTCCTCTCCTATTGCTGAATGTGTCTTTCTCTGTATTTTCACAGTGTCATCCCACTGTCATTCACCACCCCATGTTCTCTTCCATCAGGTGACCTTCTCCCAGCTGATGGTATCTCTGATCCAGGGTAATGACCTGAAGATAGATGAAAGCTCTCTGACTGGGGAGGCTGATCATGTCCGTAAATCTCTGGAGAAGGACCCCATGCTTCTTTCCGGTGAGATGGAGTTTTCACAGCTTTTGTTGTAGGGTGCAAAAGAGACCACAACTTTGGATTAAACGTGGAAATAAATAAAGCATTAGGATTTTAGAGATCTTTTTATTTTATTCTGTATTAATTGTTTTGTGCTGCTGTCATTAAAGATTGTATAACATTATTATATTAATATTATTATGTTATTATTAGAGCCAGACCGATATATCGGCAAGCAGATATTATCGGCCGATATTAGGCATTTTCCAAACTATCGGTATCGGCAGTTATAATGGCCGTTAAATTAATATTTCAAAAATAAAATAAAAACGGACGAAACACGCTTGAACCACGTCATGAGTGTTGGAGTTGTATAGTTTGTCCACCAGAGGGCACTCTACACCATTCCTGTTGGCAACACTCGTCAAGTTGGTCACGATACATACATTGCTTGAATAACAATTAAAAGAACAACCCATCAGTTCTCTTAACTCAAATAAACATGACAAAAGTAATAGTCTTAAGTAATAGTCTTAGTAACTAGTAATAGTTAAAGGAGCATAACGCAAGTCTCTGAGTTTTTGCAGAACTACGCCCCCTCTGGTGACAAATGAAACTGCGTGCGTGCTCATGGAATACCATAGACTTTATAGAGTAGACATATACACGGAATACACGCACGTTTGCACAAGCTATTCATAACCAAAGGAGCATCAGGCACACATCTTTTGTTACAGTCATAATGAGGTAATACAGTTATAAATCTGCAAGTCATTTAAAATATATGAAAGGAAAGGCATTTGAGTAAATTACACACTTATGTAGGCCTATGTGTGTGTGAGGGGAAAACAGGGGTAGAAAACTTCGGCTTTTGTTTCCATTGATCTCCATGTTGAACTGTTTTATGTGCTTACTGTATCCACTTATGATTGTATTATTATGGAAACACGTTCATGAACACGTTTGAGCCCTAGAGCAGACCGCCCGAGATCTCTCCGTTTGTTGAAAGCCGTCCCGATGTTGACTCTAGTCTTATTCCGACGCCTGGCACTGGACAGACAGAAGTTGTATGTTCTTTGTCTTACGTGGAGTTTGCGTTGGGGTTTGTAATGAACTACAAGCCGGTCTCTTTGGGGCTGTTTTTACACCTGGCCACAATGCGTTTCTCAGATCTATTTGATTTATCAAAACGATTCCATTACACCTGGTCACATAAATGTGTTTTTGCAAAACGGATATTAATCTGATATTCAATTCCCGCGTTATATACAGATTTCATGAAGTGCACGTCACCGAAAGCAACAGATGAGCTGCATTTTATTAATCATCGGCTTCGGCTATTTCAAAATCAGCAAAGACAGCAATAAGAGAGAGCGGCAGAAGCTCTGGTATGAGATCATTTCATTTCTTAAGGTTACTTTTAATGAAGATAGTGGAGGTAGAAGGTAACTTAGTGTTAATCGTATGCGTCTTACTTTCACTTTTATTTGCGATAGATTGCGGCGCGCTGGCTTATAAATACACTCGCCTGCTCATCTGATGCACGTCGTCATATATGACGAAAACAACATGACATAGCCTGTTTTCAACAACCAGATGCATTTACACTTGTCCAGTTTCATCTGGAATACAGCCCAGACCACGTCCTCAATGGTTTGAGCTATCGGATTCAAATCCGTCTGGATTCAACCTGTCTTTTCACGATCGAATAAGTTATCCGATCACAGAAAACACATGAAGTGACCAGATGTAGACTAAACAGCCCCTTTGAATTCATCTTCTACTTTTGGGAAAGTTGACTAAAGTTGCGTCGCTCGAGTTGTCTTCTCTGATACGGAGAACGGCGGCGAATACACTATCCTGCAGGCACATAGCCAGGCGAGCGTGAACGCGCATGACGTCACGCCCAGGCTCAGATTCGAGCCCGAATCCCTCTTATTTATTTCACTGTACAGGATTATAGAGGCGATCGCAGTGATCAGAGAAGGGCTCATTCAGCCCATCAGGCGATTGTTTCAGCATGTATGGGTTAGAAAACGGCTAATTTTAACATAAAATGTTGCGCAATGCACCTTTAAGTTACGTTGTTACAGTATAGTTGTTACTGTCCTTTTAACTTTTGACAATGTGACTAAAGTATTTCTTTAATAAAACTAAAACAAATTAAAACTCATAAATAACTACAAATAACTAATGTTAGGGTAATCTGTTAATGTTTTGTTGCGCGTTTCTGAAAAAAAAAAAAAAAAAAAAAAAAAAAATATATATATATATATATATATATATATATATATATATATATATATATATATATATATATATATATATATATATATATATATATATATATATATATATATATATATATATATATTGGCCGTATATCGAATATTGAATTTTAAAACCAAAAAATATTTGTATCGGTATCAGCCTTCAAAATCCTTTTTCTGTCGGGCTCTAAATATTATTCAGATTTTTCTCATCCTGTCGGATTGTAATTCTTAGTATCATATTTTAATTGTTAATTTTCGGCCCCACATAAATGGGCTAGGCATGTATGCTCTACTCTTTCTAGTAACCACTTAGCAGCGTTGCTCTTATTTGAAGTATTGTAATTCAGAAGGTAAGCAGTCATTTAGCAAATGCTTTTATTCAAAGTGACACAGTACACAACAGAAAAAATCCTCCTGAAGCAGCCTTGGTTTGTTAAGTGCTTTGCTCAAGCACACAGTTTTGGGATTAAAGTTCTCAGTAGCCAGGACAAATGTCCGTTAATTGCAGCGAGCCTACAATAGATTTTGGTCAAGTGCAGGATTCCCGTCAGTCCTTATGTTTTAAATTCTGTCTTAAAAAAGCTGTAAATATGCTTACATTTCTCAAATAGTGTAATGAATGTCTTAATTTCAGTTTGAATAGGTCTCAAATTAAGGAGAGATGAGGTGTGTTCACCCTCCTGAAGGGGGTGTGATGAAAGCCTGGAGTTGAGCAAAAGCACATTTCTCTCTGCAGTCTCACAGTACACACCAAAAGATAATCCCCCCCCTGACAATCCTAGCTATGTCCCGATTACCTTGATGGTTCTACAGATCATCTTATCAGATTCTGTTGAAATTCATCTTATCAGATTTTTGTTGAGACATTCAGAAACTAGAGTCAGAATTTGAACAGAACGAGAACATAGATCCATCATGCCTTGTTACCACTGTTCAGGCTAGTGGTGGTGGTGTAATGGTGTGGGGGATGTTTCATGGCACACTTTAGGCCCCTTAGTGTCAATTGGGCATCGTTTAAATGCCACTGCCTACCTGAGCATTGTTTCTGACCATGTCCATCCCTCTATAACCACCATGTACTCATTCTCTGATGGCTACTTCCAGCAGGATAATGCACCATGTCACAAAGCTCGAATTATTAGGGCCCAAGCCCTGAAAGGGCGAAGGCCCTATTGTTTTCCTTAGGATACATCTTTAAAAAACGACTATTCGGGCACTCGGGCACTGAAGATGGTACCTGAGCGTGGCAGGGGGGCTCGAAAGCGCCCCCTGGAACAGGCTCCGAAAACTTGGTCCATAAATCAAACACGTTTGCATGTAATAATATGAAACTTGGTACACATATTATCTCATCGGTTCATATATCCTTCATACTCTTACTTTTTACCCCAGCTCAACAGGAAGTCCACTATTTAGGGTTGTTTGGAAAACGCATGCAATGGAATTTGAAATACTCAGGAATTTAGTGATACTGTCGCTTGATCAAGATCGGCTCGCTCTGCACAGATGGTACTGGTCCAAACTGATAAACGATCTGTGAGGCACATAATGAGTAGTGCAGTTTTGTTCGGCTTTCATTACGCTTGCTATTTGATGTTGCACAACATTGTGGTGGCCGCACCACATATATACACACACATATACATGTATATATATATATATATATATATATATATATATATATATATATATATATATATATATATATATATGTATATATATATGTATATGTGTATATATGTGTATATATGTATATGTATATGTATATATGTATGTATATATATATATATATATATATATATATATGTATATATATAGTATGTATATATATATATATATATATATATATATATATATATATATATGTGTATATATATATATGTGTATATATATATGTATATATATGTGTATATATATATGTATGTATATATATATATATATATATATATATATATATATATATGTGTGTATATATATATATATATATATATATATATATATCAGGATCACTATAGCAAGGACTTCTGTATTTATAAAATCCTGCGTATGGCCCTGCTCATGCTGTTCACCTTTCATGTAATCAACATAGATAAAATAAAATAAAAAAACATTATATTATTTATTTATGATGGCTAGGTTAAAAACAGATATTATATTATGTATAGTTTGTGATATTAGCTCACTTTTCGGCAAAAGCTCTGTTGGCTTTTATTATTTGAGAAATAAAAACTTGCATTAAAGTTATGCAAATGGTTAATTATTTGTATGACTACATCACAAGAGTCTTGAAAACATTGAAATTTCATAAAAGTATTTCATAGTAAGTAATTATTGCAGTGTATTTCATTTGTGAAGGTAAAGCATGTACTCTCTATACTTCGAATTACAAGAAGAAAAGCTGCTCTTAAACTGTGTGTGTGTGACCAGGGTGTGTCTGGCTGTGGAATGGGGTTTGGCCAAGGAAAATTTTTCAGTCAAATATATATATATATATATTGCTTTAACCCCTGCAGTCTGCTGATGAAGTTGTGACACATCGACCTTCAGATAATACTGTTTCCTGGTGCAAGCCTTTCCTGTATTTTAAGTGAAATTACAATCTGAATTAAACTCATAGTTTATGAGCACTATTCATTTATAGCACACCTTTATGCTAAGCTTTTAAAAAATCATGATTTGTCCCCTGTGTCAATACTAAATTTATTTGAGGACTTAGATTGCCTACTGCCTTAATGTTAATCTAATAGTTTAATTAGCCTTATTATTGACTAGTTTGAGGGAAAAAAAACACATTTAATTGAGACATTTTTGAAGGTTGTTAATTGAATCTCTTACTTTACTAATAAAAAAGAAAATGTATTTAATGTTTGCTAAAATGTAACTTTAAATAAAGAAAAGGACTGTTGACTGGTATCGACTAATGTTGTGACAACCTTTCCTTCTGATTTCGTTCAGGAACTCATGTGATGGAGGGATCTGGCCGAATGGTGGTCACTGCTGTGGGCCTGAACTCTCAAACTGGAATCATTTTCACCCTCTTGGGCAGTGAGGATGAGGAGAAGAAGGTGAAGAAAGGTGAGAATCTAACATACTTTCAGGCTCATTTGGATAATTCCCCTCTCTCTTTGAGTAAACCAGTCTACCTCTCTAGTTGGGAGGTTACCTACAATCAGACTCCCAGAGGTAAGATCCATTTACATGATTTGCTGAATTGACTCCCTCCCCCAAAAATGCCTGCTGGTCTGAAACCCTCAACATTTATTTTGGGGAATAATCACAGTATGTCGAATGGAGATGTATGATATCCCTTATTAATTTCCATTTTGGGAACTCTTTTTAAAAAAGTTATTTAAAAAAAAATTCTCCCCCTTTCAGCTCAAACTAAATTTCTCGGATCAAAGTTCGAAACTCTTACTAAAGAGGCACGCTGCTAAAGCTGATGCGTTTACTAGCTGATTGGCCTACACAGTACTGTGAGATCCAGTGAGAACTAAAAGCTTGGATTCAGCAAAGAACACAAACGTCTTGGTGATTTAAACTAGTTTAAAGCCAGATGAAACTGCGTTGACAAACAGGAGAAACACTGCGCAACAAAACCTTTTCAATCTACAAATCTCCATCATTTACCATGTAATCACTGTAGTAGTAACACTAACTGCACCATGATATTGTGGCAGAAATGTGGGGCTATTAATTTAGAATTTTATTAATGTAGAAAAAATTTATTATAAGACTAATGGAATATAAATTACAGCATTTTGTTTGTGATTTAAGCTAGCCTATAGCATTTGTGCATGTACTATTTAGAATAAATGCACATGCTATAGGTTAGCTTAATCACAAAAAATAAAATCACAGTTAACGGCCTTTTAGCTAACTTTCCCTTAGAAGCAAAAATTTGCCTTTAAACTTTAAAGCTACACTGTGTAACTCTTTTAGTTTATTCTTAGCTAAAAAGATGTGTTCAAAAATATATGTGCTCATTAATGTATATTTACTTCATTCGAGTAATAAAGTATTCTCGTGAGTGTATAATATGCCATTGAAAATACATACGGGTAAGGGGTCGGGTAGGTCGCCATGTTGCCCCTCCATCTTGAAAGTACATTAGCCAAAGAGGGACATACCCGTTAATTCAAGCTTCGCCTTTTCGCGTTTACGTTTCAGTTAACACTCATGGACGAGGTCAAACTGGAAGCCATGTTAATCTTGGACTACATTGGCCACCGTCAGGAGTTAAAACGAAATCGGAATTGAGAGGAACAGAAACTAATATTCGCTGGATGGTCATATACCTTTTCACCACTAGATGGGGGTTAAATTCACACAGTGTAGCTTTAAGGAAATAAAGATTTGACATTTACCATGATAATTATCAATATTGACTGATATGAAAAATGTAATCGTTGTAATTTTTTGGGGCCATATTGCCTAGCCTACATAAACTTGTATACTGTATATGAGATGATCATGATAATTGAATGGTCAAAGAAACCGCATTCTTGTCATGTTATTTTAGCCTCCAATTTAGCATGCAGGATGTCCCTTCTGCATGCACTGACTTTCCTGGTCCTCCAGGGCATGTAAAAACCTGACAACATATGCTTAGTCTGTCACATGTTCCTAATAGTTGGGTCGCCACTTAATTCAACAGTCAGACTGGTCTAAATAGTTTACTCTTTCATTGCTTCATAAAGTTAAAAGAGCAGCTCTAAACCTTTCGATTCCTGTATTTTTGTTATAATGACAGTTATATACGGTCGGATTTCTGCAGTAATTTTCCCTTCCCCTCAGGCTCCAAGAACATCTTTCTGCCAAATGTGTTTGTCAATAAAAATTGAGAGAACTGCTTTTTGGTTTCAGCCAAAGTCCGTTGGCATTGCCATAGTTTGTGAAGCAAGCCGAACAAAACTAGGAAATGTATAAAATCGTAACGAGGTTATGTCAGTTGTGTGCCACAGTCAAAAACAATGACCGAGCCGTCAGTGTACCCTGCATAAAGACCCTCCAGTCCTTGTCTTTTTCTATAGATGAAACATCTAGTCCCACATATACTCATGTAATGTAGTGTTACTTATCTAGTTTTTTTATTATTTCTGTTGTTGTTTCTTTTCTTTTCTTTTTCTGTCTTTTGTTTGGTTTGAGCCATGTTATATCAGCCCTCCGCCCTCTCTCTCTCGTTTTAAACAGGTAAAAAACAAGGACCCTTGAAAATCGCAACAAAGGTAACCTTACCCACTCCCCACCCCCCATTCAGCAGCAAGTCTCGGAGTCTCGTGTCAGTCCCACTCACTCACTTGCTCACTTTCTCTCTCTGTCTTTCACGCTGTTGCTTACCCCTTCCTGCTGAGCCCTGGGGAGCTTCTCGCCTCGCTTTACTGTTAAAGGGTGCAACTCTCACCTGCTGGAAACGGCACTAAGCAGCCAGAAGACTTTGCATGTCTATTGTTTGTCAGTTCGATTTAAATCACGGTTATCAAATATTTGTTTTATAGTAGTTTAAAATAGTTATTTTAATTTGTAATAATATTTATATTACTGTGTTTACTATATTTTTGAGCATGAGACTAATAGTGTAGTTCCTTTTTTAAGGCAAGCAAACTAATTATTTTTTAAAGTTTTGGATGTGTAGAGGTTCGAGCGAATAGTGGTAAATAGGTTGGCTCACCCTGGCCGATAACTGATTAAACGATTCGTTTTTAAAATGGATACTGAATGGAAAAAAACGGTACTTTTTGAATATAAAAATGTATACTGTTGATGTTGATGTACACTAAATGATTCTCCATATAGAGTTAGTTTTATTCAAGACTCTTACTGTACTTATAAGGTATAATCCACCCAGATTAGTTAATTTCTTTCATGTCCTCACCCTTGTTGTTTCAAACCTATACGATTTTTGTTCATCTTCCAAACACAAATGAAGATATTTTCTCTCTTGAGAGAGACTTCTGATGCTCTTATGGAAAGGATTGACCAATTGATAGCTCTTTCGCTATTCTGTGGGTGATGGTGCATGGCCGTTCTTAGTTGGAGCGATTTGTCTGGTTCATTCCAATAATGAGGCATGCTAACTAGAATATGCGACCCAGAGCGGTCGGCGTCCAACTTCTTAGAGTTATAAGTGGCGTTTAGCCACGCGAGATGGAACAATAACAGGTCTGTGATGCCCTTAGATGTTTGCATACACGCCACAATAGGCAGGTCAGTTTGTGCCTGACCCTGCGCCACGAGGTAACCCGCTGAACCCCGCCCGTGATCGGACTCAGGGATTGAAACTGTTTCCCGTCAATGTGGAATTCCCAGTAAGTGTAGGTCAAGTCCTTGCCCTTTGTACACCCCACCCGTCGCTACTACCGATTACTTGGTTTAGTAAGGTCCTTTGGATCGACCCCTCGCTGGGTTCTATTTATATATTTGTGTATACTCTCCCAATTTATTTGACATTTTTTTAGAACACTTGATTATAGTCATAATAACAAAATGTGCATTACAGTGGTGATAACAAAGAACTGAAATTGAATGCATTTGATTTGTTTAAATGTCAGTTGCATGATGATATAGTTTGCTTGCTCATGTCACTAGCTTTAATATGCAACTTCGCTGTGTAAAGAATGCATAAAAGTGAACAAATGAATATAAACGAATGCAAATAGATGGTAACAATAGTGAAAAAAACAAAACAATTTATATAGTGCCGATTTATCCACAAGTTTCCTACGCCCCATGAGCCCTTGCGTCAAAAGTGGGCGCGACTTCGGTTCAAAGTAAACAAAGCGCGACTTGACATGCTTGACACTCGTTCATTCAAGAGTTGACAGTCTTTCAAGTTATAGCGATCCAAACTAGCTAACGATGTGGGAACACAACCTCAACGAAATTAAAAAGGGTGAAATAACAGTACCTTTACCCTCCGCAGTAGTTGATTGGGAGTATTATAATAACATTATTAATAATCAATACTCATCAAGGCATGGTGACAGACAGTTTTGCGAGCTGACAAACAATTAAAATAAAAAATACACACTTAGTCATTGTGCTTTGGAGTTTATTCAAAATTATAAATGAATGTGCCACTTGAATACATTAACTGGCACATTTGGTATTCTGTCAACTCAGGCTTTGATCCTTAGTTTAGTGTAACATCAGTTTTTTTTTTTTTTTGTGGTCTGATAATATTTTGACTGGCCAATTTATATTTGAAAAACTCAACACCTTAAAAAGCTTTGTGTATTGTTGCAAGTATACACGTTAACATTGGCAACCCTAATGATATATATATATATATATATATATATATATATATATATATATATATACACACACACACACACACACACACACACACACACACACACATGTTGGTGCAACAGCATTATGAGGACTCTCCATAGGCGTAAGTAAGCAATAAGATACGAGAGGCTGTGCTGTATCGTGAATAAGTAACGGCTCAAGGGCGTTGTTAGGCACGAGCAGAAGCGGAGTAACCCCTTGAGCCGTTACTTATTCACGATACAGCACTTGCCTCGAGTATCTTATTGCTTTTATAAAACGGTTGCCACACAATATTTATGTAAAAAACAATGTTAGTGCAACTTTCTTGAAGTAAAATCACTAAAAGCCTACCTTCCGCTGGAAAAAATAGTCCCCGAGTGTGAACAGCAACAACGTTCCAATGTGTAAAATGCATGAAAGCTCAAATAAAAACAACATAGAACTGCAGTGTTGCGCAGCGATCAATAGAACCGTTGGGTGAAGCGGTCGTAGCCGTGTTTTATCGTGAATAAAGCACAGCTCTTGACCAATCAGAATCAAGGATTAGAACTAACCATTTTATAATAGTTTTTATACTGTGCAAACTATATATTCTATCCCCGTACACTAACTCAATCCCTAAACCTACCCATCACAGGAGACATGCTGTATTTTTTAATAAAACATTGTTTTTTTATGTTTTTTAAGCCATTTGATTTATAGGGACTTTTGAAATGTCCTCATAAACCACCAATAAGTTGTAATGCCAGTGTAATGCACATGTCATTATACAAACTTGTGTCCTCATAAGTCACATAAACAAACCCACACACACACACACATTTATGAGTTTATTGTCTTGGATTTTTTTTTTTTTTTTTTTTTGGGAGATCTAGCTTTCCAGTAATGACATTTAGATGTCTCCCCTGTTCAGAAGCGAACTATCTCTGTGTGCTTGTCCGGGTCATTTGTGAACATTTGTACTGTTTCAGAGTGTGCCCACTCTGCCCTGGCTGACCCCAACAACCCCTCCCCTGCCCCACCCCTGTAGCGCTCGGGGACTGAGCATCTGCTGCAGACAGAACTGCTCATTTTGTCTGCACAGATCTCCTTCCTTTTGCCCTTGGTCTCAAGCACAAAAACACAAGCTGGTATTGGTTTAACTCCGAGTATATGTATTTAGTGTCTTCCTCGGTTTTTAAAAGGCTAGCCAAGAACTATTTAAGAGTATCTGGCTCCATGTTGAGATGCTGTACAAAACACCCACTCTCCACAATCTAATCAATTCCTGATAGATAAATTTAATTTTAACTCTTATTTTTGATTTTTTTTTTTTTATTCTCTTTATTCTTGAATATCTTTTTTCGTTTGGAAACATGTTGCAAGTATAGTGGGTTACGGACAGGGTCTGACATTGCCTTATAATTCATTCAAATGCAGCTTTTGTAGAGATGCACATTTGTCCGTGCAATATTTAATCCCAGCTTCATTGATGGTTTATGATGTTAATGTAATGCTTAGGGGCGTGGCTTATGTGGGAGTTGCACCCTTACAAAATGGACAGGCTGTGGATTGTTGTTTTTGTCCGTTTCTTTACTTTAGCTCTTTGTTTTTCTCACTGTTGCTTCTTTCTAGGGTGTGGCTCAGGACTTCATGCTGTCTTGTTCACTCTTCTCTTGGTCAAAATTTGACCTTTTCTTTCACCTTTACCCTCTTTCTCTTTACTGCACTCTCTCTTTTTGGGAGTGTAAAAATAAACCAAAATCTTTCTGATCTTTTTCGTCTTCCTCTCGATCCTTGTTTCTTGTGGTGGTTGTATCTCTGGCTGTTTGGACTGTTTTTCTGTTTAAGTTGTTTGTAAATCACTCTCCTGTTCGTCGTGTGTGCCTCTGTTCGTGTTGTCAGTCAGTCAGACAGTCAGTCCGTACATCAATCCCTGATTCATGTGTGGTCATTCTGGTCAGCTCTGTCAGCTCTGTCAGTTCTGGTCAGTTGTTTGTTGTGACTGGTGGTCAGGTAGGCTTTTGGACTGTTTCTTGGACTCAACCTCAGAGCTCCACTATTACAGCCAGTTTCAGCCTGTTGCACACCATGTTTGAGATGATACATAGGCTAACTGCAAAAAGAAAATGACATCTCTGTATCTTTTAAAAAGACTTAATGGGAATTGGGGCTGAGGCATCTATGCCTAACCAAGCCAAAGTGGCTGAATTTGATCTTGAACTCCATTAAGTTTCTATTTTAGTGGGTAATATAATTGGACAATATAAAATGCCAATTTAGTCTTGCCAGTTGTGTAATTGAATTAAAACTTTCAAAGTTACTGATGTAAAAAGAAATGTCAAAACTAGCCGCTGTTTTGCCTTGATTTTTGTTTTTCTGTAAATGTATTATTCCCTTTACTAAAATCACTTTTTTTTGTATTTTCTAGTTTGGTTTAGTTAATATACATTTATTTGGTATTACAATATTGCACAAGTACATTAAGTTGCTTTAAAAGTGAATTGAATGTTGTCAAATACGACTACCAGAATAGCCATGATGGCACATTAATTCAAACCATAAGAGAAATAAAAGGCTAATTTATTTTTAGCCTAATCCCCCAATCCAGCATAAAGAGAATATATATATATTTTTTTTAAATGTAAATTATGGTTTGATCTTGTGTATGAGATTACACAAAGGTTTACACCGCTAATAACAAATGTAATGATTTTTATTTTATATTTCATAACAAGCTCATTGACTATTGACAATGTAGGGTCCGGTATTATCAAAATGTCTTGTGTGCTGCTTGAATCCAATTTAAATTTACTGTGCGCACCTTAACCTGCCGGGGAATGGCTCCATGAATTTATCGTTTTTTCCTCACCTGCCTAGATTCACTCAAGCAAAGTCATCTAACAATAAATATGTGCTTCTGATATGATTATTCTGTATAATTCTCTTGGAACCCACTGTATTACTTGTCTTCTAGCTGTTACTGAATTGCCCATTCTCTCCTCCCCTCTTCCCATTTTTCCCATTCCCCACCTCTCATCTCCAACCTTTTTGGCATGTTCCTCCCTTGTTCCCATAACCACTCCTGAAATCAACCTCCACAGCTAAGACCCAGGATGGGATCGCCTTGGAGATCCAACCTCTGAAGAGTGAGGAAGGCACAGAGTCCGAGGAGAAGGAGGAAAAGGAAGAAAAGGAGAAAAGAAGGTCAACGTCACCAAGAAAGAAAAGTCAGTCCTTCAGGGCAAGCTGACTAGGCTTGCGGTTCAGATTGGAAAAGCAGGTTAGGAAGCCACACATTACTGAGAGTCAAGGGTACCTGATTAACCCGTTGGTTTAGATGGTTAAATTATAGAATAACAATGATTTGTTTATCAATATAAAATTAATAAAATAAATGTCTCAAAGACTTTTGGGATACTTTAAGAAATTAAAAACAGATATTTTGTCTCCAATTTAAATTTCGATAACAAAAACTGTTTTGTTGGTTTTACATGAATTAGTTTTAACTGAAACTCTGATTGACATTTGACATTGACTTTTTTTTCAACCAACATTAGCCAACCTTCAATTTTGAACAGTATTTAAAAATAAAAATAAAATAAATATACAAATAATATATTATTTATTTCTTTTAACTTTTATTCATTATTGCTGTTTTTGGAGATATAAAGTACTTTCATATTCATGTACCACACAATTCCTCAACTACACCATTAGCTTGCATATAAAATATTATACTTTTTTTATGATACTTTGCATTTATGCTCTAGTACTAGGCCTTCATTTCTGTGTTTTATGCCAGATTTTTTTTTTGACACATGAAGAAAATATATTTAGTTTTTTTCACATTTCCCATTTATTTCAATGTGGGGTCATATTGACCCCGGAGACCAGAGGTGTAAAAACATTTTTACGTGCCTTCAGAACAACCGAATCAAGCCCAGTTTTTTTTTTTGTATAGATAGATAATGTATGAAAAGTCACAAAATCTTATTCCACTAAGATGAAGGGAACCTTTTTTTTTTATTAAGTAAAATTTGATTGGGGTCGTATAGAGGGTTAAAGAAACAGTGTCTCCCAATATGGAAACAGGCTTGTCCCTTTGGGCTGTGTTCCACCTAATTATCCTACTTCCTACAGTTACCCAATCAAATAACATTTACATAGAGCATATCAGACCACAGCTGTTGCCATTATGAACAAAAGTTAAAAGGCTCTGCATTCCCTATTACTGAATTGGTCTTGAAACTCCCTCTTCTCCGGCAGGTCTCATCATGTCTGCAGTGACCGTCATTATCCTAATCCTTTACTTTGTAATTGACACATTTGGCATCCAAGGTCGTGAGTGGACAGCAGAGTGTACACCCATCTACATTCAGTACTTTGTGAAGTTTTTCATTATTGGCGTGACTGTACTGGTGGTGGCCGTGCCTGAGGGGCTGCCTCTTGCTGTCACTATCTCCCTGGCTTATTCTGTCAAGGTGAGAGCCTTTGGGTTAGTTTACAAACACAAAACTGTATTTTGTTCATCTTGAGGGCCTTCAGGTGGTTATAAGTTTGTAAATGTCACATGATTCTGAAAATTTTTGCTAATCTGTGTTCAAGGGCTAAACATGCTCCTCACCCCAAGTAAAACAAGATTAACTGTCTTTCCTCGACAGAAAATGATGAAAGACAACAACCTAGTGAGGCATCTGGATGCCTGTGAGACCATGGGTAATGCCACTGCCATCTGCTCTGATAAAACTGGAACGCTGACTATGAATCGCATGACGGTGGTGCAGGCTTACATAGGTGACAAACACTATAAAAGCGTTCCTGAACCAGAGGCCATAAATCCACAGACTTTGGAGCTACTGGTGAACAGCATCTCCATAAACTCAGCATACACTACCAAGATCCTGGTAAGAACTAGCCTTATGTATACGAGATAAACAAAACAACAGATCACTCATTCATTGTTTATTAATTATAGGGTTATCAAATTAAAAGTCCACAGTCAGCCCCAGCTAAAACACACTTATCAAGAGCAGACAGCACAAAATGACTAAGTAGCTCTTCACACAAGGCATTTTAAAGAACAGCTAGACAGAGCACAATAGAATAAAACTTAACACAGAGATTCATTTCGAAGCATGTTAACTTTGTAATTGTGCAAGATGCTTAAAAATATGGTGATGGGAAAGAGATGGAACACAATGCCCATAGAGATACATTTTGTGTATCTATATTGTGCAAATATCAGATGGGTTACAACCACATCCTGTCTGAACTAGGGTATTATAAACGATATGTAATATTAATTACATTTAATATTTTAAAACGTAAATTAATAAAAAAAGAGAAAATCACATGTTATTTCATTTTACTTTTGTTCTTAGTAATTTAGTCATGTAAAAATATTCATAATTCAAATATCCACCTGAAACAGACTGACAACACAAATTGTGAAATGCATTGTGGCTTGACAGATTTATGTCTTCAACCATTTTTGTCATGTCTATTCAATAGACATGTCAAAAGACTTGTTAGACTTGTTAGACCACAATGTGTTTTAGTTTTTTTATCTTAGTATCTTAGTTTTTGGCTTTTCTCAGCAAATATACATAAAACATTTAATTACATACAATTAATTTGATAAAATATTTGGAATATTTCTTAAAATCAATTCAGATTCATTACATTTTTACAATGATTGATAGCCCCAATTCATTTATTACTTTTCTTTAACCTTTCTTGTCTGCTATTCACAATTGATCTTTCTTTCCCACAGCCCCCTGAGAAGGAGGGAGGTCTGCCAAGGCACGTGGGTAATAAGACCGAGTGTTCCCTTCTTGGTCTGGTGATGAATTTGAAGAGAGACTATCAGCCTATTAGAGATGAGATTCCTGAGGAGAAGCTTTACAAGGTGTACACATTCAACTCCAGCCGGAAGAGTATGAGCACCGTACTAAAGAATTCCAATGGTCCCGGCTTCCGAATGTACAGCAAGGGCGCCTCAGAGATTCTCCTGCGCAAGTATGCTACATAAACCAATCTTCAAACTCTTAAAGGGGTCATAACAAAGTTTACTTGATCTTTTGAGATAAACTTTTAGTCCAAAAATACCATTTATTGAAATAAAACTGAAATCTGAATAACTTCTTATAAACCCAAAACATGTAAAGGTCAATTGATACTTCTGCGTCGAGGGTACGCCCTAGTGTGCGGCGTTGGCTACGCACGTAGGCGACGCCGTTGTGAGCATTTATACTTCTGTGTTCAGGTCTTGGTTGCTCTTCAGTACTGCTCCGAAACACTAGTTGGCGGCGGAGGGTTTTAATGTTCCACTGTGTTTAGATTCCTCGCGGCTAGGTTACTACAAGCAATAGCGACTGAAAGAGAGTGGATCATGTTGGAGTTGGAGCTTATTGAGGTGGAAAAACGTTAATTTTAGTGAAATTACTAAAACTGAAAGGCAGAAATGAGAGAAGACGTCGGAGGAGATGGGACGTGTGGAAATGCGTGAGAAGGTACGTGCGGAAATGCGTAGGAGGAAATGCGATGCTACCAAGCCGACCAATCACAGATCTTGCGGTCCACGTCTTCGCGACGTGTAGTTACATTTTTGAGGAGGTGCGCGTCAGGCTACGGCGAAGGGTACGCGGTATGGGACGCGTCTGTGCGTATGCTACGCTGTACCTACTGCGCACACCCTACGCAGAAGTATAAATTGGCCTTAAGGGCCCTTTCACACCTACCTTGTTTGGTCTTGGTCTTTGGACATTTTTAGTTTGGTCCAAATCAAAATTATAGGTGTGAAACCTAACCCGGACCACATTCCGAGCCGGACAGATGATATTTTGTCCGACGAAAGAGGTCTAGGTCCAGATCAAACTGAACAAAGGTTTGATTCGTTTCTTGTGTGAAAGCATTTTGGACTTTTAGACCTTTTACAGGAAGTTCCGGTGGTTCCCGCATAGCTAAAAAAACAGATGGTGGCAGGAAAAATGAGCCATGGAAGCACATGGGGAGATGAGGAGACGAGGTTTTTAATTGAAGTATGGTCTGATGACATAAGAAGTCAACTTGATAAAATGCTCACACGGCGAGGATGTTCATATGGCGAATTTGAACTAGCCTTGTGTATATATGCTGCAGGTAATTATGCCATAAAAATAACAATATAGTTGCAACGAGATGCGTCTGTTGATACATGTTGTCAAAGTTACCGCCGAATTGACAACACGCTGACGTCAGACGCACGTCCATTTACAAACCAATCCATGTCAAGATGCAGCCCACATAAATGATGACGACAGGACGCAAGTATGTCATGTGAATTTCTTTAGTGCGCTCGCATAATTGCAGTGTGAAACCAAACCAAAACTTTCTGAAAGTATAAGTATTAAAACGTGAACTTTGGTTCAGACCTTGGTGTGGACTTTCAGGTGTGAAAAACGCCCTATAACTTGGGACATACTTAATGACTAGCTGAGACATTCTATGACCAAACTCAAACACTTAGGCCGTGTGTCCACCAAAGTGCTTTTTCCACGCGCCTGGCGTATGTTTTCAATTGTTTTCAATGGGAGCGCCATGTTTTTAGAATGCCATGAGCGTAAAGAGGCGCTGAGCGTTTTTCACACTGAAGCGCTGAGCGCCCTGTTTTTACTGGTCGTCAAGAGTTGAAAAATGTTCAACTTTGGATAAAACACAGCCCTCATCACTGTCACTTCTTACCCAGCCGTCCAATCACAGTGGAGGAGGGGCGGGACTAATACCACTCCGATCAACTGTCACAACATTCTTTCTGTACAACATCAACCAGCAGTGCTAACCGAACAACATGGATGAAAAATACATTTTTAGTATGAAACAAATTATCTACGAAATCAGTTACAAGTAAACCGTGCTGTGGATATTCTGTATCATAGCAACGAAACGTCTCTACGGAAAAAAACGCTCTCAAGCTCCCAAAGCACGGCGTCTTCAGCAGAGCATCTGGCGTTTTCAGCTGGCTAAAAACACTTTGGTGGACACATGGCCTTGAAGACTGTTTCCATCGACTGGAGCATATTTGAGTCTTTTACCTTTTACAGTCAGAGAGAAACACAAACCTAGTCTGTCCACTACACTACACTACACTACACTCGAATGATGCGAGATCTTGTACTGAAACAAATATTGATGCCAACAGACAGCTGCCACTACTTCTCTGCAGTGCAATTTGTGCAGAAAAATAAAATAGAAAAACCTTGCCTGCAATACTGGTGGTTTAATTTATGAAACGTTAAATAAGTGTGTGTTTCTTTCATGTTTTCTCTTTGCCGTTATCGCCTATAAACACATTTCATTATGTATTAGCTGATTAATTTCATTAATAGCCTCTATGCACGAACCCTGATGACGTGTGTCCGAATGAATCTCAGTCGGCGTCTTTACTTCCGGAAGCGCGTTCTGCAGGCCAAGTGTATAGCGGCAAAACTTGAATAAAATCCATTTTCTCAGAAACGGAGGCAACGATTTTTAGAAACGCTGATTCGCTAGTCGAATTTCGTACGAATATAAGAGAATACTAACCCTCAAAGTTGTTGATGTAGCTTCGAAATATATAATTTAAATAACTTCTCTTTTTCACTCTTGTGTGACAGCTAACTGCCTCACAGTGTTGTTAACATCATTCACGTTAACCGCAGGACATTTTTATAAACCGCAAGTGTAATTTGACACTATCTACACCTAACGCAAAACCGGCTTCTGACCATAGACTGACGCACCACCGGAAGTAACTGGGCGTGCTGAGACAAACTCTGACGCGATCGTGCATAGAGGCTATTACAATAGTTCTAGTGCAACAGTTCTAAAAAAACCTATAAAGCATAATTTAGACTGCTATTTTCAAATCAGGCATTAAAAAGGAATTGGTTTGTTCCGAGAAAAAACGCTAGGCTATTTTTTCGTTTCGGTTGCAGTGTTACCGGTTTCTGGTTAGAACAAAATAGAAAATATTGCTTTATTTATTCTAAAACCGAAGCCATTTAAAATGTTATTTGTATATTTTATTTAAATTTGTATCAGTCTACTGTAAATGTACAATGCCCCCAATAGTTTTTAATGGGACTGCCAGCGCTGGAAACTCTGATAGCATGAATTAATTTCACAGAAGACCTGCAGAGATATTCAAGGAACTATTTCCTCCTCAAATTTCCTCTAATATATTAGATATAATTAACGTTGTCGTATATTTAAG